>OX381588.1:21689491-22346451 GCA_947458855.1 Monopis laevigella
CCCTAAGTGTGCCGCCCGACAGTAATTTGGTGAAAATACTCGGGTACATTTAAGTAGTATAAGTGGACAATACCCTTAGTGTGCGGCCCGACAGTAATACCCACATTGTCCTATGTGGCCCTTGGCAAGAAAAGTGTGACGACCACTGCACTAGAGTATCAAATTAATTCTACTCTATCTAAAACTAAACTTAAGTAAAACAAAATTAATGCAATTTCGACTAAAAAGCACACCTATGAGTTTAAACGTAAATTATTCAAATAAAATAGTTAAAGAGATCGAGTTTACAATTTTTTTAATCGATAATAAATTTTATTGGAAGAAACATATAGAAGCAGTTTGTACAAAGCTTTATAGGTTCTCTTATATAAGTAAAGTTGTCAACAAACACGCTGTAATGATTGCATATCATAGTTATGTTGTATCAACTATTAGGTCATATATGTCTGATCATATACGTGGTGGCCGAGTTGGTTAGACCTTGGACTTAAAAACACTAAGGTCCCTGGTTCGAATCCCGGTGTGTACCAATGAGTTTTTAATTTAAAAATTTATGTACATTTTTTTGACAACACCACTATAGTGCCTCGGAGAGCACGTTAAGCTGTCGGTCCCGGTTTCACTATACCAACTTGTGAAACTGTTTATAGATGGGTTATTGAATCTTTCAAAACATCGCGACGAGCTAGCCACTTGTTCGGTGTAGACTCATACCATCGGCTACGACGAGGTGGGATTAAAACCCCTCCACTGGGTACCCTGGGGCCGTCTAGACGGTCTCGGGCGCCGTAAGGCACCCGTGAAGATATATATATATATATAACTATTAGGTATCGAATAATATTTTGGGGATATTCGACAGATCGCGAATTGGCATTTAGGGTCCAAAAAAGATGCGTATGATCAATTTGCGAGTTAAGACCTATTGATAGTTGTAAGGAATATTTTAGATCATTAAAAATCTTAACATTGCCATGTATATACATTTATATGAACATTATATTATTTATTTTGTATTGTCAGAACCAATTTATCTTTATTTACAAAATATAAAAGTACTAGGTATAAGGATAAAATTGGTCCAGTACAACAGAGTACCTACATCACTCTTGAGCAAAAGCATTATACTTAGGTATGGCACCTAAAATCTATAATAAACTACATAAAAATCTGACAAATATAAATGATATTGAAATATTTAAACGTTTAAAAAAAAATATTAAAGTTTTTTGTAATGTAGATGACCTTAATTATTTGAAAAAGTAATTCTATTACTAATAGTGATAAATACCAAAATAATTTTAATAATTATCAAATTACACACGAGTTTATTAATTTAAAAAATAATCTTATTTATAACTAGACCTATGCAACTATATTCTAAGTAGATGTAAGATTAAAATTTATTCAATCTTAAAAACATAATAAAAAATTAAAACACAATTATAATCTAAAATAAAATAAACCTAAGAAAATAAAATGAAATATAAATGAAACACCTAACACATAAAAAATACAAAAATACCTACTTACCTATACAATAAAATCCTCACAGTGTACGCGCGGCAATGTGCCCAGCAGGGTGATTACGCGTCTTAAGTTCTATACTTAGGTATGGCACCTAAAATCTATAATAAACTACATAAAAATCTGACAAATATAAATGATATTGAAATATTTAAACGTTTAAAAAAAAATATTAAAGTTTTTTGTAATGTAGATGACCTTAATTATTTGAAAAAGTAATTCTATTACTAATAGTGATAAATACCAAAATAATTTTAATAATTATCAAATTACACACGAGTTTATTAATTTAAAAAATAATCTTATTTATAACTAGACCTATGCAACTATATTCTAAGTAGATGTAAGATTAAAATTTATTCAATCTTAAAAACATAATAAAAAATTAAAACACAATTATAATCTAAAATAAAATAAACCTAAGAAAATAAAATGAAATATAAATGAAACACCTAACACATAAAAAATACAAAAATACCTACTTACCTATACAATAAAATCCTCACAGTGTACGCGCGGCAATGTGCCCAGCAGGGTGATTACGCGTCTTAAGTTCGCTCGCACGCCAATCGTTATGACGTCATTCTGACGTAGATCAAGCTTGGCTTCTTAGCAATGTCTCCAAAAAATCTTAGAAAATTACGTCATAACGATTGGCGTGCGAGCGAACTTAAGACGCGTAATAACCCTGCAGAACGCTGGCGACATTTCCCCTTTGAATTGTTAAACTTAGTCTCTGTGAGAGAAAAGCGCCAGCTCTCTGGTCACCTGTGACGTCAATCAATTTTGATACAATTTCTTTGAGAAATTGACTGGCTTCTGGGCTCCATGATCCCATTGTTTCTACCCCAAACGGCACAAATATGTAATTATCAAATTAACATTGATAATTTAATTAAATAATAATTAATACTATACACAAAATTCAAATGATCAATATATTATTAGAATGAATCAAATCAATAAATAATTAGTCAATAATATTTCATTGATCAATAATACATTATAATAATAATTGTTAATAATTAATATATACCTACCTAATTATAAATAATGTTGTAACAAAAATGTATAATAATTATCAATAATAAATACCAAATGTAATGTAATTGAGCTTTATTGATAACCCTGTCATAATTATATTCAGCTATAGTACTAGAGACTGAAGTAACTGTTAAATTTTTTGCGCCTTTTTAGGCAAATTCTGTACATGGACTAACCCCTAACAACATTTTATTCGGAATTTTTGCAAATAAAATTTCATTTAACATTACTAGTTTTTATGGAGAAGACCTTATATTTTTTCATTTGCGACCCATGGTTCCATAGGAAAAGTTGTTCCATTTGATCAGTATACCTTATATTAGCCCAAAGTGCTAGCTTTCAAAGTAACCGCGTATAATATTTTGTTAATAGTGACGATTCTGGAGACGAAGACCTCATCGGAATAGAAGATATGCCTCAGTTTATGTACGATAATTCTGCCTATGAGGATAACACAAGTGATACAGTGGATATCGTAAGTCCTGACATGGAGTAAGTAGAGTCAGGACCATCACTCAAGTCCCGCGACGGACGCTGGAACTTATAGTTTGACAGAGATGTGCTACAGAACACGGCTACGGACTTGAGTGGTGGTTCCGACTATAGTCCTAATCTATTATTCAAACATATACACATATTTCTATATATAGGAACGTCTAGACAGCGTCAGGTACAGGTAGGTACCAATCCAGCGGTTTCACTCTCAGCTCGTCCGATATTCTGAGTCTACACCACCCAACATATCGCAGTGCCTGGATTAGGGCTTGAATATCGGACTATTTTTCATATTAAGCTATTCAGTTCCGGAATTCCAAAGTGCACGGTTTGCTTTAAAAATGTTATACAAGGGCAAGCTACATCGACATTACGATCGGCGCGTCGATTGATAAAAATGTATAAGTAGGTATTACAAACGATAGTGAAATATGTCGGAATTCCGGAATTTTGTTGAAACCGGAATTCCGGAGCTCAAGCCCTAGCCTGGATATACTCAACAATTCGTCTAAGTACAATTTTGTATACAGTATCACAAGTTGGTATGGTGAAACCAGTACCGGCGTTCTACAGGGCACTGTATAGTGGCGTTGTGTTGGTACACATTGCACCGGGGATCTAAATCTAAGGTCTTACGAAATCAATAAACTTACCACGAATATTTTTCTATTCATTTTTAAAGGGTTTCTAAGGTATCTATTACAAATGTAAAAGTGAATTGGCCTTCTCTGTCTGTAGTAGGTATATGAGAGAGACAATGTTATTCATGGTCCATCGCGCGTGGTTGGAAGGCAGGGGAATGCAGGGTTCCCGGACTTTAGCCGCGAAGTAGGGTTAAAGGCTTTTTAACTCTCGCCTTTACTGTGTTCACTACACTCTCTACTTCACCAGATACTGTATGTTCCTGATAAGAATTTTTTCTCTTTTGATCTTGAAAGGCCAAGATCCTTCAATAGACGATGAAAACTTTGCTGGAATTCTACAACTAAACTACGGAGGCGATTTCTAGTGTAATATGTTATTTATAAATTGCAGAACCCATCAAGAATCGCAGACCACAGCAACAACTTTGCTTTCAATACAACACCCTTTAGTGCAACATTTGGAAATGTGAAGGCCAATCAATATTAGAATTTAGAAATAATAAACTTCAGAATGGAACCCATGTAAACTTATTCACTCTGAAAGAGTTGTTAAGATTACGTCAGTTGCGATCGCAAAGTCTTCGTTTCCCATACCAAATGAGCACTTCCTAAATTTTTCCCAGATGTTTATGACATACTTAAAATATTTTATTTTTCGGTTATTACATTTATTAATCCTTCGCTTTAGGACAAAATATTTGTTAAATTTTTGTTGGATGTCAGAAAAAAACTTTAGTTACCTACTAATATTATTAATAATACAAAAGTATTAACCACAATTGAATGTATGTTACGTACAATTACCAACATAAAAAATATAATTGAACTACGACTAGCAGGCAAGTTGTACAGAAGTACTCGTAGGCACTAATATACCTACGTTTGTATGGGGCGTCAACACGACTGGCGAAATCTTAAGTAAAAAATACTTTATAATCTAAGTAGAACACAGATACATAATATGTAATACCTAACTTAGGCTACTTGTATTAATTCTTCTGTGCTTAGGCTTAAATTTAAGGAGATAGGTTGAAGTATAATTTTGTATGTAAAATTAGGTAACCTTTGGTACTAATGTTAATATTTGTAAATATATGTAATAATAATTTTACATTTTTTTATTTAAGTGATTCCACACCACTGGGTACGCTAAGGTTGTCTAGGCATAGGCGTGTATATAGGCGGGGGGGGGTCCGGGTGCGCCGTCGTTCAAAAATATCGAACATTAAACGAAATAATTAATAATAAATATATAAATATTGAACGAGAAATGACGTAAAAAGACATTTTTAAAATATCGAATCGAGATGAATGTCGATTGACTTTACGCTTTTCTTTTGCTCCTGAGTTCTCCAATGCTTTGTGGATTGCATTGAAAGTCCCTTTGTGGTATTATATAAGTCTCTTTATAAATTTGTTTTTTAGTCAGATATATCCATGAAGCTAAAAAAACGCGCCGGCGCGCGGACGGGCACGGTTTTTACCTTCATGGATATATCAATTAGACTCTGGTGACCGAAACAAATGGTAACCATTTTTTTACAGTCTGCCAATTATTATAGAGGAAATATTTACAGCCATAATCAACAGACAAATGAATTAAATAAGATTCTATACGCATTAATGTATGGTTATATAAACATTACAATTAGTTTGTAAAAAAAAGCTTTTCAAAACAGTTTTTATAGTCTGCCACTTATTTTAATAAAATCCAGACCGTTCGATATAGGTACTACAAATGTATTGACAGACGATTTTTCCGAACCATTAGTATAAACCATTACGTCTTACTCATAATATCAAATCAAACAATTTTAAGTCTGTTAATATTGTATTCCGCAATACATACATACATATCATCACGGTTGCCTTACGGCGCCCGAGACCGGCTAGACGGCCCCAGTAGACATGTAACAATGATTCGCCATTCAATCATTTGGATATGGTATCTTCAAGTGACCGAGATAAATAATCACGATCATAAAAAAGATTCGGTACTTTTGATTGATATCTTTCAATCATATCCTTATCATTCGATCATATCTTTATCCTTCGATTATATCGTTCAATCATATCTTTAAATCGTTCAATCATTTCTTTATATCGTTCAATCATATCTTTATCAATCGATCATATCTTTATATCGTTCAATCATATCTTTATATCGTTCAATCATATCTTTATCTGTCAATTTTTTTTTTGCTCACTAGCGGAACAAGAGTCTTTGTTATAGAAGTAGATCATGTTCAGCCGAGTCCATATATGGACTCGGCTGAACATGATCTTTTATATGGACTCGGCTGAACAAAGATATCTTCGAGCTTCATATGATGACGTTTTTTTTTTTTTTTATTTATTTATTTATTAATTTTTTGCTCATCATTGTTTCAAAAACCAAAATTATCGAAATTCAATAAATAGTATAAATAGTATGACCCTATGATGACAACGTTTTTTTTTTTTGAGCTCATCAATTGTTACAAAAACAAAAATTATCGAAATCCATGAAATAACATGATAAGATGAGGCAATATTGTCGACATAATTTAGATCTTTTTTGTTAGAATCCTGGGAATCCAATCGTTTACGCGATTGAACGAATTGGGATTCAATCCTATAAAAATGGTGATTGTCACATGTCTAGTACCCAGCGGAGGAAAATATAACAACCGTAATGGAAATGTATGTATAGTATAAAATAAGTGTATTGGGTTTGAAATGTAAAGGTTATTAAAGATTAGAACAGTTTCATCATACATTGCGGATACGTGGTGGCCGAGTTGGTTAGACCTTGGACTTAAAAACACTTAGGTCCCGGTTTCGCTATACCAACTTGTGAAACTGTTTATAGATGGGTCATTGAGTCTATTCAAAAACATCGCGACGAGCTAGCCACTTGTTCGGTGTAGACTCAACCATCGGCTACGACGAGGTGAGATTAAAAACCCCTCCGCTCCCTGAGGCCGTCTAGGCGGTCTCGGGCGCCGTAAGGCACCCGTGATGGTATATATACATACCTATCTGCTTTAGTTTTAAAAGTTCGATTAGGTACTTAAACCTAAAAAATAAATATTGTGTAACTACTTTTAGCTTTGGTATGTTTAGTTTGAGGTTGTTAATTAAATTAATATTGTGATATTATAAAATTATTGTATTTAAATAATAGTTAATTAAAAAATATTGATTTATTATATAATGATAAGGTAATATTTTTAATTTCAATTAAGTGCTTATTGTCAAAAAAAGTGGCATCAAAAATCAACACCGATCGTTTCAGAGCTGCATTTTAGCATCGCAAAAAAAATGACATGGCTGTGTTGAAACGGGCGGTCGCGCTGGTTTTTAATGCCACCACGAAAAACTGACCGCGCTACTGATCGGAACGCAGCGGCCAGAGATTGTTATTAATCTATGGTTTTCTCATTTTAGCGCCAATACATTGTACAATAATTTTCGATATTAAAATGGAGTGGGATGATAAAGAAAACCGAATCGCTATGATTGCATTACACAAAGTTGGTATGGAGCCAAATGCAATTTTAAAACTCTCCATGCACTTTTAAAATTCTCCACAAAGCTCTAAGGAAGCTTCCCACAGATCTCGTCTCATACGAGCCTCAGAGCTTTAAGTAGATAGTACCTCCATAGCTGCCGTTGTTTTTTTAAAGGCCTTAGTTAGACATACATGCTAATATTTGTAACTTTGTTAATTGTGTCCTTTTCACAAGTATCAAGCTTAGTCCGTGGCCACCACACATAGGGTTACCAGATCCGAAAATAAGTTTTCCTGCAAAAACCCCTGTTTGCTGAAACAGGATAATTTTCCTGACATTTTGGGAGAAAATTATATTATTTTACAAAGTCGCGCGCGGCGCGTGGGAGTCTGAGTAAAAGCGAAGGCTGTTAATCTAGCCCCGCAGATGAATACTTAATAATTAATTGGTTGTTAATAATAATATTTCATTCTTTGATTAAAATTTAATTCCTTTTAATTTTTTTTTTTTATTATTCCTGAAAATTTCCAACTTTCCCTGACAGACAGCTGAAATTCCGGACATGTCAGGAAAATTCCTGTCATCTGGTAACCCTAACCACACAATACTTCCATATTATTGTACTACCATGGTATTGTATATCCACTTCATTACTGTTGGTTTTAGTCCCCATGTTTTGCCATATGCCGATCGACACATAGCAAATGCCCTCATAGCCCTTTTTATTATCATGTCAGCATGTAGTTTCGCATACCTAACAATAATTAATGCATTAAAGGAGTTTGCTGAAGACAAACACACAAGATAGTGGTTAACGCAGCAAGGCCTAATACATTCCAAGAAATTCATTGGTATGAAATCAATAGGCCTGGATAAGATATTATATATAAATTAAACAGAATTTAAATAAGGTGGGAGTCTTCTCATGACACTATACAACTAACAAACACCATTATACTATAGGAGTAAGAGACGATCCCACATGCAGATTCTGTGGTAAGGATCCCGAATCCATGCGGCACCTACTGCCCAAGCAGCACACAAGCGGTATAAAACATGGATTTAAAGCTACAAGAAGGGTTAGAAGAAGGGAAGGGATACGCAGCTATATCTTTTAGCTGCGTATCCCTTCTCTATAAGGGTTGTATAGCAGCTTATACAGACCTTGTAATTCCAAAAGAGGCCGCAAATTGTACAGCCCTCAGCATTCTAGTATCTGGTTATCGGTGACGGAAGAGCTGTCTTACAGCTGGCTTAAGGCAACTTAAGTCTTAAGCAGCTATGTTTAACAGACAACTTTGTACAATTTTACCTTTATAACTCTATCTTGAAGGCGTCAAATTACTTGAAAAGGGGTAATACGAAGAGTATTAGGTGAAAAAAATCTCAATTTTTTTGTCTCCTAATACTCTCTCATTCACTCATTTTGTTGTTGGATTTTAATTGGAATTAAATAAATAATTTAGTAAGTATAGGTACTTGTACTGTTATTTCTTCTGTGGTATAGGTAGTGATTATATAGCTTTATTATTGGTGTTTTTGTGATTTGTTGGGGGCCGCTTTTTTACTGTGAATGTGTACCTATATATATTCTTAATAAAATTTTCACGCGCCTTCGGAATAATACTTACCATTTAATAAAAAATAAAATACTAAATAAAACACTGACAGAAATTCGCTTATTTATTATTTTACTATTATTGCCCAAGTAATAATATTAGGTATATTAATGTGTAAAAATCAACTATATAAGTCAAAAACAAAGGATTAAAAATATCAACTGTAATGATAGCTACAATTTTAATGGCGTCTATTCACTAAAAAGCTTTAATTCTTGCATTAGACCACTGTAATGCTCTTTTCTATACAAATACACTTCTGAAGTGTATTGACCAGCCGAAGGAACCTATCTTACTGTATAATAGATTTAAATTGTCGTTAAAACTGATTACGAGATTGTAGTAAGTTTATAGTAGGTACTGCTTTTTAGGGATCAGGCAAAACTTATTAAAACCCCCAAAAAAAAACATCGCGACGAGCTAGACAATGACCTACATGTTTTCCTTATTACCGATGTAATCCGAGTTATATAATACGAGGTGGCATTAGTATAGAGTAGGTTTAAGCTTCTAAACTGCCCTAAGATTAGTGTAACACTTTTCTAAACATTGAAGCATTCAATGAGTTTCATTGAAGAACTTTGCCCAGCTGTTCTCAAGCTAAACACTGTTATACAGCAAATAGCAGCGGGTTACACTCGTAAACAGATGACAGGGGTACAATAAAAGCGCGAATCCGCCATTGTTGGAACGATGGGCATGCCCACAACCCTAATAGACTTGTGACGTCACACGTTTACGGTCTATTGGGGTCGATAGGTCAAATAAAAGGGCTTGACTTGGGGCAACACTAAGAATGATATGTCATACCCAGCAGACGGTTTCTTTACCAGTCAATAAATCATATGGGCAGCTCTTTATGAGACAATGTTCTTAGCTATCCATGGATTCTCCGTGCGGGTTCCATCGCGTGATTGAAAGGCAGGGGAATGAACTGCAGCGTTCCCGGACTTGAGACCGCGAAGTTTGTTAAACCTGGCCTTTTGAACTCTCACCTGCACTGTGTTCACTACCCTCTCTACTCAACTAAATACTATATGAAGTTAGCGCCATCTTGGAAACACGTTTCATAAAAGTTTCGACGGCCGATCTCGGAGGGCCAAGATCCTTCAATAGACGATGAAAGACTTTGCTGGAACTCCTCTTGCACCAACTTCCACTGCATATAGTTGAATTTTAAAACCGTTTCTAGTAATTTTATTTGTGAGATCATAATATTTGTTCGACTTGATGGTGTGATCCTTAGGAATGTTTGTTTCCGAACGTTAAGGTAAATAGGTATTACTTTATTTAGGCACCGAAAGTATACCAGTATGTCCGGTTTATAGGTTGAAACTACTAGTTCATCTGGAATTTTGTAATGTATTTTGAAAGTTTCCATGAATATTTTCCAGTCTGGTGCTTTGTCCAGGATTGAGAAAGGTTTTCTTTGAGTTTTCTTGAGTGGACTCTCCGTTAAAAAAGTTAATCTTTTATTTGTTGACAATCCTTTTATGGTTCTAGCAATATAAACTTTTTATCATTTTGGTGTGAATAACAGCTTTTTTCAGGTAGAGTCTTGAACCCAGCAAATATATGTCTGGCAGTCCCTTTAGCAACACCGCATAATGGTAATGCCTTATCTATTGCTTTCTCCTATTTTACTAGTTTACTCTGGTCAGGTAGGGACATTTGAAAGGAATCAAGATAGAACTTAATAAGTTCCGGAACCTAATCGTTCATTAGTGTGTGCCGTTTTAGGGCTGAAGGAATACAAACTTCCCCCATAGTAAGCCATTCATTCTGCACTTCTAGGGTCATCGCATGAACTCTGTAGCCATGCTCTTCATCATTTTTAAGGAACGATTTAATAACATCTTTATCACATTCCTTTTTGTTCCAACCGAAGCCCCTTCTGCTGATCTGTGCACCGCTTATAAAAGATTTATAGAACTGAAGTCTTCACTACATCTCAGAGGCCAATGAGTCTTCTGGGAGAGACTCAATCAGATTATCCCGAGAGTTACTCAGAATGTATTGCTTGGTTACACGTAGATGTTTCTACAACTCGGATGACTATTTAAAATTGATCCAAATTGCTGCTGTCTCCTGAACAGCATGGAGGAGTCAGCGACCTGTGCTAATCCTAGTCAAGACTTAAGTTTCCTTATGACAATGGCATCCAGAGTTACCAGAAGAGTTTTGTTAAAGTTGTATATAAGAAAAGGCCATGTTAGACGAAATATTAAGTAGTTATCATAAATCCAATCTTTCTTGACATTACTAATTGGCTGTTGATCTACCTTATCGATGTCATTAATAAAGTATTCCACAACTTAATCTAAGGAGTTCTTCCTTTAAAATCGATCGTTCTGGCCAAGGAATTTAAAAGGCATGGCTTCCTCTACTGGAGCGAAGCTACTTTCTGCCCTGCTATGATATGATGAAGAAAATAATTTTGATGGTTTTGTTCTCATTCCGTTCGACCACACACAGAACTCGTCTACTAGGGATCGTCCGCAAATTCTAATATGGACTCCGAATTTACATTATTTATTTTAAATATATATCCCCACTTCTTTTCACTATATTTAAGTTTGTCAATTAAGATGTTAATAATAATGTTAAAAGCTATTGGTGAAAGGCAACAGCCTTGAAATAGCCCAACATTATATTAAAGAGGATCTTTATTAGTAATGACAAATCTTAAGTTCTTATAATAATAAGCAATTATATCCATAATCACTGTTGGGAAGTTATAATACCATTAAGAATACCATTTTAGGACAACTTGCAGTAATTTATGCTGGACCGATCTAAAAGCATTTTCCAAATCAATCCAGCAGACACTCAATTGACGCTCGTGCTCCCTGGCATCCTTCAAACATCACGCAAGTAAGGTTTTGTGTTCCAGGCAACCAAAAATTCCCGGTAAAAATCTGTTCTGGTGCTGAGCTCTACCATGGGTTTGCGCATTGTAGAAACGTATTATTTACGTATACGTGAGCAACCAATTAGATCGCTTTATTCAATCCCGTTACCAAAAATAAAGCGATCCTATTGGTTGTTGTTCACGTATACCTAAATGAATACGTAACGTTTCTACAATGCGCAAACCCATGGTAGAGCCTCTGGGAAAAAAGTACTTGTTTGTGATCATAATCATAAAACTCGACATTCGTGTTTGAAGTATAGAAAAGAAGATTATGGACATAGTGTTTGTTACAGCAATAGGTCTTGTATCTTTAGGGTCAGTAACCTCAGGATTTTTGGTATAAGAACAAAAGCTGCTTCTCCGAACACGGTCGGTACTTGCTTGCTTGACCATATTCTATAGTAGATATGTAAACACTTGCGAATGTGAGGACACTTTTTATATACAATGTAGGGTATGCCATCCGGGCCTGGCGCTGACTTTTTTTTTTAATTTGCTCCTCAGTTTCTTCAATGTTTAGTGGATTGCATTGAAAGTTTACTGCAGGATTATGAGATCGTGTTGAAGGTGGATCTGGGTATGCTACCTCTCTTTGTGGTATTGCATAAGTCTCGCAGATATGTTTATAAATTTGTTCTTTGGTCAGCGAAAGTCTTCCACTCTTTTCACTGAAAAACTTTCTAGCATAAATGAATCGTGATTCGTGCGTGATAGTTCTTTTTACAAAAAAAAATCCTTTGACTAAGGAAATTATGTTAACATCGTAGGTGTACTGATATTATCATTTTGTTTAGGTACCCTCAATTTTGTTAGTTCTAATTATTTAATGTTTAATATATACCTACCTGGCGTTTAATTTAATTTGTCATCCTTTTGAGTTGTAAAAAATCATTAAAATCGGTTCAGTGGTCACACAGTTACTTTTGTTATTTTTAAGAGCGATAAAACTAACATTTTACAGGTTTATTAATTTCCTAGCTTTTTTGCCCACCTTTTTTGAGGGCTGGATCCGCGCCTGGTACAATATGTATTATTTGTGGTCCTTAACATGACTTAGGCTTGTAAAATAACTTTAAGCATTGGAGCTTGCTAAAAGATGAATTAACGTGTTTGCAAATGCTATTTAAATTGCCATAAGTAGTAATTTTTCCTTTGTGCACTGTTTACCAGCTATGCTGTATAAGATTATATGATTTCTCTAGAAAGCAGTTCGAAGATATTTCTAACTCAATTATAAATAACTAATAAAGACTAGGTAATTTTTTATTACAAAATAATATTATTATTTAAAACTTTGTACTCGGAAAAAATTTCTGCCAATACATTTGTAGTATATGGAACGGTCTGGCCTTTAATTTAAATAAGCGGCAAACTGTTGTTTTAAAAAGCTAAAAAAGTTGTTTCGAAAAGGTGTTTATTTTACAAACTAATTGTAATGTTTAACCATATGTTAATGCGTATAGATTCTTATACTACATAATCTAATACATTTTTCTGTTGTTTATGGCTGTAAATATGTCCCCTATAAGTGGAGGGCTGTAAAAAAATAATTATTTTTTAGGTCACCAGCTGACAGTCTAAATATCACTCTCTGTTGACGAGTTTTTAAGAGCAATTTTCTCACATATTATAAATATTTCAGGTCTAATAGATTTAATATAGGAGGACCTATTTAGTGAAATAATATTTTTCCTATGTTGTTATTTAATAATAATAATATGTAGAATGATTTACACATATTGCCCTGGTCACAAACTAAGCTCTAGGCTTGTACTATGTGTACCAGAAACAACAATATAATACATATTATATTTTATAAACACCCAGACCATGACAAATTATACAGAACACACATATTTTTTTTTTACCATGGGTATGAATCGAACCCACCACCTCCAGATACAACGCCAGAGGCGCAGCCACTAGTCTACGGAGGCGGTCTAAATTATCTTTGGTTTACTAAGTTATTTTTTTTTGAGACTTGATTACAGAAGACTTTTTAATTGACTTTTGTCTTTTATTTCGCCTGTCTAATTTACCTTCATAGACCATTATAACAAAGAACTACCTGTAAAGTGGCCCCAGCCTAATGGGGCCAAGTCACTGATAACAAGGTTAAGTAGATGACATCAAGGCCGGACCTGGGATGGCTGACCGCTTTATACAACGAGGCTATACCATCCATAAACACCGCAACAAGCTTGCCACTTGTTAGGTGTTGCCTCCAAATAACATCTGCGAAATTAGGATGGGTTAGCCCTCTGCTGGGTACCCTGTGGCTGTTTAAACATTTCTTGAGAGCCAAAAAGGCACCCATGATGGTTTTTTTTTTAACTACCTGTACAACTTAAGTTTGCTGCTAGTACTTTGCTGCAAGGTGTGTAGGCAGACACCATGTCACCTTGTCTAGCAGAGCAGGATAACAATGAGAACTCCTCATTGATTTAACTAACCTAACCATAACTTGAGACTACTCTAGAGCAGTGGTCTAGAGTATAGACTCAAATGAAACATTGATTATGATAATATGTGAATGTATCTATAATCTGTTTGTGTGACTTAAAAATAAATTAAATAACCTACTTTTAATTCAAGTCTCAATGGCAAACTTAGTTTATGCAGTTAGTACTTAGCAATATAATATAAGATTATCCTATAAATGAATTTATAAAAATGAATAAATATAAAATACTGAAAAAAGTAAAAACAAAAAACAGACTCCTCTGCCATCTAGTATTAGAAACTAGGAGTTCTAACTTCACTCATATAAGAGTTATTAGAAGAAAGCTAATAGAGGGTGTCTGTGTATAAGTAGATAACAAGTAATGACAAAATTCGTGAGGGCTGACTGGAACCTGGTTGGCTCGGCGGTTGAGCGCCTTGCCGCGATAGCGAGGTTCGTCGGTTCGAGTCCCGCCACCAGGAATTTTTTCATTGCATTTTTATCTTTAAAAATTTAATACTTAGCAATATATTAATCCACCTGGCAGGTGCCCACTGTACTGGGCTGGACTCATAATAAAAAATAATATAAGTTATTACAATATTTAATTCCTATGTATCTTAATAAATTATTAAAATATATAATATGCATATTACCCCTAGCATTTAGGACATTGGGGTTATATATATATATAACTAGAGAAATATATAATTTATTTCACAAATACAAACTATTATACAGAGAGAGAGTATATAATATACAGTATATAAATCAATCTTAGTGGGCAAGGAAATTTAATTTAATTGCAAGTATACTGAATGTTGATAAATAATAAAACATGTTATATCTTCTGGAAGGGGTCCTTCTTTATATTTAAATTTCTGCCTTCTTATTAAATACGCTTATTATTATCATCTTAAACATATATGCCAACCCAAAGAAGTAAAAATAGAATTCCGAAACCAGAAAATAGCGATGCAACTAGGGACAACAACAGCTCCTTGAACAAATCCCTGGACTTTTTGGTGCTCGTCACTTCATACACAAAGAACCACGCGGTAAAAAATATACCAATTCCGAGCAATAGCACCGTCAGATGTGGAAATATAGCAGGATTGATTGGTGATGCATATCGGACCATAGATTCTATTTCCAACTGAAACAAAATTACATTTAAATAGTTTTTCTTAATGTTTCATAAAATATACCAAATGTTATAATACTTACACCCATTTTGTTAATTTAAAATGTTTTTTATCACAACAAAAACCGTGAACACCGGTGAACAAAATGACAGAAATAATACATGTACATGTCAAAGAATGAAGACGTCACCAAGTGCGTTCGTTTTGGGACAGAAACATGTTGACAACGACCACGATGTAGGTATATTTATGCGTTTTTTTTTTAGATTCGTTGGCAAAAGTGGTTGGTGGCATTTTGTCAGGTTGTGATCTAACAAAATGTGAATAGCCGAGAAGAGCGCAGTCGAAAATAAGGCTACGTTCGCACGAGCGTTTAATAAAGCGTTCTGAGTTCGGCGGTGGAGGTTTTTTCTACCGCCTCGATTCGACGCTGTTCAAACGAGCGTCAAAATAACCACTTTGTAGCAGCTTGCGCTTGATCGCGCCATGAATTCATATTACATTTACGTGCTATTTACGTTGTAAGAAGGCTAAAAACAAGACTGTGGGTTTATCCAACTATTAATAAATGGTTAATAAAAGGCCAATTTGTGACGCTATATGAAGAAAATATATAATTTTCTTCTTTTATAAGTAGTAGTAGGTAACATTTCACTCAATGTGATTCCCACAACACAGTATTTTCTATTTTTAAGAAACACGTACTGAAAAAAAACAGGAACTTAAAGTGGAAACAGCCTACAATATTTATTATTGATGAGAGAGATTTTTTTTTATTAAATAAAGAAATTTATTAATAGTATAATCCGGAGAAATACTTTAACTACTTCAAAATGACAATGAATACGTCAACGAATTATATAATAGCCATTATGGGTCGTAGAATAACGCTGCATGATACAAATATGAGATTGCACATACAAACACGCGCTTACTCGTCGATATCGCCGGCGCAACTGACGCACTATTGGCGTTTAAAAAAGCGCTCGTGTGAACATAACGGTACGTTTACCTTCGTTGCATTAGTGTCGGCGCTTTCCGCTCGGCATTTAAAATGGAGCGCGACAGATAAAAAAACTCCCGGTGTAAAAAAATGCTCGCGTGTGAACACATAGTCGAGAAATCATATGTTTTATTCGAAACGTTGAAATTAACGCGCATAAAAATGTCGAAAAAGCGCTCGTGCGAACGTAGCCTAACGCTAACGAAACTTTTGTATGAAAATGGCATTTGATGAAGACGTCACTTTCGTTTTTATCGTTGCAGAAATAACCAAAACGAGACAACAATATAGATACACCAATAGGATAATACATTTGGTATCTCCATCTCTTTTACGCTACTGCGACGTTCGAGCGAAAAAAGCGATCATACTCTTATCTAGGGGGCTGATCACAATGACCCAAGTCGATAGGCGAGGCGTTGTGGACATATTTTGACATATGTGGTTGTTGACAGTTGTTGTTATTTTAAACTTTGCAACCGTCTTATATTTTTATGATAAAATTTATTGCATTTTAAATCGATATGATTTTAGAAAGATTTTGTAAATAAAATTAGTAGATTGTACGACTTGTACCTATATTTTACTTGACAAGTGACAGTTGACAGATTCGTGATAACGATTGCGTTCGATTTTAATTGTGGCATTGTGAGTGAAACTAACCAAAAAAACGCAAGTTCGCATAATATCATCATGATCATTGTGATCATATTTCATTCCCAAAACGAACGGGACCCATAACACGTTATTAATTTTATCCATTAAGGAACTACAAAGGTACTAAACCATACAGCCTCTTCATATAGTAGAGTAGGTTTTCCTTGCGGTCCGATTCGTGACAAAATCGATGTCAGCGCTGTCAGCGCCGGTCCGATTGAGCGTAAGTGCGCTAACGATAGATGATTTGACATTAATAGTGACGTCATTACAGACGCCATATTGGACTTACAGTGATTTTGCTTCTGGGTGAAATCGCTGTGAGCGCTGTCAAAATGACATTTATCTACCTCACGGTCCGAATGGCGATAACACCGCTGTCAGCGCTGACGTTCATAACACCGGTCCGATTCAAAAAGCGCGATGAGACCACTCACGGCGCTATTAGCGTGCTAATGAATCGGACCAGTGATTAAGCGCGCTCACAAGAACATCACTTGTATCTCCCTCTATCTCGCAACTAAAACATATGCTTCTCTCACCCTGTTTGAATGTCAAATAAAACGGCATAAAAAAAATTAATGTATTTTGTATATTTGTTTACATAAATACCAAAATAAATGAGAACACAACACTTTTCTAACTATCTACTTAATAATTATTTTAGAAATTTTAATATTTTCCTCAAAAACATGTCTCTAGATAAATGTAATTTTGACAGCGCTCACAGCGATTTCACCCAGAAGCAAAATCACTGTAAGTCCAATATGGCGTCTGTAATGACGTCACTATTAATGTCAAATCTTCTATCGTTAGCGCGCATACGCTCAATCGGACCGGCGCTGACAGCGCTGACATCGATTTTGTCGCGAATCGGACATGTTTTTGAGTAAAGTATTAAATTTTCTAAAATAATTATTAAGTATATAGTTAAAAGTGTTGTGTTCTCATTTATTTTGGTATTTATGTAAACAAATATACAAAATACATTAAAATTCATTATTTTTTATGGCGTTTTATTTGAGATTTAAACAGAGTGAGAAAGGGAGCATATGTTTTAGTTGCGAGATAGAGGGAGATACAAGTGATGTTCTTGTGAGCACGCTTAATCACTGGTCCGATTCATTAGCACGCTAATAGCGCCGTGAGTGGCTCATCGCGCTTTTTGAATTGGACCGGTGATTATGAACGTCAGCGCTGACAGCGGTGTTATCGCCAAATACTGTAGAAACTTCGGTTTAATAACCATTTAGAGAGCGTAGACTTAAATATATTTGACATTTTGATATTTTGTTTGCGGTATGTTGGCGGCATCTTTTTCGGGTAAATATACGCAAATCTTATTTAATTTTATTATTAACAAGTTTTGTAGGTAAGTAAACATAAATGTGGGGCCTGATTAGTTTCTATTTCTTACAGTCTCTGAGGGTCTCAGTCATAAGGACGTTTTGTTTTTATAAAACTGCTTAGTGAAAAAATGGTCCCTCTTGTAAAGTGTATGGAGAGTTAGTTTACAAAGGTACCAGAGGGCTAATGAGGAGGATAATGTAAATTATGTTTGACCGTTGTAAAAATAAAATACGCAAACCTTTCAAGACATTTGCAACGTTATCATCCCAATACACCTATTCAACCATTACAAGTAACTTTTTTGATATATCGGGAATATTCTTTATAATAATTCCTTATATATATGGAATTGTTTCTTAATTATTTGCATCCGATCCGGATCGATTACCTGAATATCGGATCGACGGCATGTGATCCGATCCGAGGATCAGATCGAGGCATTACGATCCAATACGATCCTAAAAATCGGATCAACGAACAAGATCGCGCATCCCTATCTAATTTATATTAGAACAATTTTTATTTAATTGATTTATCCTTGTGGGAAAGGCAAGGGTGTGAACCATACAGCCAAGTCTTTAAATTATATTATCACCTTCCGCATACAACCACAGAAGAAATAATAATACAAGTACAGAAGCTCCACTCCGAAAGATCAATTAAATAAATAGCGACTCTTACACGGACACAACAAAGCTCAGTTCAGATCACACAGCGCTAATGGCCTACATTTATATTCACTTAAAGTTGCCTCTCTTTCTGTCAGGGTTCATGTTATGAATGAATGAATCTTTATTTACGGAATAAGGTACATATTTGGTGTTACATTTTTTCTTTGATTACCTATTCCACCAATGAGGAGTTTTCTTTTTGCTGGTTCCAAAATATTCCACTAGATGGCAGCAGGGGCTCTAGAGAAAAAGCAGGCGAGGCGACTTGTCGCGTCGCCTCAGTCAAAAACGTATGTATTTTGACAGTGACAGTAGGCGTGAGGTACGCTGTCACCTGCCAAAGTCTATACAGTTTTGATTGAAGGCGACACGACACGTCGCCTCGCCTGATTTTTCTCTAGAGCCCTGGAGGGATATCCACAAAAACTGTCATAAAAGGCTGTTTCTATACTCGAGTAGTCTATATTTCTATATAGACTACTCAAATATAGACTCTAAATTCTCTACGAATTAAAACTAAATTTTGGTATTGCAAGACGTGTTATATTTTTACCATATTTTGTCACTTTTATATGTATCTACTTACTCGTTATTCTTGCTCTCTATAATCTTTAGTAGATACCCTGCCAAGAAAAACTTCGTAAAAAAGACTATGGTACCTTAGAAATTCAAATTTAATTACTAATATGATGATATTTAAAAGAAAAAATATTGCTTAAGTTGGTGCCGTAAGGCAAAGTGCTCAGGGGCCTTACCAAAGAGCCAATCGACAATCGAATCGAAATACCCATCGAAAGCCAAATGTATGGGATTTGACGTTTCTCATCGATCAGGCTCTACCCATAGAGTAAAATTCCTATACATTTTTATCGATCGATGCGGCGATTCGATTGGCGATCGTGCTCTTTGGTCAGGCCCCCGGATATTAGTGTATATGTTAACCAAAGTTAAGTAAATTTTATAAATTATTCTTATAAAGGTATTTGTTTTCCTATTTACCCTAAATTTTGGGTGTATTTTATATATTACCTCCGTAGACTAGTTGTTGCGCCTTAGGCATTGTAACCGGAGGTCGTGGGTTCGATTCCCATCCATGGCAAAAAAAATATTAATTAGTACGTTTTTTCTGTACAGTTTGTCATGGTCTGGGTGTTTATAAAAATATAATATGTATTATATCGTTGTTTCTGGTACACATAGTACAAGCCTAGAGCTTAGTTTGTGACCAAAGCAATATGCGTAAATTGTCCTACATATTATTATTATTATTATTATTATTATCTATTTTGACAGTTTTTGTAGATAGCGACTAAACGTCATCTGTTGCGTTAAATAATAACTACTGGAAAATTCCTCATTACGGTATGTGAATTTACAAAATAAATATTTAAAAAACACGAAGTAAACACACCACAATTAACCACATACATAAACTATAATTCGATAATAACAATCTAAATATTACGTCAAGAAATTATGCACTAAGTACACTTGCAGTTTAAGTAATCTTGTAAATTATAAAAGCATTTTTCATGTAACCACATTCATAAGTATTTTTTTAACTTATTTTCGGGAAGGTCTAATACTGTTTGGGGAATTTTATTATAGATTTTTATTGCCATTATATATGAATTCTTTTCAAATACCCTTGTTTTTATGTGTTGACCTATCTCTAGTTTATTTGGATACCTCGAGTTCCGAATTAATATATCTTTTCTAACTGAAAATAGGTTTATATTTTGTTTTACGAACATTATTATTTCAAAAATATACATTCCCGTTATGGTCTGAATCTTTAAATTTTTAAATAAGGGACGACAGGATCCATAAGGCGGTATACCACAAATTGCACGCACATATTTCTTTTGGGCCAAGAATACTCTATTTATTTCTGAAGAATTTCCCCATAATATAAGGTCATAGTGAAGAGTAGACGCTATGTATCCATGGTAGGCCAACATAACTGTCTCTTGTGATACAGTTTGCCTTAGTTTGTTCAGTGCGTAAACTAATTTATTTACTTTTATGCATACTTTAATTATATGGTCATGCCAATCGCAATGTTTATCGATTGTGATACCTAAAAAAGTAGATGTGCTTGGCATTTATATTTTTTCACCATTATATTGGATGTGAAGTTTTTATGTTGAGGGCCCTTATTATAGAACTGTATGTAATTTGTTTTACTTATATTAATTTTTAGATTATGCATATTTAACCATGTTACCACATTTTTATTAGTGTGATTAATATTATTTTCATAGGATTCTGTTCTGTTTAAATTTATACTTTTATTATCATTATTAAAATTATTATTATTGATATTAATACAATTAAAGCTATCATGATTATTACAATGTTCATTATTACTAAAATAGTTATTATCACTAATATTATGAATGTCATCGAGATTATTAAAATGTTTATTTTTACAAAAAATAATATTCAATTTATTAATATTATCAATACCATTAATGTCATCTAGTATATTACAATGTATATTATTATTATTTTTATTATTATTATTAATACGGCGAATGTCATTTAAATTATAATAATATCTATTATTACTAAAATTATTGTTAAACTTAACTGTTAATGTTAGTAACGGTACTCTATTTTTAAAACTATGTAACCAAACTGATTGCAATAAATAATTTGTATTTGTACTTATCGCGTAATTCTTTACTTTTCTGACGATGTTAGGGTTGTCTTCTTTTAAACAAATACTAGGTTAGGTACTTAGTAGTAGTACCACAGAAGAAATAATAGTACAAGTACAGAAGCTCCACTCCGATAGATCAATTAAATAAATAGCGACTCTTGCACCGACACAATAAAGCTCAGTTCAGATCGCACAGCGCTAATGGCCTACATTTATATTCACCTAAAGTTGCCTCTCTTTCTATTGCGTCATTTTTTACTTTTCTGACGACTTTAGGGTTGTCTTCTTTAAAAAAACCTAGGTTAGGTACTTAGTAGTAAGTACGTAGATCATAAAACAATTTTATTTTAGGATGTCTGCTGCATAGGTATTTTAACCTAAGAAGATACGGAAGCCATAAGACACACTACATTGTCTATGTAACTAAATATGGCTTTTCGGTGTATAGGCACAAAAGAAATAATAGTAGGTACAAGTAGTATAGGTAGAAATATTATGCAGTTTTGATAATGTGGAATGATAAGTGCGAATAATACATTTAAAGGAAACAGATTGTACCTAGCTACTAAGTTGAAAGAAAAACTTACAAAAACATCATTATATTTGCTTAGTCTATGTTATTTATTATTATGCAACCTACGTACCTAATTGGGAAAATAAATAAGTAGGTACGAGCAAGTATGTATGTTGTTTACTTATCAAAACTGCATAATATTTCTAGTCATCATAATAGTTAGTTCGTAGTAGTGCACTAACTGTTACTACCTATATACTTATCAAACAAAACTAAACCTGACCCTGTAAAGATAACTTATAAATATCTAGCTATACTATAGTAATTAAATATCTAACAAAGTACCTAAATACGTGAGACTTAGATAACTAAACTATAACAAAGGTGGCGAGTAATGAAAATTCGCGTTCTTATAAACAGACTACTAGACACACGTTTTGATATTTTTTTTAGTATACCTGCCTAATAAGGCCTATATATAATATACCATGAATTTGGAAGTTTAAAAAAAAAACTACGTGGATAATGTCTAAGACAATAATCTCAAAGAAACTTAGGATTAAGTCTCAAAGAGAGTCAGTTGAAGAATATGAAAAACGCCAAAAATGTATTCGTTATCTTAGAAAATTTGTCGAAGAAACGCAAACAGTGTGCCCAATTCGTGCTAACAGATTTAGATTTGTCCTAAAACAATGGACAAAAACCAAGTTATCACCAGAAAATTCAATTCCCATATATGATTAAAACATTATCGTTGACTCTTGTCAAAATCGAGAATATCGTGTTCAGACGGTGACTAAGGCTACGTTCGCACGAGCGTTTAATAAAGCGTTTGGAGTTCGGCGTTGGGAGTTTATTTTACCGTCTTGATTCGACGCTGTTCAAACGAGCGTGGCTGCGTTTTGTTAGCTGGTATGTTTGCGCGGCGTTTCTTCTTCTTCTTCTGGTCGTTTGTTTTGGAAAAAATATTGATAAATACCAACATCAGCCCCCTTAGCCAAGAGCATGGTCGCTTTTTACGCTCGAACGTTGCAGAAGGGTGAAAGAGAGGGAGATAACAAATTTAGTATCCTATTGGTGTCTCGTTTTGGTCATTTCTGCAACGATAAAAACAAAAGTGACGTCATCATCAAATGTCATCTTCATACAAAACTTTCGTGCGCGCTTTTAGCGCTCATGCTCTTATCTAGGGGGGCTGACGTTAGTAACAGCCGTTTTTTTTTTGCGAAATGTTAACATTTTTAGCATTGCGTTGGAGGTGAATTTTTATTGTTAATCTTTGACAGATGTCAAACAATCCGTATTTTCCGCGACCTAATACTATTAATCTTAAAATTATCTTTCGAACTATAAATATTTGGTTTTATAATATACTTTTGTTTAATTTATGTGTTTAATTACTTTATAGATTTTGGTTTTTTATTTATTTTACTGAATAATAGAGAAAAAATTTTTGGAGATACAAATTATAAAAACTTAATTAAATTAATATTGTGATATTATAAAATTATTGTATTTAAATAATAGTTAATTAAAAAATATTGATTTATTATATAATGATAAGGTAGTAATATTTTTAATTTCAATTATTTAATTCAAAATAGTGCTTCTTGTCAAAAAGTGGCATAAAAATCAACACCGATCGTTTCCGAGCTGCATTTTAGCATCGCTAAAAAAACTGACATGGCTGTGTTGAAACGGGCGGTCGCGCTGGTGTTTGAAGTCAGCACTAGTATTTGTTATTATTAAGACAACCCTAACGTCGTCAGAAAAGTAAAGAATTACGCGATAAGTACAAATATAAATTATTTATTGCAATCAGTTTGGTTACATAGTTTTAAAAATAGAGTACCGTTACTAACATGAAACCTAATAGAAAGAGAGGCAACTTTAGGTGAATATAAATGTAGGCCATTAGCGCTGTGCGATCTGAACTGAGCTTTGTTGTGTCCGTACAAGAGTCGCTAT
The DNA here is from genome assembly GCA_947458855.1 of Monopis laevigella. Taxonomy (NCBI): domain Eukaryota; kingdom Metazoa; phylum Arthropoda; class Insecta; order Lepidoptera; family Tineidae; genus Monopis; species Monopis laevigella. The sequence goes on from OX381588.1 coordinate 21,713,645, forward strand.
TTATTTAATTGATCTTTCGGAGTGGAGCTTCTGTACTTGTATTATTAGTTCTACTGTGGTTGTATGCGGAAGGTGATAATATAATTTAAAGACTTGGCTGTATGGTTCACACCCTTGCCTTTCCCACAAGGATAAATCAATTAAATAAAAATTGTTCTAATATAAATTAGATAGGGATGCGCGATCTTGTTCGTTGATCCGATTTTTCCGCCCGATTTTTAGGATCGTATTGGATCGTAATGCCTCGATCCGATCCGAGGATCGGATCGCCGAGGATCAAATCGCATGCCGTCGATCCGATATTCAGGTAATCGATCCGGATCGGATGCAAATAATTAAGAAACAATTCCATATATATAAGGAATAATTTTAAAGAATATTCCCGATATATTAAAAAAGTTACTTGTAATGGTTGAATAGGTGTATTGGGATGATGACGTTGCAAATGTCTTGAAAGGTTTGCGTATTTTATTTTTACAACGGTCAAACATAATTTACATTATCCGCCCTCTGGTACCTTTGTAAACTAACTCTCCATACACTTTACAAGAGGGACCATTTTCTAAATAAGCAGTTTTATAAAAATAAAACGCCCTTATGACTGAGACCCTGAGAGACTGTAAGAAATAGAAACTAATCAGGCCCCACATTTATGTTTACTTACCTACAAAACTTGTTAATAATAAAATTAAATAAGATTCGCGTATATTTACCCGAAAAAGATGCCGCCAACATATCGCAAACAAAATGTCAAATATATTTAAGTTTACGCTCTCTAAATGGTTATTAAACCGTAGTTTCTATAGTCTTAAGGAATTTTTAGAAAGCAAAGTCTGATTAAGTTTATTGTATTAAATCTATCGTATAATATTTTTGATGATTGACATAAAATAATAATAATAATCAAATATTTTGTACCTACCACATATTTGCATGCCATGTTGTCTTGGTAGTTTCTGATGAACATTTATTACCTTAATAACATCTACCTTTACTCAGATTAGAAGCAAATAAATTACATTTTATTTTATTATCAAGGTCGGTTTATGACAAAAAATCCAAAGTACCCTACTCAAATGTAGTAAATAAACTGTCTTTCAATTCATACGATCCGAGCGATCCGATCTTTGAAATTTTGTATCGATCCGCAAAAAATCGTCGGATCGGAACATCCCTATATAAATAGAGTACTATTTTTTTTCTCATTATTAATTAATTTATAATTTAAATTTTACAAATAATAGATAAACTAAAAACAATGAACTATTTTAGTTAATGTATTTTACGTAAAGTATAGTAAATAACAGATTATTAGTATGAATTGAATGTATTTTATAATATGGATAAAGTCATGTCTTACCAATCTAAATCTGTTGGATCTACACCTTTCTTCAAATGTGAGGCCTGCCCGTATATGGCACTGGCCGAGGACGATATAAAGTTCCATTTATTTACATTTCATCCCGTCCTCGCAAAGTCAAATGGGCTTGCTGACAACATACAAATCCCTTGCCCAGGTTGCACCGACGTGTTTGATGCAGAAGAGACTCTCAGGAACCATCTGCGTAACCACCATAAAATGGGTATCAAAGATATTAGAAAAATGGTCAAAAGTCTTGTACAGATAGCATTAAAAGGTGTGAAACTTAAAAAGGAGTTGAAAAACAATGATCCTCCCCCTGAGCCTCTGCAAAATGCAGATGTTAAAATACCTCCAGTCATAGAGATAGTTCCTGATGTTATGGAAAAGCAAAACCCCTTACCTTCTAGTGTTCAGTTTATTTCATTAGATGAGCTCCAGAAGATGAGCGCTGTTAGCTTTGAGAAAGTAGGTCCCAAGGACATTGAGGAGGCAAGTCTGAACATAGTATATGCAGAAGTAAACACTCAAAACCACAACTTACAACTACCTAATGCCCAACCAGATCTAATATCTTCTGTTCAGTCTAGACCAGTCATCATAAATACTAAGGATGTGGAAATACCCACTGCTCCAGATAATTATACTGTGCCATCTCGTATACCCAAGCAGGGTCGGCCACGAGGTTCCAAGAGTTCTAATACTGTCACCGAGACTAAAAACCCTACATTAAGCAAAGGACAGAAGTGTAAAATAGGAGGATGCTCAGCAAGACTGCAATCAGTGGAAAAACTAGCTTATCATAGGAAATGTCATCAAAATGGTCGCTTAAAGTGTAAGGAATGCAATATTTTCTTACAGTTTGTAGAACAATTACACATGCATTTGTGGAGAGAGCATAAAATAGACATGGAGTTACCAACATGTAGTGTTTGTGAATATAAAAACTATAGAAGGAGTTTTATAGAGAAAGTTCATATGAATTTACACTCTGATGAAAGGCCATATCCTTGTAAGTATATACATATCCTTGTAAGTATATACATATCCTAATTAAATAATACTTTAGCTTTTATATAAACTTTAATAATAACATGACACTGTATTAATGGTTAATTCATTGGTCATTATTGTCATTGATATTAAAAGTTGTGAATTAGGATTCCTACTGAAAGTAGATTTTAGTTTGTTTGGAAGCAAATTGTACAGAACATTGTTCTATATTATTTGCTTTGGTCTGGGTTTTTATTAATTTATTATTGTATGCTTAGTATCACTGCTTCTGACACAGGCCTATTTATATAGCACCTACTTTGTGGCTAAAGCCATGGGACATCTGTTAAATTCACTATTATACATTTTAACTCTCAACCACTGATGTGTCATTTTGTTGCACTACCACACATACATTACTTTGCAGACCTTCTGATGCATCAATGAAATGTAACTTTGATGATTAGTGCAATTGATTTATTTAGACACATTAAAATGAAATAGGAATAATAAAAAAAAACAGTAACAATAATCATAGAAAAATATTTATTATTCAATAACCATACAGGTAAACAAAATTACATAGACTTTTAAAAAAATTTACACAAAATTATTCTCTAACAATTGGAACTTCTTTTATTGGTTTTATTAATTACTAAGGACGGTTTTAAATAGAAAAGAATCATAATTGTCATAAATTATAAATGACTTTTTAACAACAATTGTTAACAGGTCGGCTTTGAGTACCGCAAAAAGACTGGTTTACGACAAATTTGAGTTTGCAAGGTTTTAGTTTGAAACATATATAACAATTCTTCATGGTGTCAAATCTGAGAAATTCACTGTTTGGTTGACCAAATTCATTATCTTACATTCGTCCTCGGAAGACACGCCGCGAACCGTTTGTATTATGTAGATGGCATAGAAGACGAATTTAGCCGCTTACAGTTAATGCTATCGGCCGACAAAAATAAATAAATATTTTGTAAAAAGTCACATTAACACTGACGCTACGTACCACATACGTCCGGTAGTCAAACTCACCTGCTTAGGAATGTGGCAGGAATCCGCTGACCACCGCCGCGCACGCGTCTGCGTCTCTGGCGACTAGGCTACGACCAAAAAGGATCCGCAGAAATTCCTGCGTAAACTGAAGTTTTCAACGGAAAACCATTTGGGTGACGTACCATATACGTACGTCAGTGGTTGAGGGTTAAACTTTATAGTTAATAATATTGGTTATATTTCAAGCTTATAATTGTGGTACAAGTATTCATAGAGACAAAAATCTTGTGGAATCCCTACTGTTGGATGAATAAAATCTGTGCAGGCTAGCACATAGATTGGATATTGGATCCTTAATGATGGTTGGAGGAGGCATATGACTAGCAATGTACTGCAACAGGCTGATCATGTTCTGACATACATTATTTTAAAATAGATTGAAGACCCTAAACCTATTATTATTTGAAAATAGTAATAAGTATTTTAAATTATACAGAGTAAATTTGATGAAATCATAAATTTCAGTCTCCTGATTAAGTATTCAGATCTAATAAAAAGATAATAAGTATTCACATTTTAATTAATTTTGTGCTATAATAATAATTATTATTAACAACATGCTGTACGACCAAATCTGTCAAAATAACCAGCTGTTCCATACTGGGATTCTTTGAGGATAGCTGTAGACGCGTGTTTATATTATATTTAAAAAAAAAAAATTTATTGAATATTTTTGTGCAAAAGTGTACTAATTTAGTAGAATAAGCATTCATATAGTAATATTAAGTGTGCAGCATATGTAGTGATCTCGGTATTAGTGTTATCTCAAATAATCCACAGTCTTCAGTAAAATGGAGGTACCCATTTTACTTTTTCCTCCTTCACTATTGGCAAGACTATACCGAATGCTCTGTCATGTCACCATTCCTTTTTCTACCCTTGTTCTTTCCAGATTCCTTTCCATCCTGTTATCCCTCATTTTATTAATAATACAATTATTTTATTCCTCTGCCCACAAGACAATGACAAAATTTTGCGTAATGCGAAGAAGTCATTTAATCAATAAATAGTATAGTAGTACATTGTACTGTACCCAACTCAACCAAAATATTTCATCAAATTTATCTGCATTGTTGTGAAATGTCTAAACATTATAATTTGGTATCCTGTTATCCCTCATTTTATTAATAATACAATAATTTTATTCCTCTGCCCACAAGACACTGACTAAATTTTGCGTAATGCGAAGAAGTCATTTAATCAATAAATAGTATAGTAGTACATTGTACTGTACCCAACTCAACCAAAAAATTTCATCAAATTTATCTGCATTGTTGTGAAATGTCTAAACATTATAATTTGGTTTTAGGTTCAGTCTGTGAAAAGAAATTCAAGAATTCACATCAGTTAGGCAAGCATCGTTTAACGCATCAAAAGGCACAAAAATGTGACAAATGTCTCCAAGAATTTAGTACAATTAAACTTCTCAAGAACCATGTACTTGCAGTGCACCATAAGCTAAAACCTTTCAAGTGTGAAAATTGTGCCTTTACTTGTGCAAGAAAAGAGCAGCTAAAAGTACACTTACGTTTACATTCAGGTAATTTATCAGAAGTTTTTACTCAATCTTAAGCATTATGGTGTTCTTAGTTTAACCCTTGACAGTTTCCAAGGTACACTGCCAGGATTCTATTATAGCTGTATTATATTTTTTTTATAGCTATTATGTTGATTATTTTGTATTGTGTATGCAATACATCATGTATGGTTGTGGTGATCACAGACCAGGGGCCTTATCTACATGGTGGATCCACTTTTCCGCAATTGGCCGGCTACTCTAACCAGTAATAAGTAACCAGCTCCTTCCAGAAGGCAGCAAGAAGTCCTGGACTCCTACAGGCCTCGTGGAGCAACCTCGGTGTTCCGAGGATTTCCACACGTTGCAAAGTAACTCCGGTGCATTGAAACAGCATGTGGGTGGGTGTTTCTTTTGTTTCCATGCATCCTCTAAATAGAGGACTGTTTCGTGATACCTAGAAGGGTAAGATGTTTGTTTAATGGAAAGTGTCCGGTTAGAGTACCCTCCAGCATCCGCAGGTTACCTCTGTTGAGATTGGGCCGATTTTGAGCTAGACATGGGCCTGGTTTGTTGTCTGCCTCTTGCCTGCCTGCAGTTTTGTACCAAGGGCCTTATTCTACTAAATCAATTGCGTATAAATACCCTATCAACAAGAAAATTTGTCAAATTTTCATACTATGTTGATACACAATAGGGTATTTGACTCCTTTTTGAAACCCGTTTGAAAAAACCCGCTGTTGAAATTCATTGGTATGGCACATGATCTGGAAATTCTTCTTCTCGCTTCTCAGGACATTTTATTTTTATTTTCTTAATAATATAGGAGTAAGAGATGATCCCACATGTAGATTTTGTATTAATGAGCCTGAGTCCATGCGGCACCTACTGTGAGACTGTAATGCATCCAAAGAATCAAATACCTAGGACAGGCTTACCCAGATCTGAAAAGCTACAGGCTCCTGAACCTGTTGTTGATATACATGAGGACATCACCAATCCTTAAGATTAAGATGTGAGGTGAATAGGAATGGGGATCGAGATCTCATGGGGTCAAAGTGTGTTGACTCAAGTCAACCCCAAAATCTATATATTGGTTTTTGGGTTCATCCGGTGTAGATTGTATTGATATATGTATTTATTTAAGTTGAGTTCACACACACATAGATGTATGTTTATAGGGTACTTATTGAATATGTGTGGTTATGTCCTAGTAATTGACGGTTAAATAGTACTTTTTTTTTTCAAAATCTAAATGTCTGCTAAATAAATTTTCTTTTAGATAGCCAATCCTGGTAATTAAAAAATATTTATTTTTGAGTAACGTAACCCATCCCCTGGATCAAACAAAGACTTTTTTTTTATATTATAGGAAACTAATATCAGGTGTTTTACAATTTGAAAGTGGTGAATGTATTTTATGGCAAAAAAACTTTATATTGTATAGAGATCTCTTTAATAGATCTATAACTTTTATTATTGTATAGATCTCTTTAATATACTTTTTTAATAATATAATTCTGCTAGGCTCAAGCTGAGCCAAACTCTAAATTGCATTAAGATAAATAACTTTCAGCTGTGCATGCTGGCATTCATTATTTATTGATTTGTAAAATATTTTCAGGTGACAAACCATTCACATGCGAAGAGTGCTCATACCGATGTTCTGATCCAAGCTCGATGCGACGCCATAAAAAGAAACATAATGCTAAGGGTCCATATAAATGTATATATTGTCCATATAAATGTATACAGCATCATGCATTCGCCTCCCACATGATCAGCAAACACCCAGACATTCCGGAAACGAATCTCTTCAAATGTCCTTATTGTAAATACAAGTCTTTTAATAAAGATAAATATGTCAGCCATCTTAGTACCACACACACGGATATAGAAACTATCCAACTACTTATTGACACCATCAATACACCAGAAGGAACTAAACCAAGTTGGTCTATACCCAGTAAAAACAACCGGGTCTCAGTTCCCAAAACCAAGAGAAAAAACACAAGTATACAAAACAAGTCACATGAAAATAAAGTTTCTTTGAAGGCAGTCAATAAAATTCCTATTGAATTAGATGATTATGATAGCCAACAAGAAGCAAATACTCAAAATTATCCAACCAATTATTCAATCTCTAGTGAAAACATTACTCTTGTCAAGGACAATAACAACCAAGAAAAAGTAACGGATCTCACTAAAGACGCTAATACTTCAGATTATCTAATCTCTGAAACATCTAACGGCATGAAGAGACCACATTTTGTGCCACAAATAAGTGTGGAAAATGCAAACTACGTCAGCACCAATCAATATCTAAATACTTCAGTATCGTTGGGGCAAAATATACTTCAGTGCAACAATGGAAACTCTTTCACTTTGACTACTAATTCACTGAACAACAATATATTAAGTAATTTCCCTATTAGACTACCATCTGGAGTGCCTCACTTATCTGGCCGGAATACTATCGCTCTGACGCCCATCGACAGGATCGCTATACCAAAGGTGTCCGGACCCATAATAAATCCCACACAGATCCTCCCTGTGCCGACGCTTACCAATTCTCCAATAAATATGACAATATCAAATATAAACTCTCCAATAGATTCCGAAGGCGGTCCTAGAAAAAAGCCTAAAATATCTGTTAAAAGTAATTTAATTTTGAAAGGTCCTGATCAAGTGGACATGTTTCATTCGCAGCAGAAAATGGCGTTCCGAAGGTTGGAAGACAGCGAGAGATTTGGTCTCGGCCCGGTGACGTTTAACAATTTGATCACGACGCAGTTTATGCAGATCCCGCCCGAGCCGACGCACAACGACTCTCCCAATACCTTGGGGCCGTTCGCGACAGAGGTGATGCTGGACCCGCCCAGCGCGACCAGTATCAACACCGACACCGACTCCATGTTCACCTTCAGTCCGCCGCTCACCGCCATCAACCTGATAGAGCCGCAGAAGACCACAACCACCAACCCCAGCTACATCAAAGTGGAATGCTCCATAAAGCAGAACACCCAGTCGCCTAGTTTAGAGAAGATGTGTATCGCGAACCAGAGCATCAGCCGGGAGTACAAAGCCTCTCCGCCGCCGGAGGACGTGAACAAGTCCATGAGCGAGATTAAGAACGAAGTGAAATCGGACGCGTTTTATAATATATCGTTGAATAGTTGCGCGCCCAGCACGCCGGTGATGGATCCTTACCTGATCGAGAACATAATAGAGCAGTACCCAGGGCACCTGGACCTGTCCGCCGTGGTGCTACCGGAGCCGCTGCAGAGCGACGTGATAGAGATCGACGACAACTCGGACGACCACAAGCTGCTGCCCAGGTTCGACATGTACGCCCTGGACTCCTTGTACCTCATGAACAACGACTTCCACTTCCTGGACAACGACGTGCCCACGCGCGCGGAGGAGGTGTCGGAGAACCGCAGAGTGACGGAAGTGCCCGTAGTGACCGCGAGTCCGGACGCGGGGTCGGAACCCGCGGACGACCAACATTTCGGTCACAATAACAGCGATCCTATGATTAATACTACAATTAGACTGACTACTAACAAAATTAATGTAAAGAATATAGAATTAATGAAAAATTAACTATTTTATGTACAGTTAGATAGGCTAAGTTATAAAATTTATATATTATTTCTAAATCAATAATAATATTTATTTTTATTTACGATTTATTCGTTTATAGATTTATAGTAATATTAATATAAATAAAAAAACATTATTATTTAAATACGATATATTTCGCCTTACATGGCGTCTTCAGTCGTATAACATTGTTTTTTTTTATTAAATGAGTATGTATGTATGTCTCTGTTCATACTCAAACCTTAGCCTAATAAATAATAATATTTGTTTATATCAATATAACTATAAATCCATAATAATTAATTGCTTGTTATTGTTGTAGAAATCTTAATAAGATGATTTATTTGTTACCCCTGTATTCTAAGACGTATCCTTAACTTCACTTTACACTCAAGGAAAGTCTGTCTCTTTCCACCAAATGTCAACTATAAAAAGCAAGTTGAGACAGACGCTCCTTGAGTGAAGAGTGGAGTTAAGGAAACGTCTTAGAATATGGGGGTTAGTCTCCTTGGAGAATGTTGTAAACTATTAAACAATGGATTGCACCACGATAACTGTGGAAAGAAATTGACTATCTATTTTACTGTTACATCAAATATTGACAGTTAAATTATACCTTTACGTGGGGCAACCAGAGCCTTTGATTATTATAATAGAAAGGAAAGGTATTCTGTGCCGGTTTGTGCGATACTCTGTTAACTAATAATAATATGTAGCACAAATTACACATGTTGCTCACAAACTAAGCTCTAGGCTTATACTATGTGTACCAGAAGCAACGTTATAATACATTATATTTTATAAAGGCCCAAATTTTATAATTACATTGAATGTAGTGTTCATATTTTACCCTTAAGGTTTCGCCAGTCGTGTTGACTCCCATACAAACGTACTTTCTAGTATTACAACTTGGATGTTAGTCGTAGTTGATTATTATTATTATGTTGGTAATAATCTTTAAACAACAGGGTGAATTTTTCAAGTGGGCCTTCAAGGCCGAATCCTAAACTATATGGAATAGCAAAAAATGTTCAGGCCAAATTTAATAAAAACTGCATTTTTAGATTTTCTAAAAATCTCTTCTGGCCTGATTCCTGGCGATCCTTATAAACGACACTATCAGCTGGTGCAATAAGGCAGGGGTTTTTTTTTTTCAAAAATCAACCAGTTCGATTCCCGGCTTTAAGAATTTTTTTTTTTTAAACTTAGATTCACTTATAGTTTTTATCAAAATCGGCCCCGAGACTCTGTTGAGCATTTTCACTATTCCTTGTAGTGTAGGTTTTGGCCTTGAAGGCACACTTGAAAATTTCACTCTGTATTATTATAATATTAAAAGTTTTAACTGAAAGATTAATAAATACAAGACCAACCAAAAGTAGGACACTGGAAGTCCGATCGCTTATTTTGTATGGGGAGCGCAAACTTTGTGATCGCAACTAACTTGCAACAACTTAAATGCTTTTGTGGCGGCTTCTGAGACAATGCAAGTTGCTTGCTACTTGCGGCAAATCTTGTCGGTAAATATTTCATGAAATTAAGAAAAACTGAGTTAAAATTTAAAAGTAGCCAAATTCAACATATTCAAACTTGATGTGAGTTAAAAACGACCCTTTAAGTAAAACTTTGGTGTCTGTCCGCATTGAATATGTTGATGCCTAGCTATTTACTTGTCCAATTTACTGAAATTATAGCATTCACACAAATACAACACTCATGGGGGTTGTTAACTTTGGATGAAAAAGGGTCGAAGTCAAAAAATTTCGTACTTTAAAATTATTTTTATATAATAGACCACCACTGGATAGTCTTCTGCTAGTTATAATTATAAATCAAATTTGTAAGAAGAACTACCATTCCCCTACCTAAGCTCAAAAGATTTAAAGCCGTTTATTTTTTCGAAAAAATAAGGAGTTGAGTTTCAATATTGGGCAACAGATGATGATGCCCAATATTAAAACTTAAAAAAAAATTAATGTTAAAAAAAATGCCAAGGTTCTAACGAGTCGGCAATTGAGACCATGTACAGTCAACGGCGAGGAATTGGTATACCCCCATGCACTCTGTGCCTTTGTATTAATGGCCAATTTACTTTAAAAATGTATACTTTACCTTGCCGTTGACTGTACTACATGATTATTGTCGACCCTTTTTGTTATTATATAACCATAACTGTATGTTACTCTATTTGTTATTTAGGATTTTTTATTTGTTTAAGCTAATATTTTAAGAAAGTGATACTCATTTTAAGTAGATACCTATCCTACCTTTATATGAATTATTTTTTAAATTAGGCAAAACATTGTCTAAGGGTTATTGTCCACGTCAGGGTTGGATCCAGAATTGTATTATATTATAGTAGATTTTAGATATATTTGGATGGTTTGGGGGGAGGAATAGGTCATTTACGTGCAATCTACTATTTAATAATAATAAATCTTTATTGTATCTAAAAATTAATTACAAAATAATTTGCACCCTAACTCCCGTATTAGTCTCGGCTGTAATACAAAATTATTTATAAGGTTATATATTACGATATGCTGATGCCCTAAAACCCTAAATTGTAACGTTTTAGACAAAAATTATATAAATCTTGTCAGAGCCCCAAAACAAAATACTTGATCCGCCCTTGATTGTCAACTTAATTTGAACATAATACTAACAAAATCCAATAGCGGGTGCCAAAGTTAAATGAACGTGTTGCCCACCATACCAACTAGATAACATTTCCTATAGGTAACGCTATCAACTTTAGATTTGTTGTGAACAAAGATGTTTAAGAAAAACACATTTATCTAAAATAAACATTTATTATAGACTGAAATAAAATCTTTGCTTTGTCGGACTTCTTGCCACTTGTATAGCTTCCAATCCTTTCCTATATCATCGAAAGGCAAAGGATCGGTATGGACCCCTTTGCCTTCGCCTGGTCCGATAATTACTATTAGACTACCGTTGAAGTGTTTGAGATAGTTATTGAAAGCTGGTCTGTTGTTAAAGTAGCAGAATAGGAGACCGTGTGCCTGCTGTACTTGGGCGATGGTGGCTTGGTCTAACCGCTCGTCTTCTGTAAGCAGCAAGGGAATGAAGTTAGGTGGAGAGTATCTGCAGTTCCACCACGCTCCGTCTACTTCCACTCCTTGTACTGGTATGCCTATAACAATGTACAAATATTTAAGTAAATAGGTTCAAGGTCGTGATCGTGTTGGGCCGCTGCCATTCTAGGGGGTTTCCATTTTTGCACACATCATTTTATTAAGCATTCGTGGATAATAAAAGTACTTTTTGTAACTCAAATTAAATTTTAATATCTAAGTTATGTTTATTTGCTGATGCCCGCAACTTGTAAGAATGTTTATTTTAAAACAAAAAATGCTATTGCCTTTTAATAGATACCTACCTATTATTTCTAAGTACCTACCTATATTTATTAACTTAATAATATGAAGAATATTACTATGGCCACAAACTAAGCTCTGGACTTGTACCTACTGTATACCAGAAACAACGATATATAAATACATTTTACATATATTTTATAAACACCTAGACAAACTACAATAAAATGTACTAATAAAATTTTGCCATGGGTGGGAAAAGTTAAAACAAAATCACTGAGCGTTGAATTTTTTTTAATGGAGCAGGACATTTGAACCTGCATCCACCTGATGGTAAGTGGCAATGTAACGTCCAAGAATGTTCTCAACCAATAGTTATTGATGCTTGCTTCAATTAGTTGATTTCACTATGCTTGAGAAACTTATTCACGCCTCGCTTAATGGAAGAAGGGACAACGCACGCAGGCAATGCATTCCACTTTTTTATCGTGCGACATATTATATAAGCTTCACCATACCTTTTTGTTCTGGTGGGCCTTCATCCACTGTATGTTTATGCATTTTATTGCCAGTGCGTGTAGTACGGAAACGAAATATGTCCGTCAGGATTGAGGGGCTACATTTTTATAATACGAATTTGCTATTAATTATTATTTTATACCAGCAGTTAGTAAAAATCGATCTAAAGTTTGTAAAAAAGTCTCAAGTTTGTAGAACTTAAAATAAAAAAGTTATATGGGGTTTTAGTTGGCCCCTCCGTGCTGACGGTATCATTAAAGTTCACTTCAATATCTCCAAACCTATTATTAGTTGCAAACTTAGAAAACATGTCTATAGTTTGTAAGAATATGTACTTTCTAACCACACAAAGCTCATTTTGAATCCGTTTAACGGAAATATTATGTGGGGAAGTTATTAATATTAAATGGGGAAGGAGGGATGAGTTCAAACAGTTCTTCAGAGCACTGTCCGTGATATAGGCGGTAGAATAACGCAGGTGCAAAGGCTCTAGTATTTTATTATACGAATTGCACGCTTCTGCAGTATATCGAGAGCATGCAACAGGTTGATTTATATTGGTTGAAATGAGAACAGAATATAGCGGTAACGAACTCGTTTTATAGGCTATTTACGGCATTAATGCGGTTCAATACCTATATTATTATTAGTTTGATAGTTACCTGTCGCCTCCATGATTATCCATTCCAGCAGCCCGCTTCCGCAGCCGACGCTTAGGACACGTCCGCACTCACGTTCGACAAACACTTCCTTCAGAAACCTCAAGTTCTCCTCACTGGGAAACACCCACAATAACTTATTTCTTTCACCATGATTATGATATTTATCTATAATTTCCCTCCAATTACTTTGTTTATAAAGCTCTATAATTTCGTTAACTAAATTGTCTGCCATATCTTAAGTCGCGCTAGAACTTGGCCGTGGGGTATATATAAATAACATTGTGAAAGTTACATAAGGGTGAGTTATTGAACTAAATATTACTGAACAGGGATGGACGTGTGCATTGTACCTATTATTATAATGACTGACAAATAAAGCTAACGATAATATACAATTAATATTTTTTATAGGTGGGAGGAAGGCTTCTATAACTTCGCTAGGCCGACTAACCAGACCCGTTACCACTGCCCAGTCTGTGGGTTCTCCGGTTTTCTAGAGATTACAGCTTCGATTTCTTGTCCAGGTGGTAGTCACCTTTCATGATGCAGTTACGAAACGGGCGGTTCATTTGACGATAAAGCATCGAGGATATTCGCCGCCCATCTCGTAACCGCATTATTTAGCCGGCATATTGGGAGCGACCAGTTTTGCTAAACAACAATGTATTGATCGACCTCTTTCATGGACTTTGTAGATCTGCTTAGCACCAGGTCACATGCCGTGCTCCTATTAAAATAAATAGTTGGGGGGTCTCTATAATTTTGATAGGCCGACCGACCAGTGTTGTCGTCCTTTACCGCCCATACCGATGAAATAACACGTCAAGTAATCTAGTCACATATAGGTTTCTGTCTGTGGATTTTCGGGAGTTTTCGTTGCATGGATTTCTTGTCGACGTGGAAGTCTCCTTCACGCGTTACGGTTACATATCGGGCTATTTGAGGATAAATCAGCGAGAATATAATGTAATTCACCCATTTTGTAGTTAGTTTATATACTTACTTGATATGATTTACATGAATTGAGGCCTTACTTTAAAACTATTATTTTATTGTCAAATATGACTGTCACTGCCACCTAAAATTTCTTGTTGAATAAAGCCTTGTTTTCTAAGGTTTAGTTTATTATTTCAATTTATTCAACAAGATTGTATTATAAAATAATTAAAAATGGAAAAGTATCTAAGACCAGAAAGATTGGATATAGAACAAACATCCAGTTCTGCAACAGAAGAATGGTTGCATTGGAAACATACATTTGAACATTTCCTGGAGGCAAGTAACGAGTGCAATACAGATAAATTAAAGTACAATTTGCTTGTAAATCATATTTCATCGAAAGTGTATTCCTATATTAGTGAATGTAAAACTTATGAAAATGCCATTTCAATTCTACAAAATATTTACGTAAAGCCGAAGAGCGACATTTTTGCTAGACATAAATTAGCAACACGTCGGCAACAGGAAGATGAATCTATTGATATTTGATCAGTATATTTGTGTATTAAAATTATTGGCTAAAGACTGCGATTTTAAAGAGGTGTCATCAGAACAAAATAAAAACGATTATATCAGAGATTCTTTTATTACTGGTTTAGTTTCTTCTCCGATTCGTCAACGTTTATTGGAATTTTCTACCTTAAATTTAGATGATGCTATCGAAAAGGCACGTTCTTTAGAATTGGCAAATAAACAATCAAAAACCTACTCCGGAAATCAATCATACAATATTAATTCCACATCTGCTGAAAATAATAGCAATGATGAAAACAATGTATCTGCAGCTGTCAAAATATTCAAAAACAATTTAAAATGCTATTTTTGTGGTAACCAACGTCACTTTTCAAGAAAGGAGTGTCCGGCATTAAATCTTTACTGTCAAAATTGTTCAAAAAAAGGACATACAGCCAATGTATGCCGCAATAAACAGTCTAGATATAACGCCATGATGGTAGTTAATGATGAAAATATAGGACTAAACTGTTGCATCTCAGCGGCATCACCGATGTGTCTAAATAAAGCAATAATTTCAGTTGTTGTTAATAATGTCCACGCCAATGCTTTAATAGATACTGGAAGTAATATGAGTTTTATCAGTAAAAATATTGTAGACATATGTAAAGCAAAGATATTACCTTCCGAAGAACAAATTACGATGGCATCAACATCCTTAAGTACTAATGCTCAAGGATGCTGTTTTGTTAATTTACAGTTTTTAAACAATAATTACAAAAATATAAAATTACTTATTGTAAACAACCTATGTACAGATCTAATAATAGGTCATGATATATTAAATAATCATTCTTCTATTGAATTACACTTTGGCGGCTCAAGAGATACACTTAAAATATGTAGCCTAGCATCCGCTACAGTACCTCCAGCCAAACTATTTACACGACTTTCATCTAATTGTAAACCTATTGCCATTAAATCAAGAAGATATTCAGAACAAGATAAAGTATTTATAAAAACTGAAATTGAAAAATTGTTTAACGAAGGAATTATTGAATACAGTCAATCTCCTTGGAGAGCACAAGTTTTGGTTGTTTCAAATGAAAATCATAAGAAACGTTTAGTGATAGATTACTCTCAAACAATAAATCGGTTTACTGAATTGGATGCATTTCCTCTTCCAAATTTAGAAGAAGTTGTTTCGAATGTAGCTAAGTATAATGTTTTCAGTACAATTGACATGAAAAGTGCTTACCATCAAATTCCCATAACTGACAATGATAAAATATACACCGCTTTTGAAGCTTGCGGAAATTTATATCATTTTAATAGAATACCTTTTGGTGTTACTAACGGAGGAGCTAGTTTTCAAAGAACATTAACATCAATTATTCAATCTGAGAAATTAAATGGCACATTTGCATATCTTGATGATATTACTGTGTGTGGAAAAACTAAATACGAGCATGATATTAATTTAAAAAGATTTCTAGATATAATTGAAAAGTATAATCTTACTATAAATAATGAAAAATCTAAATATGGATTAACACAAATTAATTTACTAGGATACACAATATCAAATAATACAATTAAACCTGATGCTGACAGACTTAATCCTCTATTAAATTTACCATTACCTAATGATATGCCATCTTTACGTAGAACCATGGGAATGTTTTCTCACTACTCTAAATGGGTACCTAACTTTTCGCAAAAACTTAAGCCCCTAACACAATGTTCTACATTTCCTATTAATGCTGAAGCAGTAAAATCTTTTAATGATCTAAAGAATGATATTGCAAAATCAGTTGTTAATTCAATAGTTGATGGAATAACTTTTACGGTTGAAACTGATGCATCTGATTTTGCAATAGCTGCTACACTTTCGCAAGAAGGAAGACCAGTGGCATTTTATTCAAGAACTTTAAATGATTCTGAAAGAGGACACTCTATAATTGAAAAGGAGGCATATGCTATAGTTGAGGCTTTAAGAAAATGGAGACATTATTTATTAGGTAAACATTTTAATTTAATTACAGACCAAAAATCAGTTTCATTTATGTTTAGCATTCATCATTCCAGTAAAATTAAAAATGAAAAGGTACTGCGATGGCGATTAGAATTATCATCATATAAATTTGACATAATCTACAGGCCTGGTCGGGAAAACACTGTCGCAGATGCATTATCAAGAGTATGTGCAAGTACTAAAGACCTTTCTATACTTTACAAACATCATGACTCTCTATGTCATCCAGGCATTACCAGAATGCTACACTGGGTAAAATCTAAAAATTTACCCTTTTCTGTCGACGACATTAAGTCAATGACGTCTTCTTGCAAAATATGTGCAGAAGTAAAACCCAGATTTTGTAGAACAAAAGGTATATTGGTTAAAGCTACAAATCCATTCGAACGATTATCTTTAGATTTCAAAGGACCTTTACCATCAAAATCACATAATAAATATTTGTTGACCATCATAGACGAGTTTTCAAGATTTCCTTTTGCTTTTCCATGTAGTGATGTATCTGCAAGAACTGTAATTAAATGTTTAAGTCAGCTTTTTGCAACATTTGGAATTCCTAATTATATACATTCAGACAGAGGATCAGCATTTATGTCCTATGAGTTAAAACAGTATTTACAATCTAAGGGTATTGCAACTAGCAGAACCACTTCTTATAATCCACAAGGTAACGGTCAATGTGAACGACTTAATGGCACTATTTGGAAAACTATACAACTAGCAATTAAATCTAAGTATATGGATGAAAGTATGTGGGAATCAGTATTACAAGATGCATTGCATTCAATAAGATCCCTAATTTGTACCACTACTAATGAAACACCACACGAACGTTTATTTAAATTTAGTAGAAGATCGGTAAGTGGTCAATCTATTCCTTCTTGGCTAATGAATCCTGGGCCTGTATTAATGAGAAAGTGTAATAGATCTAACAAGTATGAGCCACTTGTGGAAGAAGTAGAATTACTTGAAGCAAATCCACATTATTCATACATAAGGCTAAACGATGGTCGGGAAACTACAGTATCTAATCGCCATTTAGCACCTACTGTGAATATGGGTGAAATTTTAGAAAGTACAGATAAAGATAACAAAACAATTGACATAAATGGGAGTGAAAATGTGCTAAATTTAAATGAAGGTGCCAATATATTAAATGATGAAGTAAGAGAAGAGACAGTGTCCCAAGAAATGAATCTAGATAATAGTAGAGTTTCACATGAACCGGGACAAACAACCGATTCTACTCCAATATCACTCCGCCCTCGAAGGAATGCTAAAACCCCTTCATATTTAAGTGACTATATCACTTTCTGATGCTGCGAAGAATGATATGATTTACATGAATTGAGGCCTTACTTTAAAACTATTATTTTATTGTCAAATATGACTGTCACTGCCACCTAAAATTTCTTGTTGAATAAAGCCTTGTTTTCTAAGGTTTAGTTTATTATTTCATTACTAAAGCGACCAATGACTGCTTACCATCTGCATATGGGCATATCCAGATATTACAACAAAAACAAAGGGACATACTCAGCTTCTCTTGACTAGCTAATTTAATATAAGTATAAAGTACCTATTAGTTGAGCATGTTCTAGTTATGGAAATGTTAAAAGGTGTGAGTACTTAGCGCCTCTGGTTTGAACGACGAGAATAGCACCTACCTAAATAAAAATGGCCCAATAACAAATGCAAAAACCGTCAAGTGAACTAGTCATATTTCGGTTTTAGTCTGTGAGTTCATCGGTTTTCAGGAGATTATGGTATCGATTACTTGTCAAGATGGTAGTCTCCTTTCAGAGTGAGATTAAGAAATGGGTTATAGTTGATATGACGATAAGGCAACGAGTATATTAACAATATACTTTTAATGCAATTCGTCTTTGTCCCCGCCCATTTCGTTATCGCATCATTTAGCCGGCATAGTGGGAGCGATCAATATTGTAAAAAAAATACTGATCGACTCCATTCATGAACTTTGTAGGTCTGCTACTCACCAGGTAGATCTCTATCTACCTGGTGAGGTTTGTCTCTACAAAGTCACAGTGCCGTGTACTAAAAAAACAATATTTTGTGAATGCTTTTTATATTAAATTATACATCTAAATGAATGAGAAAAAATATTGTTTTCAGTCCGGCCCTGTGAAACTATATCATCATATTCTTGATAAAAATTGGCGCCTGCCCAAACATATTTGGTTCCGGCATATTGTAAATAACATTTGTTCCTACATACGTTTGTTACCTGGTTAATTATATAGATACAGAATCATTTCAAGGGTATGCAGAAAGTTACCGTGGGCGGATACCTACTGCCTTAAGAAGCCAGAAAAAGGATTAGCGATCTCAAACGTCTAAAAACGTGTAATTGTTTTTTCTATGATTTCAAAGTTATTCTATAAATATTATTTTAGTTATCAAAACTTAACAACTTTTTTATAAAGAAATTATATAATTAGGATCTAGTAGGTACAAAAATGTACACTTCCATATTCTTTCCAAAAAAAAACTTATTATCACTGAAAATAACATTTACATGTTTTTTAACGCTCGAGTTCGGGAATCCTTTTCCTGTGCATTTAAGGTCTAAAATCGCCTATAGAATTTTTAATAATAATAATATTTAGGACAAATTACACATATTGCTCTGGTCACAAACTAAGCTCAAGGCTTGTACTATGTGTACCAGAAGCAACGATATAATACATATTATATTTTATAAACACCCAGACCATGACAAACTGTACAGAAAAAAACGTACTAATATTCTTTGCCATGGGTAGGAATTGAACCCACGACCTCCGGATACAGCGCCAAAGGCGCAACCACTAGTCTACGGAGGCTGTCAGACGTGTACAGAATGTCAAACGTGTACGTTGCCGCCATATTGTGTTCTAACTTCAACCAATAATATAAATGTAGGACAATTTACACATGATTGCTCTGGTCACAAACTAAGCTCTAGGCTTGTACTTGTAAACTATAGAAGACTTTTTTTTTGCCATGGGTGGGAATCAAACCCACGACCTCCGGATACAATGCCAAAGGCGGTCAATACCAATGATTAGATAATATTTTTTGTTCTCACTTCTTGTTTTGAATTTATATAGCAGCGGCCATCTTCAGTAGCCCTAGTGTGTTTTTTTTACATTTACTTTCGCGTTAACTATACTACTGCGTTAACATTTTGACCAATCACACGCTTGCACTTTTAGTTATCAAAATTTCCGCTTGGAGCGCTGAACTATTTCCCATACATATTTTAGTTAACTCAAATAATAGTTAGAAAACTCACACTAGGGGTACTGTCCTCGCGTTTGGAAAGGCGATTTTAGGCATTATAAAAAAAGATTCAACTAGCGTCTAAATATCGTAAAAATTCGGAATATACAAAATTGTACTTCAAGGAAAAAAACCCGTTATTCACTAGTAGTTTTTGGTTTCAAATCTTATAACAATAGCTTACCCATCAAGAAAATTATAATAAAACAATTAGATTTGCAATTTTATTTTTATTAATAAATATCTATATAGAAAAACCTTTATTACATTCAATGCATAGTAATAAAAATATAATATTGTACAATACCTCATTTCAATAAAATAATTGATTTTAATACTAATATCAAGCTATATATATATATATATATTTATATACAAAATCACAAAATCTATGTAAAATTATTTATGTGTTAAACACAATTATTATTATACATTTCAGCACACGCATGCGGCATGCCTATAGAAGTGCAGTTTTTATTACTGTGCTCACAGTAGATTGCATCTCTGAGTCAGTATATGGTTATAGCGAGGTTCGTGGGTTCGAGTCATGCCCACCATTTTATCTTTAAAATTGAATATAAGATTATCCTGATATAAGGAATTTATAAAATGCATAAATATAAAATACTGAAAAAAGTAAAGACAGACTTCTCTGCCATCTAGTATTCGAAACTAGGACTTCTAACTTCAGTCATAGAGTTATTAGAAGAAAGCTAATAGAGGGCGTCTCTGTATAAGTAGATAACAAGCAATGACAAAA
Source organism: Monopis laevigella (assembly GCA_947458855.1). Classification (NCBI taxonomy): domain Eukaryota; kingdom Metazoa; phylum Arthropoda; class Insecta; order Lepidoptera; family Tineidae; genus Monopis; species Monopis laevigella. Next base: position 21,734,239 of record OX381588.1, read on the forward strand.
TTCTTGAGGGGTGACCTGGACCTCAGTGGTTAAGTGACTTGCCTCGAAAGTGAGGTTCGTGGGTTCAAGTCCCGCCCACCAGAATTTTTTTCTAGCATTTTATTGATAAAAATTTAATATAAGTATCTCTGAGTAATAAATATTATTTAATTGTTTTTTTTTCATCAAAAAAACAACTAAAACAAGGATTGCATATTTTTCGTCGCGGTCCTTTTTATACAATAACTCCCGATGTGTGTACTTTGACTGCTTAAATTAGATTCAAATGTATTACCCACATATAACATGGTTATTTATTTACACCAGTTAGTACATACCTTAATAGTAGCTACGAGTTTACTTTATTTTCATCATCACATTTTACAGGATTCATGTCATTTCAGCCGTATTTATATTGCAAAACATATTAGGTACATTTACGGTTCCTATTTTAAGATTGGTTTCATTTTATTTTGTGGGAGACTAGTTTAAGGTCCCTGTAGTCGACTTGACGCCCATACAAACGTACTTCCAATATTACAACTTGGCTGTTGGTCGAAGTTCAATTATTTTTAATGTTCATAATTGTACGGAAAACCTTTAAAAAGTTTTTTTCTGATTTCGAAAAAATTAAAAATAATAACCCAATATATATATTTTATTTCTGCGACAAACATTAATGGAGTATTATTGGAAGTGCAAAAGCTAATTTTGTATGGAGAACGCGGAGTTCGCGATTGCGACTCCAGGAACCTTAAGAGTTACCCTCCTGAATATTAAGTTTTAATTTTCTTTTCCAGAGGTTTTGTCCAGCAGTCTTGGCTTCTTCGTCGGCTAATATCTTCTGGTAGACCGACGTATTGCGCGGCGGCGACCCCACGTCGATATTCCTTATCGTCTCCAATTGGGATATTTTCATCTCGTCTATGGGAGGCAATTGAAGTTCTTTGCAATAGGTAGTCTTTCCATTGGCTAACCACCGATTGGCTTTCCTGATCTTGTGCACATAACCGGTCTGGTCGTCGTCATCCTTTCGGCACTTTTCCGGGTTCTGGGCGACGATAACGCTCTCCCTCGCGGTGTTAGCTTCTATTATGTACGATTTATCTATTTCAATACTATGAACATCTTTTGTTACAGGTATAGCTGCAGATTGGGCAGTATCAGTTTCGCCTAAATGTGTTTCTATAACATCTTGTGATAAGGGAGGTAAAGGATTCAGATTTTCTAATATAGTTTTTTCTTTTTCTGCATCGTTGTGTTCATTGTTAACATTCAATTTTTTAATTTGTTGTTTAGTAGTTTGAGCTAGTTTTATTCGTTCGTCGTTGGCTGAGGGAATAACTTCACCAATCTCGACACTGTCGTAATCTGGATGATAGTTCCTTATATGTCTGTCTAAATTATCTTTTCTCCTGAATTGTTTGTTTACACAAACTTTACAGCGGAAACATTTTGATTCTGAAATAAATAATATAAAACAATGTTAGGTATGTGGTATCATGTAAGTGGATTATATAGATATAAATAAGGTAGTTATGCTATTTGACTGTAAATTTAAAAAAATACAAGTTTTACAGGTAACTAGTAGGTATGTGTTTATTTTGTGATAATGGGATAGTTTTATGTAGATAGTTTATTAAGTCTATATAAACACTGTGATGAACTCGCGATATGTTATCCGCTAGAGGCCCTAAAGCCTTCTGTGGCCACATTCTGTTTATTTTATAGGTAATATTGTCAATATAACAAAATAATTTATGTATAATGGCCTAGACACGGAATGCTGAACTTTCAAGCCAATAGCTTCTGTAATATAAGAAAATAAAGTGTATGACTATATAGTGGCGGATGTACCAGCAGGCTGAGTAGACTGGAGCCTATAGCAGCATATTTTAGGGGTGGCTAATTTGGGGCCTATTTTTTATATCTTACAGAAATTGAAGATTCATATGAACATTATTTTTAATGTACCTAACAAAAACCTGAATAAAGGCTTTTTTTTATTGTTTTATTGGAGCACTTCATGTGACTTTGTATCTACCTGGTGGTGAGCAGACCTACAAACTCCATGGGGTCAATCAATAATTGTTCGTAAACATTGATCACTCCCACTTTGCTGGCTAAATAATGTAAATATAATTAGGCCCTCACAAATAATTTGGTTATGGAGTGACAGGAGCGTCATTTAAATACTGAACTAGGTGATCTGCGTAACTTTAACCGTTTACGCAGCGTACGCTCTCAAAAGGAATACTTTTACCCCGTTTGTGCAACATTGTTACTCCGCTCCTATTGGTCGTGATATTATGTAGCCTATAGCCTTCCTCTAAGAATGGAAAAATGCATTTCAATTCATACCAGTAGTTCCTGAGATTAGAGCGTTCAAATAAACTCTTCGGCTTTATAATATTAGATAGGATTTTGTTATATTAGCAAGCTGACGTTTCAGTTATAAGAAACAGGATTGTTGGGCGGTCTCGGACGCGCGATGTTACATACAACTAGTAATACAATATTGTATTTACTTACCTAAGTGGACTGCGCTGTGCCTTTGTATGTCTTTCTTGTGGTTAAATGTTCTAGGACAGTGAGGACATTGGAATTTAACGCTATTGGATTTATTTTCTGGTTTGTTTGGCCGTTTTCCTAAAATATCAATATTCAAGTTGAATTAAGAACTTTCATACATACAATTTATAGTAGGTACCTATAGTTAAAATATGTGTACCAGGAACCACAATACAAAACATATTATATTTTTAGAACAGCTAGACAAACAATTGTCAGGGTGCGGTTATGCGGAATGTTCAGTTGATTTGATAATTAAACAGCGAGAATATTACGCTTAGCGTTAATTATATATACACGATAACTTGGAAACGTTATACTTTGGGCCAATATGAGGCTCTACTGTTCAAATCTAACAACTTTTCCCATGGAACCATGTGTCGCAAATGAAAAAAAAATGCATTCTCTATACAAACTAAGTAATGTAATGTGACTTATTTGTTCGAGCCTCATATTACTATTAGCCCAAAGTATAACCTTTTCAATTCCACGTGTATATAGATTGCATAGGTGCGAGCAATGCCTTCTAAATAACATTGTATTAGTCGTCCCCATTCATGGACTTTGCGGAGTAATATTTAATAATAATGTTTCATACATAATGATCACAAACTAAGCTTCAGCTTGAACTAGTGATAATAGTTACCCTAAAATAATCAAAAACTGGTTTGTGTATACTTTATTAATAATCAAATATGTAATAGGAGGTATTAATCTCTTATGTGTGTATATGTGAACCTGGCATTACCTTCATGTGCGGCTATGTGTTTGTAGTAGTTAGATCTATCCCGCATTCTCCTGTTGCAGTATTTGCATTCATAAGGCTTGATGTTAGAATGTGTGAGCATGTGTTGTTTCCACATTGACGTGTTGTTAAATGTCTTCTTGCATTCAGGACACACATACTTCCTTTCATCTAAAAGTATTAATAAAATATGATTACACTGTGTAACGAGAAACCTGTTACATTGCTATTTGAATACTCTTTGTTATATTTTTTTAACAAATTCCTATCAGGATAATATTATATTAAAATCCTTATTTTTAAAATGCAATGAAAATTCCTGGTGGGTGGACTTGAACCCACAACCATCACTTCGCGGCAAGGTACTCAACCACTGAGCCAACCAGGATCCAGTCACACCTCACGAAATTTTCCATTGCTTGTTACAAATTCATACACAGACAACCTCTATGTGCTTTCTGCTAATTACTCTATATTAGAGTAAAGTTGGAAGTCCTATTTGCTAATTAGTGCAAAGGAACCAAGTATTTGATTTTACTTTTTTCAGTATTTATATTTTTTTTATATAAGTAAATATATTGAATAGGGTTCCGGCGAAATAAAAAATAAAAAAAAACTAAAATATAGCCTAAAATAAGAAACTCATTTAGTTTATTTTTTTAAATAATTAACTAGTTTGAGTTATTTATATTTGATATCTGAAATCTAAAAAATCTGATGAAATATAAACTGATTATGGAGCTATTGGTCTGGACTGACCGACATTGATCCCATAGGTAAAAATATATAAAACCCTTAAAAGGTAGAAAACTACCATTGTATATTACATCGTAAGTAGATTTGTAATGAAAAAACATCCATGTCGCTGCCCATTTTGTGATCGCTTCATTTAGCCAGCATAGTGGGATTAATATTGTTAATCCACCTCATTCATGGACTTTGTAGCTCTGCTAGCTGCTTCCATCAGGTAGAAACAAAGTCAAATGTTGGGCTCAATTAAAAAAAAACTTACTACTATGTCTTAACATGTGCCTCTTAAGGTTAGATTTGGCATAGAATCCTGCTTCACAAATTGCACAAACAAAACTTTTCTCATTATTGTGTACTTTCATATGATAAACATAATGAGAGTATTTCATGAATCCCTGAAAATAAATAAACACATTCAATTCCTCTGGCTAGATAGACATTATAATAAGACAATGTTTTTAAGCTATCCATGGATTCCTGTGTGGGTGCCAGGTCCATACCTTGGTTGGTATTTGTAGGTAAGGAAGTGAACTTGACTTTGACTTTCAATTCAACAGCTCTACCTTGAGTTTGTATTAGACAATACCAATATTCCCTTCCTATTGGCGGACTAATAGACCAGTTTTAACAGTAACAGTAAGTAAAATATTGTTTAACATATTAATACACACATACATATCATCACGGGTGCCTTACGGCGGCCAAGACCGCCTAGACGGCCCCAGGGTACCCAGCGGAGGTGTTTTAATCCCACCTCGTTGTAGCCGATGGTATGAGTCTAACATAAATACTATATATAAACAGGTAATCTTACACTATATTATTATTATCATCAGGCATGATAGAGATCAAATGTGGAGTGCACTTTAGTATTGAAAAAAATCTTACCTTTCCACAATCAGGGACTGTACACAGATAAGTTTTTGTTTTCATACAGTGTTCATGATATGCAAGTTGCCATCTATTTCTTAATTTTCTTTTGCATATTGTACATTGTGTATATTGGCCAATTTCATCTGTAATTTATTAATATAGTAGAAATAAGTATTTTAGTTAATGATTAAAGCTGTACTAATTGTTGAGTTGTTCAAGTTTATTAGCTACCTTTTTTATACTATACATTTAACTTATGTGTTAAATAAAATTAATAAATATCATCACAAGTGCCTTACGGCGCCCGATACTGCCTAGACGGCCTAAGAGTACCAAGCAGAGAGGTTTTTAAACACACCTTGTTGTAGCCGATGGTATGAGTTAACACCGAACAAGTGGCTAGCTTGTCGCGATGTTTGTATAGGCTTAATAACCCATCTATAAACAGTTTCACAAGTGATAGTGAACCTGGGACTGACAGCTTAACTATAGCTCGGAGAGCACCGAGGCACTATAGTGGTGTTGCTAAACAAATGGACATACATTTTTAGATTAAAAACTCATTGGTTTAAACCAGGGACCTAAGTGTTTTTAAGTCTAAGGTCTAACCAACTCGGCAACCACATACATATATATGTACATAAGTTGGTATAATATATTTTAAATACTAACTTATGTTAATTTAACATAATAATATGGTAAGGTAAATATTTCTCTATAAAAATCTATGTATAATTAAATATACAAGGTGGAAACTTTCAGCAGGGCAGTAAAGGGAGGTAGCATAATTGGTTATATCAACGCGCAATGGGTGTGTTCCAAAACAGTCAAATCTAAATATTGCCAATCAGTCTAAATATTGACTATCTATTTTATCCATCTGTTTTTCTTTTAAACGGCTGATTTTAACTTTGACCAGTGATTTAACCCATATTAACAACTCAGCCCTAGGGAAAGTTTTGAACTATATTCACTCCCCTGCCTCGCTACTGCTCAATGTAGCTGTTTCATATACATATTTCATATGTTTTAAAGCTGGATGAATAGTATTTTATAGACTTACCATTGCCTTTTACAATATTTATGTACTGAGCTTTCTTCTGAACTTTCTCTGAAATAATATTATTTTGGCATATTTCAGCTTTGTTTTTTTGTTTACAGGCCACACAGCCGGATGTTTCTTTAAGTAAACAACCCATACATTTAACATGACCACAACTTTCAGTTACCAATCTATTGTTTGTAGTATTTATATTGTTTTCATTTTTGCACTGTACACAACTGTTTTCCATATTTTTGGTAGGCTTTTAGTTAATTCATTGGTTGCACTAAACTAATAAATACGGCTGTATATAAATAAATAAATACCCAATTTTAATCAGATTTTATGTATTTTGATGAATTTCTACAGATTACAGATACAGATAATACAGAATTTGTTTTCAACAGATACCGTATACCCGTTCCGTTTAAGAAAATGTTTGCGTGAAAAGTTTTTTTTTTTGGTAGGAGTCGTTCCACTACTGGAAATATGCTAAGTCTATGGGTATAATTATATAAGCGTTGAAATACGTTCCATTTCTGGTACACATAGTACAAGCCTAGAGCTACTAAGCCTTTACTGAAGAAATGGATTCGTTGAGATAGCACAAACAGCCGGCATAATTATGGCAACCAGCGGTGCACCTGTATGCATCCGCTTGTTACTATCATCATTCCTGGACATTGCATACTGCTTAACATCAGGTGGATGCAGGGTCACATGCTGAGCTCTTATTTAAAAAAAAAAAACACTGAGATCACAGCGTAAATGCTACACTTCTCACACTTAAGATTACTTATTCTACAAAATTGGTACACTTTTGCACAATAATATCCTATAAACTTAACTATGAAAAATATATTAGAAACACACGACTACAGTCTTCGGGCTGCCCTGAAGGAATCCCTGTTTCATTTAAACCATACTAGTTTTTTACCATCGTCAGTATGAGCTTCTGAAACGACCGATGCTACTTTTTGACGTTAATTTTTGACAAGCAGTATTTTTTATATTAAATAATTGAAATTAAGCTTTCACTGCGTATATATACAGGGTGTTTGGAAGGGAGCTGTACATACGCCTAGGGTAGAAACTAGGGATAGTCTGCTACCTACCCCCGCGCCCAATATATTGACCTTGGCCTCAAGGTTTTTTTTTAACTTATTTTTATTTTTTATTTGACTTTTTTGTGTTTTTTTTTACTAAAACTACCTGTAGCTCAAAATATATCCATGGGACCGGTCTGCTAATGGTCTTGTTTTAATCGTTAGAGTCTTAGGGTCCTGCAAAAAAATATTATACACCAGAAAATTGTGGAGAAGAAAAGTTATGGGGCCTGAAGTACCGTAGTAAGGTAAAGAAATAATTTTAAGGGCAACTTTCTATGGGGTTTAAAAAAGTTTCCCATTCCTAGTTTTCCATGTTTCCCATTCCCAGTTTTCCATCCCTAGTTTCTACCCTAGGCGTATGTACAGCTCCCTTCCAAACACCCTGTATATAAAATAAAAGTATATTTATTAATAAATTATTGTTTAAATATAATAATATGAAAATTATTAAAAAAAAACACTTGAAGTTTAAACGACTTCAGTAGGCTGATGGTCTTTGCTACCAATGCCTTAATAAATTAAAAAAAAAAAAATTAAACGACTTCAGTGTTAACATTTTTTTATAATGGAACGACTAATACCAAAAAAACTAACTTTCACCCTAACATTTTCTTAAACGGAACGGGATAGATATATTTATAATCTGTTAAAAAGCGATGCTAGCTTTATAAAACTAGTAATAGAAAACAAACAACCAACTCATTTTCTATTTGTCCAATATTGAGTAGCGACAGTTTTTAAACCAATAGTTGAATAGTGTTGCGTTATACAGATAAAAGTAACCAATCAACGACAAAGTTTCCCCCCCAAAACAGTAATCAAAAACAATTTTATCAGTTGTCAAAAAATTCTCGAGGGTTAGGGGTAGCTTTTTCTATCAAAAATAGTTTATTATTTAATTTACATAAAAAATGGTGAATATGATATATTTTTATTTGTTTATATTAATATTTTATTGTGTGAATTTGTTATTGCCGTTAAATTTTTGCAAGTGTTTATTTTGCTGATCATTGTAACCTCAAAACATTTTTTGTTCACAGGATGTCTTTCTAGTGATTAGGCGAAAAAAGCTATCCATTTTTACTGATGCAAAAGATACCACATCAGTGTTAGAATTAAAGAAAATGGTTGAAGGTTAGTACGTATTGATTTTCAAACGAAAATTCTATTTTTAGTCGGTGGATGTTATCCTGCATCATATCAAAGACAAAACATCTCAGCTTTCTCAGATTTATTTATTTTTATTTGCATTACATTTGTACCGAAATAAAACTTGATTTTCATGTGATTATATGATTATTGTATGTTCTAAATCAAATAAGTCCTGAGATTTCGAATAAATATATGATATATCCTCATAGTTACCTTGTTACTTGTAGAACAGGATGAAAGTTCTATGTTTATCCAGGTTAAACATTGAAAGATGTTTAAACATTCATATTTGTAAAGATTTAAACATCAATGTCACAAACTAATCGGAAGGCACAACATCATCTTGAAATCACAAAAAAATATGGTTAATTATAACTCAAATAAATTATCACAAATACTGTGTAACTATAAATATATTAGCTACTGATTTTTTACATAAAATAATGGGAGATAATATATTACTACTTTATATATCTAAATTAAATATCCCTGGTTATTTTGTTATGTTGTGTGTAGATTATATAAAACAAACACCTAATTCAAAATATATGAAAATAGCTAACGGGTACATTTGGATTTCCAAATGTACCCGAGCTATTTTCATTTGGAAAATTTCACAAAACAAAATGTTGATCAACATCAATGTTTTAGATATGATGAACATTGGGTATTGATACATTTACTTTATTGCATTAAGTGTGGCTTAACATCAATGAGCTATTAATGTTTAAGTCAAAAGTCAAAAATCATTTATTTCATGTTAATCTTTACAGATATTTATGAATAGTCAAAAAAAAAAAAAAAAAGTTTATCAATGAGGTCTTAGAGTGCTTTAGGTTAAGCAGGTATTCATTAACAAAATAACGACAAATATTAATTGAACTTAGACACGATGGAATGGAAATCTTAATATGAAAATTACTACCGAACCGAACACACACTACATAACCAACTAGTGTAAGACTAGGTGGTTAGCTGATTCCATTGACCTGTCAATCATTATCTGCCATACAAGAGAGCCACCAAGGCGACCAACTTCACCGACCATATCCATGCCTTAAATATTTGTTGTAAATAAAAGCAAAGTTACCAATCACATATAAGTAAAGGTATAAGGATCGGTATTTTTAAGGGCATAAACACTAACTGTAAAGTCGATCCCCTCAGAGACACCCCGGAGAAAAAGAAACCAGCAAGTAAAAAACTCTAGTGCTTCACACAAACTAAAAGAGGGGTACAGCTATTGATTGACTTATGCTATATAGCATACATATATATAATATATATATATATATATAGTAACATACTCAAAATGCACCCCACTGATCAGCATGCGCAGAACACCCTATGGCAGATTATTTGTTACGGTACCAATGTACATAACTACACAGTATACTATTAGTATAAATTAAGTATAAATAAGTAGGTAATCATCAATGATTACCTTATCCAAAGACAAAATTTACATAATGTAATGAAAATAAATTATGTAATATAAAATTATTACAATATCGGACATTATATACCTACTAAACTAGGGTAGATTCTACATAAGCAATTTGTTTACTAGTTGCGAGACCTCAGTTGCATATCAGGACGGATCCAGACGTCTTTATCGTTAAGATAGTCTTTTACACTATAGTAAGCCTTATTGATTAATATGTGTTTTATACAATTTTTGAACTTTATTTCACTCAGATCTATAATGCTTTTAGGTAATTTATTAAATAACCTTATACTGTTAATGACGAAACATTTATTAGTTTTTTGCAGTCTAAACTATGCTATATTCAACATACTAATTTCTATAAATTACCAATTTGTCCTCTATAATACCATGTGGCATTCAATTAGGTTGTTATTGTCGCACCAAACACCACTAATTAACTATAATGATTATCTTTCTTTGTGCGTCACTACTTTACTTGTTTGGCATGACATAATTGGATTGGTTAGGCAAAATATTTTGGTAGAGTTCAAATGTCCAGCAGCCCCTACCAATCAATTGCATCATAAGAAAGATTTTAGGAAACTGTATGCATAAAATTAGGATTAATAAATAAATAATTAACTACAGCTTTTTTGCATCAATTTGTTTAGTAGCAACCCATTGCTCAAAATATATGATTATAAAAGACAATCACAAAATAATAGTAAAGGTGCATATTTAAATCTTATTATCTATGGAAATTTACATAAAAAATGGTGAATATGATGTTCTATACTGTTTGGTTAGCTTGTTGTTATTTTGACAGTTAAAATCTCCATTGTTATTATTATTTTTTAATAATAGGTGAGCAGCGTATTGCTGAGATGCCTATATCTGCTGGTGTATAGATTTTAAATTTTATTTATGGTCTAATTTGTTAGATAATAGTCACTTGTCCAGTTAATTCTTAAAAATGATTACAGTAGCGGAGTTGACCTGAGGCAGTCTGTTCCAAATATTCACCACTCTGTTGCTAATAGTTCCAACATTTTTGCTACTAAGAGTTTTCAACAGGTTTATGTCATGTTGAAATATAAAACTACAAAATATATTTTTATCTATTTACAATTTTATGGATTAGTATTTTATTGAACACAGATTAGATACATACTGTATTTAGATAAAATTAATATTGCATGGTAAATGCAACCTCAAGTGGTAATTTTCAGTACCTATTTGTTTGCGGCCCCAGCCTAGTGGTTAAGTCACTGCGCAACTGATAACAAGGTTAAGCAGATGACAACATAGCCGGCGTGGGATGGGTGACTGCTTTAAACAACGATCCTATTTCATCATAAACACCGCAACAAGCTCGCCACTTGTTAGGTGTTGCCTCCGAATACCATCGGCGAAATGAGGATGGGTTAATCCCTCCGCTGGGACCCTGAGGCCGTTTAAACGGTTCTCGGGAGCCAAATAGGCACCAGTGATGGTATTTATTTTTATTTATTTGAATCTCATGGAACGCTCAACACACCAAATATTTATTATTATATATTTGAGACATGGCAAACATTGCTATTGTCAGAAACTAAACTAAGCTTCTACTATGTTTATCAGAAAGCATAATATATATTATATTTTATAAACATCTTGACTAAGGCATGTTGTACATGAGAAGAATTATAGACATTTACATGATTATACTAATTAAATATATGGATGTGAAATAAATGTATCATATTTTTTTAATGTCTCTGATGTTTGCATTTTTTAAATGTCTCTGAGGTTTAGTGATACAATGTTGGTGGCAATTAGTACAATTTTACTAATTGCCACCAACAGTGTCTATGTGGTTTAGTGATACAATGTTTGTGGCAATTAGTACAATTTTACTAATTGCCACCAACATTGTATCACTAAACCACAGAGAAATAAAAAAAATGCAAATATATGCAATACATTTATTTCATATCCATATATTTAATTAGTATAATCATGTAAATGTCTGTAATTCTTCTCAGTCTGCCACCATAATTTAGCAAATTAAATAATTATATTTCAGGCACACACTATAATTTTTTATAGTGGATTACATTATTAGCAACTGAATGTCTAATATTCCCATTCTTTATCTTATTTTTAAGGTTTCTATTTTAAAAACTAAAGTTAGATTCTTTTTTGAAGGAATAATAAAGGTGCCCCCAGCCAACCAGATGCTCTTTAACAAAGACAGTCATCTGATGGAAGACGACAAACTGCTCACTGAATATGGACTTACTTCTGGAACTGCTAAGGCTCAAAGCCCTGCTCCTATCGGATTGGCTCTTAGGTAAATATTCACTATTGTGCAATTATAATTGTATTAAAATGTCATCACAGTGGCATGCTGTATGCTCTACCATGAGTTTTATTTAAACACACCTGTTAGTTACTGTACAGTTTAAACTGTAGAGATTTCACTAATAGGAAAGGTTTTTTATACTGTTGAACTGGCTAGTACATGTTATATTTTGGCTTATCAATTTAATAGCACATATATCTTATCCATCAAGTAGCATTTTTTTTGATTATGATGATATTCCATCCTGTGATAGGAGGTAGGACTGCAGTGTTTGGAGACTTGTGACAGTGAAGTAGGGGTACAGGCCTTGTACAATATCAATGTACAATACACTGTGTTCAATACCCAAATAAATACTATAGATGCAAGATCCTGTAGATGCAAACTAGGTACAGGGGCTTTATTCCGAGTTTTGACACGTTCACCGTCGCGCATTTTGCGTAAAGTACGGGTATTGAAATGTAAGTTCTATCCTGTTAATTATAAAGTTGAAATTCCAATGCTCCATACATGTTCTAACTTGCGAAGAATTCGTGTATTTCAAGATGACGGCATTATTATAGCCAACCTAATACATACTATATAACCATTGGAATAGAGCTTATATTTCTATATTTATAGTTTGCGCAACGTCTTGTCGTGATTAGCGGTTGCAAACTCGGAATAAGGCCCCTGATCTTTGAAGTGTAACTTTACCAAAATCCATATATTTATTTATTTTGAGGTAAGTATAAATATATGTGGTGGCCTAGTTGGTTAGACCTTGGACTTAAAAACACTTAGGTCCCTGGTTCGAATCCCGGTGTGTACCAATGATTTTTAAATAAAAAAAATATGTACATTTGTTTGACAACACCACTATAGTGCCTCGGAGAGCATGTTAAGCTGTCGGTCCCGGTTTCACTATACCAACTTGTGAAACTGTTTATAGATGGGTTATTGAGTCTATTCAAAACATCGCAACGAGCTAGCCACTTGTTCGGTGTAGACTCATACCATCGGCTACGACGAGGTGGGATTAAAACCCCTCCGCTGGGTACCCTGGGGCCGTCTAGGCGGTCTCGGGCACCCGTGATGATACATATAGATATTCTTCGATTTAATATTCCATTTTGTGTTAACCTCTACCTTTTATAAATAATAATATAATTCAAAAGGTGAAAAGAAATGCCATTATGCATATCATGGTGCAGCATAGGTAGCTAGTGGGAATAAAACCCCTACCCTGCATACCCAGCAGTTTTATACTCACTGTCAAAATCTGCAACAAGCATATGTTTTGACAGTAAGGTATTCTGACACTACCCCAAATAAGTGGTCAGCTTGTTGTGGTCTTTATTTATTTAGGTATTTCAAAGATACAAATTAATGTGAACAAACAAATGTACATTTTTTTTTTCATAATAATTCTAATAACTAGGCAACAACTTCTATGATCAAATTATTTTGCAGAAAAGATAATGGAGAATTTGAAGCTTTGGAGTTGACCCCGTATTCCACCCCTCCAGATCTGCCAGATGTCATGAAGTCCCAGGAGGCTAATGGGCAGGAACAGGTGCGCGGATTTGATTAATATTCATTTATTTAGCCGACCTTAGGAACTCCACTGGTTGGTGAATGAAGATAATTAGTTTTTAAGTGTACAGGAAATGAATTTGCGAACTCAAACGTCAAAAAACACCCGTGATATGTATGTATGTATGTAAAAAAAGTACAAGGTGTAGATTTTAACTTACTTAATCCGAATTACATAATTTCTTTATAAAAACATCTGTTTACTTTTGAAATGACAACTAATGTGATATTTTTAGAATCATTCATCTTAGGATCGTTAGTAATATTTACAATTACACATTCTTTTTATTTTTTTAAATATTTTAATTCCTTGAAAATAATATTTAGAAGTTCGTATTTGAAAATTATTTTCCCGACTTCCTCGTTTCGGTTTGTTGTCGCATTTGTGTATATCTTTACGAATATTTGTTTAATGACACGTTTCACAATGATGTAACCACTATCGGCTAGTGTCATGAAATTTTAGGCCGTGTGTCACGTATCACTCGGTTAGCGTTTTATTGTGCGCGTTAAAAAAAAATCTAGCATATTTCTATAAAATTACACAATTTGTTGTACCAATGTCAGATATAATGGAAAACAGTCAACGTTACTAAATGTACAGGAACAGTACATTTAGTAGTGTTGGAGCAAAATAACTTCAACAAACGCACGTTTTGTAATTTTAAAAGCGTGCGTTCTAAATCGGCACGTATTGCTTCGTGATGATACGCGGCCATTACTCATACACTCTGTATTTCATTTATCGTATAGGAATTTTAAGTACAAACTAGCCATTACAAACTTTTAAAATAAATCCTTATAAATATTAATTTTACAGACTAGTTTTGTCTTATGTTATCTGTCTCAAACAAAAACTTTTTCCTATTTGATTTTAGCTACAAGTGTTTTAAATAAAGAGCCTAAGTATTATGATAAGTATTAATAATAGTATAATAATTCATTTATTTCTCACAAAAGCTTATTGTAAATTCACAACATCAATTGATGCTAAATTTGTGAGACTGAAGCCTGACCTTATCAACAATTTATACTGATTATCAAAAAAAAAAAACAATTTATTACCTATTACAAACAATTATATGGGTACATTACAGATAAACATAATAAGTGTATATCTTTCAAATTAATAAATTAAAAGACAACAAAAACAATTATTGCCAGTGTTTGTATATGTGTTTATATATTATTCTTTTTTTTTTAAATTATTATTGAAGCACGACATGTGACTACCTTATGGTAGGCAGATATACAAAATCCATGAATGTGATCGATTGTAACACGACACCTTAAGGACACAACATTCGCGATCGCGAATTTCACGTTCTCCATACAAGATTACCTTTTAGGCACTTTCAGTATTTCCCTACTACTGTTTGTCGCGGAATTAAAATATATTTATGTCGGTCATCATGCGTATTAATAATGTTTATGTGTTACACATATTTTTTTTTTAATATTTTTTTTTAACATTATTAATAATACAAAAGTATTACAACAGGAAGATTTTTACGTACGATTTCCAATATTTAAATAATAATCGAACTACGACTAACAGACTATGTAGTTGGAATATTGGAAGTATTTTTGCATGGGCGTCAACACGACTGCAAAGCCCTTAATAACCAATGACTTGAATAACCCATGATTGCTTCGTTTTCAGATGGACCAGCATTAAACGACCCACCGCTACAGTGAATAATTTCTCGGTCCTTTAACGGCATTATTTTTCTGGAAAATCCATAACTTTGTGGCGATATACGTTTTGTGTAACTTCATAGATCTCACGGTATCTTTACATAGCTTTCATTATGAAATCAGTTTATAGTTTCTCTGTTTATCCAAATTGTTGATATGTTCAGTGTCTATAACTTATCAAGATATAGTTGTCGGTTTTGTGATTTAAGCTTTGGTTCATTATAGCTATTTTTATGTTGTTTCGTTCATATTAATTTCTTATTTTCGTTAGCGAATTTTTATAATTAACTTCGTTTTTTTTATATAATTTTATATCATTTTGTGATGTCGGTACTAGAAAATGGCGCTTGAATGTATGTGTATATTATCTTTAAAAAAAATAGGTACTTACCCAATAAATTGCTGTCTCACTGTAGAACCATGTTACTAAATGCAACATGTGAAAGGTTATGAAATGGATTCAAATTCTAACGGCCGGTTTTACTCGAAAGTTTTAAGGATATGTTAATCATACATATGAGACCTGTGAAATTCGCCTTTTTTACCTATTTGACAGTTAAGTAATGCTTAAGGAAATTCTAGAGACCGGGTGTATAACAAATTTAACTCTTCACAAGCATTATTTGGTACAACAGCAATTAATTGGGGTAATAGTACATTAATGGCATGTTTCCGCTGCAGTATAATGCTGATTCCTTCCCTGCAGTGTAAACATAGCTTTAGGTATTTTTTCTTGAGACTAAACTAAATAATTATTTCCCCTGTATTTACTGTTTACTGTAAAAAATGGCAAATAAGGCAAAACAATTACCTTAGTTTATTTTCCATATAGGAGGGAGCATAGCATGACCGGGTCCAAATAATGATAATAAATGCCTGGAATACCTTAACTCCAGCAATTTGCCGATTCGCCATAGAATTGTGTATTTCCCAATGTCCTCATTTCCTATATATAACACTAACACAGGGGTGTCATTATATGATGTGATCGTCTTTGGTAAAAAGGTTTTAAGTAAATTTTAATATAAGCTCTATTGCGATGCTCATACAGATTGAATATAAAATGGTTGCCATTTTTAGTACACTAATTATTTGTCTTGATTAAACACTAATAGTATGGGTATTTCAACTCTATATCAAGTCTATTATTATTATAATAATATATATTATAAAGTTTAATTGCTGAAATATAATGGCGAAAATTTTGTTGAAAAAGCTTGGTAAAAACGCCAACGCCAAAATATATAAAAATAAATGTCAAAAATAGAACCTAAGAATGTTATATATATATATATATATATATATATATATATATATCAATAACAATCTTAAACAGAAAATAGTTTACCAATTAACTCATTTTACGCTAAATTGCATGAGGTTATTTTATTAATAGCCGCAACTATTTCCCCCTAACTAAATCGTTAACATCTTGTGATAACCCCTTAAATAAATGTATTGCCAGCCTACGAAATCATTGGGATTTCTCGATATAACTTCGGCCGTTGATTTGGTATGCTCCCAGCAGATTTTTTATAATTATTACTTCCTAAATTCGTTTGTATATTTTTTATTAATAATAATAAATAAATTATTAAAATTACATGATTTGTATAAATAAATAAACTTTATTCCTCTTATGATAAATTGTAGAACCATATCAATAAAACAAACTTATTACCTGTTTATTGAATTTAATACCAACATTAACTAGACTTTTTGCCTCTTACCAATACCAAGATTACGCGCACCAAAGTTGGATCGCACGCCGATCGCTATGACGTAGTTTGTAAGACATTTTAATGTCGTCACAGGCCGAAACTACGTCAAAATCATGACAAAAAGATTCGCATGCGTGCGAACTTAGCGCGCGTAATCACGCTTTATTCTTTACTATCATTTACAAGATAATGTATTTAATTTTATTGAATGTCTTTAAGTATTTATTTTAAACTAAGGATTTAGTTCTCAGAATATAATTATTCAAGATAAATCTTAACTAGTTATAACTGCCTCTAAATAAAATTTGAGATACCTAGATATGTGGGCACTCCAAGTATGCTATAGGGATAGTAAAGATTATCCCCATATTTATAAAAAAAACTTGATTGAGCATTTTAGTTTAATAGTGTTTCATCTCTTTCTTACTAATGAAAGATTATTAAATTTCTTTTATCAAATGATTTTTTTAATTATCTTTGTCAGGAAAGAGATGTAACACATTTTTAACTAAAACGCTCAACAACTTTTTTTTTATGTATAGGGTCTCTACGTTTACCATAACTGCAAAAAAAATTACAGTGTCATATTTAACAAGAAAACAAAGGTTAATTGATTGATTAGTCTATTTTTTTTTGTTTCCTTCTAAAATATGAAGTTTGTAATATAAAGTAATGCCAATATAGAAAATATTCCCTATGCTTTTTCAAAATCAATTAAATTGTAAACCAGTCAATAAAGTCCTATATTGAAACTAATAACCTTCATAAAAAAACACTGAAATATATCATTGACAGTAATTTAAGATCCGTCAGCCATTTTGTGGATTTTTCCTATTTTCTGGACAAAGTGTTAATTGAGATTTTTTAATTTTGTGTATTCGTCACGCAAGGGCGAGGATATCTGTCATACATGTTTATTAATTCCGGTATGGTACAGTGGACGGCAAAGTTAGTTACTACTTTTAACGTAATGTGAACTTTAGTAATAAAGTCATAGACTCGCCGTCCATCGTATTCATGCATGCTTAATGAATTTTGTTAATTTAATAATAAGAAAGCTTAAATTTTATGAACAAATAACATTTTTAATGATTTGCATTATTTTAAATCTTATAATTGTATATTAATAAAAACCCGGCCTATTAAAAAACTTTTAAAATTGGTAATCAAAATGTGTTAATTTTTAAAATATGTTTTTTAATAATATTATTACTAGATCTATTTAAATGATCATTTTCACTTATATTATAAAACCAAAGTTTGATTAGATAAAATTGTTTCCGTTCTTAGTGTGCCTAATTATGATAGTGAATAATCATAGTACTAACCTAACTCTTGCTTTATAACAATATAATAATGTCTATGGTCGTCTATAAAGTGTCAAAACAGCACCTTTAGTCAAATAATCAATTAAATATAGTAATATATACAGTCCTGACTTTTGACTAAAATATCTAGTAGATTAAAATAAATGAAAGGTGTTATTCTTATAAAGTTAATCTTACTACCATTTAATCAAAATATAAAGAAATATTATGATGAATAGGGTACTTGTACCATAATAAGAACATGCGCCCATGTATGAACACATAAATGTTTAAACGCATTATAATAATAAAGTAAAAACTACCATGTTGCAATTTTAATTTTATACTGGCCACTTTAGGCTATATAAAATTAGATGCCAACATGGAATTTTTTTTACAATATTCTTATATATGCAAAAACATTTAGGTGTTAATTAATAGGTGCATGTTCTTATTATGGTTCAGCCACCCTAAAAAAAAAACTTAATTCAAAATGCAATTTTGGCCAATGCGGTCTGTGCATATTACCTCTGTTATAGTAATCGCTTATAACTAACTGGCTTTAGAGTATTAGGATTTATAATAATAATACGACTGTAACTTTAACTAGTTTCACATTATATAGATGTAGGTATGTATAACGTTCAGCTTTGTCCTATTTTTTGCAAAACAAATGTATTCTGTTTGTTTTATCACCTTTTTAACCCTTCATCAGGATGACCCTAACTCATAGTACAATTTAAAAAATATTTATTAAATATGTATTAGTTAAATACTAATGCCCAGTTTTTAGAACGATGATCAAATTAATCTATGGTTAAAATTATATAATACAACATGATTGGTGGAATGTTTACTTCGTGTAACATTACACCAATTGTTGGCTTTGTTAACTAATTTTAATGGTAATTTAATTTGACAATGTTTAAATAACTAGGGGATAATGAATATAAATAACTGGTCAATATTATCTTTATATATTTATTTACTACTTACATTATAATATTAATTATCAATATTAAAGGGTTAGAAAAGTAATAAAAGTTATTTTCTCTCTAATACTTTATTGATATAATCTTGTATAATTATTATCATTAATAATACCAAGCGGTCCATTATAATAAAATTACTTTAGGTAATAATGTAACTTTATATACTTAAAGCTTTTCGCCATTTTAAATATTTATACTTACTACTTTTTAATATTGAGCACTAAGTTTTTGTCAAAGTTTACTGAATTGCCGAATAGTTTTTTGACAATTGCATATAAAAATAATAGTCTGAATTCGTATCATATAACCAAAACAGGAGAATTTTATAAAATTTATTAAGCGTATCCACATACAACAAAAAAACTAGAAATACAAAATGGAAGATTTGTTTTTTATCAAAAAAGGAATCTTTTTTTCGAATTGTTTTTTTTATCTAAAGTTCGCTGCAATTGCCAAAGACAAAGAAAGAATATACCCTAAGACGCAATTTTTAATTTTTTTTAAAGCCTAAATATGGCTGCTTTAATAATTGTTGTCAGAAATTAAAATGGCGGATATACGCGTGGGCATTTAATGGTAATGGCTGATCTTTCCTTATCTTTGGTCGTATATTTATTGTTATTTGTATAAGAAATTAAAATTAATAGTTGAATTAAAATGTTCACTTGCTTATTAGATTATATACCGCCCATGCCTCCTAGAACTAGTACGAAACAGTTTAAAAGTAGAAATAGTTACCTAATGGCGCTTGCACGCAACGCAAGTTGTATCTCTCAAACAACTGCCCTAGTGGCATTGTATATGTAAAAGATGTATAGTTAAACAACTTATATGTAATTCCTCTTATTCGTAAAATTTTAATTCAGCTTTTTAGTTAAACTCGTGCTTCGTCTCTTCCTTGCCATCGAAAATCTACTATACTATATTTGACAGAAGAGATAAACCACCATTTTAACTGAAATGCCCATTGAAGTCGTCACCCACATGGGTATGAGGAAATGTTTATAAGAATTAAAATCGCGTCTCGAGTTTTATTATAACGCTATCTAGGTGTTACGTGTCTAGCGGGTAAACTGAAAAATAAAGAAAATGTTAACAACGCGTATAACAAGGCTCGGGCGCTGGGTTAGTCTGCCGATCTGCTAAATAAGTTTAAAGTAACTTAACAAAATGTGCGTATTTGTATAAGTATAAACATTATGTATTTTAATTCTCATTGTTAATAGAAATTGAAGATAATTTTCGGATAGTAAAGTACACTGGCAGACTGACATCATTTCATAACGTGCGTTCGATTAGGAAATAATTTTCCATGTACAAGTATTCGTTATCGTACGCGTTTAATTTCAATAGCAAATGGAAAACAATCCTACAAGTATAAGAGGAAAAATAACAACCTAACGAACGTACTACTTACAATGCATCTCGGTTATAGGGTGCTCATGTAGCTCGCCTTAAGCGCTTAGAAATACTCTGGGCCTCATTCCAAGATTGCAACCGCTAAACACGACAAGACATTGCGCAAACTATAAATATAAAAATATAAGTTATATTCCAATGGCTATTATAGTCTGTATTAGGTTGGGTATAATAATGCCGCCATCTTGAAATACACGAATTCTTCGCAAGTTTGAACATGTTTGGAGTATTGAAATTTTATCTCTATTAAACAATAGAACTTTACAGTCTTGGAATGAGGGCCCTGAACTGTCAAATTGAACAACTAATTTTGACAGTTTCAAAGCGCTTAAAGCGTCCACAAAAAAAACGCTATTACTATTATGAAACGTTCCAGAACTAGTCATGTTCCAGAATGTACAGATGTGACTTTGGAGTGGTGTATACTCATCTTTTATACTTATTCGCTTTTACGATACATAATTATTGCGTTCGCGTTGGTACATGACCACGATGTGATGTAAAGTGAATTTTCAAAATCATTAATATTGGTAATCAAACTTTATAGTCTCGTAGTCATTGGGCCAGGTAGGTACAATTCAATGTAAAATATTGTAATAAAAAAGTATGAATAATTTCAATCTATACCTATATTAGACGATAAATTTGCACTTGTGTTTTTTTGACTAAGCACTTTTATACCTTGATAATTAAATAATAAGACTAAAAAAATGTAGAGGACGCAGTAAATTCTTGTTATAATTTAATTGATAAAAAAAATATGGCGGATTCCTCTATACTTCCTTACAGCGGTAACAGTAAACCGTTCTTTCATACAAAAATATATGGAAAGTAGTTCATACGGTAATAACGAACAGTACAATGGTAGACTATAGGAATCCCACAGTATTTTTTATAAAGTTCTATATTGTCATACAATTTTTTGTGCGTAAAGACATTGTTGGATCATTTTATTTTAATTATTGTACCTTAATGGCCCAAGAAATATATAACAGGAATACACAGTAATGCAGCCTTTAGTTTCAACTTGCCAAAACTAATAATACTAAAACATATCAAAAGTGTTGTGAGTGAAAAAATAATAAACGTAACAAGTCTATAAATAACTATAAAATGACGTAAGCACAAGCGCCATTTAGTAGAAATATATATTTATATATGGCTGGGTTCAACCAAGAGTACATAGCTGTTAACGTCAAATAAGCGTCGAATATTCAGACCCAACAAGTTATCTGTGATGTGGTGACAATAGTAACTAAATAGGAAGGCCGCCATGTTGAATATTATTAAATATGCCGATGCTATTAAGTGTGACTTCACTTAATAGCGGCAAGCGTTTAACGTTTCTCGACCAGCTCTAAACATAGACTAAGATTTCTAAAAATTTATAACGAGCTTCTTGGTAGAGCCCCTGTATCAGTTATATTTTACAAATGCCAGCTGCAGCTTCGACGCCGTTTTTGTTAATATTATTTTGGTGAAAACCATTTTTTTTAAATCTCTTACCTACCGTTTTATGTTTTTATTCTATGCGATCCAACCCTTTTATATAATATTTTTACTGTTACTATTTATTTTACCACTTCACAATATAGTTTAATTATAAAAAATAAACAAATATCCTAATAAAAATTGTTATTCTCACTTGGTTCAATTATATCGGATACCTTGGCCTGGGGCCTTACCGGAAAGCCACATCGACAAACTGATCGATGCATCGATGGACAAAATTGTATAGGAAATATTGTCTATGGGTAGAACTCGATCGCCGAGAAACTTCAAATCACATACATTTTATTTTCGCTTTCGATCGATCGACATGGCGATCGGTATTTCAAGTGGCTTCCCGGTAGGGCCCCTGGTTTAATAAATGAAAACATCGTGAGAGGTAGGCGCATTATTTAGTAACAGATTGTCAACATATAATAAGCATTTTAAATGTTATCTGAAGCCCTACCACATAAAATACCAATCGACGCGTCGATCGGTCGAATCCGAAGATCAAATGTATGTTATTTGACATTTCTTGTCGATCAAGTTCTACCTATAGATAAATTTTCTTACACATTTTATCAATCGACGCGTCGATCAGTTTGTCGGTGTGGCTTTCTGGTAGGCTCAGCTCCGTGAGCCCAATCGGGGTTAATAGACCGTTTGGATCAAGTGAGACAACTATTAGCTTTAGCGAGTTGGAACTGAAGGTGAGACTAGACAAAGATAGCGTAGTATTAATGTGCATGTTTGGTGTAATTTTCCAACGAACCAGCAATTAATAAAGTGGTTTTGATTTGTTTTCTATAATTTTATTTAATTACATCCCAGTTATACGTATACGTGGTGGCCTAGTTGGTTAGACCTTGGACTTAAAAACACTTAGGTCCCTGGTTCGAATCCCGGTGTGTACCAATGAGTTTTTAAATAAAAAAATTATGTACATTTGTTTGACAACACCACTATAGTGCCACGAAGAGGTCCCTGGTTCGAATCCCGGTGTGTACCAATGAGTTTTTAAATTAAAAAATTATGTACATTTGTTTGACAACACCACTATAGTGCCTCGGAGAGCACGTTATGCTGTCGGTCCCGGTTTCACTATACCAACTTGTGAAACTGTTTATAGATGGGTTATTGAGTCTATTCAAAACATCGCAACGAGCTAGCCACTTGTTCGGTGTAGACTCATACCATCGGCTACGACGAGGTGGGATTAAAACCCCTCCGCTGGGTATCCTGGGGCCGTCTAGGCGGTTTCGGGCGCCGTAAGGCACCCGATACATATACATCCCAGTTAGTACCTTATTTAGGGCGTCTTAGTCACAGGGTACAACGCACTCATCAATACATATGCCAATGAGTAATGATAAGAAAAACACTTATTTCGCACTCATCAACACTAAGGGTCCGTTCGTTTTGGGACAGAAACATGTTCACAACGACCACGATGTATATTTATGCGTTTTTTTTTTAATTCGGTGGAAAAGAGGCGTTGAGTTCTGCCACATTGGCCGTTTTTTGGCCCAGTGCTACCGCGGAATGATCACAATGATAGGTGAGGCGTTGTGATCATATTTTGACATATGTATGATCATGTGTTGACAGTGTTGTTGTTTTAAACGTCGTCGCAGCCGTCTTAAAATTCCGTTCGATTTGTATAGTGGTAGTTGTATTGTGAGTGAAACTAACCAAAAAAAAAATGCAATTTCGCGTAATATCATGTTTATTGTGATCATATTTCACTCCCAAAACGAACGGGACCTAATTCGTGTTCATCTGTGGTAAAAACTTACATTTACGTGTAGGTATATAGGAATTAGTGGATGTCATCGGCTAGGGCTACCCAAATGTTCATATATCACATAGCTATATATCGATAAATATATAAGATTAGGAATTCACAATAAAACAAAAATAATCTATAATATTTATTTACAAACAAATTATTTATTTATTTATAAAGGTATAAAATTGTACTACCTTCAAAATTCATAACAGTGTGGTGGCGATAAATTATAATATTTTTCGTTTTTTAGAGTTTTTAGATACTTAACTATCATTACATCATTCCAGATTTAATACAATTATATATATTAATAATTGATACCTATATATTAGATATAGGTATTAATTATAATGCAATAACAATAATTATGTCGCAAGCAATTGGACATTAGCCAATTTTATTTATTTTCATAGATTATTAATTATCCATGCCATTTAAACCACAATAAATAGCAAACAAAATCTACAATGAAATTAAATATTACCTAAATTTTAAGAATATGTTTTTTTTTATATAGTCTATATGGTTTATATATATATATATATTATTTTAAAGTCTTATAATTAATTATAATACAAATAGAAGTTTTAAACTCTAATCCTAATCTAAAACTGAGTGTTTTTTTTATATTTTTCTGTTTTGTCAGTAATGTGTATGTAATTTAATTAATAGTGTAACAATATGTTTTATACTACACCTGCTCGGAAAGTAGGTTCTTACTTGCGTAAGAATAGGTCAGAAAGTACGTCTTTGTAGTCGTAGGGTAGGGTGGGTACGATTGAACCAATTTTACTTTGAATGTGAGTAGTAAAGTATCTATTTTACTTACAGGTTTTATATTTTTATCATTTTAAGTACTATTATCTGGCTTATGAATAAAATATATTCTGTAGCTCTTTTTCAATGAACTACGCCGCTATTACCTAATGGAGAGGACTGGGAAAAATGGTTCTATTGACCCCATGATAGGGACAGTTGAAACAGTATGTAGTATTAATTGAAACACTCCAGATATCTTTTTAATAATTAAACTTTTTAATAGGTTTAAACGGTTTTTTATAACTACACACAAGTATCCAATGAAAAAATTAAAAGTTAGAAATGTAACTATAAATATTTTTAAAATTATTATTGAAACAATGTCTAAGTATGATAGGTGAAATTAATTTCTTTTTGTGCATCGATTTCATATGATATATCGAGATGAAAATTAAATTCACAATTATGATTTCCCATAATCAACGAAGGTTTAATGTATTAATATACTATAATAGCATAATACAGAATTAAAAAGAGATTATCTTGTCTCATACAAACAAACATGTTTCAATTATACCCATGTTTCAATCATGACCAAGTTTCAAATGAAGTTTATGATTGTAGGTAACAATCATTTATTTGTATATATAATAATAAGATTTTTTATTGATCTTAGATTGACAACCACCCAATCCTCTGGCTTTGGTACTGATGATACGTCATCAGAGTCAGATTGGAAACTTGATGAATCAAGTTCATCCATATCTTCGTTAACATCGTACACCGACTCGTCGTCGTCATCATCAAAAGACGGTTCCTGTTCGCTTTCTGAGCTAGAAGAATCGTTCTTTCTGGTCCTTTGAGATCGCTTCTTTTTATTCTTTGTCTTCCTTTTCTTTTTCTCTATATTCTTTAGGTTAGTTTTAACTTTACTAGCATTTTTTCTCCTTTCCCTTTCTTCAGTTTGTATTCTGATGTTTTCTTTTTCTGGAGTGTCAGTGTAAATAGCAGATTTTCTTTTTGTTGTGTTTCTTGTAGTTTTCCTTGAGTGTGCTTTAGGAAATGGCCTCACGTGTTCGTACGAAAATTGACTTGTTGAAGGTTTTGTAGGAAAATTTGGCTGTTTAGTAATGGAAGCGACTTTAGAAGAAGTATTTGTTAAATTTTGTGAAAATGGAAGATATCTTTTCTCAGTATACCCTTGTTCGAGCGCAAGCCCTGTGGCGAGTTCAATCTGTGGAGTCAGTGGCCTTAAGGGATCCGGTTGAATGTGAAGTTTGTAGTGAGCGGTGTAGTTCACGTACCTGCCTACCTACCACCAAAACTAAACAATTTAACTAATAAAGTAACTTAAGAAAACAGGGACGGTTGAAGCACTGGGACAATTGAAACGTTTCAAACGTCCACATGCCTTTTGTTTCAACCGTACCCAACACCTGTTCTTTATTTCAAGGTCAATACTAAGTCTAAAATACCACTTTAGCGTTTGTCGATATCAATAAATACAATCTGAAATACATGCACAATACAATAAGAGAATAAAAAATATTAAATTACAAAAGTTAATTATGATAAACAAAAAATATAAATATCGTAATTTCTTACTTTTGGGTGTGAAAATTTGTTAACACGTCCTGTACACAACCGCGTTCGCTCGCTGACTCCGCGCCACTGGTCAAATATTCGAAAATGGCCGACCTAGTAACGAATGTCGTTTTGCGCTGGTATGTATAACGGTTTCCGAGAAATTTATGATGTTTCAATCATTACGTGTTTCAATCGTACACAGTCTACCCTACAAATATGCGGGAGGAAAAAGTGTATGAAAATCCATTGTTAACGTGCTTAAGCGGGAGGAAAAAGTATATGAAAATTCATTGTTAACGTGCTAGTTTTTTTTTATTTTTTTTTCTTCAATTCTTCCAAATTAGGAAAGGCAAGGGTTCAAAGCCATACGGCCTAGTTTTTTTTTACAAGTTCGAAATTTTAATCAAAATAAAATAAAAGTATTGGTTTATTGGCTGTTTACTTTCTTTGCATTTTTGATTTATTAAGTTTTAACAACTGTAATAATTTTAATATAAACTTTAATTAATAGAGATTTTATTTTTTATTTTCCTAAACTCTTATCTTATCCTCCGCTTCGCGTCGGGCCTCAAACTTCGCCCTCGTTAGTAATCGGTGACTTTCTCCCCTCGGTGAACAATGTACTATTTTGTTTCTGTTTTTGCCAGCAATGTGATGTAATGAAACTATGTATTTTCCATGTAAGTGAAAATATGTATGTTCTTATGGAAAATAAACCATAGACATATTAAACCTATATATTTTAGCTGGCATATTGGGAGCGATCAATATTGTTTAGCAACAAATTATTGATCTACTCCAATCATAGACTTTGTAGATCGCTTACCATCAGATAGATACAATTTCACATGCGGTTCTCCAATATATATTTTTTTAAATTACCTACATGTAAAATATAACATCCAACAACATTGTCAACATTCTTTTAATATACTTAAATAATAAAATAGTTAAAGCACAATTTACAAAGAGCCTTCGGGACAAACACATCGTAGTTTTGCCATAGGAAGTCGTGAGTGTTAAAGTGGTCTGAACAAATGGCACTTTTTTTACTGGACCCATAAAATAAAGTAGGTCATTCAAGTTCTAATTATCATGTCACATGGGCTAAGATAACTTTGCCCGTTCTTCGCAGGGAGAGCAAATTAATAAAAAAAGGTCTTTCCCGTAGGGAAAGGTTGTGTTTATTATTTTTGTATCCGTCATAGTCTCAGACGAAATGATCGAAGGATAGTTCTTCGAAAGTGTTGGTGATTTCGTGAAATATTCTCTTTAGAGAAACATAAGTGTGAAAAACTTAATATAAACATTAAATCTGACTTTTCGTGTGTTGCTAAGCTCCGCTTTAAGTTACAATAATGGCTGCACTATTATTGTACCACGTGTTTAAGAAAATATAATTTGGGGACTTGGCTATATGGTTCACGCCTTTGCCTTTTCCACAAGGATAAATGAAACAAAATAAAAAAGTGCATGCTTTTGTAACCTAAAAATCCAATGTTTTGAAAAGTTGAATTTGGGTTTGTGTGATATACACAAATTGAAGGTTTATAAAAATGGGTAAAAGAAAAGGTAAATGCGTGAAGAAAAATACGGTTTCCAAAGAGGCGTTAGAACCTGAACATTTAGTTAAAGCTCCTCATTCTTTTGTGATACATCGAGGACAGTGTAGCAAAAGTTTAATGGAGCTCACCAAGGATTTTAGACAAATTATGGAGCCCTTTACAGCTTCCCAATTAAAGGTATGTTCTTTAAACCAAATATTTTTATATAAAATTAACCCATAACTTACTATAAGGCTAATTTTATTAAGCTTTTTCAGTTTTTGTTTTCAAATCGTCGGTGACAGGATGTAATAGTATTTGGTTTTGATGGAAAGGGTGCTAAACACTAATGACGAGTGTAGCACTCCTGTGAGGAGTTCTTCTGTTCTCTCCCTTTATTTATAAGGCAGGGGCCTTATAAAAGCAGGGGCTTTATTTATAAGGCAGGGGCCTTATAAATAATGGTTATTTAAATCAAATTTTTGTACAAAGGGAGGTCGAAGAGTTCATGGAATTAAGGGGATTTAAATAAAATGAAACAATAAATATATTTTTCATTTTCAATATAATCGGCCTCAACCACTGACGTTTACGTTATGTACATATCAGTGGTTATGTATGTTACTTTGAAGAGCTGATGAAATCATCAATAAAGTATAACTTTGATAATTAGTGTAATTTATTTATTAACATTTATATCATCATGGGTGCTTTTCTGCGGCCAAAACCGCCCAGATGGCCCAAGGGTACCACAAGAGTCTACACCGAACAAGTAGCTAGCTTGTTGCGATGTTTTGAATAGACTCAATAACCAATCTATAAACAATTTCACAAGTTGGTATAGTGAAACCGGGACCGACAGCTTAACGTGCTCTCCGAGGCACTATAGTGGTGTTGTGAAACAATTGTACATCAATTTTAAAACAAAAACTAATTGGTACACACCGGGATTCGAACCAGGGACCTAAGTGTTTTTAAGTCCAAGGTCTAACCAACTCGGCCACCACATATATTTCATTTATTTATTTAGACACATTAAAAAAAAATAGGAACAATAAAAAAACAGTAACAATAATCATAGAAAAATATTTATTGTAAATATTTAACCATACAGATAACAAAAATTACATAGACATTTAAAAAAAACAAAAATTACATAGACATTTAACAAAAATATTCTCTAACAATAACCATCCTAAGGAATTAATAGAACCAATAAAAGATTATTGATTCTATTAATTCCTTGATGGTTTTAATTAGGAAAAAATCACAATTGCCATAAATCATATTATAAAGCACTTTTTAACAACAATTATAGGTCTGATTCGAGCACGGCATGCAGACAGGTTTATGACAAGCTTGACGGCCGTCCAGAGTTTTGCTATGTTTCAGTTAAAACATATATAACAATTCTTCATGGTGTAGATATAGTTTATTCCTGTATAACCCTACTTTGCAGTCACAAGTCTAGATACATTAGAGTTTACTCATTCTCCAACCATACAACATACCCGGCATCTGCCCAGTCCAATATATTGAGAATTAAGAACATTGCATTTATTAAAAAGCATTCGCAGGTTTACTAAATTTTGAAACTCACTGATAAATAAAATATGTTATTATTGTTGTAGGAGAGAAAGAAAAACACATTAAAGGATTTCCTCTCTGTATCGGGATACCTCCATGTTTCCCATATGATAGCATTCACAGAAACTGAAAGAGGCCCTTACATGAGACTAGCCAGACTTCCCAGGGGTCCTACATTAACATTTAAATTGCATCAGGTATTTTTATTATTATTTTTAAATTCAAAAAAGAACCAAACACTAAATTATTTATTACACAATTATTTTGGAAGTACTTATCTTTTTATAGGTATTGTGTCAATTTAATAAAATAATAAATCTCAACTAATGACTCATTCATTTTTTTAAATCAACAAGTTTAGTTTTTATAAAAATAATAAAAAGTTTCATCTAATTATTTTTTATTGTTTGTTTACATATGTAATGTACACATTTAAGCATACAACCATTTTTACATTACATAAAGCGAATACCAAATACAAATATTAAATTAAACATTTATATTTTCCATTATAGAAGTATATTGTATATTAAAGTAGGTATACATAAAAACAATTAGTTTTTACTTTTACAACCTCCATATTCAACACCAAAGGCACAACCACTAGTCTACAGAGGTGGACAATTTTGTTTTATACTTTTTGCAACATTCTTTTGTTGGTGATTCCAATAAATAAATCAAATTTATTTACTAAATTGTATAACACTTATTAACATTTCAGTACTCATTGTCCAGAGATGTTAGATCGTCCCTCCGCAGGCAGTATGTTATAGTAAAGGCATTTCAACATGCACCACTGATTGTATTGAACAGTTTTTCTGGAGAAGGCATGCATATGAAACTCATGGCTACAATGTTTCAAAATATGTTCCCTACTATTAATATTACCAATGTAAGTAGGTATTTAATTTACTAATATTGTAAACATCTCGACAAGCTGACCATTTGTTTGGCCTAGACTAAGAATGCCCTAAGGCTATCTATGCGGTGTCTGGAGCTATAAGGCACCTGTTATGATATGTACTACATATAAATGTACAAAAAAATAATAATTAGTTTGGGTAAAAAAAATCTTCTGTAGAAACTTTAGTAAACTACTGGTTATAGATCTTGATTTGATATGGTAATATGAGAAAGGCAAAAATAATGTTAAGGTTCATGCAAAAAAAAATTAATATTGTGAACATAAGTAAAAGCCATTTTTTATCTTTAAATAGGTGAAAAAAAATTGATATTTAAGAAATTTAACCTAAATTGAAGCCCTCTGATTCTTTTTTTAATATTAATAATACAGATTTCTTCTGTTAAATATTATCTGAAACAAATAAAGTGTGTTAGATGTGTTTCTTATTAGGTAAAATATATAAATTGAAGCTATAAAATTTTATTACCAAATATTTCACCTGTCTTTGGAGCGGAGTCATCAGTACAAAACCAAATCTTTTGTTAAATATTATAATGTAAAGTATATAATAATAATCTTGTATTAAACTATATTGCCCAAAACAACATATGAATAGGTACTGACTACAAAAAAGATTAATATTTAAGTACCTAGAAGTAGAATTATATAGTATTTATGATTTGTTTGTTCAGGTAAAACTAAAAGACATCAGAAGATGTGTGCTGATGAACTACAACCCGTCCACAAAGCTAGTAGACATGCGCCATTATGTTATCAGAGCAATACCCACTGGCCTTAATAAGGGGACAAAAAAGGTAATTATTATTCTTATTTATTTATTAAAATTCTTTTTTGCACATGAAATATTGTACATAGGTGAGCTTAAGCATTATTTAAAATGATGGATTGTATGGACACAAATATAGAAAGAAATACCACGTACCTGATCAGAATAATCTGGTAAGTTGGAGGAAAGCAAGATATAAGACATGTACTACCGTGGGGACTGCCAGACCTATTGAGTTGGAAGAAAAAGGCTATTATTAGTGAAAGTAATACTTGTAGAACACACTATTCCTGAGGACCGCGCCATCAGATCAAACAAATACTTCAATCTCACAATTGAAATTACTAGAAATGGTTTTAAAACTCAACTTTGTTGAAGTCAGTGCAAGAGGAATTTCAGCAAAATTTTCAAGAAGTCTTGGCATCGTCTTTTAAAGGATCTTGGCCATCCATCTTGGATCGGCTGTTGGAACTTTTATAAAACATGTTTCCAAGTGGTCCTGGTGCTGACAGGATCATTATATTTAGTATGATTGAGTAGAGACCATAGTGAACACAATGAAGAGTAGAGTTTAATTCGGAAAGGTCTTTAACCCGGCTGCACAGTGTCAAGTCTGGGAATATTGGAATTCACCCTCCTGCTTTCCAGCCGGCATCCCCACGGAGAATCCAAGAATAGCTAAGAACATAGTCTCCCTCATATTATCATTTCCGTAGAGAAACACTTGTCAGATTTTTATATTCATATAAATAGCTAAAACCTGTGTTTGATTTAGATTCAGTATACCGGCAAGGTGGAAACCTGAGAACAAAACCTCTCCCTGAAATAATATTGTCAGGCGCATATAAGGCACTCATGATAAATAAATATTTTGCTTTGCAGGTTATTCAAGGAAAAATACCAAACCTCAATCGGTGTAAGGACATGTCGGAATTCTTTGATAAGTAAGTTTTAAAAACAGCCTTTTATTATAACCTCATATTAATATAACCCATGATGTTCAGATATGACGCAACGGCTGCGAATCATCAGATACAGCCTTTCATTATAAACCGTCTCTGTAGTCTGGTGATGCTCCTTATACCCTCAGATACATCACATATCTGGAGGTTATGTTTTTGATTCCCACTCATGGCAAAATCATATAAGTACATTTTCATTTACAGTTTGCCAAGGTCCGGGTGGTTATAAAATATAATATGTATTAGTATCATTGTTTTTTTTTTTTTAATTTTTGTTTTTAATATACATAGTACAAGCTTAGTTTATGACCAGAGCATATGTGTAAAAAAATGGCCTGCATATTATTATTTATATTCATTAATTTAAAAAAATTATGTAAGTAACAGTACACGTTACCAAAACATTACTTTGTAAACCGTAAACAGTGTAAACAGGCGTCACGACACAAGTTATCGCTTAGTGTGACGCCTGGTGAACTCGCATCTGAAATGTACATTTTGTTTAACAATAAAGAATTTATTATTATTATTAGTTACATACAATATTTTATATGAATTGAAATAGTTCAACAAAAAGGTTTCTCCAGTTGACATTGCTACCATAATTTCTCATATTATTAATCCGATTGTAGACATAATAAAAAAAATTTGTTCGTTTACTACTTCTTCACTTGAAACGTTTAGGCTTTAAGCCAATCAAATCAGCGTTTGCAGGAGTACCCTTATGTGCACAAGTAATAATCATAAAAATTATTAAAGAATAGAGTACAGAAACTATTAAATGAAAGGGAGGGGACAATAAAAAAAAATTAAAAAAATAAAACTAATTTTGACCACAGACCACTTACTTTGATTGCACTACTCGTAAATACAAAGCGTTCGCAGCAAATTCGATGATGTAATTTGCTTGTTCTGTGACGTCATTAAAAACCCAAAGCGAAGTACTAAATCAACACAGTCAAGTAAATTAAGCTAGCTCTGTAAGCCTTTTAAGCGGTACTCAAACGTACTGCATATATTTTTCCAATTTACTATAGTATTCTAAAAGTTCTAATTACATTGTAACATGATCGGTCAGTCGGCGTAGCAAAATTATAATTTAATTATAACTTTTAGACATAATAAAATTACGTTCAAGTTTTTACATACATATGTCTGGACACGTATAAATTTACCTTGATGTTATACCAGAGCGGGACTTCTTTCCGAGAGTGAGTTTGAGGATGACCCAAACACCCACGTGGAGCTCCCTCAGGCGTTAGCCTCCCGCGGTGCCGCCGCGCAGACCCAGTCCGCCATCAGACTGGTGGAGCTGGGGCCCAGGATATCTATGCAACTCATTAAGGTACCGTCATCCCCCAGTCGTTAGCCTCCCGCGGTGCCGCCGCGCAGACCCAGTCCGCCATCAGACTGGTGGAGCTGGGGCCCAGGATATCTATGCAACTCATTAAGGTACCGTCATCCCCCAGTCGTTAGCCTCCCGCGGTGCCGCCGCGCAGACACAGTTCGCCATCAGACTGGTGGAGCTGGAGCCCAGGATATGTATGCAACTCATTAAGGTACCGTCATCCCCCAGTCGTTAGCCTCCCGCGGTGCCGCCGCGCAGACACAGTCCGCCATCAGACTGGTGGAGCTGGGGCCCAGGATATCTATGCAACTCATTAAGGTACCGTCATCCCCCAGTCGTTAGCCTACCGCGGTGCCGCCGCGCAGACACAGTCCGCCATCAGACTGGTGGAGCTGGGGCCCAGGATATCTATGCAACTCATTAAGGTACCGTCATCCCTCAGCCGTTAGCCTCCCGCGGTGCCGCCGCGCAGACACAGTCCGCCATCAGACTGGTGGAGCTGGGGCCCAGGATATCTATGCAACTCATTAAGGTACCGTCATCCCCCAGTCGTTAGCCTCCCGCGGTGCCGCCGCGCAGACACAGTCCGCCATCAGACTGGTGGAGCTGGGGCCCAGGATATCTATGCAACTCATTAAGGTACCGTCATCCCCCAGTCGTTAGCCTCCCGCGGTGCCGCCGCGCAGACACAGTCCGCCATCAGACTGGTGGAGCTGGGGCCCAGGATATCTATGCAACTCATTAAGGTACCGTCATCCCCCAGTCGTTAGCCTCCCGCGGTGCCGCCGCGCAGACACAGTCCGCCATCAGACTGGTGGAGCTGGGGCCCAGGATATCTATGCAACTCATTAAGGTACCGTCATCCCCCAGTCGTTAGCCTCCCGCGGTGCCGCCGCGCAGACACAGTCCGCCATCAGACTGGTGGAGCTGGGGCCCAGGATATCTATGCAACTCATTAAGGTACCGTCATCCCCCAGTCGTTAGCCTCCCGCGGTGCCGCCGCGCAGACACAGTCCGCCATCAGACTGGTGGAGCTGGGGCCCAGGATATCTATGCAACTCATTAAGGTACCGTCATCCCCCAGTCGTTAGCCTCCCGCGGTGCCGCCGCGCAGACCCAGTCCGCCATCAGACTGGTGGAGCTGGGGCCCAGGATATCTATGCAACTCATTAAGGTACCGTCATCCCCCAGTCGTTAGCCTCCCGCGGTGCCGCCGCGCAGACACAGTCCGCCATCAGACTGGTGGAGCTGGGGCCCAGGATATCTATGCAACTCATTAAGGTACCGTCATCGCTCAGTCGTTAGCCTCCCGCGGTGCCGCCGCGCAGACACAGTCCGCCATCAGACTGGTGGAGCTGGGGCCCAGGATATCTATGCAACTCATTAAGGTACCGTCATCCCCCAGTCGTTAGCCTCCCGCGGTGCCGCCGCGCAGACACAGTCCGCCATCAGACTGGTGGAGCTGGGGCCCAGGATATCTATGCAACTCATTAAGGTACCGTCATCCCCCAGTCGTTAGCCTCCCGCGGTGCCGCCGCGCAGACACAGTCTGCCATCAGACTGGAGGAGCTGGGGCCCAGGATATCTATGCAACTCATTAAGGTACCGTCATCCCCCAGTCGTTAGCCTCCCGCGGTGCCGCCGCGCAGACACAGTCTGCCATCAGACTGGAGGAGCTGGGGCCCAGGATATCTATGCAACTCATTAAGGTCTCGTCATCCCGCAGTCGAAAACATGTTTTTAATTTAAAATGCAACATCCTAATTGTCAAAATATTAATAAAAAAAACATAATTTAGGTTTTTAAGTAAAGAAATAAAATTAATATATTTATTTATTGTTTAGGTAGAAGATGGCCTAATGGATGGAGAGGTACTCTATCACGAACTTGTAGAGAAAACAGAAGAAGAAAAAGCTATAATTAAGAAGAGAAGAGACGAAAAGAAGTAAGGGTTTCGTTTGTTCTAAATTTCATTAATTACATCTTTTCGTGGTGGGGTGCAGCGGCCGGGGCGCGGGGTCTTAGGGGTGTGCTCGCCGCTCGCAACACCTCCAAAGAGAATATTTTATATTATTATTTCACCATTTGCGCCCGAATTTCACTGGTAAAATATAACTGTAAGAATTCCATTTCGAATGTGAATTAATACCCTGACGCTCTCTAGCCAGGGTATTGATTGCAGATGGGCTAGAGCCGCCTCTGGGTCCACCTGTAACAATCTTGGATAACACTTTTGCTTTCTTCGATGTGAAGTACTGGCACTGCAGATCGTGTCGTGGCTTATTTTAAAACAAGTTAAAAGAGGTTTTAAAATTAGTCACGAGTTAAGCTTTGAAAGAGGTTTTAGGAAGGAAAAAATATTATGGGTACCAAAAAACAAGACTCCTACCGGAAGCCACGCCGACGTACCTATCGATTACATAAATGTAATCCCAGACATTTTTGGTCGATCAAGTTCAACCCATAGACTAAATTTTCTATACATTTATATCAATCTACGCGGCGACGCGTCAATTGGTATGTCCGTCCATGTGGCTTGCCGGTAGAGCTTGCATTTATTTGTATAAACAAGAGTTTTCTTACTGGTTGGGTTTTTATTTAATTCTGAATTAGTGCAAGGTAACCCATTGTAATGATTATATTATTGTAGGAAACTAAAGGAAAAGCGTAAAGCGCAACAAGAGGCCAACGTCAAGCGAAAGGAGAGGGAGAAGGAAGATCTAAAGCAGAAAGCTCTCGATGGTATCAAAAAGAAGAGAGAAGTCACCGAGAGTCAGAGGTAAGTGTCTCTTCCCAGAATGGCTGTAGGTACAGGTTGAATAAGATGCAAAGGCAGGAAGAGTTATTTTACTTGAAGGAAAAGCAGCTAAAGTGTGGAAGCGGCAAAGGAAAAATAAATGTATATTATTACTTTATTAACCACAATACTTTTCTCTGTGCCCAAATATAATTCCTTTTAAAAATAAATAAGTGAAAAGTGCACAGGGTGCTTACTGAATCCGCTCTGGGTCATTATCGTCACTCCTAAGCTGCAGGTTGAAAGTATCGGTGACCTTTTGTAGCAATTCGTTGTTGGCACAATGGGCTTCTTTTTTTAAAAATTATATTTAGAAAGGAGCGATATGAAATTACCAAAAATTTTATCCATAAATACTGTTTTCAATGTCTATTAGTCTATTAAAGGGTGCTTGTGACGTCACGGCAGATTTTTTAGATTAAAAAAAATATATATAAGTAGGTATGAAAAACCACTTTTTATTAAACATCATGAGGCGAGAAACTCTGACGTGAATCGGTAGTGATTATTTCTGAAGAAACAGATTTTAAATTGATCATAATTTACCAATATATCACACCCTTTACAAATGCATCATTTTTTGCAAAAGCGGTGGGCAAAAGTTGGTTGCCCTTGCGGGAAAGTGATGGACTATCTAATCTTTATCTTTTGCCTTAAACTATTATGATGACAAAGGTTAATTGCCGACAAAAAATATTATTTTAATTGTGAGACAAACTGTATCCGAGTATTACTGGAAGTACAAAAGCTCATTTAGTATGGAGACCGCAGATGCATTGTCGCTAATATGTGTGTGCGCAGGTTGATGGAGCTGGCGGCGGCGGAGAGCCAGCAGGGCGCGGGGGAGGAGGATGACGACGCCGACTACTACCGCCAGGAGGTGGGCGCCGAGCCTGACAAAGGTAACCACACTCATACTGACGCCATTATTTATTTATTTCATTAAACATACAACAGATTACAAACATTATATTTACAATGTTAATTTACAAAGTTTAGACTTATGGCCTTATTTATTCATAAAAACTTATATTGAAGCATTGAAGAACACTTTAGTTATGGAATGTTTTGTCTCTTTTACACATATTCATTTTTGTTGCTAAATAAAAGAGACAAAACCTTCCATAACTAAAGTGTTCTTGAAGAATTCAATAAGTTTTTATGAATAAGGCCATTAGTCTGTAGTCCTAAATGTATATATACAATATATTGCTTATAAAATTAACTACCAAAAGGAAAAGTTGTTAAAATTGATCAGTAGAACCTCATTAACCCAAAGTACAACCTTCCAAAATAACCATGTAGGGAGTTTTACCAAACGTGAGAAAAGATGGCCGCCTTCATACCAACTCTACAAAAATAATTATAACCAATGATGATGGTTGAAATGAAAACATAATATGGGGGCAACACGTTTGAAATTTTGTTTTATATGCGATTTTAGGCTTTAGGGCGGTCCCATATATAATTCTTAGTTTCATGTTGGTACCACGATACGTAGCTTTGTTCATTTAAATGTCAATATTACATTGTTTACTATGATAATAAGCGATATCAAATCGATAGTTACATTATTGTGTATAACAGAGTGAGTTCCGACGCGATGACATCACCATCAGTTCTTGTGGAATAGACTTCACTAATCATAGTTAGTATCTCTTCAACTGTGTTTATTATAGGTTGCTAGTAACTATATATAGAAATCAATCAATATTACAGGTTTATTAAAAATATGTTGATCTATAGTCACTAGCGAATATAGTAAACACAGCAAAACTCATAGTAGAGCTACTGTACTATACTTATATACAACTCTGCCTCGCATAATAGTTCGTCAATATATTGATTAGACAACTTCAACATCAAACCTTAGAAATACTTAATATTTACAATCGTCAGTAAATCATTCGTTTAAATAAAAATATAATAGATCCATTACACAAAATAAATTAAAGTTTTTTTACGTGGTATAAGCATAGAGTATTAGTCCACCTGTAAATTCAGTGTTCATAAATTATGGTTTCTGAATTAGCCGTTTCTACCAGATACTATAATATACCTTATATATACCTGAATATACCCGCCCTAATAACTTAAGACCCCAAAGAAGATTAGCAACCCTTTCTACTCATTTAAAAATTGATGATTCTGGCACCCACCAAATGTCAATAAAAAATAATAATAAAATTCCAGATGATATAAAACAAATAATAAAAATTAATATATTTAAGAATAAATTAAAAAACTTTTTAATACAAAAATGTTATTATTCTCTAAAAGGTTTTCTAAATGATGATGAGCAATATAATTAAATAGAAGTGTATTTAATTATATTTATTATAAATATATATTTTTTAATCTCATTAATGTGTGTACCTAGTTAAGATTTTTTGTAGTGCCCTTGCAGGGTCTTGACTAATTTATATTTTATATATTTTTTTCAAGTGCAAATAAATAAATACTAAATACTATGAATTTTTGCTTTGTATTAACGTAACATTAATATGTGTGGAGGAATCACCAATAGGATAGTTTTATTTTTGAAAACAGGAAGAAAAAAGCGATTCTATTAGTGGTCTTCACGTATTAACGTTGCGTCAATACGAAGCTAAATGGTATAGCCTCAGTTCTGAATATTGCAACTGCATAATATTTATTCAAATAATGATTTTGCACGGGACCCCAAATTCTGTTGGTCATTTATGGACTGAATTGCGTAAAATTATTTTCAAAACGTTATTAATGTACACGGTCGCTTTGGAAGGTAATACTTTGGGCTAATATAAGGCTCTACTGATTAAATAAAACAACCTTTCCTATGGAACCATTAAAAAAGATATACAAATTAGCCCAAAGTACCTTCCAAAGCGACCATGTATATTAATGTTTTGAATATATATTTACGTAATTCAGTCCATAAATATATGAACAACAATATTTAAGGTTCCGCGCACCTCATTTTTGAGTGAATATTATGCAGTTGCAATGTTCAGTAGCCCTAGTGTGAGTTTTTTTAACATTTACTTTCGCGTTAACTTTACTACCG
Organism: Monopis laevigella; assembly: GCA_947458855.1. Taxonomy (NCBI): domain Eukaryota; kingdom Metazoa; phylum Arthropoda; class Insecta; order Lepidoptera; family Tineidae; genus Monopis; species Monopis laevigella. Next base: position 21,773,546 of record OX381588.1, read on the forward strand.
CGTTAACATTTTGACCAATCACACGCTCGCATTTTTAGTTCTCAAAATTTCCGCTTGGAGCGCTGAACTATTTCACATACAAATTTTAGTTAACTCAAACGCAAAGTAATAGTTAGAAAACTCACACTAGGGGTACAGAACTGAGACCATGTATATTAACGAACTTATAAAATACTAATGCTAAGATATACTATATAGATAAATAAACACAAAATATTTGTTCCAGATTTATTTACACAAAATCCTAGAAAAAGAAAAGGAGAAGAGAACTCAGTGCGCGGGTTTAAGAAGATGCGACTCGACAGCAGGACAAAGAAGAAATATCAGAACATAGAAGAAAAACGACAGAAACAAGCTAAACGGGACGGCTTCCACAAGGGGAAGGGATCCAAGCAGAAAGACGGCTTCAGCAGCGGGAAAGGAAATCCTAAAGCTTTTGGTGGAAAATTCAACAAGTTTGGAAAAGGTGCTGCTAACAACAGAGAGGGACAGACGAAGTCTAGAAATAAAAATAAAGGAAATGCTAAAGGAAGAAATAGGAAATAAATATTTACTTTAATTTAAAAAAAAAATCTTTTTTAAATATTTTTTCCACTTGAACCGTTTTCACCTGACCATGATAATTTAAGGTTCCAAAATGTCAAAATATGTTCACGAAAAATACGCCTCACCTATCGACTGGGGTCATTGTGATCAGTTCACTCTGGGCCAAAAAACCATAAATATACATCATGATCGTTGTGAATATGTTTCTGTCCAAAACGAACGCGACCATAGAAATCTTGCGTGAAATTGTTTGATTATTTTGGAAAAGTAGTAATTAGGAAATAATTTTATTATGGGAGAGTGGGAATTATAGGAACATGGGTATTGGGGAAGGATGTCATTAATAAAAAGTGGGAAAAATTCCCACTTTTTTAAAAAGTAGGAAAAAGTCCCACTTGACGAAAAAATGATTTTTTAGTGGGTGTTTTTAAAAGTACCAATGACAAAAAATGTTTTCAGTGGGATTTTTTTTAAAGTCCAACTTTAAAAAGTAGGAAAAGTCCCATTTGACGAAAACATGTTTTTTTTGTGGGAATTTTTTATAGACCCATTTTTTTTTAATATCTTTTTAGTAGGAATAAAATCCCATTTTATAAAAAAGTTTTTTTTTTCCGCTTATTCATTAGGTGAGATTTTTTTCCACTTTTCATAAAATGGGATTATTTTCCCCCTAAAAATCATTTTTTCGTCAAGTGGGACTTTTTATTACTTTTAAAAAAAGTGGGTAATCATTTTTAGTGGGACTAAAATCCCATTTTATGAAAAGTGGTAAAAAATCCCACCTAATGAAAAAGCGGGGAAAAGTAACATTTTTTCGAAAGTCCCACTTAACGAAAAAGTGTCAATTGACGAAAAAAAAAATTTTAAATGGGAATTTGTCCCACTAAAATTTTTTTTTTGTCAAGTGGGACCTTTTCCTACTTTAAAAAAGTGGGACCTAAAAAAATCCCACTAAAAATCATTTCTTCGTCGAGTGGGACTTTTTCCTACTTTTAAAGTTGGAATTTTCAATTTCTACATGACTACTTTTTCAAAATTCCCACGTCATTATAAGCATTTTCTCACCTTTACACTACTTTTAAAAAAATTGTTCTCATGTTCCCAAAATTACCTCATTATCATAATGCTTATTTTCCCGTAATTCCCACTTATTTTTTACTAGAAATTAAAGAACTAAAAAAAGTTACATTGTCGCGGGCGGCGCTAAAGATTTATTACAACCAATACCTCAAGCAAGATAAAACTCATGACAAGACTCACGTCTTGTCATGAGTTTTATGAAGTGGCCGTGCTGCGACTGTAGGATAAGACTGATGTGAAAGATTGTCAACGGACACGCTCTCATGTCTTGTCTTGGATGTGGCCGTGCTACGGGGGCTGTAAAACCGGACACCGATAAGCCGGAGCGTCTGGCCTAACAATGGAGATATATATAGGGAGCCGCTCTTTGCCTAAATCGCTTTTCCTAACGGAAGATGGCCGTCATACAAACTCAAAATATACATTATTATAATCTATATTTAAGCGCTGATTGGTTAATGTCAGAACACAATATGGCGGCAACGAACAAGATTAAAATTTTGTTTTATAGGCAATTTTAGGCATAAGGGCTGTTCTAATATTATTCTTCATTTCATGGGGCTAACACAGTCAGCACTCTCGTCGTTCCGGTTGACATATGATGGACGGAATTTTAACGAGTTAGTATCGTATAAAAGTTCAGGGTGATTACACACACGACGCTAAGCTAAACTTTAATCGATATGATGCAATTCTAGCGTAATACAACTACGTGATTTTGGTTAAAGTGTAGCTTAACGTTGTGCGACGTTTTAGGCGTTAACAATCATTAAAAATATTAAGGTTTATTCATATAGATAAGATAAAAACATTTTTTTTTTATGTCAGTGTTTTTATTTTATAAACAACGGAGGAAACGTGGAAATAAAAAATATATGCCGCGGTCTGCTGTTGAAGTAGGTATAGGTATGGTGAGTGCCGCGCGGCCCAAGTGGCCAAGTTTAAAGTTATATTATGTGTGTCTGTAACGTTTGTAGAAAAACTAACGTATAGGGGTGTTTTTATAATATTAAGTAAAACAACAACTTAAGATTGGGTAATAAGTAGTATATTATTATTGAATTTTGTAAACAAAACAGTTGTAGATATGTGTGATACATAACATGATTACTAAACCAAAACTTGTATACTACCTTAAAATTATATAAAACAATTTTCTTTTTTGCAAATAATAAAAAGAAACATTGATATCAAATTAGAGTTTTCTGGTACTAACAATATAAAACCTTAAAACTATTACACAAGGCACTTATATATAATAATAATAATAAAATACCTAAAATATTGAATTCCATCGAATTAATATCAGAAAATACTTATTCAGTGAACTCATTTAAGGTGGGACGCAAACCTAAAGTTTTGTCTGCTAGCAGATCTTTTGTATATTATATAAAAATAAGTTTAAAAAAAGAGTTTTAGGGGGAAAATAACAAAATTCTCATATCTAAATTACCATAACTTAATTAATTTCATGGGTGCAAGGAGATGAGCTTTACTTGGAGAAAAATCTAAAATATTTTTTGTAAATAAATATTTAATTAAAAAAAAAAATTGTTCAATAAATGCCATCTAAATTAAAACATAAAGTAATGTCTATTTTCTTCGTGTTTTTTTTTTCTTTGAAAATTTTTGTTATTTATAATTTATTCTTTTGCTGCTTTAACTTTTGATAACATGTTATTTAAGTATAAAAAAATGCAAATTTAGGTACCTATATAACTTCCTAAAAATATTTCTACTGGCACCCATGATTATTTTACTGGATTAGATACGAAATAATTTCAGTCCTCAACTATTAAAAATATTAGTGGGTCTACAACATAAAATATTTGTTGCAAAATGAACCGAAGCTAATGTAACCAGTACATAGCACTAGCACTTTTAGTTTTAAATTAATTTTGTACTTTAGAGGTTTTTTAGTCATTTGTAGTTCAAATATGTTTTGCTGAATATAACACGTGCAAGCACTCATAGGTAGTCGTCTACCTATTCAATTACATTTTGTAAATTCCTTTTTAGGATATTTTTATATTGAAGATACAATGAAAAATCTCCTGGTGGGTGGATATTTAATTAGGAGTTCTGACTTCACTCTAATGCAGAGTATTTAGAAGAATGTATATAGAGGGCGTGTGTGACCAAACGTCTTCCAACGTGAGGGGTGACTTTGTTTGGCTCGGCCCATAAGATAATATACTATATAAAGTAAATAGCAGACCACTAACTTTTCAAAAATATGTTTACGAGTAAAACAGAGCTGCTACTAGGAAATTTTTCATTGTTTTTTTTAATGTTCCGACAAAAAATGATTTCAAAAATGTAGCCTAAAATAATTATTTTCTTATTTTAGGTTATATTTTAGTTTTTTTTTTTGTGTAATTATCGTGGTAAGCCCATTAGAATATAAGTATCACCTATATGAGGAATACGATGTCGTCTGCCATCATAACCATGTTCTCGAGCGTCATCCTGTCGAGCGCCGCCAGCACCTCGTCGGCGGGGAAGGGCTGGTGCGCGTACTGCTGGTTGACGTGCTCGGAGATGCGCCGCAGCGGGAGGGAGTTGGCGCGCTCCTCGCGGAACAACTCTTGCAGCGCGCTCATGAAGTTCTTTAGTCTGCGCAACCACACTTATATTACAACTACATAATTAAAAAAAAAGGTGAAAACCGCTCCGATAAGGATAACAAATGGATTTTATATGAAACCTTTAACAGTGGCGCGAATTCCATATAGCCACGAAAATGCCTAACCCTAGTAAATTTGGTAATACAATAATATTATTATTAAAAACCTATTATATTTTGTTGTAATTTTTGTCAATGATACATAATTTACTCTTTGAATATCAAATAGCGCCATCTACCGTTTTTTTTTTGTTCCTATCACTGCCATCTTTTTTTTTGGTACTATTCACTTCGTATTTTTTTTGGCTGCCTAAACTTTCCTTACATTTATTATTATAGGATTTATGTTAAATGTATGACAAAGTTAGGAACTGTCCTTTGTGCCTCAAACGAATCAACTTGAATCAAAGAAACAGATTTTCTCTGCATTGAGCAGTACCAGGCGCACATAAAATGCTATGAGGCTTTCGTTCCTTTTTTTTCAGCAACTTCATATGTTTTTTTTTACACCAATAAAATTATTAAAAAAAAAGGAAAAAAGGCTTCCAGAATTTTGACAACGAAGAGTGACGCATTTCATTGTATGGGAATATACTTCCGTTGTTTTTTTGCAATGGAAGACGCGACAAATAAGTAATAGAAAGTAAAGATATTTCTTTTGAACTTTTTGTCTGGCTCTTTGTGAGCAAAATCTCGGAAAACCCTCCCATTGTATTCACATTTTAATTGCTGAAAAAAAGAAGCATGTAACATTCAGCGTTTATTTCATCAACATCGACTAACAGATTCAAATTTTGTTGGAAACCTCGTATAGTCACGTGCCGCGTCAAGTCGGTTTTTGTTTTTGGTTTAAAACACACAAGTAATTTCGGGTAACAGGTAGTAATGTATAAGCCTGTGCTCACCTGGCCGGCTCGATGTGTCTCTGGGAGCCCCGCGTGACGCGCTGCGTGTCGGGCTGCGCGCTGTGGGCGGCGCGCAGGACCGGTTCCGTCTCCTCGTCAGATGAGAACTCGAACGTGTCTTTTTGTTGATCCTGTCCAGTATTACATACACACTTAACAATTTGCTGGAATTATCATAAGCACCAAAGCAAAACTATATACGTGGTGGCAGAGTTGGTTAGACCTTAGACTTAAAAAAAATGGTTCTAATCCTGGTGTGTACCAATGAGTTTTTAATCTAAAAATTTATGGACATTTGTTTATCAACGCCACTATAGTGCCTCGGAGAGCACGTTAAGCTGTCGGTCCCAGTTTCACTATACCAACTTGTGAAACTGTTTATAGGTGAGTTTATAGAGCTAGCCACTTGTTTTGTGTACGCTCATACCATCGGCTAGGACGTGGTGGGATTAAAAACCCTTCCGCTGGGTACCTTGAGGCCGTCTAGGCGGTCTCGGAAGCCGTGAGGCATCCGTGGTAATATATAAATCAAAGCAAAACACGATACAAGTCAAAGAGCTCCACTTGGGTTCCAACATAATGTTGGAACCCAAGAATCACCATCCATGGAACTATAAGCATTTGACTGCCCTTTCTAACAGAATATTGCCGAAAAACATCTTTTAGTATGTCTAGGAAAAAAACAACATAAAATTTTGGCTAAAATATAAATCTGGAAGAAAGGATTTACCAGTTTTAAACTATGTGTTAGAATTGCAAGACCTACACAAATAAATAAAGAGCGCGTTTATATCAACTGGGCCTAATGTCCATGTCAGCATGATCACGCAGCGAAGTACTAAAAAAAGAGAAAAAAACCAACAACATACTAAGTACTGAGAAAAGGAACCAAGTTGTGGGCATTGAGGTGTTTTGGAACACTTTATGATAAAACATTAAAGAAACCTGCCCTGGTTTAAGTTCAACGTGCCAAATGAAATTGGGAAAAGTGCAGAAGACATGTGAACTCCATTGGTTATGAGGGCACTTAGAACGCCTCCTTTGAAACAAAGGAAGAGCGCTTAGTAAGGCCGTCAAAAAAATAATAGGCTAGCATTTATATTCCACTATCGGATCACTAAATAACGGAATTCGTAAATACTATGAACACCTTTAAACCTAATATCAGAGCATCTACTATAGTCGACAGTAACTATAGATCAACCAATAGAATCGCTTTATTTTTCAAATAAACTTCTCTTATTGGTTGATCTACAAGTTACTAGCTACTATAGTAAAAACTGCTTCCAAAAACTTGTGGTATAGCTACAGAGCATTCGAACTCGGTTAAAACAAGGTGACGGGTCCTAAAATGACTGGGTACAAACTCCGATATAAACCAAGATCTAACAAGAGAAGGTGTCGGTTTCTACATACGGGAAATCACTGATATATCTACCCTATACTCGTACGGTTTTAGCAACAACGCGATGAAACTCGTTAGTAGTTATCTATCCGAACCATATTTCTGATAGATTGGATGAAGAAATTTTATCTACCACTAAACACGTCACTTATTTCACACCACATTATTCAACACCACTCTATTCATCCTATACACAATACTGTAGTGAACTGCCAATACCATCTATTCGCCGAAGACACAAATTTATTAAAGACATTTTTACTGGACGATGCACTACTTCCAGTCAATGAACTCAAAGATGACCCAGATAGAATTTGTGAAATTGCTAAATCACATTGCCTTACTTTTCACTAAGTTGCAATATTTTATTATAAACAATAAAAAACAAGTGCCAAAGTCCTACAATATCGCCCTGTCATACAAATAAATGAGGCCACTTTTATGAAAAAGTATGAATTTTGTAAAACATATTTACGTAATATTAATACAATACTTTATGAGTTTAAAGAAAATGTACTTAATCAAAGATTTCTTAGAAATATTTATGTGAATTTTGTTCTGTTTAAATTGAGTTCCTGCATGTTGTTTGTTACATGTGTTTACGTTAAAAAACTGTTACAAATAACTTATATACTTGCCCTGGCCACAATGAAATCTCTAGGCTTGTACTATGTGTAACTACACAAACAAATCTCTAGGCTTGTATTATGTGTAACTACCCAAACAAATCTCTAGGCTTGTACTATGTGTAACTACAAGAAACAATGATACTAATACTTATTATATTTTATAAACCCTTAGAGATCACCATGACAAACTACACTACAACTTTTTGTTATTAGTGGGAGAATCTAACCCACGACCTCCGGATACCACGCCAAAGGCATCCACCACTAGACCCCGGAAGTGTATTTAGATATATATCTATTAGTAACATTTACTACACACTAAGGAATTGTATGTAGTATAACTTATTGGTTAACCCTCGATCTGTCAAACCGTTTAACAAATTGTGGATGGTGGACAAATTGTAACAACGTTGATGGGCACAAAATAAATACTTATGTATTTTGGAGGGGGCATAAAGATATATCAGGAATCTAGATCTCCTATTATGACAATACATTAAAACCAAGAAAGATATTAATATAAGATATTTAGAACTGGCTCTTTGAAAAGCGTAATATTCCTCGATAATAAAAATCGCAAAGTTACCTCCATTTTTTATCGAAATTTCCTATTACCTCAATATGATTTTTTTTTTATAAGTTATTCAAATGTTTAAGCTTTAGTAGTAGTAGCCCAGCGTTTTTATATAATTCAACATAATTAAAAAGTGAAATCAATAAATCTGTATATTTTCCATTACTTCAGCGCGAGATTTTATTTGTTTGACTCGCACGCATTATAGCAGGCATCTTTAATTTCAACTGTTTTATTTGGCTTTATAAACGCCCTTCTTGGTTTAAGGCAAAGAACATATAATAGTATTATATGCTCATTGGTCCAGTTCCCAAAGGTTTGGTTTGGAAATACGATCAGCTCTCTAAAACACTGGAGCCTTTGCACCTGCGTAGAGAGGTTATCACGGACAGTGCTCCTTCCCCGTTTCGTTTCCGTACTACACGCACTGGCAATAAAATTCATACACTTACAGTGGATGACAGGCCCACCAGAACAACAAGGTATGGTGACTCTTATATATGTCGCACGATAAAAAGGTGGAATGCCTTGCCTGCGTGCGTTTTCCCTTCTTCCTTTAATCCAGAGTTCTTTAAGCGTGGCGTGAATAAGTTTCTCAAGCAGACATAGTGGAATCAACCAATTGAAGCAAGCATCATTTTTTCATTTGGTTGAGAACATTTTTGGACGTTATATTGCCACTTACCATCAGGTGGATGTAGGGTCACATGTCCTGCTTATTAAAAAAAAAACCTAAATTGAGGAGTAAAACAGGCCTGGGGCCTTATTCAGAGTTTGCAACCGCTAATCACGACAAGACGTTGCGGAAACTATAAATATGGAAATATAAGCTCTATTCCAATGGTTATATAGTATGTATTAGGTTGACTATTATAATGCAGCCATCTTGAAATACACGAATTCTTCGCAAGTTTGAACATGTGGGGAGCATTGCAATTTCAACTTTATAATTAACAGGATAGAACTTACATTTCAATAGCCGTACTTTACGCAAAATGCGCGACGGTGAACGTGTCAAAATCGGAATAAAGCCCCTGGCTAAAGTACAAGTACTGACCGTGCGTTTGGGTTTCTTCTGCTTGGGCTCGCGGCGCGGGGGTCGCTCTTCGGCTTCGTCGCCGGAGGACGCGCGGCGCTTGCGGTTCTTTTCCTTCACCAACACCTTTATAAACACATTAATAAGCCATATAATAATTAAGCGAAAGCGAGGTTTGTGGGTTCGAGTCCCGCCCACCAGGAATTTTTTCATTGCATTTTTATCTTTAAAAATTAAATATAAGATTATCCTAATAAGGAATTTATAAAAATATAAAATACTAAGTGTGTAACGCACTTTATAGCAGGTTACATTTTACCCTTTGATAAATGTAAATTTATGCGTTTTAGACCAGGGGAGCGATTTTTAAATATCAGCAGATGACTAAATATGACTGAAATGTCAAAATTGTCATCCATTTCTAAACTTCGTATTTTTGAATCTCATCGGGTGACTAAGATATCATACCTATGATATCAATACAAGTTCCTCGTAAATAAGTCATCGATGACACCTGTTTATACAACTTTATTGCATAATACAAAGACGGACTTAATCCCGTTGTGCATTATCTGACAGTCAAACCTTCGTGACATTAGAACATTAAGTTTAGGTAGGTGTGTAATAAAAAATATAATTTGTTTTAAGTCAACTGACCGTGCGTTTGGGTTTCTCTTGTGCCTTTATCTTGAAGTTTTAATATGAGAAACAAGAACGGCCAACAATACTTTCTTCGTTAAACGAAAAGTAGCGTTTCGTAAAAAGTATAGTTTAACGCGTTAGTTAGTAACACGCATGACTTTCTAAAATACGACTTTTGATAAATGGTGATATCCTGTTCATCGGTGTTATTTTTCTCACTGATGATATCAAAGTCAGAGGTGAGATTCAAAAATCCCACATTACACGGTTTAAAAATTCAAAGAATATTATTTAAAATAGATGACTCCATTTTTTTTTTAATGCAGTTAATTAGTATATTAATATAACCAACTTTACATATAGAACGAACTTAGCACTAATTTGGTCCGGAATACCTGCCGGTAAAGTAGTTGTAGGTATTTATTTAAACACTTTATTGTTCTCTCTGATTTATATGTAGGAGACAGGTATATGTAGAAGTGAGAGAGTAGTTTTGGAACAGCAGGACAAACTTTGTAAAAAAAAAAACTTAAAATAACAACAGTATAATATGGAGCAATAAAACTTACAACCAAAATGTTAAAAATTCAGTTATTAAAGGTGAATTTTCTGATAAAGGTGTAATAAATAATAAAGGGGTAATAAATAAAATATACCCAAAATTTAGGGTATATAGAAAAGATATATTTACCTTCATACTTAATTTTGTTTAATATATACACTATTATCTTGGGCACTTTGTCTAACGGCACCATAATAAAAAAAAAATATCATAAGAGTAATTAAATTTGAATTTCTAAGGTATATTGGTCCTTTTTACGAAGTTTTTTTTTTGATAGGATATCAAATAAAGATTATAGAGAGCAAAAATATAGAGTTGGTAGATACTCGTACATACAAAAGTGACAAAATATGGTAAAAACAAAATTTAGTTTTCAGTTTGAGTAACTAGACATAAGGAAATATAGGACTATTCAAACATAGAAATAGTCGTTTTTGACAGTTTTGGTGGATATCTCTCCTGCTGCCATCTAGTGGAATACTTTGGAACCGTCTAAAAGAAAGCTCCTTACTCAGCTCATTTTGGAACGAATCCGAGTGATGCGATGATGACGCGTTTTATAACGCAGCCTTAATAGCGTTACCTTCTTGAAGTATGCATAGTGCACCAGCTCTATGGCGGCGCTGGCGTCCAGGTCTGTGATCTTGGCGCTGAGGCGGGCCTTGGCGTGCGCCGTGGACAGGCGGATCAGCGTCTCCAGCGTGCGCGCCGTCACGGGCTGCGTCTGAAATGTGCCTAACGTATGACTGCTAGTTAAGGGCTCTGCAGACGTCTTGACGCACACACAAACGTACCTCCAATATTACAACTTGGCTTTTAGTCGAAGTTCAATTATTATTTTTATGTTGGTACGCGAAAATATTTCAGGTGTGTATAATATGTTTGTATTATAATATTAAAAAAGTTTTGTTCTGATTGAGAAAAAACAACACAAAAAGATTAATCAATACAATGAATGACAAAAATATAATTTTAATTCTGCAATAAACAGTAGTCGAGTAATACTGGAAACTTATTTCGTATGAAGAACGCAGAAGTTGCGATTGCGAATGCTGTGGCACGCGTTGAAGGACACTGCATTCGCAATCGCAACAAGCCTTTTTTGCAAAAGAGAACTTGCAGAAAATAGACAGACAACAGTTCCTCGACTTGACTTTCGCAATAGAAACAGCCAAAAGGAAAAAAAAATATATAATGAATCAGCGACAATTCATTAAGGGAAAATTTTTATCATCAACTTTTGTTTTTTTTTTTAAAACGTTAGGAACGTATTTAAAAAAATAAAAATGGGTATCTTACCCGGGCTACATCGCTGTCCATCATGTCCAGGTTCCTGAGCTTGGCGTACTCGTCGGCGATGGCGTCAGAAGCCTCCTGGGTCAGCTTGGGCTTCATGAAGCGCGCTATGTGTATGAACTTCCGCATGAATTTGGTGCTTAGAAATTTGTCTTTTTTGGATCGAGTATTTCCGTGAAGGAGCGGATCGTATTTCTCGTATATTGTGTCTGCAGTTTCCTGTAAAAGTTTGTTTCATTTTATTTTCTATAAATAAAATATTAACTACTAATCAGTAATACATATTGATCGCCAATACAGTATGTTGCACATTATTACCTCAACCTCGTCGTGGTCCGGGTTCTCTGTGGACAGCATCTCAACAGACATTCCCATCGGAAGGACTTCGCCATCTTGTTCTTTGGGATTTCTGGAACAAAAAGGAAAAACATTATGACCTGCGGGGATTTTTATACTTCCTTGAGAAAAATCGGGGAACAATGAAACAACAAATATAATGGTAGATTTGAATGTAGATAACAAAATAGCAATCTAGAAGCAAAAATTATGTGTGCAAATCGGCAGGAAAGTATAAAATTATTTCTGCTCCACGACGTTAAAATATAGTTAAATATTTTAACTTTTATTTAAAAAAAAAACCTTTATTAATCTTTCAAAAATCATGTTATACATGTATAGCATGATTTTGTAAGTTAATCAGCCTCGCCTCCCAGAATACGTACATAACCTGCTGCTGTATCGTCAAATCAATAGCCTGTTTCGTAACCGTAGCTTGATAGAAGATTACCCTCTTGACAAGAAATCGATGCAGTAGTCTCCGGAAAACCGGTGAACCCACAGACTAAAACCGAAACATGACTAGGTCTCGTGATGGTTTTTGCATCTGTATGGTTGGTAATGAGTCCTGTCGGTCAGCCTAGCGAAGTTATAGAGGCCTTCCTTCCACCTTACAATCTCTTCCTATATACGTATCCCATAACGATCTGAATGAAACCGCACTCAGCTGAAAATGCGCCGCGCCCTCCGTGGCATCCTTTGACAAAGAATTTGATTGGCCTCTGAGGCACAACACAATGGATACAGACCTATATCTGTGCATCCTCAGCACGTGCTCGGATATCATGTTGTCGTGGTCGGCGTCGGCGGTGTCCAGCATCACGAACAGCAAGTCGAACCGAGACAGCAGAGAGTCCTGCAGCCCTATGTTCTCCATAGGCGTTTTGTATTGGTCGTACTGAAATTTTTGGTAGCTATTATATTTTTTAATAAATAATAATAATAATATGTAGGACAATTTACACATATTGCTCTGGTTACAAACTAAACTCTAGGCTTGTACTATGTGTACCAGAAGCAACGATATAATACATATGATATTTTATAAACACCCAGACCATGACAAACTGTACAGAAAAAGCGTACTAATATTTTATTGCCATGCGTGGGAATCGAACCCACTAGTTTGCGGAGGCTGTCTGTCAGACAGATAAAACTATTATCTGTCTGGGAGGCATGTGTTTTTTTTTTGTTTTTTGAATACCTCTGAGTGTAAAATAGGTTATATAATATTTCGATATACCTACAGAGAGTTCCGAGTTTTTAGGGAAGACATTTTTTAATACACTCATAGAAATAAATGTTCTGTGCAGCAAAGTTATAATGGCATAAAATTTCTTTAAAATATTTTCCAATTTATATAAACTTTTTGAGAAATATCATGTTTTAAACATTCTATGTCAACTTTATGGTAATTGCAATACATGGTGATTATTAATAAGTATTCTATACTAATTAATATTCAAAATAATATATACCCATATGCCAGTAATTAGTGTTTTAAATTGTCAAGCATAGACATATTTTTATTATAGCAGTGATGCATTAGGCAGCAACATGGTAACCGTGGTTAACATGTTTTATTCACCCTAGCAATAATAGGTCTCCTATTAAATAGTAATATAATAGTAAATAGTTTTCATTTGATATAACACGCACACTTCGGTCTAGTTGGACACTTCCGTTAAAGTAATTGTAATTATTATGGTTAAAAATGACATCTAATGTACAAATGTCGAATGACAGCTGGATCATTCTACGCCATTTTTAACTTTAATCGTTACAATAACTTTAACGAACCCTTTGGTGCACTTCAGCCAAATTGCGGGCACCAGCAGCTAGTTAGTCGTGTCTCACCCGTCCATAGACCGGGTTGGCGGCCGCCAGCACGGCGCAGCGGGCGTTGAGCGAGGCGTGCACGCCGGCCTTGGCGATGCTCACGCGGCCCTGCTCCATGACCTCGTGCAGCGCCGTGCGGTCCGCGTCCGACATCTTGTCGAACTCGTCGATGCACACCACGCCGCGGTCCGCCAGCACCATGGCACCCGCCTCCAGTCTGTCTTACACAATCACCTATATACACCTTTCCAAGCATAACAACAAAACCAAACATTGAGCGTTGATTGGTTCAAATGAGAACTCAATATGACGGAAACGAACACGTTCTAGAGAGAAACAATAGAGCTATCCATGCATTCTCTATGCAGGAGCCGCGTCCGGAAAATGAACTATCTTAGTCAGTAGGTAGCTAGCATCGCGTTTCTGCCCACTGTGTCTCCGATGGTTTAGTAGGGGCAGGAACGCGAGCGTCATGCTATTGTCTGCATCTAACAAGAGCTAATTCAAGTAGTTGAAATTCCAGTGACAAATATGTGATAAAACACTGGATATAACTATGAACAATAGAAATAAATATTACTTTAATTAAACGCTAAAAGTGAAAAATTAAATTAATGTCATATATATATATATATATATATACCATCACGGGTGCCTATTTGGCTCCTGAGAACTGTTTAAACGGCCTCAGGGTACCCAGTGGAGGGTCCTAATTTCGCCGATGGTATTCGGAGGCAACACCTAATAAGTGGCGAGTTTGTTGCGATGCTTATGATGAATAGATTAGATGAATAGCCTCGTTGTATAAAGCGGTCACCCATCCCATGTCCGGCCTTGATGTCATCGCATGCGCAGCGACTTAACCACTGGGCTGGGGCCGCTCGAGCTCTACAGAGGACATAAGCTTAATTGAGCTATATATGTAATATGTATGAGAACACAGCACCACATTTTCATTTCCACTTACGACTAGGGGGGCAATTCAAGCGCTTTCGACAAGTATTAATCCGCCAAGATATTCGAATAAAACTGAGTTTTCTATGAAGATCTGTCACTTTTAATTCGAATATACGCAGTAAGTCAAAAGCGCCAGTATTTGGGCCCTACACACCGACTTGAATGCCGCCACTTCAGCATCATTAGCAATGTTTGCAGACTTCACTCGAAGTCTATTTACATCGTATTTAAAAATACAACAGGTCTGTGGGTAATACCTAAAACAAAACATAACGACAAGCAACACTCACCGTCTCTCCCCGGTCTCCGAGTCCGTAGTGACGGCAGCGGTGAGACCGACTCCGGAAGACCCGCGGCCCGTGGTGGTGATTGCGCGAGGGGCCGTCTGAAGCACGTACCGCAGTAACTGAGACTTGGCCACGGACGGGTCTCCGATCAGAAGAATGTTTATGTCTCTGCAATATGAGACTGATTTGGACTGCGATGCAATATCTAATATCGCCAAAATCTCCCCGAACCATGCCAACCAAATAGGGATGTTATGAGAACAGAAGATGGCCGCCAACATACAAATAAAAAAAAAGGGAGAACAAAGGCAATCACTGAGCGTTGATTGGTTAAAGTGAGAACAGAATATAGCGGCAATAAACTCGTTTGACATTTCGTTTTATAGGCCATTTAAGGCACTATGGCGGTTCCATATATTATTATTAGTTTAATGCCCAGAATGCATGATGCTCCACAGCTTGCGTGTTATTTTATAAAATTAATGCTTGGTTAGCAAACTAAGGCTCCTTGTTCGTCAAAATGTATGGACGTCTTAGAAATGCGTCACCATAGATTGGGGAATGACACTTATTAGTGTTTGAGGGCCATTCAAATTTATATATTAAATTTATTATTACAAAGTACCGTTGATTAAAAAGTGAAACTGAGCAGGCGCTACTGTTGATTTATTACAGAGTATTCAAGTTGAATAATTCAATTAAGATCATCCAATCGCTTAATATTGGGAAAGACCAAGGCTTTTAAACAAAGGTGTAATTATCGACCCCATTCAAGAACTTTGCAAGACTGCTTACAAAAGTCAGGTAAATATATTTAAAATCACACGCCATGCTTCAATAAATAATTAAGACAGTAAGTGGCAGCTGCTATAATATTTGGAAAATCATAGAAGTGTCACTTTGGTGCAAACATTTGAATGCCCTACAGGAAAGTATTTATTAATATGTCCAGCAAAGTACTGAGATGTCTCTCAGTCACTTTTGATACAGTTGTGACTTTCAATTCATGCTCCAGTGGTCGAAACCAGATTATAGGCCAAATATATTGGAATAATAAATAATAATAAATATACGTGGTGGCCTAGTTGGTTAGATCTTGGACTTAAAAAACACTTAGGTCCCTGGTTCGAATCCCGGTGTGTACCAATAAGTTTTTAATTTAAAAATTTATGTACATTTGTTTGACAACACCACTATAGTGCCTCGGAGAGCACGTTAAGCTGTCGGTCCCGTTTTCACTATACCAACTTGTGAAACTGTTTATAGATGGGTTATTGAGTCTATTCAAAACATCGCAACGAGCTAGCCACTTGTTCGGTGTAGACTCATACCATCGGCTACGACGAGGTGGGATTAAAACCTCTCCGCTGGGTACCCTGGGGCCGTCTAGGCGGTCTCGGGCGCCGTAAGGCACCCGTGATGATACATACATATATATATATTGGAATATATTGTTCAAGTCATACTTATATTGCTCTTTGTAAATAATAGCAGCAAATTCTAGCTGATATATCAAATACTGGTGTAGGTAATAAACTATAGTTTTGTTTTATCACTGTTTAGTTCACTTGTGGTTAACCACTTGTCCCAATTATTTTTGAAAGTGTTAACAGTGTATTATTGTACAATTTTTCTTTGAATTCATAAAATTAAAAACTAAATAATATATATAAAAGGCTTACCCTCTCAATCTAGTTCCATTAGGTAAAATCTTCTCCATTCCTCCAAGCAAGAGACAAAGGATAGCCTTCTTAATGAAATCGTGTCCATGAATGGATGGAGCCAAGGACTTGCTGAGCAGGTCAAATATGTCAATGTTACTTCTGTTGACAAGTCGCTTGCACACCTTTATGTCTTCCCGGGTAAGGTTCATGTTCATTTCCTTGTTAATTTGAGTTATGTTGTTTGCTATTAGAATTGTTCTGAAAATATTTTTTAAACATAGATAATATTTTTTTTATGTATTATAGTCAAATAATTATAAATCAGATCTTAATCTTTGTATATAATGTCAGAAAGGTCTTAATCAACCAGCAGATAATCACAAATCTTCTGGTTGATTAAGACCTTTCTAGTTTGGTATGTTTTTGGAAAATTATTGGATTATAACTAAAAACCAAATTCATTTGTCTTTGTGTTACCCATTTTGTAACCACATAGTTTACGACATTCATGGGACTTTGTAGGTCTGTTTAACATTTACAATAATAACTAAATAAGTCACATTAAAGATTCAAAATGACTGGCAAAGTATTTAAAATTCTTTTGATACTTACAAACTCGTCAGCAACTGAGTTAACTAGGAGTGAAAAAGTGTTTGAAAGCAGCATGAAAAGAAAAAAATACTACATAGTATATATACCCATAGTATTGACAGAAGTTAGGTATCTAGGATTAAAAATAAATAGACAGTATACTAATATTTTTCATTGCTTTATATTAGAACTTTAAAAATGTATATTACCTAAAAGTCCCTGCAGTAAAGGCCCCCTGTTTATTTGGCAAACACCTATAGTTCCCCACCACCTGCACCCTGTCCCCAGGCTTACACTGGTCCACCAAGTCATCATCACAGACCACATCTACACTACGTGGAAGCTGACCAGCCGGAGCTCTCTCTGGCATCTCCTGAACCGTTAGAGTTTGATGGTCTTTATAGCGAGATAGACCATATTCAGTCTCTAGAGGGTTACCTTCATCATCCTTGAAAAAATAACAAAAAGGTAAGGTAAAAAGGTTTTCTGGTTGATACAAAGTCACATACTGTGCTCCAATAAAAAAAACAATGTTATGAGTGCTAAATAATAAAAAGAATATATATACATTATTGACAAAAAAATCAAAAAATCGGATTTTTTATATATATCAGATATATATCCAAATAATTATTTTTTATTGTTTGAAAGCCTATCACTATAATAGTTTTAATTTTGATTAGGTACAATTAGTTATTTATTTTGATAAAGAAGGTAAGTAAGTAAGCAAGTAAATAAGGAACCTTTTAAAAAAAAAAAATTGCCTCTTAATCATTTATTAAAATCACGATATCTGACTTGGTTTGACGTGTTCAGGCTACCCTCAAAGAATCCCTATATAATGTTATAATTGAACAAATCAACTAACAGATTATCCTTTTTTTTTATTTAGGTTTAAGGCAAAGGAATCTAGCCCATATACAGCCTTGACTTATGAAAATATATCAGTTTTCTAAAACTTAAAAAAATGGTAATATATCAAAGATTTTTAAGAAAAAATCCATTAATATATATCCTCGCACCCTAATCTCTAAATAAGTTACAATTTTATTAGTCGAAAGATGAAACCAATCTTATATGCCATCTTATAGGTTTAAAATAGCATATAAAAGAGATAATTTTTATTTGAGAGTGCTGTTACAAAACAGGCACTTGCAAAATTACACTTACTTTAAATTAAAATAAATATATATTTGTAATGCAATGGCTATCTAAAGAATCAAGGACAGACTACCCTGGACCTGGAAAGCTCCTCAACCTAAACAATATCCTAAAATATGTCATGAATATATTTGAGGACAGGACTGAGGTATGATCATGGAATGGAGAAATACACAAAAGATTCTATTGGGTTAGACATATGACTCATGTTAGCCGTAAACCCAATAAAATAAGTGTGGTCATCCACTTTATTACCTACTACAAATAGTTGTAACTATAGATAGGGATCAACAAATAGAATTGCTTTATTTTTCAACCTGTTTTATTGGTTGATCCCTATCTATACTAGTGATGTGCAATTCGTGGGGATAGTCTCACTCAAATAATCACCAAACTTCGCTCCATGTCAGTTTCATTCAGTTTTCAAACTCGAGTTGGAGAGAATTGGCTCGAGTTGTTTCGAGTTAGTTAATTGAGTCAACCATCACTAAGTTATTAGAAGTAAACAAAGTTAGCAAAAAATCATGGTAGAACTACTGGTGAATAGAGAATTACATGCAAAAATTAAAAAAAAACATATTTTATTAACCTTCCAATTTCATGAATATTTTTTAATTGAATTATGGACATACCTTTGTAGGATAAACTGCTGAAGTTGGGAATGCTTCAAAAGAGGTTAAATCTGTATATTTTCTTTCCATAACTTTTTTAGTGGCCGGACAATAATGAACACTTCTCACCACCTTAGGTCTTACCAAAGACACTCGGGTCACAATACCTTCCACACATATTAGGTTACCGAGATATCTGAAAATATTAGGTATATCATATTTAAACAAACAGGGGATTCTTGAAATTTAAATGTAAACTACGAAGATATTGGTTTAAGCTATGTATATAGAATATTATACATGTGATTTTAGTATATTGCAAATAATCATATGTATATAAAAAAACTTATATTGGGTCTATAAATCATTTGTATTTGACAATGTAGTATGAAAAAAGGGAGACATGTTCCATGAAAAATTTTAAGCTTATAATACTTCAAACGAAACAGGTTCCTTGGGTAGCAGTCACACGTACCTTGAGGTTAAACTTCTCGGTGTAACATGTTTACTTCCAAAGCTTCCAGAAAATGCTACAAAAAACTCCTCTTGCTCCTTGGCGTAAGTAGGATCAATAGACGAAACGTATTCTTTGAGAGCTCGGCAAAAGGCTATTTGTTCTTCAAAAGAATTCTCTAACAAATTCTTAGCTCTATTTGGGTTCTTCCTTCGTAGGTCATTAACATTTACAACGAGCCGTTTAGACTTTTCAGCTATCATATTTTTGACTCTATCCATATAAATAGCTTGATCTTCCTATAATTAAACATTATTTTTTATGGATTGAGAATGGGATTAATTGAAAGAAAATAAATAAAGGTTATATTATTACCTCGTCATCTAAAAATTCTAAGTACTCCCTTTGTAAATCACGAACATGTTGATCGAAGTTATCTTCTTCCATATTTTATAATAATAGATATTATATTAAGAAATAATTATTGTATTACAAACAAAAAATACTGAATTTTTGGCGCGTAAACCACAGCACAGATTATATAAGTAGAGATGAAGACTCCACTTTTCAACCCGGGGCCTTACCGGGGGCCTTACCAATCGATTAGAGGTGAGCGTAGATAGTTACAGAAGAGAAACCTATTTGCAGTTTCGTAGTAAATCCTTCCATTATACCTATAAAACTGTTTCTTGAGTAGGGTACTAGGTTGGTGGGCCCGTAACCTGATAGCGGAGCTCGTTTTTAGTGGATACCGAGGAATGTTAAGAAGGAAAAGCTTATTAGTCTTTTAGAGATATATTTTTCAACAATATTACAATAAACATATTTATGTTAGCTTTCACACTGACAACCTTTCTTTTTTATACACAAGTAACAGTTTCTTCTAAACGTCTAATTGTGCCAAATATTAATCATAAAGTACATAGATCATAAAACAATTTTATTTTATGATGTCTGCTGCATAGGTATTTTAACCTAAGAAGATACGGAAGCCATAAGGCACATTACATTGTCTGTGAAACTAAACATTGCTTTTCGGTGTATAGGCACAAAAGAAATAATAGTAGGTACAAGTAGTATAGGTAGATTATGTGGAATGATATAAGTGCGAATAATACCTTTAAAGGAAACAGATTGTACCTACCTACTAAGTTGAAACAAAAACTTACAAAAACATTGCCTCAGTATATTTGCTTAGTCTATGTTATTTATTATTAAGCAACCTACGTACCTACCTAATTGGGAAAATAAATAAGTATGTACGACTTATCAAAACTGCATAACATTTCTAGAAATAGTCAGTTCAACTTTTACTACTTATCAAACAAAACTAAACCTGCGGTCACATTCTGTTTCTTATAACGTGATCGTTAAATTGTCAAAATAACGATTTCCGCTATTAGTGCACTCTCCTCCAATCAGAGTAGTTTTTAACCTTTGCTGATTGGAGGAGAGAGTGCTAATAACGGAATTCGTTATTTTGACAATCTAACGCTCATGTTATAAGAAACAGAATGTGACCGCTGACCTTGTAAACATAACTTATAAATACTTAGCTATACTATAGCGTGTTCTTTGGTGAGGCCCCCGGTAGGGCCCCTGAAATCTGATGACATTAACCTTGCGGTCCGATTCGCGACAAAATCGATGTCAGCGCTGTCAGCGCCGGTCCGATTGAGCGTAAGCGCGCTAACGATAGATGATTTGACATTAATAGTGACGTCATTACAGACGCCATATTGGACTTACAGTGATTTTGCTTCTGGGTGAAATCGCTGTGAGCGCTGTCAAAATGACATTTATCTAGAGACATGTTTTTGAGGAAAGTATTAAAATTTCTAAAATAATTATTAAGTAGATAGTTAAAAGTGTTGTGTTCTCATTTATTTTGGTATTTAGGTAAACAAATATATAAAATACATTAAAATTCATTATATTTTTATGGCGTTTTATTTGACATTTAAACAGAGTGAGAGGAGCATATGTTTTAGTTGCGAGATAGAGGGAGATACAAGTGATGTTTTGTGAGCGCGCTTAATCACTGGTCCGATTCATTAGCACGCTAATAGCGCCGTGAGCGGTCTCATCGCGCTTTTTGAATCGGACCGGTGATTATGAACGTCAGCGCTGACAGCGGTGTTATCGCCATTCGGACCGTGAGGTTAGTTTTTATACCACAGAGCCGTGTTCGGAATCCTAACATTTTGTTTTGTTTTTACATAATTGGAAAATTCAAAGATTTTTCAACCATACAGCCTGAAATCCTGTTAGGATTTTAACACTGGGTAATGTCAATTACCCATTTGTGCGATAAAAATATTGAAAAATGCTTAGAGCAAGAGATGTGTGACATACCCATTGTCAAATTGTTAGTTCACGAATGCGCTTCAGGGGCTCTAGAGAAAAATCAGGCGAGGCGACGTGTCGTGTCGCCTTCAATCAAAACTGTATAGACTTTGGTAGGTGACAGCGTACCTCACGCCTACTGTCACTGTCAAAATACATACGTTTTTGACTGAGGCGACGCGACATGTCGCCTCGCCTGCTTTTTCTCTAGAGCCCCTGGCATGCATATTAAATATACTCATGCATGTTTGAATGAAAAAAATCGTCTGTGGGCGCGTTCGTTTTAGGACAGAAACATGTTCACAACAATCACGATGAATATTTATGCGTTTTTTTGAGATTTCGGCGGCAAAAGTGGCGATGTGATCTGCC
Source organism: Monopis laevigella (assembly GCA_947458855.1). NCBI lineage: Eukaryota > Metazoa > Arthropoda > Insecta > Lepidoptera > Tineidae > Monopis > Monopis laevigella. The sequence goes on from OX381588.1 coordinate 21,795,465, forward strand.
ACAATGGCCTTTTTTTTTGGCCCAGAATGCTACCGGGAACTGATCACAACGACCCCAGTCGATAGGTGAGGCGTTGTGAACATATTTTGACATTTGTGGTTGTGACAGTCAGACAAATCATTTCGATTTAAAATACAATAAATTTAATCCTAAAAATATAAGACGGCTGCGACTTTTAAAACAACAACAAGTCGCAGCCGTCTTATATTTTTAGGATCGATTGTACGATTTAACCTATATTTTACTTGACAAGTGACAGTTGACAGATTCGTGATAACAATTGCATTTGATAGTGATTGTTTGTTTAGTGCGATTTGGATAGTGGTAATTGTGGCCGGCTCAGCTTTCCTTTATGTGACGTCGAGTTTGATGTTGACACTTCTAGTTCACCTGAATATCCCTACCAAATTTCAAGTTTAGGAAACCAGAGGTTTCAGAGATATAAATTTTTAAAATTATTAATTTTCCTAACAAAAAATCCAAAAAGACACATTTGACTTTTTTTTTTTTACAAAGGCATATTTTTATCATATAAAAGTCCGTATTTTAATAAGTTATATTTAATATTAACACATTATTTAACTCATTTTTACATAATTTTTTTATTTTATGGCTCGCGGTAGCGGTTGGCGAGTGCCAAAAAGGCTTCCTACACTTACGAGAAAAATTACCCAAAAGACACTTTATTAAAAAAAAAATGGCCAAACTAGGCAAAGGATAGGTTAGGTTCGTGTTAGTACATAACCATACGCACGAGCCGAGCGAAGCGTGCCGCGGCAGCGGCCGGCGAGTGCCAGAAAGGCTGCCTACACATACGAGAATAAATACCCAAAAGACTCTTTATTAAAAAAAAATGGCCAGACTAGGTAAAGGATAGGTTAGGTTAGATTAGTACATGACCATACGCACGAGCCGAGCGAAGCGTGCCGCGGTAGCGGCCGGCGAGTGCCAGCTAGGCTTCCTACACATACAAAAGTTGGGTAAAATGTGAATTTTCAAATGACAATAACTCCTAAAATACCCCCCTCCTAACTTTTTTATTTTAGGGGTAGGTACCCCTCCCTCCCCTCTTCCCCTCCCGCACCCCCTATACCACCCCTCTGACGTCACATAAAGGAAAGTCCTACCCTATATGCTCAGCGCACGCCACGGAAGGCCTCAGAAACGATACTTTTCCCCCGTTTTTAAAACATTTTTGGTTACTGCTCCACAACTATAGGACCTAGCGTGATATTATATAGCCTATGTTACTTCTGAATAATGCAGCTTTCTAATGGTGAAAAAAATATTGCAATCGGTCCAGTAGTTTTTGAGTTTATTCATTACAAACATACAAAAATACAAATCTTTCCTCTTTATTATATTAGTATAGATAGTATAGATATAGATTAGTATAGATATAGATAGTATAGAAGTATAGATTAGTATAGATTAGTGTAGAAGTATAGATTAAACTTTAGAAGTCCTCCTCTGTCTACAATATACACTGGGGGATCCCTTGCTATATATGAAGCTGTTTCTTATGTATACTCACATAAAATTGTAAAATCAATAATATTCTCAGATTCCCAAACTTGTTTAAAGGCCTTATCAAACTATTCCTCAAATAATCCTCACCCTATTACCCTTAAAATCAGACACCTTCTCCTCCAATGTAATAACTCTGGCTATGATGTCATTTTGGCTTGGATTCCAAGCCATTGTGGCATAGAAGGGAATGAGATTGTTGATGGACTGGCTAAGGAAGCAACAGTCACTGGATTGATGGGCAACTTTGCCATATACACACAGGATCTGAATCCCTTAGCTAAATCAGATCTCGCTTCGCTGTGGGAGACATCCTGGAATAAAGATCTTGAAAAAGCCAAATTCTATAGAAGAATACAACCAAATTTAAACTTAAAACCTTGGTTTTTTACTTTTAACAATTTTAGTAAACAAATTACTTCTACAATTTGTCGACTTAGGCTGGGGCACAACAGCTCCCCAATCCATCTCAACAAAATTAAAGTTCGTGAAAGCGCTCTATGTGATTGTGGCTCTGAGTTGGGAACTTGAACATATATTTTTTAACTGTCCAATACATACTTGCTCATTGTATGACATTCTCCCATCTGATGTACCCCTCCCCAGCGGCGTAGCGTGGGTTAGTGGCACCCGGGGCGGAGAGAAACTGTGCTTTAAGTTGTTTCTTTCTTGTCGGGGTGCGGGGCACGATCTCAATGCCCAGTTCTTCAAAAACTTCTTTGCAAACTTGCATCCAGCATTAACAAGCTCATTCCTGTTCTCCGCCAAGATAATCTCTAAAGCCTTCACCCTAGTTGCACCAGCATTAATATTGAGTCCTTTATTCTGTAAATAAACCTGAGTATCGTGAACTTGCACAGGAATGGAAACTTGCACATTTCTTCTTTGGGTACAATTATTAGCTACTTTTTATTAATCGTTCTTTCCTTATTGATTCTCCTTTCTAATTCACTTAACTTAAATAAATTGTCATTGTGTACTTTGCTAGACTTATATTCATACACGTTCAGGATTAGCAGAAGAAAAAAGTCGACAGCAAAAGCACCATCTTAAGACCCTAGGATTGTTTCACCATTTGGTAGCCCCCAACCGTTAATTTCTTCATTTCCTCTTTTGCCGAGGTTGCTGTGCGACTGACTTCTACGAATTTACTATCCATGTGCTATACAGGAACTGAGCCTTGCTATACCAGGAAAGTTTTAAACCGTGATCACAGCTGGCCATTCATCTACATCTTTTTAATCGGTACGAGACTCTGGAACGAGATCAGGTTCAGCTTCTAAAAGATCAGCTTCTCCAGGTGACTGAGATCTCAATTGATTAGAATTCTTTAAATGGGTACGAGACTCTAATAAGATCAGGTTCAGTTTCTGAAAGATCAGCTTGTCCAAGTGGACAACTATATATCAAAAACCAAGCGGAGCTCTGGCCGCCCCCTTCGCGAACGCCGCCCGGGGCGGACCGCCCCCCTCGCCCCCGCCTTGCTACGCCGCTGCCCCTCCCCACAAACCTAAATACTCTACTGACATTGTCTAGCTATTCTGGCCTATGTGCCTTAGCTAAATACATAAAGAAGTTTAAATTAAAACTATAAGAGTTCTTTTATTGATAAATCCTACCCAAGGGCCTCCAGTGACAGTCGGAGATGCTAACCATAAATATATTAAAAAAATACTGCTGTTTGTGTTTGCCCCACCATTTCTTTGGAAAGAGTGAGGTACAATAGAATCATTGGTTCTCAAAATTTGGTTGACATCTCTGACTTTACATATTTATGTTTTTTATATAACTATATAACAGGGTATAAAATAGTGTTTTAAACTCTGTATATATATTTTTGTTCTAAATTCCTAATTGTTTCTTTTTCAGATGTCTGTGTCGTCCTGTGTTCGTTAACTTTTGGCCCTTATGACTTCAATCCTAATTTGTGCTGTACCCCCTTTTAATCGTAACATATTATCAATTTTAAGTATTGTCTCGTCTTATACTAATACAGTTTTTCTAAAATAGAAGACTAATCTAATGTAACTTGTCATAATCTAACTATTTTAACTCCTTAGTGATAGCGCCTGTTTCATAACTAGACACTGGCAAAATTCGCGAAAAGCGAGAGGCCATACAAACAAGAAATTGAATTGAATTCATTCCCAAAACCTACGTAGTACTCTATTTTATCTGTGCCCAAAACGAACGGGCCCTGTACTTATTTGTTCAGTGGGGCCTGTGAGTGGGGGCCTGTGAGTGGGGCCCTGTGTGTGGGGCCCTGTGTGTGTTTTTCTTATCCATTTTCTGTAATGTTTTTGCAAAATTAAAACCGATAAAAGCTTAAATATTATTACTCAAATAGTCACAAATTACTTAGAATCACGTAATGTATTGAGATTTGTATTATTTAAAAGAACAGCCATGTCGGAGTCTGAAGAAATAACTAACTCTAATCAAGATGCAGCTAAGCCCGATACACCAAAGCTAAAGATCCTCGCCTTTCATGGATATCGTCAAAATGGGAAAGTGTTTCGGAGTAAAATTGGGTCATTTCGGAAATCAGTAACGAAATACGCTCAGTTAACTTTCTTAACGGCTCCCCATAAAGTTATTAGCGATGATGGTTTATCAAATGAAGAAGGTTGGTTATTTATTATTATTTAATAATAGGTGAGCAGCGCCTTACTGATATGCCTATATCTAGCATTGGTGTATATATTTTGTTTATTGACCATTATACAATTCATTAGTTTATAGCATAGCATTACTACTTGTTTTTTTTTTCAATTTATTTTACAAAGTGTATCAACAGTAGAGGAGTTGACCGTGTCCTGTGGCAGTCTGTTAAACATATACATTACTCAGTTACTGATAAAGTTATATCTAACACATTATTTAGACTAAATTAAAAGTTTTATTTGGGTATCTCTATCCAATAGATTTGGAGAGAGTTAAAATGCCTTTAACCCCTACTTCACAGTATCAAGTCAAGTACCATGCTGCAGTTCATTCCCCTGCCTTTCAACCCCGAAGGACCCGGCACCTGCATTTTTTTGTTATATTGTGCCTCTTAGAGCAAAGTTTAATTTCTTTACCAATTTGTGAAATGTATTTTCCTTACCACTCTTGGTGAAGATTTAGAATTCCATTGGTGCCAATGATGCGGGAATATAATCCTTCCCCTTTGTACCCTGAGGAGGTTTTCCTCTTAATGGCTTTGTTCAGTAAGACACATTTAAAATATAATTTCTTGGTCTAGATTCCAGGGCATGGTGGTTTAATGCAGAAGATAATACATTCAGTGGCAAATGTTTGGGTGGACCAGCTATTGGATTTGAAGAATCCTTGAGACTTATTGACAAGACTGTAAAGGAACATGGACCCTTTGATGGTTTGATGGGATTTTCTCAAGGAGCCTGTCTTGTTGGAATCTTAGCTGCTATGCAACAAAAAGGATGTAAGATTTTTTTATTAAGTTCAAGACCATAGTTTCAATGTGGTGGAAACTGGTATGAGAGGAAAATTAGTAAAAGTGTGAACATTATTTGTTTGTTATAATATACAAGTTTATATAAACAAATAGTATTCACTTATTAATAAATAATATAAAAGAGTAACTCGGCATGTCATAGGCTGGCACTAGTATAGACAGTATACAAGTAATAAGTAACTTAAATACTTATTTTACCAATTTTTTATGTTTTCAGATATCAATTACAACTTCAGATTTGTGATCCTGGCATCGGCTTTCTGTTCTGGAAGTTTAGTACATAAAGGGTTCTATGATGAAGACATAGAAATACCATCTCTACATGTGTATGGAGAAAGTGACTCTATTATTTTGAAAGGTTCCTATTTTTTTTAATTTAATTATATAATGTTATTTTGATTGAAATCAGCCTGTCTCAAAATTTTTCTTTTCTTTTTGGGACTGATAACTGCCATTTGTAGTGTAGTTTACCACCAATATGACCACTTCATGTACAGCAATTGTTCATTTGGTGGGATCCCAAGATACAGTTGCTAAAAGAATGTTTGAAGTTAAGCCAAGTAAAATCAGCAAGGTTTATAATGTCAAATAAGTGGCTAAAATGGAGTGAATCAACTTTTACCAATCATAATAAATGCCAATATTCCCATATAAAAATAGTAACATATTTATCCTGATCTGACAATACTGTTACAATTGATAGTTATAGGAATCGGGCTTTATCTATTATGTTTGTTATATTATATAGGGCCTTAGCACAACAGCATCAATAGTCTCAACAAATTGACAAAATCAATACATATTGATTTTATGAATCACTGTTCATTCTTAAAGTTCAGTTTATCGACTGTCAAACTATATCAATGTGGTTATGTTATGCCCCATAGTGTTAGATATGAGCAACTGGGCCAGCAAGGGCATGTTATGTAAGAACATTAATTAGATGTATCTTTTAAATGTTATTTCAGAATAATAGAAATAATGAGCATTGTTACAACATATTATAAATGAAACATGCTCTAAATTAAAGTTATGCATGACAAGTATCAGTATATTTTAGTGACCGGTTTATATAAAAAAAACAGCTGATTCTTACTCTAACAGCTGATTCAACTGGTTCCATGCTTTCAGCAAAAAAGCAGGTATAGTTAATGTGGTTAGTCTCCATCCAAAAAAGGTTAATTTGTGAACACAGTGCAAGGGAGAGGTAAAAGGCCTTTTGTAACCCTTCTTTGCAGTCTTAAGTCCAGGAACACTGCAGTTAATTCTTTTGCCAACCACTTGATGAACCTGGCACCAGAGAATCCATGGATAGTTAAAAACATTGGTTCTCCCTAGATTTGTATCCATGGTTTCTTCATGTGAAATTGTGACTAGCCATAAATAAATTGTAAATATTATGTTTTTTTAAAGATAAAAATGCAATGAAAAAATTCCTGGTGGCGGGACTCGAACCCACGAACCTCGCTATCGCGGCAAGGCGCTCAACCGCTGAGCCAACCAGGTCCCAGTCAGCCATCACGAATTTTGTCATTGCTTGTTATCTACTTATACACAGACGCCCTCTATTAGCTTTCTTCTAATAACTCTTATACGAGTGAAGTCAGAAGTCCTAGTTTCTAATACTAGATGGCAGAGGAGTCTGTTTTTTTGTTTTTACTTTTTTCAGTATTTTTATATTTATGCATTTTTTTATAAATTCCTTTATAGGATAATCTTATATTAAATTTTTAAAGATAAAAATGCAATGAAAAAATTTTTCATTGCATTTTTATCTTTAAAAATTTAATATAAGATTATCCTATAAAGGAATTTATAAAAAAATGCATAAATATAAATATTATGTTTCTAATATAGTATCTCATTTTACAGAAATGAGTGAGGCATTAATTAACTTATTTACCAATCCAATTGCCGTTGAACATTCAGGAGGACATTATGTAGCCTGCTCAGGCGCAACTAAAGATGCTTACCAAGATTTCTTGAGTGAACAATATAAAGAATGGATCAAAAGACGCCGAAGTGGTGGTGGCCCCAATTTAGAAAATGCATTAAGAATTTAATATGGATTAAATATATCAAATAATTTATTTAAATATTTGTTTCTTTTCCATGTAAATCTTACAAGGTACCTTACTTATTACTGTTACCTTAGGTAATAAAATAAACAAAGTTTTAGACAATACACAACTCAAGTACTTATCTTTACCCATCGTCCCGGTTTCACTATACCAACTTGTGAAAGTGTTTATGGATGGGTTATTGAGTCTATTCAAAACATTAATGACAACCCCACTATAGTGCCTCGGAGAGCACGTTAAGCTGTCGGTCCCGGTTTCACTATACCAACTTGTGATTGAATCTATTCGCGACGAGCTAGACACTTGTTCGGTGTAGAATCATACCATCGGCTACGACGAGGTGGTACCGTAAGGCACCCGTGATGATACACGACACGTCGCCTCGCCTGATTTTTCTCTAGAGCCCCAGAAGCAAATCACTATAAGTCAAATTATGGCGACTCAAATTATCTATCGTTAGCGCGCTTACGCCCATTCGGACCGGAGCTGACATCGATTTGCCATGAATTGAACCGTAAGTTCTTACTTTTGTGATAGCCAAAATTTAAATAAAAAAAAAATTCAATAACATGTCATTTTTTTTTTAGGTTATATTTTTTGTTTACATACTACTGAAATTTTTATTTAAAAAAATGGATAGAATAGGAATAGAATAATATTTGGATTAAAAAGTTTTATTATGTTAAAATCTAAAATGTGGTCTCGGTATTTACTTTGGTTTGCCCACGAACACGTAGACTTTCGTCATGCGGTAAGTGACTAACGGCAAAAAAATATTACTATTTAACTCGAAATATATAAATCATCTTATTTTAGGAGGTGCATTCTATATTATCATTATTTGACATACCCATAAAATTTGTGGAGAAACCATGTGTGCAGAAACCTTATTGGATAGTGGATTTGCCTAATGAAGAGAGTGTGAGGAAGATAGCTTCCCGGTCTGTTTCTATTAAGAATTGCATCGAATTATGGTCTAGAGCTAAGACTGAAGAACAGCTGCATAAAAATTTAAGAGATTCTCTTCAGAATGATACCATTGAATGGGATGTTAATAAATGTAGCAGAGATGTAAGCGACCACCATGTTTGTCCTAAAAGGTTAATAAGTCAGAGCCTTGGTGAGGACATATCCTTTAAAGTTGAAGTAGAAACATTTTGTAAACATTTTACTATGAAAGATAAAGTGGATAAAATTGAGGTAAGTTAACACATAAAAAAAAACTTTATAAGTAAGTGGTTAATAATAATAATATAAGCCTTTATTCAGTTTCAGTTACAAACATATATAATGATGCATTCTATTTTTATTCTTTTAACTAATTTCCAGAAACTGTGTGCCATTTGAGAAAGGCCTCCTCCAATTCCAAAGTGACGGCCCTGTGCGGTTCATGTCCATGTTCTACATTTATCCTGGCCTCTCATGATGTGTCCAGCCCATTTCCATTTTAATTGTCTTATTTTCCTTTTATATATTTCACCTTTGATATTTTTCTTATTGCCGTTATTCTTAATATATCTTGTTTTTTTACACTGATCATGCTTCATTTCATCAAGTGTTGACATGTTTCTAGTTTGTTTACGCCATTTTGTTAGAACCCATGTTTGGCATCCGTAAGTTAGCATTGGTAGTATACAAATATTGAACAGTTTGGTTAAATTTTTTGTTTGACTTCTTTATTTTTCATTATTTCTGTTAGACCCCAATAAGTGTGTGAAGTAAGTGGTTAATATATATATATATATATAAAAGTGACATTATTCAATGCATACTGCCAGTCCCTCTGCACATGTCAACTTTGGGTGAACCATACACATAAGTTGTTTAGCACTATGAGGGTGCAATACAATGACGCTTTTTGCATTCTCATGCGCTTACTTCGATATAATAGTGCTTCGGGCACATTCCCTGACGCGTGCGTCCCCGACTTCTTTGCAGTCACAATACCAAAACCTTAAAGCGGTAACTCATATGGAAGCCAATGGCTGTCAACTCATATGGAAGCCAATTATAAATGAGTGGTTTTGTATATAGTTTGTATATATCTAGTTGTATTATTTTTGTTGCATATTGGTATTGTTTTGTTTGTTAAAGTGCTACTTTGACAGGCATCGGCATTTTACATATTATTGCCGAGTAACGATACTGCAGGAGCAGCATCGTTATGCGGCAATAATATAAAAAAAAATTGGATTGTAATTCTTTTTATTTATTATTACTTGTTTTAGTCTTAAATATTATATTACTATGGGTTTATACCTGAAAATAAATCATTATTATTATTATAATAATATTGTTCGCCATCCTTGGAAACAACCTCTGAAAGCAACGACAAAGGCACAACCAATAGACTGCAGAGGTGGTCACATAGCCCCATTGAGCATTGTTAAAATTAGTTAAACCATGATGTACTGACTTAACCCTCTGGGGTTGTAGTTAAATATTAAAATGTATGTTATTTCAGAGATTTAGTTATCTACCTCTCAAAGGTCCAGTGAGACTAAAGAATCCTGATGTAACTCTAATGTACTTAGAGTTCTATGGGATGGACCCCAACAACATACCTGATTCCCCTCATGACCTATTTTTTGGAAGATGGGTAAGATGCATTTATGTATACTATGTTTTTTGTAGTTGATATTATCGTGAATCATATAGTCATAGAGTATATTAAATGACCATAAGTGCTTTTTTTAAAGCATTAATGGTCTTAACATTTAACACAAAAAATAGGACCAAATGCTTTTTTTCTGATGAACGTAAATTGTTAGATGCTTTCTTAATGTATCAGGGTAATCCACTAAACAATACATATCATTTACTACAGTTATCACATTTTATTACTCATTAAAATTATATATTTTCTTGTAGATAGTAGATGGTCAAAGGGACATCATTCACTCTCACTCATTGAAAAAGCGCCAGTTCATCGGCAACACCAGCATGGATGCACATTTGTCTCTGCTAATGGCCAACCAAGCTCAGATCCTGCCTGGTGACTTTGTTCTGGACCCTTTTGTAGGTTCAGGCTCTATTCTTATAGCTGCTGCTCATTTTGGAGGTGAGGAAATAAGGATAGGTATACTTTGGAATTTTTGAAATAAACAAGTTAACAAAAAAAAAAAAAGTATTAACTGACTGGTTCTGCATAATATTATTAAATAAAATAACAAAAACAATCTACAGCATAGTAAAATACATGAAGGGCAAAATGGCTTAATTTTGGTTTTATAAAGCGGCTTTTTTTATATTAACTGACCATGTCAGCCCCATTGATATAAGGAGGTTTAGGGTCACATCCATGGGATTTTGAAAGTATTATTTTTTAATGTCTGTAATTCCATATTTTACAGATGCATTAATTACATTTTTATTTCTCACTGTTTAAATATTTTTATAAAAACAACTGCAATAAGGCAACATTATTTTGATACTATACATTATGTTGCAGGTTTTGTGTGGGGTTCTGACATTGACTATATGATGTTACATGGAAAGACGAGACCCACCCGAGTTGGACAAAAGGTACAATGTATGTGATTTAATTTTTAATATACTGCTATAATATAAGTAACTAAACATATCCTAAAAATAACAATGAACTTACGCATCCTAAAAATAACAATGAACGATAGGTTTTTAAAATTTTTATTGCTCATCAATGAAAATGGAAGACGTACACGCTAGGGGACAATGGTATTTTTTTTTTGCTTATCAATGAAAAATGAAGACGTACACCCGCGAGGGGACGTTTTTTTTTGCTCATCAAATTTTATAATCGAAAGTTTTTTTCCACGCCCCCATTCCTACCATAATTCAATCCTGGATTTGCTCCTGCCTTTGGTGGGGTTACGAAATTGTTAGTGGATTTTACAATAACGTTGCTTTATTATACACTCACTATACTAGTACTCTACGATTAAACAACTGTCAGGGGGTCGAAACTGGTCAGTGAAATCAGACAAGTCAGATGTTTGTATGTACAAAGTTCAGAAAACCTTTTTCAGATTTTTTATTAAGATAGGTTAGGTAATGCATGAAGACTTGAAAAATGGTCTCGGTACTGTTAAATATTACCTAAGAACATGCCAGTTACCATCGCGATCGCATCCCCATACAAAATACCCTATCGCACTTCCAGTGTTTCTCCACTACTTACATTATCATAGAATTTTCATAAAATTTTTGTCTGTCATTCTTATTATTAATCCATCGGTTGAGTACAATTTGTAGAACAAAAGTAGGTGAAACATTTTTACGTACAATTTTACTAACATAATAATTGAACCTGCCAACAGCCAAGTTGCAACACGAATGGCGAAACCATCAAACCACTGAACCAAGGAACTTAATACTCTCTACGAGAGAAGAAAGCCAACTTCATAGTAAATAAATGCCGACAAGTTTTAAGCGCCACAGCGTTAACCCTGGGAACTAAAATTAAAAAAATTCAAAATGGCCTCCTGATTTAAATATTTAAAGTTTTTTGAAGTGAAATTTAATTGTGTAGATATATGATTTTCATCAATCAAATACGTACTCAATTAAACTTCACTTCAAAGAAAAATATTTAAGGGTAAATTAAGTAGGTACAGTTGAATAAAACATCATTTCATAATACGTTTTTAATTTAATTAATTAAGCATATTGTACTAGAAAATGTAACCGAGTTAGGCTTAGTAGCTGCGGGAAACCTATGAAAGGTTCAGTATACGAGGATATTAGTCCGCACTCTGCATTTACTACACTTTCCTGTTTCCATTACACAGAAATTAATAACACAAAAACATAGGATTTCTCTAAACAACACAAGTTTATAGTCACTCAACAAATGATTAATGCAAGACAATTTCAAGTGTAAACATTTGAAAAGGTTTAAGAACACATCACAATAAACATTAATTAACAATATCCCCCTCTTTCGTAAAATAAATAAATATCTTTCTTTCTCTTGTTGAATGGCTTCTCGCTTTGCACGTGATTCTGCCATGTTTAGTTAACAAGAAATTAATTTTTTTTTTGATTACATACGGTATAGTGATGCCAGTGTCTAGTGAATGAGGAAAGAATCTACAGTAAAATGGGTACCGCCATTTTACTGAAGAAATGGATTCATTGAGATAGCACAAACACTGAGATCACTGCGTAAATACCACACTTCTCACACTTATGAATGCTTATTCTACAAAATTGGTACACTTTTGCACAATAATATCCTATAAACTTAACTATGAAAAATATATTAGAAACACACGACTACAGTCTTTGGGCTACCCTCAAGGAATCTAGCAGTTCTTGTAATTAGTATACTTACATATTATATGGTCAGTTAAAGTCAGTTTTTTTTTTAATTTGAGTCAGTGAAATCAGTTTTTTTTTGCCAATAATCTTGTTCTCGAACTGTTCAACAACAATGTAATGATTAAACTCATTCATACATTCAGTAGGTCCGCTTACCATTAAGTATACACAAAATGACATGCCGTGCTCGTGGGTAAACAATAAGCTTTTATTGTATTTATTTAGGTTCGGGCTGAGAACGAAAGCATCCGAAGTAACTTGAGACATTATGGCAGTGAACACAGATACATGGATGTGGTGGTGAGCGACTTCTCACTACCGCTGTGGAGGGATGGCGTGCTACTAGATGCTGTCATCACCGACCGTAAGTCTGCACCTAACATTTTTCGTAAGATCGTAAGTGACCTTACATCCACCTCTTAGAGAGCAGTAAAAATAAAAAAATCGTTGGCATATGTTACAGCTCCGTACGGCGTAAGAGAGCCTACCGAGAAGATAGGCATAGAGAAGCAGAACTACTTTCTAACGGAGGAACACTTGCAGAACCACTACCCCGCTAAGGTGGACTACGGGTTGCCGCAGATGTTCGGCGATCTCCTCAACTTCGCCGCAAAACATCTCAACACGGGCAAGAGGCTTGTCTGCTGGTACCCTCTTGTTAGGTAGGTTTCATGTAAAACGCTTACACCTGCCGGCGCCTTACGCTCCGGTATATCAGACAATTATACCTATTCGATGTAACGGAGCGTGTGTGACCACCATAATAAATAAAAGTTTCGCCAGTCACGTGTTGATGCCCCATACAAACGACTACGACTATACTACGAGTAATAGTTCTAGTATTACTCATGGCTGTTAGTCGTAGGTCGTAGTTCAATTTATTATTTTGTTGGTAATTCTACGTAAAAATATTTTAATTGTAGGTACTTTTTAAATAATAAATAACTAAAATTTTTTATCTATATTTTTTTTTCCCCGACAGCTAATAAATATAATGACTGTCGAAAATTGTATTTTAATTCTAAGTACGACAAACAGTACCTGTGAAGAAACACTATATTAATAATAATAAATATAAATAATAAATTTTTAATATTTGCACTAATTGCCCACATAAAAAACATTATTTTAATTTAAAGTTACTTTCTTGGACGTTCTCGATGCTCAATTCTAGAGCGATCTAATACTCCGTATTTACCTGTTGGTAAGCAGAAATATGAAGTCGATGAATAGAAAGTGTTTTATTTACATACACACAAGCACAGGATCTCTTAGTGGCCCGCTAGCAATGGGCTTCCGAAGATAAAAAAAATCTAAAATATAGCTAGAATAACTAATTACGTTTATTTATTAAATAAAAAAAAAACAGGTTTTTGATATATTAATAGTTGAAATCACATATCTAAACAATCTGCGTGACTTCACAAGCACCTTATAATAGACTAATCACTCAAAAAAAAAACGGTCGACAAAGGTGCGAAATACCTTTGTCGAATATTTTTTGTCATTCTGACATAGCTTTTAAACGATGCGTTTAGGTAAACTTTAACTCAGCAGCGTAGTTTACATTGTCGAAAATTTTATTGTCTTTGCGTCTAGGTTACGTGTACGTATCGTCAAGTTTTATTTTGTTTTAGTCACTGCGATATAGGAGGTTTACTATGCCTAAATATGGATTTTGACGAAATCACAAAGGTACATTAACGAATTAACAAACCCGTACCCGTAACCTTATACTCCGCGATAACGTTCTTTTTGTCAAAAGTAATTTTGTATAGGTTATTTAAACGAAGCGTTAAAGTTTTTTGGCAACATTGTACTGCTGACAACGGCCCTTTGCATTTTCGTCAAAGTTCATCATTATTTGCAATTCCTTCTTTAAAATTTGTTTAGTCATCAGACGCAACTCAACCATTCAACACGCAACTAGCTCAGATAAATTTCGTGCACTTTTATTACAGCAGAGTTTTGTGATCTATTTATGACATCAAGACTGCGCATTTATTTATTTTTCTAGTTTTATTTCGCAGGTCTGTGATCCTTGAACTTACGTGGCGATTACGACATAATCTCCCCGGGGATGTGCCCGCTATTTCGCATGTGTTTTTAATAGAAATGTTAGCTTAACTCATTTATAGGAATCAATCGGTTGGTATATTATAAGTTTTTTATTACGTACTCTACCGTCTGCATTTACATGTTTAGTGGAATTCTGTAGTTCCTTACGATACACAGGATTCTATATCTAAAAAGGTAAACGTGAACGTTAGAGCCTACGTAAATGTAAGTATGCAATAGTAGACATACAGGCGAGGTTTTACTGTTAAATACATGTGACTTAGCAGAAGGTTTTAAGGGGTGACGTATCACCTTAAGCGGGCCATTCTCGGGCACTCCATTTGGCAGCGGTCCACTCCATCGCACCAAATTAGTGCAATATCTTGTTGTGAATGTAACAAAACTACATATAACCGATTCGCGGCAAGATTATGCATTAATTTGGGGTGATGGGAAGGAGCGTTGCCAAATGAAGTGCCTGTAAATGGCCGGCTTTAGATGTAATGACATTATACCGTAAACATACAGACAATGTTATTTTGTCAAAATGACAAAGCTACCCTTGTCGTCGTAACGATGCTCCTTAAACATATAGGCAACACCATAATCGTAGAGCCAAAGCAACTTTGAGAATGTGACAATGCACCGTAGACGCATAGTCAAAGGAACTTTGTCGAAATTACAATACACCGAGAACACCGTGACAAGTTTACCTAATACGGGACGACAAAGTTACTGTGTTAAAGTTCCTTTGTTGATTTTTATAATCGTTTAAATTTGCTTTGTCGTTGGCTCTAAGGCCCTAAACGGCTCCCATTTGTTAAGGGAATACAAACGCCACGTTCAAAAATTTATTTGAGTGATAGATGCTTAAAACTGTACTATTGGAAAAAAGTGGTGCAATATGAATTTTTATAAAATGAATGACTGAAATCTAATATTTTTGTCATGTATCGAGTATCTTGCAGCATGCTAATAAGCAAAAGTATTACTTTTAAATTTTATTGCTATTCTTATATATAGGTAATAGCAATAAGAAAGCTTCACAAGATTTCTTGACTAAGAAACACGTATAACGCTTAATAAATTGTAGAGTATTATCGGACTCAAATTTTCACTTCGTTTCGCGGTAACCCGCGGTAATAGATAAAAATTTTCGCCCATGAATATCTTAAAAACTAGTTTTTTTTTTCATTCTCGGAAGCTCGATGGTAAATTTACTAAATAAATACATTTATTTGTATTTAAATGTTTACAGAGAAGAATACGACGAAAGCAAACTTCCTTCTCACCCCAGCTTGACCCTGGTAGCGAACTCCGAACAAATTCTATCAAAATTCACTTCCCGAAGACTCCTGACCTACGAGAAGTATCGAGACTACTCGCCCAACATGACTACCGGACACTCCGGGCAAAGCTTCCGGGAGAAATACTTTGCTTTCGGGGAAATCACCCGGAGGGAAAGGAAAGAGAAGCGGGAAGGCGACTTGGCCGCGTACGAGCTAGTTAAAGCCAGGACCAATACTAGTGATATTACTTGATTTTGTAGATATAAGAATAAACAGAGTTATTTATTTATTTTTATTCTTGAGTTTTATTTGTACACATTTATGCATCAGGATTAAAAAAAAAAAAGTCAAAAATATTTATTTCATGTAAACCTTTACAGGTATTTAGGCATAGTCAAAAAAAAAAGTATATTTAGTATAAGGTGTAAGTGTGCGCTTGGTTAGTCTCTTGCATACATAAAAATAAATAGAAACCAAACCGAACATACACCACATTACCAACCAGTGTAAGACTAGGTGGCTAGCTGATTCCATTGACCAGAGGCTCTACCATGGGTTTTTGGTTTGCACCAACGTAACGTAAAAACGTGAGGTACCACCAATAGGAACGCTTTATTCAATCGCGTTACCGAAAATAAAGCGTTCCTATTGGTTGTTGCTCACGTATTAACGTTACGTTGCTACAAGGTAAAACCCATGGTAGAGCCTCTGTCCATCGTTATCTGCCATGCAAAGGTGCCACCGAGCCGACCAACCTAACAGACTATATCTACGCCCCAAATATCCACTAAAGTAATAATTAATATAAAAGTACAAAAATGTATCAATCAGAGCTCAAACACTGACCGCATGTTGGTCCCCTAGACACCCCGGAGAAAAAGGCACCAGCAAATAAAAAACTCTGGCGTTCCACATATGTACCTAACCATCAGGAGATATGCTTATTTACTAGCAAGCAGAGCTTACAAACAGATTGAATTTGTAAAAGTAAGATTAGAAGATATTAAAGTGCACTTTAATAAAATCGTCAGCACGGAGGGTCAACTATAATCCTTTATTATAACCACCACCCATATAGATGCAAAAAGCGTCAAGTGACCTAGTCATGTTTCGGTTTTAGTCTGTGGGTTCATCGGTTTTCATGAGACTACTGCGATTTATTGTCGAGGTGGTAGCCTTTTTTCAGAGTGAGGTTACGAAATGGGTAGTTGAATAGACGAAAAGGCAGCGAGTACCTATTTTAAAATATACTCGTATTGCAATTCGTCATTGTCGCCCCCGATTTCGTAATCATTTAACCGGCACAGTGGCAGCCATCAATGTTTTTTTTAAGAACAATTATTGATTTACCCCGTTCATTGACTTTGTAGGTCTGCTCACCACATGTCACATGTCGTGCTCCAATTTTAAGTTTTACAAACTTGTGGATTATTTTATAAACACGAAACTGGAATTTTACCATTTGTGTATTAGAGGATTTGCTAATACATTTAGTATAAAAATCTCAAACCTGATGCTCATCTTTTATGTTAGGACCAAGTTTCTAGTATGTATGTATGTTGATCAAAATTTTGGTAAAGAGGCACATGATTGGTGTATAGCACGAGACATACATTTTCAACCAATCAACTGCCTTGTTAGCTAATTTTGATCAACTTTCTAAAATAATAAATAATTTAAATAAGTGCGGTTTGCTTGACATTTTAAAAATATATTTAGACCATAGAAGTAATAATAATACGTAATATAGTTTATTAGCGGTCTATATTAGGGCGCTACATAATCCCCAACGACAAAAAAAATACGAAAATAATTATTTCCAACCCAAGCCTCAACCGCTCTAAGCCTCAAACAGTGAGCAATGGTTCTATAGAGAAAAAAACACAAAAGTACTTTTTAAATAAATATTTATTTAAAACAATAATCCAATACATTTATAATAATTAAATAGATTTTATTATGGTAGTGTGGCAGTTTTTTTAAAATTATTAACAAAACAATCAAAACATATTTACCTAAATACATATGTATTTCTTATATTAAGTTTTTTTTCTATTGCTAAGTGTCGGTGTATTTATTTGTTATATTCTAAAGACAATATTTTTGTAATTATTACTTTATGTTTTTACATTATAAATTAAGGAATATGTAATAAAACAGGAATGTTAATCATAATTTATTGGCGGTAACAATTTAAAAATCAGCAATCCAAAAGATGTTGGTTTAACTTAACTTGGTGGCTCTGTGGCTTAACGTGGTAGTTAGGAAACACTGAGCTATATAGTTATGTGTTTTGTTCTTTATTTATAAATAAATTAAATAGTTTTTTAATACTATAACTCCCTAGTTCCTAAACAAAAAGTAAATGTATTAGAAGCCTTATTCCGAGTTTAAATTCGACAAGACGTTGCGTAAACTATAAATATTGAAATATAAGTTGTATCCTGTTAATTATAGAGTTGAAATTCCAATGCTCCGAACATATTCAAACTTGCGAAGATTTCGTGTATTTCAAGATGGCGGCATTATAATAATGTAAATACACGAATCCATCTTGAAGAATACCAACCTAATACAGACTATACATAGTAAACGCGCCTTGTCGTGTTTAGCGGTTGCAAACTCGGAATAAGGCCCCAGGTGATTATGGTTACCATGACGTTGGTCCAATATTATGTTTATTAAAAAATAATATATTTGTTGGAGAAGCAGATTTAGGATCTCCTGTCGCTGTGAGATGGCTCTAAGGCACTCGTTTGCAGGCATTCTGTTATTTCAGCAAACAGTTTCGCGACCATTGTGTTGGGTTGAGAAGCCAGGAAATGGATTCGCCAACACGAACGTCTAAATATATATTTTTTTTAATTAGCGCGGCACGTGACTCTGTATATACCTGATATTAAGCAAACTTACAAAGTCCATGAATGGGGTCGATCAATACATTGATGTTTAACAATATTTATCGCTCCCACTATGCCAGCTAAATGATGCGGCTAATTCAACTACCCATTTCGTAACCGCGCCCTGAAAGGAGACTACCACCTCGACAAGAAATCGATGCAGTAGTCTCCCGAAAACAGGTAAACCCACAGACAAAAACCGAAACATGACTAGGCCACTTGACGGTTTTTACATCTGTATATAGCGGTGGTCTAAAACGTCTAAAAATATAGCTTTTTATTAAAGGAGCACGGCATGTGACTTTGTATCTACCTGATGTTAAGCAAACCTACAAAATCCATGAATGAGAAAAAAAAGGTTAGCTGGTGGAAAATGCCTAAGGAAAATAAATAAAATAAGGGGTTCTATCAATACATTGTTGTTTAATAGTATTGATAGCTTCCACTATGCCGGTTCAATGTTACGGTTACGAAATGGCTGGCGACAAAATCAAATAAGCATAACCAGTCTTTATATAGTTGCTGCTTTATAGTTAAATCAACCGCCCTATTTGTACGCGTTTAAAAGAAGACTACCACCTCGAAGCAGTAGTCTCCTAAAACCGGTGATAATTAAACATTGCACCGCGTATTTGTTTACCATCATGCCTGCCACACATTATAAAATACAAAAAAGCTAAACTGCCTGGGCCTACACTACCTTACGCCGCGTAGATAACCAATATTAAAACCTGAAAATAATTCTTGTTTCATAACCCGGTTATCTTTTTGCTTCTTTTTTAGGTTCGAGGTTACTACAAACAAGAATTCAAATTCTTCGTAGATAGTTATAAAAAAATAATGAAATATTCTTCTTAGATAACCGGGTTATCAAACAATAATTATTTTCCTGTTTTAATATTGGTTATCTACGCGGCATAAGCGCTCGAATCTATTAAAATAACTTTAGATCAATCGTGTCATAGACGCATCGTTATAGTGTCACAGTAGATTAATTTGACATTCCGTATACTGCTAACCACACTAGTTATAGGAAGCTGCTAACCAATCGCTCATAGAAAACTACACAAAAAAATAACGAGTATGACTCTATTACCATACAAGTACTATTCTATTACTAAGTTAATTTAATAGAATTGAAGCCCTGGCGGTAGTTTTTTTGTTGCAGACATTAATGTAAATATAACACATTTAAAATATTGAATATAAATAAAAACTTATTCTAAGACTTTATTGCACAGCACACCAAAGTTATGTACAGAGGCATAACACTTTCCATTAAAATAGATGATTTGTAAATACATATTAACCCAACGCAATGTCATTGTATAATCAGTAAATCCTCTTATAAAACTACGTAAAGGTTTATCTTAAATACATTTAAGGTAAACAGCGTTTTATTCATTTTACAAAAGTATAAAGAGCTAAAGTGCCGCAGTGCTAGCTTAATATTAAAATTTGCTAACACTTCTATATATCTATATTTATATAAACATCCACTCCAAATGGCAACATGTACAGAAACACGTACACATATTGCATCCCCAAGTGAGTATTGAACCCACAACCTCCAGATGTTGAATATAAATATTATATATGGAGGTGGAAAAAAAACAGTTTATTAGTCATTAATAGTCATAGTCAAAAGCATATGTTCTAAGACTGGCACAGTCTTTGTGACAATCGGTCCACTGACTTTGTGTTCCTTGTAATAGGCAGCGACCTGTTTTTGTGCCCACTGGTTGAGTTTCCACGCATCCTTGCGCTTGCTGGCATTCCCGCCAGACTTGAGTAATATGACAAGGTTGCATGTCGCGAGGAACAAACCCCAGAGAGCTCTGAGGTTGTTGGGGTTAAACTTAATGGCCTGGCAGTAGTACGATTTCGCCAGTTCCAGATTTTCTACACCACCCTGTTGGAATAAATAAAGCTTAAAGTAATAAAGATTGATGTCTATGACCATAAACTAGAATGTGATGTGTAAGGGTTTCTAATGCTCACCATACTGTATTACATAAACAGATGCGAGTGCGGCTGATGAAGGAGCAGCTGTAAGGGTTTCTAGTGCTCACCATAATGTATCGTATGTCCGTAACCTTCTGCATAAACAGATGCGAGTGCGGCTGATGAAGGAGCAGCTGTAAGGGTTTATAGTGCTCACCACAGTGTATTGTATGTCCACAACCTTCTGCATGAACAGATGCGAGTGCGGCTGATGAAGGAACAGCTGTAAGGGTTTATAGTGCTCACCACAATGTATTGTATGTCCGCAACCTTCTGCATAAACAGATGCGAGTGCGGCTGATGAAGGAGCGGCTGTAAGGGTTTATAGTGCTCACCACAGTGTATTGTATGTCCACAACCTTCTGCATAAACAGATGCGAGTGCGGCTGATGAAGTAGCAGCTGTAAGGGTTTATAGTGCTCACCACAGTGTATAGTATGTCCACAACCTTCTGCATGAACAGATGCGAGTGCGGCTGATGAAGGAACAGCTGTAAAAAAATCTAGTGCTCACCATAGTATATCGTATGTCCGCAACCTTCTGCATGAACAAATGGGAGTGAGGCTGATGGAGGAGCAGCTCTTCGGCGCAGAACACCGCTTTGGAGTAGTCCTGGGCCTGGAGGTACAGCTCACATAGCTGCTGCCAACCTTCTGTGTCAGCCATGAACCTGCCACATAAACCTTTTTTTTAACATCATGCAGGCCAGACGCACTCCTCACTTTATGTATGAAGCTGCAAGTATCCGGCGGGCCCGTCCGGGCGACTCTCACGTTTGTCGCGATATTATTATTAACTAAAATAAAGGCAAAATCATATTGCATCGCATTCGGCTGCTTGAAAAATAACAAGGATCCGGACTTCACGTTTTTCACACTTCCAAAGGACATCAAAAGGTTAAGAAATCCACGTCTACCTATGGATTATTAGGCATGAACACTAAATTATTTTGTTTGTGGATTTTAAAACCCTTACAAAAGTACATATGGATAGCTATCAATACAAAATCTTGCTAACAAAATATTTTGTTAGCAATATTATTTGACGTTTAGAAATGACGTCACCATGGAATCGAAATGTTGGGCCTTAGCACAACAGCCTCGATAGGCTCGATAAATTGACAAAATCGATACATATCGGTTTTATGAATGAATGTTCATTCATAGACTTCATTTTATCGACTGTCAAAGTATATTGATGTGGTTATGCTAGGCCCCGTTATCTCCATACATTGAAATGAAATGATCTTAATTTGTGAACAAAGGTAATACATAAAGTAGATGTTATATTTGTGATTACTGTTCGCTAAGTTCCATTGGGTAACCAAATATTTAATTGATTGTTGTCCATGTGTTGTACGAGGGCAGGTTCCGTTTAAAAAGCCACATTCGGCAGAAAATACTTTGATCTTATCAATTTAGAAAACTACAGAATTTTTGGAAATATTTTTCAAACTGTTTGTAAAACTATCTTTCACTTGCAGTGCACTACCTAAAGAAGCTTGAATTTAAAAATATATAATTTGTACATTTAATTTAAACATTATTTAACAATTTTGTGAAATAAAGTATTATTATTATTACCCAGCTAACTACGCAACTTCGCGTGCGTGTTATTTTGAAAGGAAGTAAAGTAATTTGTTGTTGTTTTATAATAGCTACCTATTAAGGAATGAAAAATGCCAGTAATTTCTAGTGCTGTTTGGATAGACTCAATACAATAACCCATTTATAAACAGTTTCACAAGTTGGTATAGTGAAATTGGGACCGACAGCTTAACAAGCTCTCTAAGGCACTATAGTGGTGTTGTTAAACTAATGTACATATTTTTTTAGATTTAAAACTCAATGATGGTGAACCAGGGACCAGGTCACTGGTTCAACAACTCGGTTACCACGTAATATAAATAATATGCATAAGTAGCCTGTAAAATTAGAACCTTAGGCAGACACAAACCTTAAAAAAAATTATTGTAGTATAGCCTATTTTTAAATCAAATCAATATAACTGTAGATTTTTATAATTTTAATATTTTTATAATGTTTAAATAAGTACTTACGTTTTCAAATATTCAACGAGTTTTGGTATGGCCACCTGAGCATCTACAGTTATGTAAAGAGCAATAATACGTTTCCTAACAACGGAATTAGTTGGGTCTTCCGCTGCTATGCCAGTATACAGTTCTAAGGCTTCTTTACACCTGGAATATAAAAAAAATATATTTATGTTTGGTGAACAAGCCCGGAAATGGATTGGTGAAAATATTATTTAATCGAACCTTAACACATAGTCTCTTTATAAAAACAATGAAACTTTTGAAAATTAAACTAAAGTACAATTTTTATTTAAAAGGAGTCTTTTTTTTAATGAATCGTTTTTTATAAAGAGACAATGTAATTTGGATTAATAATAAACTCTTTATTTGCTGACAAGGTTACAAAGGTGTTAACTAGTTTAGTTTGTATTGGCCAGCAAACTAATTTGTGATAATGTAAATTAATGTAATTTGTGATTCTATGACATTACTCTACTGATACATTCATTATACCTACCTTATATTATAACAAATAGTTACTATTTAACTACATATTCTTTATATTTATTAATTATTAGAGATGTGCCGAATAGTCGGCGACTAGTGGGCAAAGAGCGCCGACTACCCGGCTTCTTACTTTGTACATATTTCTCAGTATATGTATGTTGGGGAAATTACATCTATACTTCTATACTAATCTATACTAATATTATAAAGAGGAAAGATTTGTATTTTTGTATGTTTGTAATGAATAAACTCAAAAACTACTGGACCGATTGCAATAATTTTTTCACCATTAGAAAGCTGCATTATTCAGAAGTAACATAGGCTATATAATATCACGCTAGGTCCTATAGTTGTGGAGCAGTAACCAAAAATGTTTTAAAAACGGGGGAAAAGTATCGTTTCTGAGGCCTTCCGTGGCGTGCGCTGAGCATATAGTTAAAGTTATACAAACCCGTGCGAAGCCGGGACGGGCCGCTAGTTAAGTATATAAAAACCTTGATTATTTATCAATATTTTTATTTAATAATCAGTCACATTTTGAAATGAAAAGTAAACAACCTCCTTTGGAATTAAATAAGTTCTAACATAAATATTACTCTTTTGAACATATTCCCGCCTTTTATTAAACAAACTTAGTAAAATTCTAGACTATCACGGATTTTTATCAATCATCTATAGGTAATAAACACAATTTAACAATTGGTTTATTATAAATACCGGATTTGGTTTTCACATCCACGGATCTGACTAAATTATCCCTACCATACATAATACACTTTTATAATTTTTCCTAAAGGCCAATCTAACGGAGAACATTTTTCGTCTTTAACTAATACAATATCGTTTGGTTTTAAATTAGTAAAAGTTGAATTCCATTTATACCTTAACTGTAGTGTATTTAAATAATCTTTAAGCCAACGTTTCCAAAAATATTCCTTGCTTTTAATAATTTGCTGATAAACTGACAATCTATTATCGTCCACATTTAAATAATTTATTTCAGGTAAAGAAGTAAAAGTATCATTTATTAAAAAACTAGCTGTGCTCGCGACTTCGTCCGCGTGGAATAGTTATTTTTTTATCATATAAACTTTCATCCCCTATTTTATCCCCTTGGGGGTAGAATTTATCAAAATCCTTTCTTAGCGGATGCCTACGTCATAACATCTACCTGCATGCCAAATTTCAGCCCGATCCGTCTAGTGGTTTGGGCTGTGCGTTGATAGATCACTATGTCAGTCAGTCACCTTTGAGTTATATATATTTAGATTATTCTTTAATACATATTTTTTGTGTATCTTGAACCGTTTTCACGGCGCACGCAACGGAAGGCTTCAAAGATGAAATAATTTCTCCCGTTTTTTACACATTTACCACTATATCTTTGCTCCTATTGGTCGTAGCGTGATGTTATATAGCCTATAGCCTTCCTAGATAACTGGACTATACAACACAAAAAGAATTATTCAATTCGAACCAGTAGTTTCGGAGATTAGCGCGTTCAAACAAACAAACAAACAAACAAACAAACAAACAAACTCTTCAGCTTTATAATATTAGTATAGATGTGCAGGAGTTAAAATTGTGACATTTTCATCCGTGATTGTACTTAAAGGTCTTGAGTTGACTATGCTTTCAATGATAGTTAAAATTGTATTAAGATGCTCATAACATAATTTAGTATTACCTATAGTTCTTTTTAAATGAAATTTTACTAGCTTAACAGAACTTTCCCAAATGCCTCCCCAATGGGGAGCACTCGGAGGATTAAATTTCCAGTCTATGCCTTCATTACATACATAATCTTGAATTATAGTTTTAGAATTATCTTCATTAAATAATTTATATAATCTATTTATTTCATTTTTAGCTCCTTTAAAATTACTACCATTATCACTAAATATTTTAGCACATTTACCTCTTCTTGCAATAAATCTCGCTAAGGCATTTAAAAATTATTTTGTTGACATGTCGGAAACCAATTCCAAATGTATGGCTTTCGTACACATGCAAATGAAAAGGCAAATATAACCTTTGGAAGTCAGTGCTTTACGAATACGTGATTGCTTAATTTCTAATGTACCTGGTGTTTTAAATAGTGCAGATTTATTATCCAGCGGCCATATTCTGTTTCTTATAACGTGATAGTTAGATTGTCAAAATAACGATTTCCGCTATTAGCGCGCTCTCCTCCAATCAGAATAGTTTTTTAATCTTAGCTGATTGGAGGAGAGAGCGCTAATAACGGAATTCGTTATTTTGACAATCTAACGCTTACGTTATAAGAAACAGAATGTGGCCGTAGGAGTTGTAATGGACAGCTATTATTGGATAGTCAATGGTGGAACGGCCCTGCGGCCACATTCTCTTTCTTATAACGTGATCGTTAGATTGTCAAAATAACGAATTCCGTTATTAGCGCACTTTCCTCCCATCAGAAAAGATTCAAAAACTATTCTGATTGGAGGAGAGCGCGCTAATAGCGGAAATCGTTATTTTGACAATCTAACGATCACGTTATAAGAAACAGAATGTGGCCGCTGAGTGGTTAAAATTTAAAAAAAAAAGATTGGCCTAAAGGTGAGGATGATATATATGATGATAAAGAAGTTTACAAGGAATTTAAAAAAAAATACTTTAAATGTTTTAAATAATGTACCATCACTTTTAACTAAATTTCATTATTTTTCTAAATATACGAAGACTGTTAGAATGTTATGCACATGGATTTTACGCTTTAGTATAATTTAAGGAGAAAAAATAGTCGTAAGTTAGGTCAATTAACTAGTGAAGAATTTATTAATCCAGATGAGCCTGAAACTGCTTATTTGCGCAGATTTTAATGTTTTTTTATATGTTATTATTTAGGATACTCTCTTACCAGGAAAAATATAAAATAAAATATTTCGTCACTGGGAAAGCGGAAAATTGGTGTTCTTTTAAACGGACGCTAGCCTTATATACTATTTTCGCACGGATCAAATGTTTCACTTTATTAGTAGGTAGGTAATTATACGTAGTCGGCACTGAAAATATCGGGAATGGAATATTTCCACTGTTCCTGTCATATTAAATTCTTTTTAATTAAAAACTCCTTGGTTTTAAAAATCGAATACCATTTATTTATTTAAAAAAAGATTCGAAAAAGAACATGGGACTGACGTTCAAAACGAAAGCTCTTTCTAATAATATAAATAATAATTTCTCTATGTTTTGTGTTTAAAAAAGGATTATTATTTGGTTAGATTGTTCCAATTTTTATGATTTTAATTTATATGTTATAATTTCATTAGATTTCCAAGTATTTTGTTACTTTTCATTTAGTATTTTTTTTTTTCATTAATATTTTGTTTTTCCGTCATATTGTACATAGAAAAAATATATATATTATACTAAATTATTTAGTTTCCTATTATTCATTATGGATATTTCTCCAGACATATCTTTCCTAGATTCTCCCAGTTCTCCTGCCGCTTATATTACCGTAAATGAATCTGATTCTTCCGCTAGTTCCGTAATTGATATTTCCAAAAATGGCTCATCAAAGCTTAAAAAGAATAAAAGAAAGCATGCTGTTAAAAGACATAAAGCTAATTGTGTAAATTATGATAATAATTCAATGGATGCTGTAATTCCTTTGGGTCAGCTTCCAAATGATTCTCAAAATATTTCTGTTCCTTCTCTGACTCCAAATCATCAGACCATCCCATTACCATCATTAATTGATAGCACAAATAATATTAAAAATGTATATAGTGACAATGACAAAGGTCCATTTATGACAATGACAAGGTCCTGTTCATGTCCAAAAAAAAAAACAGATCACATTGATAATAACAATATTACAATAAATCCAATAATTTTTGGTAAATTTATTCAAAAAAATTCATTTCGTGGCATTACTCCTGGAAGTATTGTCCGTATTGGCCGAAATAGAATAAAAAATTCTTTCAACTGTTTTAAAGATGCGAATAATTTTGTAAATAATTCAATTATAGTAGAACATGGTTACAATGCCTTTATCCCTTCGTTTTGTGTTACAAAAATTGGGGTTATCAGGGTTCCTGCTGAAGTTAGTGATAGTGATATCATGACAGACACAGTTATTCCTAACAACCCTACTAAAATTATTAAAGTTAGAAGGCTTAATTACAAAGTCACTATTAATGATACTCATTCATGGCAACCATCGCAGTCTGTGGTAATAACTTTTGAAGGTCAAGTTTTACCTGATTTTGTTTATTTATACTTTAATAAAATTAATGTTCAATTATACCGTTATCCAACGATACAATGCTATTCTTGTTGTAAATTCGGTCATACAAAGAGTAATTGTAGGTCAAAACCACGCTGCTTTAATTGTGGTCAAGACCACAATGGTGATTCATGTGGACTTGACGAATCCGAGTCTTGTTGTTTACTTTGTTCTGGTAACCACTTTGCTACCAATAAAAAGTGCCCAGAATATAGTAGACAGCAAAACATTAAATCTCGAATGTCGCAAAATTCTTTATCATATATGGAGGCGGACAAATTGGAACCTCGTGTTTTTAACAAATCTTTTGCCGAAACTGTTCGGAATACATCTTATAAAAAAACAGTATTTTTAAAACCCAAACGTGTCAAACAAAATTTTAGCAAAAGATACGATTTAGATTTTCATTAAAAAAAATTAAAAGACTTTTCCATTCCAAGTCCTAGTAATGGATGTGCTTTGCCTAACAAGTCGGTGAATAAAAATGAAAATGTTTCTTCGGAAACGACAGTTAAATCACTTTTACTTTTACTTGTGGAATTATTAAAAAATAATAGTTTACCGGACAACGTTGAATACTTTATTAATACTGTACGTACTTCTTTAAATCATGGCTCAAACACAAACAAAAATTATACAATGGAATTGCCAGAGTCTTCGCAATAAGAAGACTGAATTATTATATTTGATCAAAAAATATTGCCCTTCCATTTTGGCTGTTTCAGAGACATGGTTAAAGCCTTTTTCTCCATTTGGTTTAAAAGGCTTTAACTGTATCCGAGATGACAGACAAGATGGTAGGGCGGGCTCAGCTCTTTTTATATCTAATTCTCTTTCTTTTTCTTTACTATCTCTTCCTCAACATAATGAAAATATTAATGTTGTTGGATGTATTATTAATGATATCAGCATTGTTTCACTGTATATATCATCTCCTGACTCTCATTCTGTATTATTTTTAAAACGACTTTTAGAATTTTTGAAACCACCTTTTGCTATTTTAGGAGATTTTAATTATCACCACACTTTATGGGGATCGGCATTCTGCGATAGTTATGGCAATAGATTAGTTAACTTTTTAGATGATTTTAATTTATGTGTTTTAAATGATGGAAGGCCAACGCGATGAACATCACCCCTTCAAAATAATAGTGCAGTTGATATATCAGTTTGTTCGAATGATATAGCTAGCTCTCTATTATTGGATATTGATTCTATTTCCTATGGCAGCGACCATTTTCCTATTTTGATTAATTCTCCCATTCCAAATTATAGTAATTGTTTACCGCCTTTAATGAAATACAAAATCTCAAGTATCACTATTGAAGGGTGGGACAAATATGCCAATTTATTAAATGATAAAATTTTATCTTTACCCGACGTAACAAGTTGTAATTTTATTTCTTGTTATGATCAATTTGTTTCTAGTATAATGTCTGCTGCAGATGAATGTTTTTGTGTTAAGTCCGCGCAAAGATATAATTTTTCTCCTCCTTGGTGGGATGACGAATGTACTCAAATTATAAAACAAAGAAAAATTGCCGAAAAAAAATATAGTGAAAATATGACAACTGAAAATTTTATTGAATATAAACACAGATTGAAAAAGAAAAAAATTCAAAGTTGGCGCAAGTTTTGTGAGTCATTGTCACCTGATTCTCCTTCCTCTCTCGTTTGGCAGAATATAAGAAGATTCAGGTCTTCCCAAAATTGTAATTCATGTAATGTAACAGCTTTTTCTTCATGGACACAATTTTTTTTTAATAAACTTGCTCCAAATTATGTTCCTAGTTTTGAAGAAAGTATTCCATGTCATAATTTTTTCGTATAATTCTACCCAACCTTCAGATATTCCATTTTTATTAAAGGAACTAAAAATTATTTTATCATCAGTAAAAGATTCGGCTCCCGGAATTGATGGGATACCGTATTCTTTCTTAGTGCACGCCAAAGAATTTTCTTTAGAATATTTTTTGAAAATTATAAACTTTATTTTTAATGTTGGTGTAATACCACAGGATTGGAAAACCCAACTTATTATTCCGATACTTAAACCTGGTAAGGATCCATCCGCATCATCTTCTTATAGACCCATAGCTTTATCATCGGTTTTCTGCAAGTTATTTGAGCATTTAATAAAAAAATCGACTGGAATGGCATATTGAAAATAAACAAATTTTAAGTAATTTTCAATTTGGTTTTCGGAAAGCAAAAAGCACTATAGATAATTTAAGTATTTTTTCGACCGATATAAGATTAGCATTTTCCAGGAATGAGTTTATATGTGCAGTTTTTTTAGATATAGAGGCTGCTTATGATAATGTTTTGATTAATATTTTGAATAAAAAACTTAAGGATATTGGTATATCATCGAAGTTTGCAAATATTATCAGCTGCTTATTTTGTCAAAGACAAGTGAAATTGCGTTTGCTTAATCAGCAGAATGATTTACCAAGGACTATTTGGAAAGGTTTACCCCAAGGTTCTGTTTTGAGCCCTATCCTTTTTAATTTATATACCTATGATCTGGACTCTCAAGTAAATTCTTTATGCCGATCTCTACAATATGCGGATGATGTTATTTTATACTGTAATTCTAAATCTCTTGAATCTTGTGAAAATAAATTAAATGAATCATTATCTATATTGAGTTATTGGTTAGAGAATCATGGTCTTCAATTATCTCCATCCAAATCTAATGTTGTTATTTTTAGTAGAAAGAGAAATGTTCCTTTAATAGATATTAAAATTAATAATATTTCTATACCGATAAAACCGTGTGTTAAGTTTCTTGGTGTTTTTTTCGATTCAAAATTAAATGGTATTAAGCATATGGATCACGTTGTTTCTAAGTGCGAGAAAAATTTAAATATAATGCGCGCATTATCAGGAACATGGTGGGGTTCTCATCCATTTACCCAAAGACTTGTATATAATGCGATTGTTAGAAGTCATTTGGATTATGCCACTTTTATTTTGGAACCTTGTAATAAATCAGTTCTTAAAAAAATCGACAGTGTTCAATCCAAAGCGTTAAGAATTATTATTGGTGCGATGAAATCATCTCCAATAAACGCATTACAGATAGAATGTGCTGACCCTCCTTTAAACAAACGACGTCAGTATTTATGTGATAAGTTCTTTTTTAAATCTTTACAATTTCAAAATAATCCTTTAATTCCTAAAGTTTAACTATTATATGAATATATTTTTAAAAATAAATCTACAAAAAAATATTGGATTAATAAAAAGGTTTTACCAAGGCTAGTGTATTCATATTCCAAATTGAAAAATATTAAATCTACGATCATTTCAAATTCATCTCTTCCAGTTTTTTCAAGTTCATATGAGTCGCTTATTTTTGACCCCGAAATTATTTTAAGTTTGGGCATCAACAAAGATTCCAAAAATTGTAATGAAATGTTTAATTATATTGTTGATCGCAAATGGCCTAATGCTGATTTATTTTTTACGGACGTTTCGAAATTATCTCCACAAGGCAGTGTTGGTTGGTCCATATATCATCAAAATTCAGATTCTTCTTTCATATATAAAAGCCCAAACGAATCATCAGTATTTACGGGCGAATGTTTAGCTATTAAGCATTGTATAATATTCATTTTAGAAAATCATATTCATAGTAGTATCATATTTTCTGATTCATTAAGTTCACTTCAATCTGTAATAAGTAATCCATTTTCATCTAAACTTAGATCCGAGGTAATTTTTGAAATAAAAGGACTTTTGTATCACTGTCATCTTAATCATTTATCAGTAGCTTTAGTTTACATTCCAAGTCATTGTGGCATATACGGTAATGAGAAGGCAGACTATTTTGCTAAACACGCAGTCGTACATGGGAAATTGAATCATTATAAGAATTATACCTATGATTTACTGGCACAGGCCAAAGTATATCTAGAAAAATCTTGGAATAAATATTGAAATAATTCTTCTAAATGTAAGGGGTCTCACCTTTTTTCTCTTCAACCTACTACTAATTAGGCCTTGGTTTGCTAAATATAAAATATTTAGAAAAACAACCACTTCAACTTTGCTCGCTTAAGAATAGGTCATAGCTGTTTATCCACACATTTAAGTAGAATCAAAGTCAAACAGTCTAGTATGTGTGATTGTGGTGGAGGTGTAGGTGATTTAGACCATTTATTTTTCTGTTGTAAACTTTATCCATTTTCATTATATGATATCTTACCATCTCATAATATTCCTTTGCCTTCCAAAGTGAGCCATCTACTATATTTATTTGATTTTAATATAATATCTGTTATTTGTAAATATATTAATTATCATAACATTAGAGTTTAATTTTTATTTTTTTTAATTATTTATATATATATAATATATGTATATATATATATATATATATATCTATACTAATATTATAAAGCTGAAGAGTTTGTTTGTTTGTTTGTTTGTTTGTTTGTTTGTTTGAACGCGCTAATCTCCAAAACTACTGGTTCGAATTAAATAATTCTTTTTGTGTTGGATAGTCCAGTTATCTAGGAAGGCTATAGGCTATATAACATCACGCTACGACCAATAGGAGCAAAGATATAGTGGTAAATGTGTAAAAAACGGGAGAAATTATTTCATCTTTGAAGCCTTCCATTGCGTGCGCCGTGAAAACGGTTCAAGATACACAAAAAATATGTATTAAAGAATAATCTAAATATATATAACTCAAAGGTGACTGACTGACATAGTGATCTATCAACGCACAGCCCAAACCACTAGACGGATCGGGCTGAAATTTGGCATGCAGGTAGATGTTATGACGTAGGCATCCGCTAAGAAAGGATTTTGATAAATTCTACCCCCAAGGGGATAAAATAGGGGATGAAAGTTTATATGATATAAAAATAATTATTCCACGCGGACGAAGTCGCGAGCACAGCTAGTATATATATACTTACCTCTATATTTATGTATGTCTATCTACCTAGCTACTAATCCTATTTTAAATTTCTTTTATCTGATTCATTAAGAATTGTTTTAATTTTGTTTTTTAAAAGAAGCTTAGTTTTGTGTGTTTGTTCTTATCCATGGGCTTCAGTCAACATAAGCCCATGTTTACGTGGAGTATCGCCATACATTACTCCACGCTAGTTTTTAGCTACAAGAGTTGTGTAGCATAAATTTTGTCTGTGGCAATATTGTCGCTAAAGTGACAGAAGGCCAAAATAAAAATTGAATTGAAAAAAAGATTCTTGGTCTTGTCACAAGGACTTGTCAAACTTGTTTAGTCGTTGAGAAAATGGAATTGACTCTAGAAAATTCAAGAGCGATGATTTATTATGACTTTCGAAGTGGTTTAACACAAAAACAGTGTGTTGATCAGATGCTTTCTGCATTTGGTGATGAAGCCCCATCCAAAACCACAATTTATCGCTGGTTTGCTGAATTTCAACGTGGACGTGTCAAGCTCAGTGATGATCCCCGTCAAGGTCGTCCAAAAACTGCAGTCACCCAAGAAAACGTTGATGCTGTGCGTAAGCTGATTGTGGAAGATCGACATGTTACATACCGCGAAATTCAGGCAACTTTAGACATTGGCATGAGTCAAATACAAATAATCTTGCATGAACAATTAGGTGTAAAAAAGTTGTTTTCCCGATAGATACCGCATTCGCTCTGTGAAGAGCAAAAAGCGGCTCGCGTTACTTGGTGCGTCAGAACTCTCGAAAGATTCCACGCAGGAACCTCAAATGCTGTATACAACATCGTATCAGGTGACGAATCCTGGATATATGCGTACGAACCCGAAACAAAAAATCAGTCACGAGTTTGGGTGTTCGAAAATGAGTTAAAGCCAACAAAAATTATGCGTTCACGGAGTGTTGCAAAAAAAATGGTGGCCACGTTTGTCTCCAAAACCAGCCATGTTGCGACTATTCCTCTTGAGAGACAGAGAACGGTTAATGCAGAATCTATTCCACAGGATCTTATCATTTGTTTGCCACAGGTCGTTTCTGAACTCCGTAAAGAGAACTGCAATCGCCGCATCATCCTCCATCACGACAATGCGAGTTCTCACACCGCGCACAGAACAAAAGAGTTTTTGGAGCAAGAAAACATAGAATTATTAGACCATCCGCCGTACAGCCCCGACCTAAGCCCTAAAGATTTTTATACTTTCCCTAAAATAAAGAATAAATTGCGTGGTCAGAGATTTTCATCACCTGAAGAAGCTGTGGACGCCTACAAAACGGCCATTTTGGAGACCCCAACTTCCGAATGGAATGGTTGCTTCAATGATTGGTTCCATCGTATGGAAAAATGTGTCAAATTTCGCGGAGAATACTTCGAAAAGCAATAAATACATTTTTAAATAGTAATGTTGTGTCACTTCCTTGATTCCCGAAATTTTCAGTGCCGCCCACGTAATAACATGTTATTATAAGATTTTTTTATTCTAAATAAACATAGAACCCTTTGAAAATAACCAAACTTTTATAATGTATCTACATGATGAAGATTTAAGAACACGTTTTAGAAAGGAATATTTGAGTACGTTGATACAACGAAAGAAGGAAAATAAAAGCAATTTAGAAGTGGGAGACATTGTGTTATTGGAAAATAAAGGGAGAAGGATAAAATGGCCTTTAGCGATTATAATCGAAGTATATAAGGGTAAGGATAATTTTATAAGAGTGGTAAAGGTAAGAACTTCAACCGGTGAATGTGTGGGACCAATCCAGAGACTTTACCCATTAGAAATTTCTTCTTCATCAACATATTTATTTAAAATAAATAAAAATATCAAGACCAAAACAGAAGAAATAAATAAAGAACCATTTGTCAACGAAAGGGAAGAAATAGAGAAAGAAAATAAAGAGCCATATGTAACGAAAAGAGGGAGAATTATTAAAATACCAACTAGATTTTATACTTAAATTTGATTATTTATTTTATAAAAAAATATGAGTTTATATCCTTTAATCGTTTCATTTTTTTATCGTTAACTATTTATTATAAAATTTTATCTGTTTATGTCACATTAAAAAGTTGCTGTTAAATTAATCTAATTTACTTTTATTGAACTTAAATCTATTTTACCAATAACTATTATTGTAATTTTCATTTTGTTGGTTTGATATGTTACTCTGGAGAGTAAAAAGTGTTGCAAATTTTACTAACACCTGGATTTGCGTTGTGAAACAAGTAGTAAATTCAAAGTTTAAATATATTTGACTGATTTGGTGACGTAGTTGCCTTGGTTTTATATTATTGTTTTTATGTTTGACGAGAGATTGCGGACATGTATACATAATTGTATTTCTATTATTAATAAATTTCCTATCACAGTATTATTTTAACTAGCAGTTTTCATTTCTTCATAACGATCCTAAGGTTTCTACAGCAAAAGGAAGAAATACAAAGGAGTCACGCAGCGAGAAATATTTTTGAATTTTGTTTATTTCCGCCCTAGAAGCGACGGCACCAGCAGAGTTGGAATAAATTGAGACATTCTTTAATATATATAATATTAAAGATATTATTATACAATTCCTTCTTTACAATCAAAAATTATATTGTTATTACTACTTGGTAAAATATATAAATTGAAGCTATAAAATTTTATTGCCAAATATTTCGCCTCTCTTTGGAGCGGCGTCATCAGTGACGGCTTCAATTTTGAAAAAGTAATTTTATGTCTTTTAGCAATGGTAAAGGTAATGCACTTTACAGTTTTGTATTTATTTTTTAGAAAAATATCATTACCACCTAGCCCATCATCAAGGCAAAATCTTCAATGGGTTATGTAGGCGCAATTATCCCCCAAATACACAAACACATGAACAGGGCCCCAATTCCCGTAATTAACAAAAAAATTACGATGCAAGTCCAAGACGATGCGTTTGTATTGCGGTGCTGCCTAAATAACATATGTTCGTCCATTTAAAATCCCTCGTAGCTCAAGCGCACTCGCGTCGTCAACGCATAGTACTCGTTTTTTCGGGTTAATAACGGTTCGAAAACGTAACTTTCCCTAAAAACTTTTAAACGTTATATCATGGTTTATTTCTAAATAAATGATGTTTTAATAAAATAATTATATATAAGGACATTGCTTGTACTTTCCCGGATACAATTTAGGCTTAATAATTAGTTTTTATGTATAAATATTGTTTAGAAACTTTTCTCCAACGCCATTTAAAAAAAAAATCGACAACTGTTTAAACTAACTAAAGCCATTATAAAGCCATCATATAACATTATAATAATGAAATTGATTGTTATTATCATTATTATTTCCGTTTTAGAAGAATTATCATGTTTCTTGGGTTATTAGTTCGTATTTAATATATAACCATATAATTTGTGGATATTTTTAGCACAAAATGATAAACTTTTAAGGTTCATGTGGGTGTCTTGGTCTTTATTTAATAGTGACAAGCTATTTTATAATATTTATAGATATATAATATTTCTATTTGCTTTACAGAAACCCTATAAATTTAACATGGATTCTGAATAAGTGAACCTAACTAAGCTAACATGGTCAGCAAAGCGTTTAGCTAGTTTATACACGACGCAGGTCACACAGGCTATAAAATTATTCCCACTTATAGATTAGACATCTTGGTACACTAATCTCGGTACTTAAAGAAAAAAGGACATATTGAACTAAATTCAAAGGACTTGTTGATCTAAAGATGCACAACATGATGCCAAAAATAATAACTATATCAAAAGCAATATTTAATAAATAAAATAGTGAGATCATGATTGCTCAGTGATAATAACTTTGCTCTAGTTGCAAAAATGTTTTAATAAACCAGACTAAAAACTCAACACATCAAACAGTGTAGAGTCAAGACTATTCTATCCACTGTTTCATTTACCCACCTCTTTAAAAACTACCAATGTTAAATGGATATAATAAGTACATCAATACAACAATAAAAATAGTCCACTTTGTTAGCATGGAATAGATATAGACTTTAGACATCTTAAATTTCATAAAAGAATACTGGACATTAAATTTTTTTATAATAAAATTAATAACTTAATA
The DNA here is from genome assembly GCA_947458855.1 of Monopis laevigella. Taxonomy (NCBI): domain Eukaryota; kingdom Metazoa; phylum Arthropoda; class Insecta; order Lepidoptera; family Tineidae; genus Monopis; species Monopis laevigella. The sequence goes on from OX381588.1 coordinate 21,831,934, forward strand.
TTGTGTATATACCTGTACCATTAAATAATATTGTTAATTAAATTATTCATATTTTATTTATGTAATGTACCGAGTAGGTACATTATAAACTATCCTATCTATTTATGAAGCACCTAAATAACTATATTTAGCATATTGATATTTTTAGAATTACATATTATGCTGAGTACCCTGAGGTAATTAAAAAAAAAACTTCTCGGGAGCCTGTTTTTATTTATTATTTACATATCACAATATGTAACAAAAACATATGCTACTTTCATGTGCTATTTTTACTTGTGCTCTAGCTATGTAAGCTAAGTAGCTCAGCAAAAATAATCTGGCAGTTCCATACATTTCAGTCCAGTAGGTACTGAATAAATTATTTCAAGTTTTTTTCTTGCTTCAACAAAGGTGGTTTCTGAAAGCTGTTCATATTTCTAAATAAAAATACTCTACCTATAGGGTTTTTGGTTTCCAATTTTATTAAGGACTCAAAGATACTGCAATGTCACCTTATATAAATATTTTTATTTATAACTTCATCTAGAATTGTGATTTAAAAAAAACATTTTGAATAAATAACAAATCATATTATAAACCAATAATGTTATCCATTAATTAAACTTTGTATGTAAAAGGTGAAATTCCAGTGTCTGAGAGCACTTCTGGTATAGTAGATATTTTTTATCCTATTTTGTAGTATTATTTTAATAGATTTAATAAAAGTATGCCCCGTACACTAGGTCAGAGGCTATGCAAGAAAATATTTGGTTCCAGTGTGCCAGAGAGCTCCTGTATTAATATTTTTTCCCCGGGGTTGTAAAAATATGTTAATAGGTAATTAAAAAAGTATGCATCATACACTAGTTCAGAGGTTATTAAAGGATGTAGGTTTTTTTCCTCATCTATTGTCCAGTGAAAAATGTCTACAATAATAGTAGGTACCAAATAAGTTATCAATGTGTGGTTAGTCAAATATATAGGAAGTGTATGGTTAGCTTCATGCAGTGCACTCATAATGACTACACCACATATAGGAATGGGTGAAATATTTATTCACAATACACTGTGTGATTTTTATTTTGGTACAAGTAACTTTTGATCTAGGAGGAGCTAAGGGAGTGTGATGATAGAAAATGAACATTATGTTTATTGTTGATACAACAAATATTCTTTTGTAATTAAATATGTTTGCAACTTTAAAATATGTACAAAATGTTTTGGTTTGAAAGTCACTCTTAACTTATAATTACTTATCATCACTGTTTGTTAGTAAAAATCCACTTGTCCAGTAAATTGTTAACAGTAAAAAAGTTCACTATGTCCTTTTAACTGGCCCAATCTATACATAAACACATAATTATATCACAATATGATGACCACTATTAAGTGAGAGAGTAGGCTAATGCTTGAAAGGAGCTCTTTGTCTGAGTGTCTGTCGCCTCTGTCCACAACTTGCCAGCAAAGCTATCACCCTGTCGCGTCCCTTTTCTGTACGAACGACGTCGGCAATTTTTGAGGAGCCTGCCTTCATGGTTAACACACACATATCATGGGTGCCTTACGGCGCCCAAGACCGCCTAGACGGCCCCAGGGTACCCAGCGGTTTTTATAACACCACGTCGTAGCCGATGATATGAGTCTACACCAAACAAACGTCGATGTCGTCGATCTTCAAAACTCATATCAGTTCGCAGCATTTGCAAAATACGTTTGCCTATTTTTCGCCATCGTTAGCAATTTAACACAAAGAGAGGAGTTCTTTTTCACTGCAAATATCCAACTTCTATCACGCACATTCACGCACAACTACTTATTGGTTCATATTGACGCATTAAATCAATTGAATGAGTTTGAGGCTTGTAAAATATGCCTAAAATGTCGACAATGTTACTTATTTAAATAAACACTCATTATTAAATATATTTTTAATCTTTTTTCCTTCTAATTCACTGGTAACGATGCTGCAACTGTTGATAAAAAGGTACCGTTGTTCAATCGCCAAAATTGCGGTGCGTTTAATATCCTGGGCCGTGTTCGGAAACTAACACTTTAACACTGGGTAGTGTAACAGAGTGCAACAAAAATATTGAAAAATGCTTAGAGAAGAAGATGCATATAGTTTAGTGACATTACCCAGTGTTAAAGTGTTAGTTTATGAACACGGCCCTGGTGGGCGATTCTCGCGCTTTCGAGATTCATCTCGATTCGAGATTTTTAAACGAAAAATGACTAAATATGTCATTTTTCGTTCAAAATTTATATATTTATTATTTATTAATTAATATTCATTATTTATTTTGTTTAATGTTCGATATTTTTGAACGAAAAATGGCATATTTAGTCATTTTTCGTTTAAAAATCTCGAATCGAGATGAATCTCGAAAGCGCGAGAATCGCCCACCTGAGGCGAGTGAACTAAACGTCAAAATGTAAAAGCATTCCAAAAGTTAAGCTAGATCGCCGCGTTTCCGCAATGAATGTGACATAAACATATCGAATAGCTGCCCCGCCGACCAACCGCGTGCCAATAGCAGGCGGGTGAAGCGCGAGTGGTTACAGGAATTAAAAAGGTGTAAAAATAAGCGTTTACGAGGCAATGACGATGCAAGTGATCGACTATTGATCTACGGGAATTGGACCCCAGGCCTTCTAACACTCCAAACGCTATACACACACAACAACAAAATTCCCTTCGGCTTATAATACCATACTTTCACGGGGCACACAAAATTCAAAATTTATTAAAGGATCTCTATCCTTAAAAATAATAATATTACACAAAATCTTTTGGAAACGTGCCCTAGTGTAACGTATAAACAAAATCAAAATTTAAAAGCTATTTTGGCAAAAAATAAAATAAAAATATACAATGTTGTCATCAAAATTAAAAATTTCGCACAATGTACTACTTCTCATTGCGTATATATGCTGGAGTGCAGATTTTGTAACAGTTTTTATGTGGGAGAGAGTACGACGACCCTTCGTACTCGCATGAATGGACACAGACATTCAGTAGATTCTCAAATTAATAATATTTTATCAGTGCCCACCCATGCGCGTATACATAACACTACCTTTAACAATTGTTTCACAGTAAGAGTATTAAAGAGTTTTCCTAAAACTATTCGGTCTATTGATTTAAAAACATGGGAAAGCTCTTTTATATGGCAGCTTGGTGCATACTATAGCCCTGGTCTGAATGTAATGCATTAGGTTTTGTCTAACTTGTTTTGTAAATTTATTAATATCGAATCAACAATGGAGATAAGACGCTGATGATGTTTTCCATGATGGGCTAGGCGGTGATGATATTTTTCTAAAAAATAAATACAAAACTGTATAGTGCATTACCTTTACCATTGCTAAAAGACATAAAATTACTTTTTCAAAATTTATGAAAAGAATAATTAAAAAAAGGATATTCCTTACCTATTTTGCGCAAAGTATTTGTCAGCTTCATAGCGGAGTACTCGGTCACTGTTTGGGAATTGAGCTCTAAGAAGGCTGAGACACTCGTCGACCACCTCAAAGTCGTGACAATCCAGAGCCGCTATCAATACTTGTTCTATGATTATAGTTTCTAAAACAATAAAAAAAGGCATTAAAGTGAAACCAAAAGAAAATTGTGTTAAATAAATTTACATATCTGGATAAGTACAACTGCTTCATTTGATAGTTTAATATTAGATTTTTGAACATATTATTTAACATATACATTTACCTTTCCTTTTGGAGTATATTTATTTGATAAAAAAAATATCTTTACTTTCCATTTATTTATAGTTTCGTTATCTTTTCATTGAATTTGCCATTTAAAGGCAGGTGCAATATCTGTTTCCTACTTACACAGTGTATATACCAACTCTATTTATTCTAATTTATGCTTAGCCACTCACTACAATTTTTTTCCTTTATCACCTTCCTTTACCACACAGGAAAAATATTACACTACCTATACTAAATACCTGATACGAGTGAATTATTTTTTATGCTTTTAGAGTAATTAATGTTATTTATTAGTATAAATTAATTGTTTAGTTTTAAATAAGTACTAAAGTGCATCTGTGAGTGTTATCTACTACAATAATTATAGATTTAATTAAATTAATGAATAAATCTACGGAGACAAACGGATTTCACAACAGTTTTAATGTGAAGAGAAGTTCATTAACTGAGTGATTAAATTTCCGGTGATTGGAGAACAGCTTAAATATATAAGTACAACTTCTTTTTTGTGATATATAGAAAAACAAGTGCATAAACATTTTATATAAAAAATAGATGTTAATTAAAATATTAAAACTGAACTACCGCCTCACAAAAAAAAAATATAGCAAACACTCTGTCAAGCAATTCATATTATTCACTGACTAACTATTGTATGCCAAATAATAGTTTTAAGAATATAGTAAAGTCTATTTCCTCCAAATTCTACAATTCATATAGTAATGTGGTTATTATGGTAGGAAATGGATTGAACACAAGCAAAGGTGACTTGTTGGACAGTGTGGATATTTTGTCACAACTTGGAGTAAGGAATGTTACATTATGTACATTCCTTTATTCAAACAAATATTCCACCTCACAAAATAAACATATTCATTATTTAAATAACTGTATCTATAATATGACATGTTATGATTTGTTTACTTTATTTGATATTAACAAATTTTTTAAAAATATTTATATGACCCAGGATAGCTTTAAACTACCTATGAAGGTACAAAAAACTATTGCTACATTGGTAGCTAATAATATATTATTAAGTATTGACTCCACATCATCATTTAGTAATAGTACTAATAATGTTGTGGTACAACCATGTTTAAACTTTTAGATGTGACAATAGAGAAGGACAATTGTAAGCTTACCTTAATACATCAAAATATTCAAAGCCTCTCTAGCAAAGTTCTCAATATTGAATTATTAAATGAAAAATATAATTTAGATTTGATGTGTTTTACAGAATCCTGGCTAAAAGCAGAGAAAATGTGTTTCAATATAAATAACTTTGTAGTTGCTAGTTTTTTCAATAGAAACTCCTGTGAGGGAGGTGGATCTATTATCCTAATTAAAGATACACTAAAATGCAAAAAGCGGAAGGATATTGTAAAACTATCACTTGAACGTGTTTGTGAGATCTCATGCGCAGAGATGGATACCTACATTATTCTATGCATATACAGACCCCCCGCCTCTGCTTTACATACTTTTATTAATATAATGGAGGATGTTTTGTCAAAAATATATGACTCAAATAAACAAATTTTTATATGTGGGGATTTTAATATAGATATCTTAATAAATAACAGCGACAAACAAAAACTTATTTCATTGTTTAATTCTTTTAATTTAAATAATGTATTCATGGAGCCGACTAGGATTACTTCAACTAGCCGGACTTGTATTGATAATATATTTACTAACTGTTCTCTCTTAAGTAACTCTATTATTACCGGGGTGCCCTCCGACCATAAAGGTTTGTTAGTTAGCTTTCAGTCTCAAATTAAACCTATAAATAAAATTATTAGGTATAGACCCTTAACAGATAATAAACTTAATAATTTTAATGAAAATTTAATGAGTGAAATGTCCAGATTCATCTATACTAATATTATAAAGCTGAAGAGTTTGTTTGTTTGTTTGTTTGTTTGAACGCGCTAATCTCCGAAACTACTGGTTCGAATTGAATAATTCTTTTTGTGTTGGATAGTCCAGTTATCGAGGAAGGCTATAGGCTATATAACATCGCTACGACCAATAGGAGCAAAGATATAGTGGTAAATGTGTAAAAAACGGGAGAAATTATTTCATCTTTGAAGCCTTCCGTTGCGTGCGCCGTGAAAACGGTTCAAGATACACAAAAAATATGTATTAAATAATAATAGCTCTTTTAATGATCTAAAAAACAGTCCGCGATAGTATATGTCTATCTTTTAAGATTAACTCACAAAAACCGTTTTTATGGTACCTAATTTGGTCGAAATAATTTGTTTAAGTTGTATCAACATAATAATATTAATCTTTATTCAAATAAATATGTTGTTGGTTAAGAGTACTTCATCATTCATAAAGTCATTTACTGTATAGTATATCTTATTAAGGAGTAAATTTATTACATTTATTTTAAACCTTTTCAACGGAAGATCCTTTTTTATTATCCGGAATGTGAACCTTTATCGCCATCAGAATAAGCATTTTTTTAAATAATGTGATGTTGCAAAAACGGGGGGAAATTATTCCTTGAGGCTGCGTGTTAAAGTTACGCAGACGAAGCTGCGCGGATCAGCTAGTATATAATATTAATCAACCAAATGTTACATACTCCAATCTACATAAAATTATAAATCAAGAATTCAATAAAGTATGTAAAATTATCAAAGAAAATTATTGACAGATTAAATTTTGCTACTTGGGCCACTAAAGGTATTAGAATAAGTAGGGATACACTATATGATCTATATGACAAAAGATCATATACATCTGACCAAAATTTCCAAAATTATGTTAGGAATTATTCAAAATTGTTCAAGAAAGTTTGTATCATAGCTAAATCTATTCACATTGGATCCAAAATCAAATAGTCAGATAATAAATCCAAGTGTGTATGGAAAATCATTAATACTGAAACCGGTAAAAATATTATCAGACAAAATATCATTTCAATTAGACAAAACGGAGTTATGTTATCAGATAAAAAGCAAGTTGCGGAGTTATTCGAGGAATTCTTTACTAATATTCCATTACAAATCACGAACTGTATTAAATCATCAGCTAGTACTGCTAAAGAATTTTTAAAACGATATATAAAAATACCAATTACATCTAATTTTAATTTTAAACATGTCATAAATGAGAATATACTAAAACACTTTAAAATGTTAAATAAAAAAAAAACTGAAGATTTATGGGGGCTATCTGTAAAAGCTATCGAATCAATTATTCCTACTATAGGACCGGTACTCGCTGATATTTTTAATGGTTGTGTTAATGAAGGAATTTTTCCCGACCTTATGAAAAATAGTAAAATAGTTCCCATATTCAAGTCCGGCTGTAAGACAGATCCAAATAATTATCGCCCTGTTTCTGTCCTGCCAGCCTTAAGTAAAATATTCGAAAAAATACTTCTTGGTCAGCTGCTAAGTCATTTTAATACTCATAAATTGTTACATGATCAACAATACGGGTTCACAAAAGGTAGAAACACAACAAATGCCGGTACAAGATTGATTACTGAAATAATTGACGCTTGGGAAAATTCTCAGGATCTCGTTGGCGTTTTCTGTGATCTGTCTAAAGCGTTTGATTGTGTTGACCATCAAACTTTGTTAGATAAGCTGGAATTTTATGGCATTCGCGATTTAGCTTTAAATCTAATAAAGTCCTACCTTTCTAATAGAACTCAAGGTGTTAATATTGATGGTTGTGTATCAGACGGAACCCTTGTAAAGATGGGTGTCCCCCAGGGATCAATTTTAGGCCCATTCCTGTTCCTAGTATACATCAATGATCTTCCACATATGGTACAGGAGATGGCACAGATAGTGCTATTTGCTGATGATACATCCCTACTTTTTAAAGTTAGTAGGAAGGATAATATATTATCGGCAGCAAATGACACTCTGGAAATGGTTTCAAAATGGTTCACGGCAAATAATTTAGTTTTAAATGCAAAGAAGACTAAGTGCCTGAAATTTACTTTGCCTAATGTATCTAATATCAATGCCACAGTGAAGATAGATGGTACTGACCTGGAATTTGTTGACTCCACTGTGTTTTTAGGGATCACAGTCGATTCCAAACTACAGTGGAAAGCTCACCTTACTTCTTTATCCAATAGACTGAGCTCTGCTGCATATGCAGTCAGAAAAATCAGAAAGTTAACTGATGTTGCCAGACTAGTATACTTCGCCTATTTTCACAGTATAATGACATATGGTCTTATAATGTGGGGATCTGCGGCAGATATTGATACTATATTTATTCTACAGAAAAGGGCCATTCGGGCAATATATAACATGAAAGCTCGTGATTCTCTTCGAGAAATCTTTCCTATGATTGATGTACTGACACTACCATCTCAATATATTTATGAAAATTTATTGTACGTTAGGAAAAACTTAAATATGTTTAGTAAAAATGGCGATAGACATAATTTAAACTTAAGAAACATAGATAAAATCGATATACCAAAGTTTAGACTGCAAAAAACTAATAAATGTTTCGTCATTAACAGTATAAGGTTATTTAATAAATTACCTAAAAGCATTATAGATCTGAGTGAAATAAAGTTTAAAAATTGTATAAAACACATATTAATCAATAAGGCTTACTATAGTGTAAAAGACTATCTTAACGATAAAGACGTCTGGATCCGTCCTGATATGCAACTGAGGTCTCGCAACTATTAAACAAATTGCTTATGTAGAATCTACCCTAGTTTAGTAGGTATATAATGTCCGATATTGTAATAATTTTATATTACATAATTTATTTTCATTACATTATGTAAATTTTGTCTTTGGATAAGGTAATCATTGATGATTACCTACTTATTTATACTTAATTTATACTAATAGTATACTGTGTAGTTATGTACATTGGTACCGTAACAAATAATCTGCCATAGGGTGTTCTACGCATGCTGATCAGTGGGGTGCATTTTGAGTATGTTACTATATATATATATATATATTATATATATGTATGCTATATAGCATAAGTCAATCAATAGCTGTACCCCTCTTTTAGTTTGTGTGAAGCACTAGAGTTTTTTACTTGCTGGTTTCTTTTTCTCCGGGGTGTCTCTGAGGGGATCGACTTTACAGTTAGTGTTTATGCCCTTAAAAATACCGATCCTTATACCTTTACTTATATGTGATTGGTTACTTAGCTTTTATTTACAACAAATATTTAAGGCATGGATATGGTCGGTGAAGTTGGTCGCCTTGGTGGCTCTCTTGTATGGCAGATAATGATTGACAGGTCAATGGAATCAGCTAACCACCTAGTCTTACACTAGTTGGTTATGTAGTGTGTGTTCGGTTCGGTAGTAATTTTCATATTAAGATTTCCATTCCATCGTGTCTAAGTTCAACTAATATTTGTCGTTATTCTGTTAATGAATAGCTGCCTAACCAAACGCACTCTAAGACCTCATTGTTAAACTTTTTTTTTTTGACTATTCATAAATATCTGTAAAGATTTACATGAAATAAATGATTTTGACTTTGACTTTGATATTTTCAAACGCATTAAATGTTCATCTAGTAGCCTAATGGCGCAGTTCGCACCGCTTGTGTCGATGGGCGCGAGATCGATCCTCACCTCCGCATAAGGATTTTTTTTCTACGAAAATACAATTTATTTATTATTTAGTTATGGATTCAAATATAACGCAAAGAAAAAGACACAAATCCGTGGACTTAGATGTGACATTTGTTGACAATGTTGGATTTGAAGTTAACGACAGTTACAGTAGCTTACCGGAATTTGTTGACAACATTACTGTAACGCAATTAACAGAATTCAAAGAACAGATTTCTCAGCTACAATTAAACCTTATGAGTGCACACGAAGAAATAGATAATTTGAATAGACAGAACCAAACACTTAGCAACAAACTAGACGAATCGAAAAAATATGTTAAAACCCTAAAAGGTTTATTGAACATGAACACACCACAATCTTCAACTAAGAAAAAAACTAAGACAGTCATATCTACCGACAAAAATAATGATCATGAATTAAATAAAAAATCACATAGTTTTTTTGCTCTGTCTCATAATAAACCTGAGGCAACTAATAAAATTACACACAAAGATATCATAAAGGAAAATGAACTTTCAAGTAATACCAGAATAACTGAAGAATTAACTGATAGTAAAAATATAAACACTATTTTCATTCTTGGAGACGAGCAAGTACGTGGTCTGGCATCATCGATAACGAAACAGAGAGAAAATCAGGACAACAACAAATACAAAATCAATGCAATGATTATATCTAACGCAAATTGTGCACAAATACTTAATAATTGTGACAGCATTGTCAAAATGATAAAGCAAGACGACATAGTGATAATTTCTATTGGAATGCATGATGTAAATCCTCATATTCTACTTTCGCAATTGAGTGTGGCGCTATATAAGCTAAGAAATAATAGGGTATATGTAATAAAAACACAATATAATAAAAATCTTAATGAAAATAAACTTAATTTTTTTTTTTTTTTTTTTTAATATGTAGGACAAATTACACATATTGCTCTGGTCACAAACTAAGCTCTGGGCTTGTGCTATGTGTACCAGAAACAACGATATAATACATATTATATTTTAAAAACACCCAGACCATGACGAACTGTACAGAAAAATACGTACTAATATTTTTTGCCATGGGTGGGAATCGAACCCACGACCTCCGGATACAACGCCAAAGGCGCAACCACTAGTCTTCGGAGGCTGTCACATTGAAATGTTAGTTAGGCAGTACAATAATTGTGAATATGTAGACGTTTTTTATGGTTATCCTATTGGTAATGCATTTAATAATGGTAGACAACTTGATAAACTGGGCTTTAAGCTTAATATAGAAATTGATTATCTAAATTATAAGAAAAAATATTTGCAAAAATTCGTTACTACAACCAATAAAGTGAAAGATAGTAAAATGTACAAAAAAAAATTTAAACAATTAACATTACCCTATTTGTTTACGAAAATGAATTTAAAAAATAAAACATACAATACCAATGATTCCGAAACCTTAAATCAAAACGTAACTAAATTAAATCTCACCTTAAAACAGATTTTTTTTCGTAAATAATACTAAAAAAATAGGAAAAAAGATAACTTTATTTCATCAAAATATTGCTGGAGTATTGGGTAAACTAGATTTATTAATAGCGGCTCTATCAGAGTTAAAAAACGAATTAGGCGAAATTGAGATTATTTGTTTGACCGAGACATTTATTAAAAAGGGGTGCGAAAGTAATTTATTGGTACCAAATTACCAATTTGCCTCATCCTTTTCTAGAAGTAATGAACGCAGAGGTGGCAGTTGTATCTTAATTAAAAATTATATAGAATATAAAAATATAAATTTGACATTAATACCAGTATGTTTTGATTTTGAATTTTGTGCAATAGAACTTATAACATTAAATTTAATAATTGTTTGTATTTATAGAACACCGACATCAAATATTGACATATTTTTTAATGAATTTAATAACGTATTACATAAAATTACTTGTAAACAAAACAAACAGATTATAATTTGTGGAGACTGGAACATTGATATATTAAAAAACAATAAAATTGCCAAGGAATTACTATCATTGTTTAAAAACTACAACTTAAGCAATCATATACAAAAACCTACTAGGAAGAAATCTTGTCTGGACCTTATAATAAGCAATATTCCTAATGTAACATCTAAGATTCATTATTTAGCATTATCAGACCACGAGACCGGACAAAGTATATCTTTCAATCAGACTGCTAGTGCAACCGCTCATAAACCTACTACATGGTTTGAAATGCGTAGAGATTATAATAGTGAAAATATAAGTAAGTTTGTAGAATGTATTTCTAATATAACATTTAATGATGTTCTTATACACACAAAAATAAATGAAGCATTTAATTCTTTCCATGAAATGTTTACACTCTTTTATGATCTGTGTTTCCCATATATTCGTGTTAGGATTAATAATAAAAGACAAAACAATAAATGGTTAACTAAGGGCATTAAGCGATGTTGTATAGTCAAGAAATGTTTATACCTAAAGTCACAAATATCTTCTAATAAACATATATTAAAAAATAAATACACAAATTACACGAAAATTCTAAAAAGATGTATAAATGAAGCACGTAAAATAAATAATGAACGTTACCTAACACATGCTAACAATGTATGTCAAGCTTCATGGAATATAATAAATAATACATCTCAAATTAATAAAACAAATGAAATTCAATTAATAACTTATAATAATATAACATTAAATAATCCAAAGATTATATCTGACTGACATCTTTAATAAATATTTCATTGAACTCAATAATATTGACATAAATATCACAGACATGTAAATAAATTAATAATAAATAATCCCAATTCCATATTTTTGACTAATGAAGACGTTTATAAAATAATTAAATCGCTTAAAAATACGAAATCAACTGGGTATGATAAAATTAATACGAATATCATAAAAACGGTGAAACCATACATATCGCATGTTATGTGTTATCTAATAAATAAATCATTTGAAGAGGGAACATTTACAAAAATTCTAAAAATTTCTATTGTTAAACCCATGTTCAAGAAAGGAGATAAAACCGAATTAAGCAATTATAGACCAATCACTTTTATTCCCATATTTTCAAAAATTTTTGAAAAGGCAATGCAAATAAAAATTAATAGTTTTATAAATAAATTTGAAATACTGGAACAAGAACAATATGGTTTCAGAAAAGGTAAATCTACTACACTGGCCTGTTTTCATTTAATAAGAAATATTTTGGAAGCCTTAGATAATAAAGAGTCTGTTGTAGCTTTGTTCCTTGATATGAGCAGAGCATTCGACCTTGTATCCCACTCAATTCTCCATGATAAGCTTGAACAGTATGGTATCAGAGGTGAAGCTCTAAGTTGGATTGATAGCTATCTTGAAGGGAGGCAACAAAGAGTAGATATTGATAAAATAAATAACAAACAAAAATACACATACAGTTCTGAATATAGAGAAAATAACTTCGGGGTACCACAAGGTAGTGTTTTGGGGCCATTGCTGTTTTTATTATACATTAACAACCTTCCAAAAGCTTTAAATCACAACTGCATACTATTTGCCGATGACACGACTATTATTATTAAATCTAAAAATAACAACCAGTTAGAATCTGATATCAATAATAGTTTAAAGAATATAATCGACTGGCTAGAATATAATAATTTAAAAATTAATATAGATAAAACTAAAGTAATTACATTTTCGACATATAATAATACATCAAATACAAATTTAAATATATTTTATAATAATAACAAAATTCAACAAATTGAAAATACTTCATTTTTGGGCATTACATTAGATAGGCATTTGAACTGGAAGGCGCACATTGAATAGCTTTGCGACAAATTAGACAAATATGTGTTTGTTCTTTACCAATTAAATCTTATTAGTAACCAACAAACAGCTAAATTAGCGTATCATGGTCATGTATCAAGTTTACTACGTTACGGACTAATTCTTTGGGGCAATTTAGTGGAGGTCAACAAAGCATTTGTTACACAAAAAAAGTGTATTAGAGCATTATGTAAAGCTCACCCGCTCAACAGTTGTAAACCCTTATTTGCTAAATTGAAAATACTCCCTTTACCGTGTTTATACATCCTGGAACTTTGTATTTTCGTTAGAAAGAATTTTGATACGTTTAAAACAAATGAAGAAGTTTATGGATCAAAAGGAAAAAATTAAAATAAATTATACGCTCCAAGAGTATGATTACACTTATGCCAATCAAATACATTTGCCATGGCAATTCGAGTGTATAATCACCTTCCTAAATCATTTAATAGTCTACTATTTGGATCATTTAAAAATCGTCTGCATAAATTATTGCTTCATAAGTTGTACTACTCAGTAAAAGAATTTTTAGAAGACAGGTCTATATGTAATGCTGACCGTGCTGATATTGATGTGTGATAATTACAGTGTTAGTGTAAATATAATTATGGCGTAATTATAGTGTTAGTGTAAATCTAATTGCTTGTACTGTTATTTCTTCTGTGGTTTAACTTTAATATTATATAAAGATTAAAAAATCTATGTATATTTTGCACGCCATTGTGTGGTAGAATATGTAGGATCAAGCAAACAACTTTTCAACAACATATACCCATATTCTGGCAAATAAATGATTTATTATTATTATTAAATAAACTACGAGTATGTCGAAATATGAAATTATTACCAATTAATAATAGCGTTTAAGCAGCCACCTTAAACCCCTCACAATATTCAAGGAATTCATGACGTATAATTTTATAGAAGATCAACCCTGGTATGTAGACTATGCCAACATAAACATGACAATAATTATCATGCAAATTTAATTTCATAATCATTGAATTTCCGAAACTGGCTAATAATATTCAACGGTTAATGATTAATTAAATAGACCGTGCATGCTACTGGTGACTAACAGTTCTGGTAGATTTGATGCAAAATAAACTAACTAGTTTTCTAGCGCCAAAAAGATCACTCAAATTCAATGGACCATACAAGCACATTCTCGATGGAGCACGATGAAGGCACTTGTATGATCCGTTGACAGCCCTGCAGACGTTAAGCAATTAAATCTTAATGTCATCACTTATTGTTTTGTTCACAAACCACCAAAAAATGTTTCTGTCAGTAGCTTTTCTTTCAGTATCAGTTGTAAATTAACATTACTATGTTTACTAAAAAAATTAAAAAAAAAACTTTAAAGTACAAATATAAAAGTTACACATAATAAGCTAATTCATCAAAATGACAAGTATGTGTTAGGTAACTCAAAAACAAAATAACTTAATGGCTTAATGCAACCAGTCCAGCAGTCGCAAAGTTGGTTCGAAACTGCTGGTGCAAAGTTAAAACAATAAGAGAGGGAGATAATTATTGGGTGCTCGTCATTTTGACCAACATTAGCTTTCTAGGGTAACTCAATATAATTTATGTAATGCAATATGTTTCATATATTTTGATCATTTAGTCTATGGTTAATAATTAATAACTACATATTTAATTCAATGTTTATAACATTGAAATTTATTTGAGTTTGGATGAATTGGCCCTAAATATTGTTAGCACATACTTTCATTTTTTAGTTTATTGATGTTGTCCTTTATGACAGCTATCCATATCTCAACAACTTCGTCACTCTTTCTCTCCCGGCCTTCACGAAACTGCTGTAGAATTTTCATTACATCTAAAACATAAATATTTGGGTATAGATAAATTAATGTGTTAGAAAAATAATAGAATGTTTTTTTTTGAGTTTGGGTTGGTACTATAAATATGTGGTGGGTGTATCTTAAATATTGCAATATCTGAAAATATTAAAGATTTTTTAGTAACTAGTGAATAAAGATATATTTTATAGGTCTGAATTTAACATACACAACACAACACACAATTAGATTACAGGGTAGAGGATAGTCATTTCAGCCACTGCACTTGGCATAGCCTAGATGTAATTTTTCTTATACTATAATAATTTTAATAATAGATGGAGAACAATTTGAGTAGTGTGGCTAGGTGTAGAATATAATATATTATAATGATAGATACAAAATATTTATATAACCTATAAAGTACCTACTAAATTTCTTTGAGCAACCATACTATTTTGAAGTAGGTATATGTATGTTACAAAAATATGCAATAGATTAATTTAAAAAACTTATCTACTAAATGAGTTTTACAAAATCTTAATAATGGTAATTTTTTTACAAATATGTGATTAAATCAATTAAATGTTAAAAATTGGATAATACAACAATAAGTAGTACCTGTTAAACTTAATTCGTCGTAGTTGTAAGACATTTTAACTAGTTTTATATGATGCACTGATGGTACCAAATTAATTTAAAAATTAAATTAAAATAAAACAATAAAATTATACATCAAATGACCACAGACTACAGCAAAGTCAGCAAATGACTTGACCACAGATTAAATAGAGTACTAAAGGCTCTTCATATAACAAATGGATGTAGCACGTAGCAAAGCAAGCTTTCCTCTCTGCCAAAATACATGATTATATTGACCATATACAATATATAAAATAAGTTCAATCGGCGTTATTTGATATCGTTTGATGTCGCCAAAAAGTTCTCCACTCACTCAATAAAAATTGTTAAATGGTAAAACGTCCTTTAAACGAAGCGCGAATCTTAAGCCGGCATAATGATGGCAACCAGCGGTGCACCTGTATGCATCCGCTTGTTGCTATCATTCCTGGACATTGCATACTGCTTGACATCAGGTGGATGCAAGGTCACATGCTGAGCTCTTTTAAAAAAAAGTATACTATTTCTAAGGCGAACTCCCACTTCAAATTTGCGGAACCATGGTGTCTCCTTGACATGGTGCCTTGACCCAGCGGGAAAAACAATTGAAACGTGAAAAATATTTAATATAATATTGAGACAACTTTACTACTTTATTTTTTAAATGCCAATTTTTTTTAATGGTAAGTTTTTTTTATGAGAGCTTGGCATATGATGTGGGGACATCTATCTGTTTGAAAGCAGTATAAAGAAAGGTCCAAGAATGCATTTGTTCTCTAACAATTAGGAGATGAAAGTTCTTCAGAGCACTCTCCATGATAAAGGAGATAAAACACGCTCAACGACGCTACATCTCTGCGATGGCTTTAGTGTCCGTGAGCTCTTTGCTCTCGATAACTCTCGATGCAGTAATTATTTGGCAGATCCACCCCAAAAATGCGAACAATATTCCCTTCTCTTTGCGGAGCCGTGCCACATGACCTTTCTGAGGTATATGTACACAAAGCGTGGCGAAGAAAAACAAAATAAGTAGATTTTTGGAATAATGAGAATTTATTAGTACGGAATAAAATTTATACAATAAAATATTTGAAAAAAATGGAAATATTGAAAGTCAGACATAATTTTTGTATGCAGTACTTACTGCATACAAAAATAAATAAATTAAAGATGGGGCTTCGCTCGTTTTTTGAATAAACGTTATTATTCATATTTTTAAATAACTTTAGTATTACAATTTTGATATTTGTAGTTACAACGAGTATTTTGAATTTTAAATGGCGACTTCGGTTGTTTGGAATTAAACGTCATTGTAATCGTTTATAAGTAATTTTACCAGGGCAAGTTCGATTTTTATAGTTATTTTGAATTTAATGGTCGCGGCTTCGCTCGTTCGTTAAAAATAGACATTATACTAGTTTTAAAGTAACTTTAGTTGTCAAAATCTGAATTTTGTAATTATTTTGAATTTAAAGATGGCGGCTTCGATCGTTTGAAAAAATGAGACATTATATTCGTTGTTAAGTAACTTTAGTAGTCAAAATCTGATGTT
The DNA here is from genome assembly GCA_947458855.1 of Monopis laevigella. Lineage (NCBI taxonomy): Eukaryota > Metazoa > Arthropoda > Insecta > Lepidoptera > Tineidae > Monopis > Monopis laevigella. Next base: position 21,849,041 of record OX381588.1, read on the forward strand.
TGTAATTATTTTGAATTGTTTAAAGAAAGTGGCTTCGCTCGTTTGGAAATAAACGTTCATTAACACGTTTCTAAGTAACTTTATATGGCCAAATTTGATTCTCATAGTGACGTTGAAAATAATGATGGCGCTTGTTTGCAAATATAGTCACTATACTAGTTTTAAAGTAACTTTAGTATTCAAAATCTGATTTTTGTAATTATTAAAATATATATTATTATAAAGAGTTTTTCAACAAGAACTTTGTTTTCTAAAACAAAAAAAATAGATGAAGATGATAAAACTTTTCGTTGAATGAGGAGTTTTCTAGTAGTTATTATTTAACGCAACAGATGGCGTTTAGTCGCTATCTTCAAAAACTGTCAAAATAGATAGCGGTAATATATAAAATACACCCAAAATTTAGGGTAAATAGGAAACCAAATACCTTTATACGAATAATTTATAAAATTTACTTAACTTTGTTTAACATATACACTAATATCCTGAGCATTTTGCCTTACGGCACCAACTTAAGCAATATTTTTTCTTTTAAATATCATCTTATTAGTAATTAAATTTGAATTTCTAAGGTACCATAATCTTTTTTACGAAGTTTTTCTTGACAGGGTATCTAAAACTAAAGATTATAGAGAGCAAGAATAACGAGTAAGTAGATACATATAAAAGTGACAAAATATAGTAAAAATATAACATGACTTGCAATACCAAAATTTAGTATTAATTCATAGAGAATTTAGAGTCTATATTTGAGTAGTCTATATAAAAATAAAGACTACTCAAGTATTTCTATACTTGAGTAGTCTTTACTCCCTTTTTTGACAGTTTTTGTGGATATTTCTCCTGCTGCCATCTAGTGGAATATTTTGGAACCGGCAAAAAGAAAACTTCTCATTACAAAGAGAAAAGTTCGGCAATTATGAATGAAAAATGACATCTAGCAAATGTCCACCACAAGCACGCTGACGATGTCGATTCTTTTATCAAAGTTTTTAATCACTTTTTGACAAAATGGCGGGACTATTTTGTTACATTACATCGCGTTCCGAGCTTAGCATCGCTGCCACGGATCGCTGGTTTTTTTAGCCAAGGTCGTTTCACCGCGCGGAAATGTTAACAATTCAAGTTACCATCAATTGTTCCGCGACCAGAAATTTTAACACGAAAGGTTAGCCGGGCTACAAATTGGAATTTAATTAATTATTTTATATATTCATATCTGTTTTAGTTTTAAAAGTAAGTTTAGTTTTAAATCTAAAAAATAAATATCGTGTATCTAAATTCAGTTTTGGTATGTTTAGTTTGAGGTTGTTAATTAAATTAATATTGTGATATTATAAAATTATTGTATTTAAATAATAGTTAAGTAAAAAATATTGATTTATTATATAATGATAAGGTAGTAATATTATTAATTTCAATTATTTAATTCAAAATAGTGTTTCTTGTCAAAAAGTGGCACCAAAAATCCACACCGATCGTTTCCGAGCTGTATTTTAGCATCGCTAAAAAAAAAAACATGGCTGTGTTGAAACGGGCGGTCGCGCTGGTTTTTGATGTCACCACGAAAAACTGCCCGCGCTAGCTCTCGGAACGCAGGGTTAATCACATCACGGATTTTGAGTTTTAAGGGTGCAATCATTTCGATTGGCTCCGTATAGACTCTGTCCCACATAGCCCCGCAAAAAAAAACCAGTAGTGTTAAATCACACGATCTGGCTGGCCACTTAACAGCTGAGTTTCGTGAAATTATGGTATCGGGAAATTTGGTTTGCAATAAACTGATCGTTTCATTGTCTGTGTGTTGTTAACACGGAATAGAAAAAACAAGTGGAAATGCTATAAAGCACCAAATGTATTAGAACCGGTGTCGCCAAAATCATATATCTATAAGTATAGAATCTATAACCACTTCGTCCTGATTGGTTGCAAATATACACAGCAATTTTAAACACTATTCTTCAAATAATTAGATTTAAATTCATATAAAAAAATAATCATGCCATCTATCATAAAGTAGTAAGAACCTCCTATAAAAGGTTCTGCTATTCCTACACAGATGGCGTGATTACTACAACATTCGAATAAATGTTTTGTTCAGTCCAAATAAGGCATATTATCCTTTATATAAAAAAAAGTATTTTAGTTTATTCTAGAACTTTCCTTGCATAAAAATATAATAATTCAAAGGCGGCGACATAATAAAATATTGAAAGTATCGATATCGATGCTTTTTTTAAATATAAATGTGCTCTATATATTTAAACGCAGATGGAAGGGAAAACTTTTTAGAAAACATAGCTATAAAACTTTTAGAATATATAAAGGCTTAAAAAACTGATTTTTGAGATAAGTTTATTTTTTTAAGTTGAGTTGGGTGACGTTGTAGTGACGTGAGCACGAAACAAAACTTTGGGACGCAATCTTAATATAACTAGCAATTTTGTAATAAAAATAAAGAAATTAGGCAGAATGAAGAAATTATTTTTGCCTGGAATATTACATTATTTTATAAAAATATTTTTTATCGTTATTTAAAAAAAAATGAGTTTTTAGTCGCAATGGTACAGACCCCAATTTTTAATATAATATCATAAACACTTCCAATACCTCTATGTATGTAGTAATAAAAAAAAACACGGTAACTTGATTAAAAAGCTTAACGATTTTCAAAGTTGGAAATGCTGTTAGTTTTGTATATTTATATCCTTTTTTTATATTTAAATATCATCTTCTATAAAATATTCAGAACATATGGTGCTTGATTTTGTTGGCATCCGATTAATTCTACCTGTTGCATCAATCCATTTCCCTTTGACTGTGGCGTCTTTGGGAAACCTAAAAATATTTTAAATGAAGGTTAGAAAGTTGGTTAAGTTCTTATTGATGACCTTTCAATGATTTTAATGAAATTATATATAAACCGCTCATTGTAACAATATGGTAAATGGTAAGTAATGGTAATGGTAAGTAATTGTAACAATGGTAGCCTACTAAATTTAAATTATTCAATTTTATAAACTATTCATTTCAATTTCTTTTTACAAACAACTGTTACTGTGTCAAAATATGAACACAATTCTTCTAAATAAAGAATTGCTGCTGCGCTATAAAGATTTTTTTATGTATGTGTTTTAAGGTAAACCAACCAAATTGTGCTCACTTATACGTATAGGGAGTTTATTGTTATAAAGAGTTTACACGTACATTTTATTATTCTAAGCCCACACTATTAAAAAAAATGTATGCGATACAATTTGAATAAATATTTAAAAAAATATGTAAGTATATAATTTTGTATAACTGCCGAAACTGTCCCTTCTTTTCTTTAAATAAATAAGTTATATCGATGAGCACCCACTACAACACTAACCGAGTAGCAAAGAACTTTTGAAAACCAAATTTCAATCTAAAGTATTCTTTATTACAATTACATAAGGTTGATTTTAACTTCATTTAAACTACAATTATTAGTAAACTAAAATAAGCTAAGGTTTTTAAAGAATACTAACAAAATCGTACTTACCGATGATACGAAACACCTCCATTACGAAGATTTTTTCTCCTACTATCGTTTTTGCACTCCAGAATGCAACAACACGGCATATTTACAATAATTATGCGGAAAAATCAGGAACGACGCGAGACTACCAACTCGAAGCGATGTTAGACACGACTGATAACGACTGGGATCAAATAAGCGTAGCTACGCTTAATTGTGCCACACTAAACACGCCTACTTTGCACTTCCACTTGTTTTTTCTATTCCGTGGTTGTTAACATCTCGCGATAGCGTGATCCATTGACCGTTACCACATTTCCAGCGTGCTTGTGGTGGACATTTGCCAGATATCATTTTTCATTCCTAATTACCGAACTTTCCTTTTTGTAATTCAATAAAATATTTAATCATCTTTATATATATATTTTTTTGTTTTAGAAAACAAAGTTCTTGTTGAAAAACCCTTTATCAATATAATAATTATTTTGAATTAAAATACGCTCGCTCTTTCGGAAGACTTTAAAGTCACCTCACCAGATCAAATTCGATTAAAAATAATTGTATATATAGAAGTCAGTTAGATATAAGAAAATGTGTAAAAAATATAATATAATTTTAAATCTGACATCGTTCCACTAGACATGTGACAATCGCGAATGATTCAATCATTTAGATATTGTATTGTCAACTGACCAAGATAAATATTCACCAAGATAAAAAACATTCGGTACTTTTGATTGAGTATTGTGTCTCAATCAAAAGTACGGAATGTTTTTTATCTTGGTCGTTTTTTATCTTGGCCGACCGAACGAAAGCAAACTGATATAGATTGACATGGGACCGATTGAACTCCGCGACCGAACGAAAGCAAACTGATACAGATATGATCGAAGGATAAAGATATAATAGAAGGATAAAGATACATATGGGACCGAAAGGAAACAAAAGACACACTGATATAAACGCAATATGTTTCAATAGCAGACCGAACGGAATTCGCAATCGATAACAATTATCTACCGATAGAAATTCCGTTTATTTTGTGTATTGTACGTGCGTGGGTGATGGTGGCTTGTCATTAGGGGTTATTTTTGTGGTCAGTATTGACTCAATAATATGAGAGCCGTTAGTACAAATATATTACCATACCCCCCCCCCTTTTTTGTATTATTTTTTTGTACTATATATAATTGTAATTTTTTATGACGGACCCCCCCCCCCATTTTTTTTTTCTCGTTCTTGTGGCCTGTCATTGTGGGGTATTTTCGTGGTTAGTATTGACTCAATAATGCAAGAGCCGTTGGTTAGTACAAATATATGACGAACCCCCCCCCTTTTTTTTTATTTTTATTATTATTATTATTATTTTTTTTTTTTTTAATAAAAAAATTTTTTTTGCTTGTTCGCGTGGCTTGTCATTATAGGGTATTTTTGTGGTTAGTATTGACATTGACTAAATATTGTTAGTTAGCACAAATATATTCCCCCCCCCCTTTTTTTATTTTTGCTCCTTATCGAAAAATTATTTATATCTTTTTTGATAGAATACTGGGAATCCAATCGCCACCGCGATTGAAACAATTGGGATCATATCCTGAAAAAATAGTGATTGTCACATGTCTGCGTTCCACATCTATATCATAGACACGTAGTACTCTATTTTATCTGTGATCATAGATGTGGAACGATGTCAGCTATACTTAAAGTATCTAATTTTTATAACGGTGGTGGTGGGTGGTGGTGTCGATTGATTTCTGTAACAGACACGAGTGAACAAACACCTTAATTTAATAGCAAAAATAGCCTAAATAAATGGTCTATTTACTCGTATGTTAATAATATTTATTTTAATTAGTACCTATGTTATATTTGTCAAGTGTATATAGGTACGCTTACCTATTTAATAAGTATGTTATGAAATATAACGCCTAATTTCATTTAAACTTATGTGTATACAAATAGGTCAGTCAACGGGTTGTTAAAATAAATCAAAAATCTATAGTGCCTCGGAGAGTACGTTAAGCTGTCGGTCCCAGTTTCACTTTACCAACTTGGGATTTTTTTTTTTGTTTACTGTAAATAATTTCAGAGTTTTTCCAACACCGACAAGCTAACCACTTATTCGGTGAAGACTCAAAATACCATCGGCTAAGACAATGTGGGAATAAGTATAGACGGACTCAGGAGTACCCCGCGGTAAGGTTTTATTACTAACGAGTCTTAGAAAAATTTAAATCAGTCTAATAAAGTTAGTCAAAAACAAGAATATCATATTTTTTGCCGATCATGGGATGCGACTTTAAATTAAAAATCTATATTTTAATGGGTAATATTTTATCCATATGTCGACGTCGTCGCTTCGACACAACTTAAATTGTTAAAAAAGTGGCTTACTTTAAATAAATCTACGGCCGCGTGCGCCAAGACATCAGCGAGCGTTCACTCATACTAAAACAATCGCGCATTTATGTACCTAATCAGCGTCCGCGTCGTACGCACGATACACTCCTAAGGACGCCGAGCTTCCTACTTGCTGTCTTTGCAATGCTCTCAATATAGTTGCGGTGGTTTAGGTCGGAGCGTATTTATAATTCCAAGATATTGAGAGTTGGGGACAATGATAATTGTGTGCTCTGAATAGAGGGTAAGTAAGAAAAGGGGTCTTTTTTTGCCGTCAATACGCAAGCCTGGGTTTTTTTGGCATTAAATTGGACAAGATTAAGAGAACCCCAGTTTGAAATTGTTTCCAGGGTTTGGTCCAATTCATTTACCAAAGAACTCCTGTACCTACTCCTCTGTTTCGACGCAACTGGGGGGCTGACGTGTGTTACCGAAAGATAACAAATCATTGATATGCAGCAAGAACAAAATAGGGTATAGCACAGATCCTTGGGGTACCTCTGCATTAATGGTTTCGCGAACCGAGGTCATACCATCAACGAGGACTAGCCCGGTCTGATACATAACTTGAGAATACAATTTGAATGTCTAAAAATATTATTAACATTGGTAAAAATATCACCTAGTATTATTCAATGTTTAATAAACAAACAGTAATTAAAAATATAACATCTATTCGTTTCATTTTTCGATATTTCCGAATTTGTGCAAATTTAAATAGTTTTATTTAAATCGTAATTGTAAATTCATCTGTTTCGTAACCGCATACCGGCATAATAGGAGCAAAGGAGAATGTTATTAAACAATAATGTATTAATCCACCCCATTCATGGACTTTGTAGGTCTGCTTACCATCAGATGTAGAGTCCATAATCTGCACTCATAATATCAGTCGTCTCCATTTATGGACTTAGTTGATCTGCTTACCAACAAGTAGGCACAGAGTCACATGACCTGCTCTTATAATATCAATCGACCCCATTTATGGACCCTGTTGACCGGCTTACGAACAGGTGGGTACCGAGTCACATGACCTGCTCTTATAATATCAGTCGTCTCCATTCATACACTATGTGGTGGTCCTCTACCACCACTACATTATAATAGCGTGCCATGTGATTCTACCTACCTTTAAGTAAGCAGGTTTACCGACTTCATGAATGAGGACGACTAAGTAATAGGTTATAAGAGCATGTTATGTGACTCGGTACCCACCTGATGGTAAGCATACCTCCATAGCCCATGAATGAGCTCCCACTATGCCGACTTAATGATGCGGTTACGAAATAAGGGTTTGATGAAGACGATTTTTTATTACGAGTTTATTTTAATAACTTGGTGCCCTACCGGGAAGCCACATGAAATTATATTCGCCACGTCGATTGATCGAAAGAAAAATAAGTTCTACCTATAGACAATATATCCAATACAATTTTATCCATCGACGCGTCGATCGGTTTGTCGATGGAGCCTCTCTCACTTTTTATAAAAAAAACAGCCGCACGTTTTGTAACCGCACCCCGAAAGGAAACTACGACCTCGGCAATAAATCGTTGTAAAAACCGGTAAACCGACTAAAACCGAATCATGAATTCATGATTAGCCCCTTGAAAGTTTTTGCATCTGTCATCCGGTGGAAACGAGACCAACCGGTCGGCATAGGAAAGTTTTAGAAGCCTTCCTCCCACTTAAAATAATATTTACTAACATTTCATAAAATATAATTTACTACACACATATTAAATTTAAAAATAGCATCGATATCAATACTTTCAATATTTTAATATGTCATTGTCCCTGCCTTTGAATTATTATTTTTTGTGCAGAGAAAGTTCTAGAATAGTGAAACAGATTTTGCTTATATAAACTATATTATGCCTTATGCCGACTGAATAAAACAATTAATCGGATATTGATTAAATCACGCCACCTGAGGCCTGAGGTCTAATAGCAGAACCTTTTTAGCAGATGTCATGATTTTTTGATATATTAATTTAAATCTAATTACATATTCATAGTGTTTAAAATTACTGTGTATTTTTGTAACCAATAAGGACGATACAGTTATAGATTCAACAGAGCTGGGGCCTTACCAAAGAGCCAATCGATAATCGAATCGAACTACCCATCGAAAGCCAAATGTATGGGATTTGACGTTTCTCCTCGATCAGGGGTATTATTCCGAGTTTTGACAAGTTCACCGTCGCCGCATTTTGCGTAAACTATAAATATTAAATATATAATAAAGAAAGGCCTCAGAAACGATACTTTTCCCCCGTTTTTAAAACATTTTTGGTTACTGCTCCACACCTATAGGACCTAGCGTGATATTATATAGCCTATGTTACTTCTGAATAATGCAGCTTTCTAATGGTGAAAAAATTATTGCAATCGGTCCAGTAGTTTTTGAGTTTATTCATTACAAACATACAAAAATACAAAAATACAAATCTTTCCTCTTTATTATATTAGTATAGAAGTATAGATATAGATATATAAATATTGAAATATAAGTTCTATCCTAAAAAGCGGCCCCAGCCAAGTGGTTAAGTCACCGCGCAACTGATAACAAGGTTAAGCAGATGACAACAAAGCCGGCCTGGGATGGGTGACCGCTTTATACAACGAGGCTATTTCATCATTAACACCGCAACAAGCTCGCCACTTGTTAGGTGTTGCCTCCAAATACCATCGGCGAAATGAGGATGGGTCCCCTCCGCTGGGACCCTGAGGCCGTTTAAACGGTTTTCGGGAGCCAAATAGGCACCCGTGATGGTATTTATTTATTTTATTATTTTAAGTTCTATCCTATTAAATATAGAGTTGAAATTCCAATGCTAATAAGATGTTCAAACTTGCAAAGAATTCGTGTATTTCAAGATGGCGTCATTATTATAGCCAACCTAATACAAACTATATATCGATTGAAATAGAACTTATATTTCAATATTTATAGTTTACGCAACGTCTTGTCGGTTACAAAGAATTGCTAATAATGGCTTCAAGAGAACTTAATGAATCGGAACAAATTATAGCGTTATTAATTTCATTTTCTAAAATAAATTTAATAAAATGCTTTATTGCCAAACATTCACCAGTATACTCTGATGATTCACAGGGGCTTTTAAACATAAAAGAAGCTCCTGAATTTTAATGGTAAAAAGACCAACCAACACTACCCTGTAAAGACAATTTGGAAGCGTCTGTAAAGAAAAGATCCGCATTTGGCCAGTTTTTATTAATAATCAAATTAAATAAATCATTACAATTTAGAATTTTTTTATGTATACCCAAATTTAAAACTATTTGTGACTGAAGATCACAAATCAGAGATTCATACGGACTTGAGAAAAACCGGTGCTACATTCGATACAAATGGAGCTTTAATTTTTTTTAATTTAGAGAATGAATATACAAGTCGTGGAAGAACGACATAAGGAATTTACTTGAACATCTAAATCAAATGTATATAAATTGAATAAAATAGGACTTAAAACAGACCCTTGGGGTAATCCTTTCCAAATGGTTCTCAAAGAATCATCCGGTTGATTTATAACGCGAAGTTTCACTTTTCTTTCACAAAATAAACAACAAATAATACTTCATAATTTAGGAGAAACGCCAATATTGATAAGTTTTTAAACAAAATATTTATCAAAACATTATCATATGCTGCCTCAATATCAAGTAATACAGCACAAAGAAATTCATTTCTAGAAAATGCCAATCTAATATCTGTAGAAAATATAGCTAGACTATCTATGGTGCTCTTTGCTTTCCGAAAACCGAATTGAAATTTACTTAATACTATGTTGTTTTCTATTAACCATTCAAGGCGATTTTTAATAAATGTTCGAACAATTTACACATGATCGAAGACAAAGCAATAGGACGATAAGAAGAAAAAGAAGAAGGATCTTTTTCAGGTTTAAGAATCGGAATAACAATTTGGGTTTTCCAATCTTGCGGAATAATGCCAGAATTAAAAATAAAATTTAAAATATTCAAAAAGTATTGTAAAGTAAATTCTTTGCAATGAACTATAAAAGAATATGGAATACCATCAATACCTGGTGCCGAGTCTTTTACGGCAGACAAAACAATTTTTAATTCTTTAAAAGTAAAGGGAGAGTCTAAATGATGAGAAGAGATATATGGAAAATCTTTAAATGGTAAACTTTCTTCAAAAGAGGGAATATAATAAGGAGCCAGTTTATGGAAGAATGAATTAGTCCAGGTAGAATAAACAGAAGCATTATTAACGCGCTTACAATTTTGAGATGATCTAAATTTTCTTATATTAGCCCAAATGAGAGAGGATGGAGATTCAGGGGATAAAGACGCGTAAAATTTGCGCCAGCTTTCAAATTTTTTTCTTTTAAATACTCGTCTACTTTTAGCTAATATATGTTTATAAATTAAAAAAATTTCACTCGTCACTGCGACAATAATTCTTTTCAGCATTTTTTCTTTGTTTAATAATACTTGTACAATCTTCGTCCCACCAAGGCGGGGAGAAAAATTTGCCCGAGGAAGATTTTACACTAAAACAACTATCAGCAACAGATATTACACTAGAAATAAATTGGTTGTAACACGAAATAAAATTATTATTATTAACATCAGGCAAAGTCATAACGGCATTATTCAATAAGCTGGCATAATTGTCCCAACCATCCAAAGAAACATTATTAATTTTAAACTTATGGGGGTAAACTATTTTGAGGATGAGAAATAGGTGAATTAATCAATATAGGGAAATGATCACTACCATATGAAATTTGTTCAATGTCCCATAATAAAGAACCGGCTATATCGTTAGAACAAATAGACAGATCTACAGCGTTAACATTTTGAGTAGGCGAAGTTCGACGTGTAGGGCGACCATCATTTAACAAGCAAAGATTAAATTCATGTAAAATATTTAAAAGATGATTACCAAAACTATCACAAAATGCTGATCCCCATAAGGTATGATGATAGTTAAAGTCACCTAATACTATGAATGGGGGTTTAAGTAATTCAAATAACTTTTTTAAATATACTAGTGAATGAGTGTCTGGAGATGATATATACAACGAAATTATAGAAATATTATTTACAACACAACCAATAGCATTAATATTTACATTATGATTCGGTAGAGCTAGTAATGAAAAAGAAAGAGAATTTGCAATGAAGAGAGAAGAGCCAGCCCTTCCATCCTGCCTGTCATCACGGACGCAGCTAAAACCTCTCAAACCAAAAGGAGAGAGAGGCTTGAGCCATGTCTCTGAAACAGCCAATATGGAAGGACTGTATTTATTACATAAGAACAATATGTCAAAAGTAAATTATTCAAAATAGTTTCAACGTGGTTCGGTCCATTATTTTTAATTAACTTAACAAATAAAGAGAATAAAGAATTTAACATTGATTCTGAAGAATCTTTATCACAATTATCATTATTATTATTTAATGCGCAGCCATTTTCAGCAGTAGTAACATATAAGTCATTTAATATTTTTTTATGAAATTCGATATCATACTCTTTGTTAAAAACATTTATTTTTGGTTTAGACTTAATAAAAACAGTTTTTTTGTGGGAAACATTTTTAATAACATCAGCATATGACTTGGTAACGCGGGGTTCCAATTTATTAGCCTCCATGTAAGAAATCGATTTTTGGGACATAATAGATTTAATATTCTGTTGTCTATTGTACTCCGGACACTTCCTGTTGGTAGCAAAGTGATTTCCAGAGCACACCAGACAACATGCCTCTGTTTCGTCAATTCCGCACGAATCTTCATTGTGATCTTGGCCACACTTGAAACAACGAGGTTTAGACTTACAGTTGCTTTTCATATGACCAAAACGACAACATGAATAACATTGAATAGTTGGGTACCGATATAAGTTAACATTAATTTTATTGTAATAAAGATAAATAAATTCTGGTAATATCTGCCCTTCAAACGTAATAACTACCGATTGAGAGGGTTTCCATACTGTAGAGTCACCATCATTAGTTTTATAATTTAAGCGTCTAACCTTTACAATCTTAATAGGATTATTGGGAATAACCGTATCAGAAACAATATCATCATCACTGATGCCAGTCGGAATCCTAACAACACCCATTTTAGTAATGCAAAAAGTAGGAATAAAAGCATTATAACCATGTTCAATTAAAGTACCATTATTAACAAAGCTATTAGCATCCTTGTAACAACTAAAAGTAATTTTTATTCTATTACGGCCAATACGGATTATTCTACCAGGAATGATACCACGAAATTAATTTTTCTGCATGAATCTTCCAAATATAATAGGATTTAAAATAACATTCTCAGCATTATTATTGTCAGTAGCAATTTTTTTTTGGACGTGAACAACGAAAGGCCTTGTCAGTTTCACCATAAAAGTTTTTAATAAAACTGTCCGGAGATGATAATGGTAAGGATAGAGGAATGGACTGAGTTTGAGAACTAAATGGAAAAGCTTGACCTAAAGGTATAGCCACATCACTTATATCATCCTTTTTTAAACAATAATGTCGATGTCGTTTAGATTTAGAATGCCTCCTCTTTTTTTTTGGCTTCGAGGAGCCATCAATTACAGAGCTCACTGAGCTCGATGAGTCATCATGCACAGTAACATACGCAGCAGGTGAATTAGGTATAGAAATATCAGGTGGTTTAGGTGGGATGAAGTTAAAATCCATGATAATGAGAAATTACTAAATAATTGATTTAATTAATGAATTACAAAAGTGGAAAAAAAGACTATCTACATAAAAAATCAAAATTTAGGAAACAACATGAACCCTATCGAAATAATAATAGAATAACTAAATACACTAAAAATAGGAAAGAACTAACTCTACCCATAGAATAATATTCCTATACATTTTTATCGATCGATGCGGTGATTCGATTGGCGATTGTGTTCTTTGATCAGGGGCTTTATTCCGAGTTTTGACACGTTCACCGTCGCGCATTTTGCGTAAAATCCGGGTATTGAAATGTAAGTAAAAGGTAAAAAAGCTGATCGCGTCGCGAATTCATGTCGCTCCGATAAAATCTGTTTAAAAATATAAATAACGAGATAAAAGTGTTATAATTTCTACCAAGACTTTGCTAATTATATGATTAATCTATTGTTAATATAAATTTAAATAAAGTGAAGTGATTAGTGTGAAATATTTCATAAAGTAAATATTGGTGAAAATCAGCTGTTGTAGGTAGTGTAAAGTTGAGCGAGGTCATTGCGCCCACGCGACGTCGACAAACAACAACTCTCGCGCTGTCCCGCTCTGCCGCGCCGGCTTACATATTACGCGTTCTCGTTCTTACCTGCGTACGCGCAATTGCTTTTAATTTGTGAAATATATTTCTATTGAAACGCCATTTTATAAATATGGACAGATTTTGCGCGGGCTGTCGCTCTGAAATCGTAAACAGGGAACGCCTAACCTGCTCCTATTGTAAACAAACATATGATCTGCAATGTGCAAACGTTTCAGAAAAACGCTTTTATAACACAATGACTGCTGACCATAAAGTGAATTGGATCTGTCAGGCGTGTATATGTAAAATGCCTAAAACAAATAATACCAAAACACCGGTCAGGCATTTACCAGACGATCTCCAAACCCCAAACATCACATTCCGACAAAAAAGTGCAATAAACAATGTTAATAAATCATCTCCTCCGCCACAATTTGACTCACAGCTACAACTTGACGTCACGCAGGATATGTCTATTGACGAACAGGTAATAGAGGATAGATCAGTGATGGGTCTTACTTTGAAAAATACATCTAACTATTCTACCGAACAACTAAACTATAGCCAATTTTGCAAAGTTCTTAACGACAAATTGGACAGCAACAAACAAACTATAATTACAGAAATAAAAAATGTTATAAAGCAGGAGATAACTAGCACAATAACAAGCTTGAGATTAGAGATAGCTCAATACACCGACACTTTTACAACAGAACAAATACAAATAAAAACAGATATACATACGCTTAATGAAAAAATACATAGTTTAGAAATAAATAATGATAGACTCCAACGGGACTTGGAAAACCTAAAGCATAAAATATTATCGAAGAATATTAACAAAGACGACAGTAAAAAGATAGTATTACATGGATTCCAAGAACTACAAGGAGAGACAGAATGTAATGTTAACGATCGGTTGGTGTACGCCTTTCATGAAATTGCTAATGTCAACATCACTGGCTATATAGAAGACTTAACCCGTATCGGTCGACGAGGACATTGCAGACCACTTATAATAGAACTCATCAGCAAAAGAATGACTAAACATATTTTACGGCTAAGCCAAAACTTTCAAAATACAGGCATGAAAATCACCGAATACTTGGATGAGGAAACACTGAAAAAAAGAAGATACATGATGAAGATTGTAAGGGAAGCTAGAAACAACGGAAACCATGCAATTATAAGAAATGACATAATATATATAAATGGAAAAGAATATGTAGATATATCTGAAGTAATAAAAACCACTGAAAACTCACAGTTATCTCCTAAAAAGACCGATAATAATGATGAATCAATTACATCAGATACATCTAAAGCTAGAGTACATACTTTTCGACCCTAAATTTAATATTTTAGTACAAAATATCCAAAGCATAAAAAACAAAATTCATATTCTTGAGAGTCTATTAGAGAGTCATAACTACCAAGCCATATGTCTATCAGAAACCTGGATCACTACGGAACAGAAAAACCTTATTCATATTAATAACCACAAGTTTGCTGCAGCTTACAATCGACGTCATCGTAGAGGAGGCGGCGTTGCCATAGTAGTAAAGGAAGAAACTGAGTATTGTGAGAGAACTGATATCGCTGACCTATCGGTAGAACATATAGTCGAATGTTGCGCAATAGAATTAAAACCTAACATTATACTAATAAATGTTTATAGACCAGACCGCGAGATTGAAACCTTTTTTAATTGTTTAGAAAAAATATTACTTAAATTGAAATCCAAATGTACCAAACATATAATTATAGTCGGAGACTTTAATATTAATGTTGGGGCAAACATAAATTATCAAAGATTAATTAACTCCATGCTTGAATATAATTTACATCAAATAATTAAGAAACCAACACGAGTTACAGCCACAAGCTCGACAACCATTGATCTTATATTTACAAATTTTAGTAAAATAAATCATGATTCTTTTGTAAAGGATCTGGGTCTATCAGACCATAAAAGTTTAGTCTATAGTTTCTCAACAACTCTTACAAACATAACTAAGTCAAAACAGGTAATAAGAAGACAATTCAATGTAAAGAATATGTCATCATTTAAGGATGATTTAGGGTATATAGACTGGGAAAAAATTATTGACAAGAAAAACAACATTAATTTAAATTATGAATTATTTAACAATAAAATACAGGAGTTACTAAATAAACATATCCCGTTATTAAAATTTAGAGAAAAAATAACTAAGTGTAAAAATTGGCTTACCAAAGGTCTTAAGATATCATGCAAACATAGAAGAATATTCAAAAACGTTAAAAACTTGTGTTAAAAATGCAAAAAAGATTAACTATATACAAGTAATGAAAAAATCAAATAATAAAACAAAAACCATGTGGGATATAATAAAGCGAATTACCACAAAATCAACTACAAAGACACATAATATAAAACTAAAAATACAAACCACAGATATAGATGATCCTAAATTAGTTACAAATATGCTTAACAAATACTTTATATCGGTTGGACAAACGTCGCCGCCCGGCGTCACACCGCGAGGTCGCCCCGTCATACATCCCTCCCTAAACTCATTATACCTACAACCTGTCACGGAACGAGAGATAAGGTCTATTATTAAAAAACAACCAAACAAATACAGCCGCGGCGTTGACGACTTCCCACCAGTATTGTTAAAACAATGCTACGATGAACTAACACCTCCAATAACTAAACTTATTAACCAATCGTTCAAAGAAGGATATTTTCCAGACTTGTTAAAAATAGCTAAAATCAAGCCTATTCTCAAAAAGGGGGGAACTAG
This sequence comes from Monopis laevigella, assembly GCA_947458855.1. Classification (NCBI taxonomy): domain Eukaryota; kingdom Metazoa; phylum Arthropoda; class Insecta; order Lepidoptera; family Tineidae; genus Monopis; species Monopis laevigella. The sequence goes on from OX381588.1 coordinate 21,865,004, forward strand.
TAATGATCCGACATGCTACCGACCTATAGCACTTCTACCAACAACATCAAAAGTTTTCGAAAAGGCAATGACAAACCGAATTAATAACTTCTTAGAAAAATTTAATCTTCTTGATAAAAACCAATTTGGTTTTCGAGAAAGACACAGCACCAGCCTAGCGGTTTACAAATATGTTCAAGAAATATTAGAATATATAAGAGATAAAGACTATGCTGTCGGGCTCCTGCTCGACATGACAAAGGCTTACGACAAAGTGTCACATGGTATTTTGTTGAGTAAAATATACGGAATAGGTATCCGCGGCAACGCTCACACATGGCTGAAGTCATACCTCACGGACAGGAAACAGTACGTGGAAGTGGACCACCACGACTCGGGGACTGGCGACGTGCTCAGCGTGCGGTCGGAGTCGCTCGCCGTGGACTGTTCCATCCCCCAGGGCAGTGTCTTGGGGTGCGTGCTGTTTCTTATCTACATTAATGACCTACCCAAAATAATGGAGCCTATGTGTGTGTTATTCGCGGACGATATATCTCTGCTTTTTAAATGTCCAAAAAATAGTGACAGCGAGCCATACATAGGAGACACATTTGATTTGATCAACAAATGGTTATCAGAACACAATCTCGAAGTCAATACTAAAAAAACCAAACTAATCCAATTCAGACCACACCAAAAGCGACCGTTAAGCCTAGCCAATACACTTACAAGATTGAATTTTGAAGAGGTCAGGGAATTTAACTTATTAGGCGTAACAATAGACACAAACTTGAATTGGAAAAATCACATTGTAAAATTAAAATCAAAACTTTCACAGTTTACCTATGCATTGAGTGTACTTAAAACACATACAAACACCCAAACTGCGCTAACAGCATACTACGCTTATGCAAATGCTTGGTTGCGATATGGAATAATGTTGTGGGGTGACAGCACCAACCCTAATGACATATTAATTTTACAAAAGAAATGCATGCGGATCATCTATAACATAAAACAAAGAGACAGCTGTAGACCACTTTTTATTCAAGGAAAAATATTAACCCTTTCCTCAATATATATAGAGGAAATGGCACTGTTTGTGCGACAAAATATGCCTTTGTACAAATATACTGAAAGTGCTCGCCGGAAAAATATACTACTGCTTCCAGAACCTAATCTAGAAATTTATAAAAATAGCCCTTATTACAAATCTATAATAATATATAACAAAACTCCGGACAGAATAAAAAATGAGGATAAAAACATAACATTTAAAAATAAATTAAGGGAAATTCTAATTAGTAAAAGCTATTACTCAATAAGAGAATTTTTGAAAGACGAAATAAAATAACATAATATAGGATTATATTTCAGTAAGTGACATAAAAATATCTACTGATATAACAAATAATTAGTAAAAATATTGAATCTATTATCACAATAAAAAATTAATAAAGAATACCAAATAGTACCTACCTAATTCTAATAATAATTTAATTTAAATATAATTTTTATCTAATGGTATTGGTAACATCAATAATTAATATATATAAAACATTAAAATAGCTCCATCACGACATAATTGATATAAATTTTAGTTAATAATTATATAATTGTTGTTTTGCATTTCATTATTATTAAATACCTATCAAAACTTGAATTAAATATGAAATAATTTAATACTTACATAATGGTAATAATATCTAATTCCATTATTACTGTTAATTTTAATAATTCAACTAAATACCTAATAAATGTCTAATATATACCTATGTGTATATTTAATAAATCAATTAAATACCTATAACTACTAAATTTTACTATCTTATTTAAAACTATTCTTTATTCTCGCTACGCTGTGATATACCTTGAATCTGTGTACATTTGTTGATGTAAATTATGTTTGTAATGCCAAAGTAATATTACTAATAAAATAACACCAAGAATTGTAATGTTAGATTTATAATTTTAAAAAAGTATTAAAATTTCAATTTTTTGCAACACCCTAACAGGGTTTATGTACACCAAATCTGTGTTATCATGTAAAATTGTATGTAATGTAACAATGTGTATGTAAATGCAAATGAATAAATGAATAAAGTCCTATCCTGTTAATTATAAAGTTGAAATTCCAATGCTCAATACATGTTCAAACTTGCGAAGAATTCGTGTATTTCAAGATGGCGGCATTATAATAGCCAACCTAATACATACTATATAACCATTGGAATAGAGCTTATATTTCCATATTTATAGTTTGCGCAACGTCTTGTCGTGATTAGCGGTTGCAAACTCGGAATAAGGCCCCAGGCCCCTGTACAACGTTCACCGTCACATAATTTGCGTGCGACGTGCGTTATTTTTTTTTTATTAGTATTACAAGGTGTGGTTCAAAGAAGACAGAGAAAAACGTACGAAAATTTAAATATAAAAATTATACAAGTAAATAAATAATTTTTATTTCAGATATTTTTATAATTAAATATTCGATTATTCAAATGATTACCGATTACAATGAAAGTTTGGTCTTACTTATTACGCCCATCACTAGTTGCATTAGTGTGCATTTAGCCTATACTTTTTTTTTTATTAATTCCAACCTTTTATTTATCAGAATTTACAATATCAATTTAAAAAAGAAAACTTAAAATAAAATGTACATTAAAAACTAAATTAACTAAAAAAATAAATAAATAAAATAAAATACTTACAAAAAAAATAGCTCCTCCAAATCGCTGTCCTGTGGCATGGTGCCCAATACGCTGGCAGCATTTCCTCTCTGAATTAATATACTTAATTTTTGAGAGAAAAAACTGCCAGCCTTTTTGTCACCAGAGACGTCAATGAGCCTTGGAGCAATTTATTTATAAAAAGCTTTTAGTTCTGATCCCCACGGACCCATCGTTTCAACCGCAAACGTCGAAAATAAGTAACTATTGCAAATAGTTTCATATTTTCGACGCTTGCTGATCTGAGCTTGTTCCGCCGCAGCACCAGCTCTAACAGAAGTACCTTGCAGGTGGGAAGGGGCTAGGGTATCCCAGCAGGTAAAATCCATACCAGAGATTGGCCCAATCTCCAAGGTACTAATGTCATTCCGTCTGGACGCTTGCCATCGTCTCGACTCAAACCGGTTGGTTCTAAAGTAGATGGGATCGAGACTACTGCAAGCGTCCTACGAATAAGATAATTAATGGGGCTGTGACGGAAATAGCGACCCGCACTTTTGGAACACGACAGCCCGTGGTGACCAAGCTCATCGACATCTTTTCCACATGGACAGCGATGTGGTTCACATACTTTTATTCCTAGTCGTAGACAGACTGATATCCGCAGAGTGCTATTTTCTAGAAGCGTGCCTAAATTTATTGAGGGAAGTGCATTTATCCATTGACCTGCACCATGATCCGACACCGCTAAGATACGAGCGTGATCCCTCATCGTTACAGATGAGTTTAGTTGTGATTTATGATCACGTTTTACCAGAGGAAAATCCCACAGCCTTTGCACTTTTAAGTTGTCAGGAAGGTTCTCGCTCGGACAAGCCAATTCCCAAGCTTCCTTGGCCTCTGTTAAGTATACAACCTCGACGTCCCCGCAGGACGGGCTTAAGATTTTACCAATGAGGTCGTGAGTACTATAAACAGAAGCCAAGTAAGCTGGTAAGGCAATATTAGATAACCTTCTAATTCCAAGGCCGCCAAATTTTACTGGTAAAGTAGCCTGTATGAAAGCCCGATCATCCAATTTTGAATTTAGTATTATTTCGATTTGTTGTTTCAAAATTTGGTCAATATTTTTAAGTAATAATGTGAATTTCCAAACGGGACAGGCTCTCAAAATGTATGTAAATTTTGGAACAAATAAACAAAATCAAAAAATATAAAGGGCTATGTGACTTTTTAAATTAAATATGCGGTCTGATACCGAATTAAAAACTTGTAATTTAGAATTGATGAATGATGGTACACTTTCTTCAAATATTGGAGCGCCTAATAGTTGTAATGAATCTTTATGAATGATTTTTAGGTTTGGTGCCAAAACATTGAATTTTTTAATAATGTCAGCTCGTTCATCCAAATTATACAAATCTGATAAATACAATTCGCATTTTTTACTATTTAATTGTAAGCCTATTGACGAAAATTTTGTGATAATGCTACTTAAATCGTTATAAACGATATTATAATTATTGTCTCCCAAAGTACCATCGTCTAAATACCAAATGTTTAATTTGCTTTTTAATTCTTTTATTATGGAATTAATACCTAAACTGAATATAGCTGGAACATAGAGGAATATAGAGGAACCTAATTGTATTGGTTCAAAAACATTTTTCATTTCTAATTTTATATTTTTACAACAAATTTTGGATGTAAGACGTCTAAAAGTTGAACCGATGGCAATTGGTCGTAGACCCCCATTTTTTTTTTTAAGGCACATAGGGTAGCCCCATATAATATGGGCGTGATCTCACTAGGTACTTTACCAGAAAGCATATGATTTGTTAAAGCGGTTATGGCTGAAACAAGTAATCTACCGTTTTCTCCTACTGTTTTGTTAGTTATATCTTTTAAATGTTGTGGAGTAATTCCATCCATTCCACCTGAAGAACCATTAGGAAACGTGGCGATGGAAAAAATTACATCACCTATAGATGCTTCCATAGGTTTATGTGAAGGATCAGGGTTCAAAGGAAGCGGCGAGGACGACAAAGGCTGTGGGTGTTTACTTCGGAGAGCATCTAGGGTGTCTGGATCATCAGGAGCTATTACGTCATCACTAAATAAGAGTTTAGCAGCACTTTGTTCGTCACCATCAGCAACTTTATCTTCTATTTTACTAATAATATTTTTGCAACGGTGTATATTATAATTAATGTTATTTCTAATATTTAAAAGATTAGGATTTCTTACATTTGTTCTAATGCTATTAGTTAAATTATTTTTAATACCTTTTTTATCACTTTTTTCCACGTGTAAAATTCGGTATGCATATGTAAATAAGTTTTCCCAGGAACTGACTGGGTTATCATCACAAACTTTTATTATGGTGTCTGCTAAACTCTTAGCTACAGACAAACGCGCTCCCCTCGGTATTCTTTTGATGACAGGTACCTGTTGTTTTAAAGTCCCTAGACGTAACCAAAGTGGTACAATATTAGTTTTAGGATCATTAACTATAATTTGGGTTGGTAAACTATCTGAAATATTAATCGAATTTTGTTGTTTACGGTGCCAAGCTTGATGTCGGGATAAGCCTCTCTTTCCCTTATACAAACGACCGTCAGTACATAAAGAACATGTTAGAAAATTGTTACTTTGAATTCTATCTGTAAATAAAGTATTATTGTTGGTACTACACGAAGCACCTGCCATCAAAACTTGTGTAAAAAAATAAAACTAAGAAGATAAGTAAATTAAAAAGACATAAATATAAAATTAATAGGTAACTAATAATTAAATAATAGAAAATATGTGTACAGTAATAACAATTTTGTTTCTTAGTTTCTTCCCCTGTCTGTTAGAGCCTGTTATTTATAACTTTTACATTTTGCCAAAATATTACTGGTTTTGATCAAGTTTTGATGTATTTGTTTCGAGTGATTTAAATTGTAAAAGAATTTCCACTGAACAAGAGTTTTATTAATCTCCTCAGCTTCTTAAAAATATATCCTGTAAAAACGCTGAAAATTCAAAGATTTTTCAACAGCAATAATGATCCACAGTCGATGATCCACGATGATGATAATTTAAATATTATGATTTCTTCCTTTATTTATCAACAATTATACTTCGTAATTATTAATTTTCACAGTAATTTAAATGGTTACTATACCTATACTTATATTTACCTCGTTCCGCACTAGAAGTCGCAGAAATAAATGCTCGGGAAATAGGACCTTTGCTCCGTCCATTGTTATTTGGTCTGAGATTATAGGAGAATAATTATTGGAGAATTTCACACAAAGATGAAGAATTCGTGTTTTCAAGTTGACGGCATTTGAATGCATGAAATTTATTTATTTTATTTTAATCAACAGCAACCCACAGCGGAAAAACTGTAAGATTGAATTCCTGGTTATACATATCACTAACAGTTTTCCCAAGGTATGAGATTACAGTATGAACAATTGGGTACCTACATACAAAATTAAAGCTTTCCTACATTTTAGCTTTACATATAAATTTATATTAAGTAAATGAGTAAAATCACCTAACAACATTCTCACATTCTTCCTAAATACATTAAACCTTTGCCCATGAAATGAAATGAAATATCTTTATTTGCCTTAAAATATGGTTACATATATAGATATTCAATTCTAATAGTACAGCATATTTTACTGGTTTCGGCGTGCACATCTAAAGTAAGTAGTAGGTATACAATTTATAGTATGAGAATATCAACTAAAAGTATAAAACTTTCAAGTAAAGTTTCTAAAATATATTTTACACTGTGAATTTACATAATTATATTTTGGATGTTTTCTTTATAAATCAATAATCGATTACTGAAAATTCAATTAGGTAAAATTATTATCAACAAGTGTCCCACCTCTAGTTGTGTGGCCGCCGTCTTCTGGGGCTCTAGAGAAAAAGCAGGCGAGGCGACGTGTCGTGTCACCTTCAATCAAAACTGTATAGACTTTGGCAGGTGACAGCGTACCTCACGCCTACTGTCACTGTGAAAATACATACGTTTTTGACTGAGGCGACACGACATGTCGTCTCGCCTGCATTTTGCTATAGCCCCAGGGGCTCTCACTGGGGCCTTATTCCGAGTTTGCAACCGCTAAACACTACAAAACGTTGTGTAAACTATAAATATGTAATTATAAGTTCCTTTATGTTAATTATAGAGTTGAAATTACAAGGTTTCACACATGTTCAAACTTGCGATGAATTCGTGTATTTCAAGATGGCGGCATTATTATAGCCAACCTAATATAGGGCACGTCGCCTCGTCTTCTTTTTCTCTAGAGCCCCTGCTGACCAAAGAACACAATCGCCGCATCGATCGATAAAAATGTATAGGAATATTACTCTATGGGTAGAGCCTGATCGACGTGAAACGTCAAATTTCACACATTTGGCTTTCGATTCTATTATCGATTGGTCTTTGGTAAGGCCCACAGACTATATTACCATTGGAATAGAACATATATTTACAGTTTATACAACGTCTTATCGTGTTTAGCGGTTGCAAACTTGGAATAAGGCCCCTGAAGAGGCGATTTAAGGACAAAGGGCGCCTCCCTATTATATCATATACCCTGCGTTCCGAGAGCTAACGCGGGCAGTTTCTCGTGCTGACTTCAAAAACCAGCGCGACCGCCCGTTTCAACACAGCCATGTCATTTTTTTTAGCGATGCTAAAATGCAGCTCGGAAACGATCGGTGTTGATTTTTGATGCCACTTTTTGACAAGAAGCACTATTTTGAATTAAATAATTGAAATTAAAAATATTACTACCTTATCATTATATAATAAATCAATATTTTTTAATTAACTATTATTTAAATACAATAATTTTATAATATCACAATATTAATTTAATTAACAACCTCAAACTAAATATACCAAAGCTGAATTTAGTTACACGATATTTATTTTTTAGGTTTAATCGAACTTTTAAAACTAAAACAGATATGAATATATAAAATAATTAATTAAATTCCAATTTGTAGATAGATATTCACATGTAAACAAACAACTGTCAAAAAGTAGCCGTGCTAACTTATCGTGTTAAAATTTCTGTTCGCGGAACGATTGATGGTAACTTGAATTGGGGCCTTATTCCGAGTTTTGACACGTTCACCGTCCGAATTTTGCGTACGTTTTTTAAGTTTTCGACGATCACCTTTGTATGGGATGACAGCTGTCATTTTTTAAATGGTATTACGAGTAATTGGCGAAATTTCCGTCACGCACGGTCGCGCATTTATTGTTTTGTCTATGAATTTTAGTATGGATTTCTTGTAATTTTGTATTACGAGTTGCATGCATTCAAACAAACGAAAAAAATGTTTTCTGCGACTGCCATAGAGTATAACTAATATCTAAAGAAAGCGGCAGCTTGTTCGTATACGTAGATTTGTGGTCGTCATTTTCGATATTCTTTATTTTTGTTAAAAAGAGTGGATTTTTTTGTAATTTATTTATTAGTAAAATCTGACTATTATTATTATAGATTATTGTGGAATTGTTGTGATTTTCGTTGTGTTATTTTTTGTTCCTTTTTGTTTTTTATATTTTTTGTGTTTTTTAGCCTATTATTATTATAAATATTTTTTTTCTTTTGTAAATATTATAATTTGTGTGACAGTATTGTGTTTTAATAATATGATATAAAAACCTGTTTATTTTATATCATATTTTTAACATTTATCTAATAAACTATTATATAATAACAATAATATAATTAACTCCTTGCGGAAGAAAAAACAACAAATAATTTATAATAACATATAATTAAATACTGGAACCCTTTGTGATTAAAATTAATAATGGATTGTAGGGTAGGCAGAAAAAAACACACTCTTTTGAATTGTTATATTTTTAATTAATTATTATATTAATATTAAAGCATTGAAAGATAAATGAAAGTGTAAATTACTTTAAGGACATCCCTGCCTTTTTGTTTTTCAACATTATTTACTCCAAAACAATCAACATTATGGAAGTTGAGCCAATGTCAAAACTTTTGGGCCTGGAGGACAAATTTGAGAGGACCATGAAGACCTTTGAAGCCCACTTTTCATCTGCATCTCTCTCCTCAATTTCAAGGGCGCAATTGGCTAAGAATTTCAATACTTTTAAGGACTTTGTACGGGAAACACGGTCACTGCCCAAATCAATAGTGTCGCTATTATGGCTAAAGATATTGGGAACAGAAGCCGGCGTAAGTTTATTATATTCCAGGGTATAAAAGAAGAAGTTGGTGAAAGCACTCCCAATACTATTTGTAATGTGGTGTCCAACAGGTTACATCAGCATTGTACACCAAGTAACATAAGTTTTAGCTAACGGCTTGGAAAACAAATTGAGCCGGACAAACCCCGTCCAATTCTGGTAAAATTTCAAGGTGAGGATATCCGAATCAGTATTTAGCAGGCCAAAAAGAGTCTTAAGGGCTCTGGTTTATCTCTAGCTGACTTCATGACACCAACTCGGAGGCAGATTTTCATTGAAGGCCGACAAAAAGACCATATACTTAATAACTGTTGGTCCCAAGATGGCAAAGACTACTTAAAATTGCCAAATGTTCAAAAACATTGCCTGCCTTCTGCTGCCCACCTAAGTGAATTGGCTGCCAAACATCCACCGGTTCAGCCTGAAACACAAATCAATAGGAAAATCCGTGCTGCAAAAACTTCTAAAACAAAATAATTCAAGAAATATTGTTAATTATGTATATTTACCCAGGTCTATAATTTTCTGTATATTAACATCAATATCTTATTAGTAGTTTTATTCCCAGAAATGGTTATTACAAGTTAAATTCATATTTCCTGTTTGTAAGTGTATTTCTCTATATGTTAAGTGAATACCCAAATTTCTTTCCTACAAATGTTGTAATTGTAACCATGCTTGCAACTAAAAAGGCTCTTACCATAAAAATTAAAATTACCAAATGTTTTCTTTCACAAATATTCACAATGTTTGTTTACATTTTTTTTTTTTTTTTTTCTTAAAATTTGGCAAAGGTACTGGAAAAGTCTAAGGTCAATGTACCATGGAGTTCTGTGTTATCCATAAATTCCATAATACTTATTAACATTACTATTGCCTATCTAAATATATAATGTTTAATTATATATAGTATTTAATTTAATTACTGCCTTACTTTATTGATGTTGAGTTACGTATTGTTTTATTTTGGTGATTTCTCTTCAATTGTGAACCAGCTGGCGGTTGATGTGGCACTTCAAAATATTGGCAAATTATTTCTGTTTTAATGACTTTATACATATATATATATTGTTTATATATTTATTATTAATTACACTTATTTTTATATATTATACCATATTACCTATATATTATGCCTAACTCATCTTCAGAAGATGAATCTATAGAATTTTATTCGTGTAACTCATCCACTTCTGATGAGTTTGAAGTCAGCAGAAGCGATATTCTTCTTGGTTAAGCATTACATAACACTTTTTCAACGTTTTATAAAATTTTTAACCTTTTTCATATAAATGCCCAAAGTATTCCAAGTCACTACTCTGATTTGCTAACCGTTTTAATCTCGATTATAAAATCAAAGCCCAAATTCCTGCTGCTTATTCTTATTTTAATGGGGAAAATTCTTATGTATTGAAAAATTGGGACTTTTTCCCGATTTTTCATTAGGTGGGAAATTTTCCTACTTTTCTTAAAATTAGATTTTTTTCCCACTAAAAAATCATTTTTTCGTCAAGTGGGTTCTTTTTCCTACATTTAAAAAAAGTGGGACTTTAAAAAAAAATCCCTCCAAAAATTTTTTTTTCGTCAAGTGGGACTTTTTCCTACTTAAAAATAAATGTTTTTCGTCAACTAGAACTTTTTTCCTACTTTTTAAAAAAGTGGGACTTTTTAAAAAAATCCCACTAAAAAAATATTTTTCCGTCAAGTCGGACTTTTTCAGGATTGTTCGCAGTAGTTCCATTGCGTTGTTCCATGATGGAACTAGTGCGAATTTTTTTTCGCACACATTTTTTAAGAGTAATGGTAATAATGGAACTACTGCGAATAATAAAATAATTAATAATTCGCACTAGATCCATTATGGCACTATTAGTTTTTTTATGCAATAGTTTCATTTCTATACAATAATGTTGCTGCGAATAATAAAACTAAGTTCGTCACTTGTAATGACGATTATGCTTTAAAACAAATATTCCGCAATGCACCAAGGAACAGATCCAGGAACTCTTGATTTGAGGGGTCTCGGGCCTTTTGACAAGATTTTTAAATTATTTTTTTTGCCGTAATAATATACGTAATGAGCCTCAGTGGCGGATCCAGGGGGGTGGGGGCGGAAGCAACGAAATTTATGAAAGGGATGAAGAATTGGTTACAAACGTTCATGTAATGGGTGAAGCGTTAGTGATTACGTGACCGATGACACATAATTTCTGTAGGTCATTATTGTAACATTAAAGCTACGTTCGCACGTTGGTAGTTTTTTTTTAAACTAGTATCCACGTTGTTCTTTATGAAATAGGAATATCTTTTTGAATTATCCAAATCGGACCATTAGTTACGGAGATATTAAATAATAAACATAGACCGTTCCTGCCGCTAAAAGCCAGTGTGCCAAGCACGCGTGACGTCACAAATATACGTGGTGGCCTAGTTGGTTAGACCTTGGACTTAAAAACGCTTAGGTCCCTGGTTCGAATCCCGGTGTGTACCAATGAGTTTTTAATTTAAAAATTTATGTACATTTGTTTGACAACATCACTATAGTGCCTCGGAGAGCACGTTAAGCTGTCGGTCCCGGTTTCACTATACCAACTTGTGAAACTGTTTATAGATGGGTTATTGAGTCTATCCAAAACATCGCGACGAGTTAGCCACTTGTTCGGTGTAGACTCATACCATCGGCTACAACGAGGTGGGATTAAAACCCCTCCGCTGGGTACCCTGGGGCCGTCTAGGCGGTCTCGGGCGCCGTAAGGCACCCGTGATGATACATACATACATACTTTCCATTACACCATTAGTTTTGGCACAATAGCGCTCACAGTGTTAAACTCCCCCACACCCTCCTCCTTCCGCTCGATACCGCGCAGTGGCTAGCTATGGCTACCGGGCGTAGCCAAGTCAAACCAACATTTTTTTTGGTCTTTCTTTTGGCACGAAACTAGTTTATCTGGAGTTTTGACAGACGTATTAATACATTTCGGCACCATACAATATGTATACATAGTAAATAAGTTCTACCAGACACACAACCGACATTTAATTAGTTTTAAACACAATCAGCCAAGCCGAAACACAGCGCGCCTCACAACTGCCTACGGTTAACTGGCGGCGACCATCACAGTGACGTCACACACTCAGAGCCGCGACAACTTGAAGATCGGCACATTCATTTGATTGCTACTAGCTAATTTTTAGTCGTATGACAAAAATAATTACACCATTCTTTTGGATTTTTTATATACTTTAATATTACATTCAAAACTAAAATCCTCGTTGATCCTCATTCACACGTTCCCAAAATTCCCTCTTTATGATAATTTTCCCGTAATTCCCACTTTTTTTACTAGAATTTAAAAGATTAAAAAAAGTTAAACATTGTCACGGGCGGCCCGAGAGATTTATTATACCCTATATATACAAGACATGAGTCTTGTCTTGAAGTGGCCGTGCAGCTATGTTTATAAATTTCTTATTTTCTCTAGGTACAGTTTAAAAAACTGCTACTTTATTTTTCTTCTTATTATGGCAACTCGTGCAACTTGTACATTTCTGTCACGTCAGTGTATAATTTAACCTTATAATTTAACAAGTAGTTCTTTGTCGTATAGCAATAAACCAAGAAGTTCTTCGAGCCAAGAGTTTATTGCTTTAGACATTATCTACGGATGTTTTTTTTTCAAACTTCCAAATTCATGTTATATTTCTAGTAAGCATGTCGTTAAATTGTAAATTACGTACTAAGAAAAAAATGAAATGCTTCTATGCCTGTTCTATCAGAGGCCCACAAGTAGGTAGTTCTTTGTCGTATACTAATAAACCAAGAAGTTCTACGAGCCAAGAGCTTATTGTTTTAGAAGACAGTATCTACAGACTTTTTTTTTTCTAACTTCCAAATTCATGTTATATTTCTAGTAAGCATCTCGTCAATTTACAAATAACTTACCAAAAAAACGACATGATAATATGAAATGCTTCTATGCCTGTTCTATCAGAGGCCCACAAGTAGTTCTTTGTCGTATTCCAATAAACCAAGAAGTTTTTAGAGCCAAGAGCTTAGACATTATCCACAGGGTTTTTTTTTTCAAATTTACAAATTCATGGTATATTTCTAGTAAGCATGTCGTCAAATTGTAAATTACTTACTAAGAAAACGACATAATAAAATGCTTCTATGCCTGTTCCATCAGAGGCCCACAACTAGTCTTTGTCGTATACAAATAAACCAAGAAGTTCTTCGAGCTCTGTTACTATAATTTCTATACTAGTAGGCCTGTCCTGGTTTCAATGAAGCAAAACTGTATTTGTTTTTGTAATTTATTTTCTAATAAAAAAACGCTTTGGGTAATGGCCGTGTCCAGCAGCGGACTGCTACAGGCTCAAGATACAATAATTTAAAATATAACACAAAAAACAATGAAAAGCCCTGTAAATACAAAAAAAATAGCACTTACGTTTTAGCTGCGTGCAATACAACGTGGGGTTTCACAGACCCCAGAGGCGTTCACTGAGGTTAGGGCACGATTTAGACAAAATAAATCTAATCAGTCTATTTGGCATATTCATTCATTCATATTTTATTTCCACCATAGGTACAATACAGAACACTTGGTTATCGTCATACATAACAAAATAACTAATCAAATGAAATTCAAACAAATATGAAAAATAATAACAATGATACAGCTAGTAACCAAAAAGTACATATAAAATACAAAAGCTATATAACAGAAAATCAATTGTCGGTGAGATAAATCAAATAAAAAATAGTACAAATATGTTAGCAGCTGTATAGGGGCTTTGTCCTAAATACATCAATGTCTTTAAACACTATAAATATATATATATATATATTCATCCTGTATATATATATATAGGATGAATATATATATATATATATATATATATATATATATATATATATATATATATATATATATATATATATATATATATACAGGATGAATTTGAATGGATGTACTTTGGGCTAATATGAGGTTCTGCTGATCAAATCGAACAACTTTTCCCATGGAACCATATGTCGCAAATGAAAAAAAAATTTGGCTTCCCCATACAAATTGGTCATTTTAACATTACTAGTTTGTATGGAGAAGGCAATTTTTTAATAATGTCACAACACAACTTAGGAGTAATTAAATATCAATACAAAACAAGTAATAGACCAAAGTCAAATGCTATGTGAAGTCTTTTATATCATATAGTTTAAGGCCCCGGAGCCAATTCTGACATTTTCTTTTAAATACTTTTGAATTTAGTTTCTTCCAATCATCGTCTATTTTATTATAAAATTTTACACTATTTATAACATAACTTTTATACTTTGTATTTAATTTACATTTAATATTAGAAATTTTATTTTTGTTTCTTGTTGAGAACGAGTGCTTATCAGAGTTCAATAGAGTATTATGAATATTTTTATTTGCATATATAATATTATTTAATAGATACATAGATGGTAATGTTAAAACGGCAATGTCGCACTCGAGATTATCTGGAGGTACAAATTAATAGCACTAAAATTAAAAGAGATATCCATAAAATATTACGCCTGGGGTATTAAACCCCACGTTGTACGCGGAAGGTTAAAACTCAAAATCACTTTACCGCGATACATCGAAAAGGTTTCTTGTGTTACCAAAACTAACTTTTTTGACTACTTCTCAGAACTAACTAAGATGAAACAACAACATAAAATATATAAACTTTACTATTAAGTGATATAAATCACCAAATTTACAAACTAATTATTCATCATGCCAGCCTTTCGCGCGTCCACTGCTGGACATAGGCCTCCCCCAAGGATCGCCACAATGACCGGTTCTGCGCTGCTTGTATCCATCGGCTTCCCGCGACCTTTTTCAGGTCGTCGGTCCATCTTGTGGGGGGCCTGCCTCTCCTGCGTCCTCCGGCACGCGGTCGCCACCCGAGAACCTTAATGCCCCAACGGCCGTCCGTTCTGCGAGCTATGTGGCCTGCCCACTGCCACTTAAGTTTGGCGATTCTGGAGGCTATATCGGTTACTTTGGTCCTTTTGCGGATCTCATCGTTTCGAATACGATCCCGCAAGGAGACGCCGAGCATAGCGCGCTCCATCGCCCTTTGTGTGACTGTGAGCTTTTTCATGAGACCCATAGTTAGCGACCACATCTCTGATCCGTAAGTCATCACTGGCAACACACACTGCTCGAACGCCTTGGTTTTTAAACACTGCGGTATTTGGGACGAGAAGATATTACGTAGCCTCCCGAATGCTGCCCAGCCGAGTTGGATTCGACGAGAGATCTCTTTCTCGAAGTTGGATTTACCTGTTTGGATTGACTGTCCACATGTTGTACGCGACGTAATTAAGTTAGTTAAAAATCGCAATTAATAAATGTAAATAATATAGTTTATTATAGTTGATTTCATAGGTTAATTTGTCTAGTTTATATAGTGACTTAGCATATGTTATATAATATTATTTGTATTTAATAGAGAAGTTAATAGGGTTTAGTAATTAGTATTCTAGAATAATATAGAATAAGAACTGCGTAGTTTATTCGGTAATGGAAAATTCCCAAATCTTCGAGAACAATCGTGGCGCGTTGCTATTGGCTAGGTGGGCGGAGCCTAAGCGGCTATATAACGCGAACACCGACCGCCGCCGACACAGTACAGTTCCGTTCAGTTCAGACAGACAAACCGACAACCACACAGTCATCGCTACAAGACAGTCAAGACGCGCTCCGCTACAGTCTACAGCCGGACATCCGATACAGACTGAAGCGCAACAGACGGTTCGAGCCCAACAGCAAGAAGCCGGACGGAGCACGGAGACAGAAATAGTCGTGCCGTCCAGTTATAGTAATAGTACGGGTCTTCGAACAGCCACAAGCGGCAAAACAGGCTACAGTGGAAAACTATAGTAAAGAACGTATTGTAGAATGTACCTATTTGTTTCTCTATTATAGTACGTATTTTGTATTATTGTTTCATTACTATACCCAAATAAGGTCCACACGACTGACCGGTATCGAGCTGATCCGGAATAGGTGCAAGGGTCTAAGATCACGTCTCACGTGGTCCGTCCCGCACACATGTTTAGGCGCACTTTTTTAGAAGCCCCACTGAGATCATTGAGCATTATGCCGATTCGTTGTAATTTCCAGTTTTGCGCACGGGCGTTCGGGGATCCCTATCCCCACTCCGCGACCGGTACCAGCCAATCGCCGCGCAGGAGATTACCCCCACTCAACCCTCAAGCCGAAGATTGCCGAAGATGGACGAGGCTTCGGACGGCCGACCGCCGCCGCCTGCCTCGCCATCTCCTCCACGTGCTGTCCTGGAAGCGGCCGATGAATCGGAGTCTCTTTTGTTAGAAAGAGTCCGTTCATCGGGCCTGTCTCCGGACGCACTCGCCGAGCTCGTCGAGGCCATGTCCTCCGCGCCGGCCGACGATGACCCCACCCCGATGACACCTGCATCAGGGTTCTCCCAGCCTTTCCTGGACCCGAGGATCCAGGCCGTCTTGCAACGGGTCATGATCTCGGGGGCCAAAAGGCCAAGAACGAGCGACAGCAGCTTGTCGCCGGAGGGGAAGAGGGAGCGCCGGGAGCGTGTACGCGTCCCCGAGCAACACCCAGCCGACTCCGCCGCCGCCCAGCAGCTGACCCCGCACCGCCGAAGCCGTGATCCACGCCTGCATCGCAGTCACTCCATCGGGGTGCTGCCGACGCCGCGGACCATGGAATCTTCGGATGAAGAGTGCAGGATGCCGGCACCGCTACCGCCGCGCCAAACCAGACGCGCGCGGGTAGTAGTGCCCCCACCACCGCAGCCCGACATCGCTCGCCCCGCCCACTCGGCTATCCCCACCACCACCGCCGGTGCTGGCTCAGCTCGACACAGCATCGCAGCACGGACCGCACCGACCGCAACCGCAACTACGCGCCCGAACCCGCAGCCCGGAAGTTCCCGCCACGACCTCGTCTCGCGCCTCGCCTCCGACGCTCAGCGGGTCATACCGCTTGGAGCCCGACCGAGTGCCCCGGACCAGCCGTACGCGGCAACCGCCCGCTCCACCGGACCAACCCGACCTGGTGCCGCCGCCCAACAATCGGGCGCCGTCCGCCCAGGTCCTCCAGCCCGCGCCGTCCCTTCGTCAAGCAGTGCCCGACCAGGTACCGCCGCCCGACCACCGGGCCCGCCGGCCAAAGCCGCGGCCCCACAACGCCCAGGACCCGCCGCCCAGCTGATGGGCGCTATCCGCCCTGCCCAGCCCGTGAGCACTGCTCGCTCCGGGTTCGCCGCGCAGCCCGTGAGCACTGCTCGCTCCGGGTTCCCCGAGCAGCCCGTGAGCAATGCTCGCTCCGGGTTCACCGCGCCACAGCCCGTGAGCGCTCGCTCCGGGCCCTCCCATCAAGCCGGGGGGCCTCGCCCTGGCCCTTCACACGCCGCAATCACAACCGCCGCGCCGCTACAGAGCGCCGCACCTCTACCTGCAGCCGCAGCCGGCGCGGGGCCGAGCCTGACCCACAGCCGACCCGAGACGACGCCTGCCAATGTCGCGCCAGACACCTCGGGGTCCGACCCACAAGGATTGGGCGGGCCCACAACCCATAAAGGTACCACTACCGTCTCCTACGCCGCCGCCATAGGCACGAAACCTTCAGTTTCACGCACCGGCGACGGCGAGACGGATTTCTCTGTCCCTCCATCGGGGTCGATGAAGGCCCCAAACCCCCGATTTCCTCCATTCGTGGTGGAGGTCATGCCCAACTGGGCAATACACTTCCGTGCGCTCCGCAATAAGCTGGGGCATATCGTCAATGCCAGGCCTTTTGGGAAGGGCATCCGTTTTATACCGCGCACCGAAACGGAGTTTCGGGTAGTTCAAAAGTACCTCGTGAATCTCGAGAAGGAGGAGAACATATCGTGGTTCTCCTACTCACTCCCGGCTGATCGCAGCTTAAAGGTCGCGATCCGGGGTCTTCCGGCCAACACGGAAGAGCGGGACGTGGCAGAGGCAATCCGGGAGCTCGGATACGAGCCCGAATTTGTTCGACAAATCCGGGCTCGGGTCGGGCGCGCGGGATGTCTATTCTTCGCCCAGCTCCGTAGGTCCCCAGATCTTTCCACCGCGGCTCTGTTCAACACCACCGAGCTGTTGGACATAGCCGGGGTAAAATTCGAGGCCTGGAGGGGAAAGAAGGGCCCCGCTCAGTGCCACAGGTGTCAGCAGTTCCGGCACTCCTCGCACATGTGCCACAGGCCCCAAGCCTGTGTCAGATGCGGCGGGGGGCACCCGGCCAAGGAGTGTTCCCGCTCTCGCGAGGACCCCCCTACCTGCGCCAACTGTGGTGGTAAGCACACCGCCAATAACACCTCCTGCCCCGTCTTTCGCCGGGAAATCCGTAACAAGGCAGCCGGTACTGTGGCCCTGACAACCGCAGCCAGGGCCCCTGTTTCGGACCCGACCAAGACGGGGCGGAAGGAGGCGACGGCCCCTTCTTTGCCCACCACGCTCCGGCCCGCAGCTAACGATCCGAGGCCGAAGGATGCGCTTCCCAAACGCAAAGGGAAAAGGGGTCGAAAAGGCAAAAGCCGTAAGGCCCCAGCCGGCTCGGCCCCCTTAGCCCAGCGAGAGGAGCCCTCAGCTCCCCTGCCACAGGCAACTCCCAGCGAGCCTACTTTCAAACTGATGGATGTAGCCTCGCTTTTACTCGATATGATACGAGCTATCGAGGCGGGTGCAGACCCGCGTTCAGCTATGGCAACCGGACTAGCCGGTTTAGCTGTTAGCAGAGGCGAGTAGGTCGGTACTACGCGTCGTGCACTGGAATGCCCGCGGCCTGCGAAACCAGCGCCGTGCTTTGCAAATTTTCCTCAGTGATCAGCGTATTGACGTAGCGCTGATTAGTGAAACATTTCTCACTCCTTCTATCCAATTTCGAATCCCAAATTATATCATCTACCGGCGGGATGAACCTGCGTCCCGGTCCCGAGCCTATCGTGGGCTGATGGTACTGGTCCGCAGGAACATTATCCACCAACCCCTACCGATTCCTTCTTCCGAAGCTCCCTCCACACTGGGTATAGCGCTACATATAGGTGACAGCGAGCTGCACCTATATGCCGCTTACAAGCCTCCAAATGAAGCCCTCGACACAGGGGGACTGCGTCAGCTGTTCGATACGCAGGTCCCGATCCTCGTGGCCGGGGACTTCAATTGTAAGCACCCAGCGTGGAATTCCGCGCAAATAAACCGTGGGGGGCGCCACCTGCTGCGGGCCGCCGAGCGGGGGTGGTTCTGTGTGGACGGCCCGCCCGGGCCAACCTATATTCCTGAGAATCATAGGTTTGGCCCGGACGTGCTGGACATCACGGTGCACCGCAACCTGCCCGGCGCCCTGGAACAGGAAGTGCTCAACGACCTCGATTCCGACCACCTTCCCGTCCTAATCACTCTGTCTTCCCTCCCAACGAAAGTTTCGCCGCCAGTGCCCGCCAAGCGCGTTGACTGGGGAAAATTTGCAGACTACCTACAAACCCACACGCCTTCCTTTCCGGTTTCGACGCCTGAGGACGTGGATAGACTCGCGTCCGAACTGTCTGTACAGTCACGTAAGTCTCAAGAGAGGGCCTCCTCGGAGGCGCCTCCGCGAAGGGGGCTTCCCCCCCTCCCCCATAACATCAGGGGCTTGCTGAAAAGCAAGAGAGACTTACGTCGTCTGTGGCAGCGCACTCGCTGCCCGACGGTGAAGACCGAACTAAACGCGCTCTCGGCCCGGATCAGGAAAGCCATAGCGGATGTTTTCGCGGATCGTTGGCAAGCTCGGATTGAAGACGCGACCGGTGACCTGCGGGGGGTCCACCGGTTGTGCGCTTCGATGTCCAGTGCACCTAAAGCGGTCTGCCCCCTCCTCGATACCGACGGATCTCCAAGATTTCGAACAGAAGATCGCGCCCGGATATTTGCCGAATGCCTAGAGGGACAGTTTCGTCCCAACCCACCCCAGTCCCACGAACATGTCGCACAGGTAGAACGCGAAGTGGAGACCGGTCTCCGCTCCGCGGTACCAGAATCCGAACCCCCGATAATATTCTCCCCCGGAATGGTGGCGCGCGCCTTCAGCCGCCTCAAGCCGAGGAAAGCCCCCGGCGCCGATTGCATCGGAAACATGGCAATACGGTGTATGCCGCCGCGAACAATCGCCGCGTACACCCGCCTTTTCAATGGAATAGTGCGTACGGCACATTTCCCGACTTCCTGGAAGGAAGGTCGGATTATCATGCTACCCAAACCGGGGAAGAATATTAAGCTTCCCGAGAGCTACCGCCCCATCACACTCTTACCGGCGATTTCAAAGGTATTCGAAAAGCTACTTTTGCGACATATCGTACCTAACTTTACTCCACGCGACGAACAATTCGGGTTCCGAAGCGAGCATAGCACTACTCTCCAATTGACAAGAATGCTGCACAGACTGTCTGTGGCCCTTAACAGGCGTCACTTCACCTGTGCGGTATTCCTCGACATGGAGAAGGCGTTCGACAAAGTCTGGCACAGCGGGCTTCTGTTCAAACTCTTACAAACTAGCATACCTCGTAGGATAGTGCGGGTTGTGGCCTCCTTTTTGGAGGGCCGTAGCTTTCACGTCACTGTGGAAGGTCTTTGCTCCAACAAGCATCCCATCGCGGCGGGCGTCCCGCAAGGCAGCTGCCTTTCGCCTGTCCTCTACTGCTGCTACACCGACGACATCCCACTGGCCGAGACGAATGTCGAGCTGGCTCTATATGCTGACGACGCCGCATACTTTGGTTTCTCTCGAGACCTGAGTATGTCGGGGAAGTACATGCAGAGACAGCTCGATCTTCTTCCCGCCTGGCTGTCGGCTTGGCGACTTAAGGTCAATGTCAAAAAGACCCAAGCAGTGATTATCAGAGGAGTGGGCATGCGAAAGGGCGGCCGACCTCTGCTCCCGCTCACGCTTTGTGGTCAATCTGTGGACTGGTCTACTACTGCGACATACCTCGGTGTGAAAATCGACTCAACACTCACCATGGGGCCGCACGTGAAAAGCACGCGCGCTAAGGCTCTGGTCGCGCACCATAGACTGCGCCCAGTGTTATCATCCGGACTTCCCATCGAAACAAGACTGGCCATCTATAAATCTTACATCCGGCCCATCCTCACATACGCAGCGCCAGCATGGTGGGCGTTATGTGCGGATGCAAAAATCAGGCAATTAGAAGCCCAACAAAACAAGTGCCTGCGCACTATAACCGGCGCGCACTATTTTATGCGCAACGACTCGCTGCGTCGAGACCTCCGGATGGTAACACTGGACGACTTTGTTGTCCGTTTGGCTACCCGGATGTACTCGCGTGCAGATGCGTCAGACCACCCACATATACGGGACCTGGCCCCTCTGCACTCGAGACCACCGGATGCCATACGACGACTACCGCGCGACCTGGTATCGATCGCGAGCGGTGAGAGCGGAAGCGGTTCGGGGAGCGAAAGCGACTCGGACGGCTAAAGTGATCGCTGCGAGTGGTCGATTAGTACACAGATTTACCTCAAAGTCCTCATTATCACACCTTCGACCAATAATAAGGTCACCAAAGACCTATCCGTAGTAACGGTTAGCGAATAGCTACTACTGTAAGGAGACCACAATCTCGACACAGTTGCCCATCTCCCGTTGGGGGGACAGAGAAGATTAGACTGCATTATGCCGAGGTCCTCCAGGGTTTCAGCCATGACTACGATATCGTCGGCAAATCGAAGGTTAGTGATGTACTCGCCATTAATGTTGATGCTAAATCTTCTCCAGTCCAAGAGTTTGAAGACATCCTCCAATGCCGCAGTAAAAGTTTCGGGGTGATTACGTCTCCCTGTCTCACTCCTCGCTGTAGCTGGATGGGTCTTGAGGTCTGGTCTTGGAGGCGAACTGACATGGTAGCGTTTTTGTACAAACACTTTAGTACTTCGATATAGCGGTAGTCAATTTGGCACCGCTGAAGTGACTGAAGCATCGCCCATGTTTCTATCGAATCGAAGGCTTTCTCATAGTCCACGAAAGCTAGACACAGGGGCTGATTATATTCATCGGTTTTTTGTATAATCTGCCTCAATGTGTGGATGTGGTCTATGGTACTATAGCTTTTTCGGAATCCGGCTTGTTCGGGAGGCTGGAAGTCGTCAAGCCTACGTGAGAGACGATTCGTGATGACTCTCGAAAACAGTTTATAGACATGACTCAGAAGCGAGATGGGTCTGTAGTTCTTCAAAAAGGTTTTGTCACCCTTTTTGAAGAAGAGTACCACCACGCTTCTGTTCCATGCCTTAGGTGTTTTGCCCTCGAGGATGACGGAATTAAACAGCTTCTGGAGAGCCATCAGTAAAGGTTTGCCACCAGCTTTCAGGAGCTCAGACGTGATTCCGTCATCACCCGGTGCCTTGTTGTTTTTCAACTGTTTGAGAGCCATCCTAATCTCGTACAGGCTGATCTCCGGGATATCTTCGGTATAGTGTCGGGTTAACCTGGCTCTTGGATCATTTTCCAGGTTTTTGACAGGAGGCCGTGTTGTTGTGTACAACTGTCCATAGAACCTTTCGATCTCCGCCATAATCTCTGGTTTGGAGGCGACAACTCTGCCGTCCTCGGTCTTCAGCTTCGTGAATTGACTCTGGCCGAGAGACAGATCTCTTGCGAATACTTTAGAGCCTTTGTTTTGCTCAATGGCATCTTTAATACGATCTGTATTAAATTGCCGTATGTCGCGAGTCAAGGACTTTGAGATCTGTCTGTTGAGCAATCTCACTTTAGAAGCGTCAGACGAAGATTGCATGGTCATTCCGCGTCTCTCTTCCATGAGCTTTAAAGTATGGTCGGAGATCTTTCTAGCTCCTTTGTTAGATCGGATCTTAAAAAACTTCGATCCGACCTGGTGGACAGTTTCCACAACCCAAAAGAAAGCGCTCGGGGTTTTGGGTGTTAATAGGTACCGGCCGGAGCGTAGACTTCATTAATCGTGACCTTTCAAGCTTTGTATTGATATTCAATGTGCCTCTTACCAAACGGTGATCGCTCCCGGTTTTCACCTCATTGATCACTGAGACATCATTGAATATTTGCTTTCTGGTCGACAGGATGAAGTCTATCTCATTTTTAGTGGCACCGTTAGGGCTTATCCAAGTCCACTTGCGTTGTGGTTTTTTCTTGAAAAAGGAGTTCATCAAATACAGTCCCTCCTTTTCCATGAAGTTCGCAAGCAACTAATTATTACTTATTACCAATAAACTTAATCTAATATACTAAATTAAATTCCTCCATTATCAAACTTTAACTTAATATTATTTTCTCTTTAAAAACACATTAAATTATAAAGTACTTCATATGACATTATACTAAGTACTAATGCTCTGTACAATAGAATATTAAAAAAAAACATAAAAAAGGTTTTTCTGTCCATTGTTCTACTTCTTCTTCTTTTATTCGTGGCCTCTACGCCATATAGGCGTAATTTTGCCAATATCAAGTGCGATTATAAAGATTTACAAAGTAAAAGTGGGATAATAGGATAGAAAGGAACCGGGAAAGGACTAGGGTAGAATGGCGACATGACCGTATGAAAGCATACGGTATAGTCTTGCCAATATCAAGTGAAGGAGGAAAAAGAAATCGACAGTAAAATGGGTACCGCCACTTTACTGAAGATTATGGGATTATTTGAGATAACACAAACACTGAGATCACTGCGTAAATGCTACACTTCTCACACTTAATATTACTATACGAATGATTATTCAACAAAATTAGTACACTTTTGCACAATAATATTCAATAAAATTAAATTTGAAAAATATAATATATACACGCGTCTACAGTCTTCGGGCTACCCTCAAAGAATCTCCATTGTTCTAGGACAAATACAAATCTGAATCTATGAGCACGAATTGGGCACTCTGATTTCGTTTCTTCGAAATTTTTTCTAAGATAACGAATATTTTTTTGGCGTTTTTCATTTCATGTTATATTTCTAGTAAGCATGTCGTTAAATTGTAAATTACGTACTAAGAAAACGACATAATAATATGAAATACTTTTATGCATGTTTCATCAGAGACCCACAAGTAGTTCTTTGTCGTATACCAATAAACCAAGAAGTTGTACGAGCTTATTGTAAGAACTTATTGTTTTAGAAGACAGTATTTTGTACAGTATTTTATAACTTGTTTTACCAAAACTAACTTTTTTAACTACTTCTTAGAACTGACTAAGATGAAACAACAACAAAAAATATATATACTTTACTATTAAGTGATATAAATCACCAAAAATACAAACTAATTATTACTTATTAACAATAAACTTAATCTAATATACTTAATTAAAATCCTACATTATCAAACTTTAACTTAATATTATTCTCTCTTTAAAAACACATTAAATTATAAAATACTTCATATGACATTATACTAAGTACTAATGCTTTGGATTTAATTTTCAAGGTTTGAATAGTCTGTGCAATGAAATATAAATATATTAAAAAAAACTTTACGCAAAAACTGTTTTGTCTATGGTGCTTGCGACAACGAGAACGCACGAAGTTTAGTAACTCGTAATACGAATCGACGTCATCGCAACTCACGAAAAAATTGTAACGCGCGAACTTGTCGTGTTTAACGTTTGCAAACTCGGAATAAGGCCCACGTTCACCGTCCGAATTTTGCGTACGTTTTTTCCGTTTTCGACGATCACCTTTGTATGGGATGACAGCTGTCATTTTTTAAATGGTATTACGAGTAATTGGCGAAATTTCCGTCACGCACGGTCGCGCTTTTATTGTTTTGTCTATGAATATTAGTATGGATTTCTTGTAATTTTGTATTACGAGTTGCATGCATTCAAACAAACGAAAAAAATGTTTTCTGCGATGCCATAGAGTATAATTAATATCCAAAGAAAGCGGCAGCTTGTTCGTATACGTAGATTTGTGGTCGTCATTTTCGATATTCTTTATTTTTGTTAAAAAGAGTGGATTTTTTTGTAATTTATTTATTAGTTAAATCTGACTATTATTATTATAGATTATTGTCGAATTGTTGTGATTTTCGTTGTGTTATTTTTTGTTCCTTTTATGTTTTTTATATTTATTGTGTTTTTTAGCCTGACTATTATTATTATAAATAATTTTGTTCCTTTTGTAAATATTATAATTTGTGTGACTGTATTGTGTTTTAAGTAATAATATGATATAAAAAACTGTTTATTTTATATCATATTTTTAACATTTATCTAATAAACTATTCTCCTTGCGGAAGAAAAAACAACAAATAATTTATAATAACATATAATTAAATACTGGAACCCTTTGTGAATAAAATTAATAATGGATTGTAGGGTAGGCAGAAAAAAACACTCTTTTGAATTGTTATATTTTTAATTAATTATTATATTAATATTAAAGCATTGAAAGATAAATGAAAGTGTAAATTACTTTAAGCACATCCCTGCCTTTTTGTTTTTCAACATTATTTACTCCAAAACAATCAACATTATGGAAGTTGAGCCAATGTCAAAACTTTTGGGCCTGGAGGACAAATTTGAGAGGACCATGAAGACCTTTGAAGCCCACTTTTCATCTGCATCTCTCTCCTCAATTTCAAGGGCGCAATTGGCTAAGAATTTCAATACTTTTAAGGACTTTGTACGGGAAACACGGTCACTGCCCAAATCAATAGTGTCGCTATTATGGCTAAAGATATTGGGAACAGAAGCCGGCGTAAGTTTATTATATTCCAGGGTATAAAAGAAGAAGTTGGTGAAAGCACTCCCAATACTATTTGTAATGTGGTGTCCAACAGGTTACATCAGCATTGTACACCAAGTAACATAAGTTTTAGCTATCGGCTTGGAAAACAAATTGAGCCGGACAAACCCCGTCCAATTCTGGTAAAATTTCAAGGTGAGGATATCCGAGTCAGTATTTAGCAGGCCAAAAAGAGTCTTAAGGGCTCTGGTTTATCACTAGCTGACTTCATGACACCAACTTGGAGGCAGATTTTCATTGAAGGCCGACAATTATATGGTCTTAATAACTGTTGGTCCCAAGATGGCAAAGACTACTTAAAATTGCCAAATGTTCAAAAACATTGCCTGCCTTATGCTGCCCACCTAAGTGAATTGGCTGCCAAACATCCACCGGTTCAGCCTGAAACACAAATCAATAGGAAAATCCGTGCTGCAAAAACAAAATAATTCAAGAAATATTGTTAATTATGTATATTTACCCAGGTCTATAATTTTCTGTATATTAACATCAATATCTTATTAGTAGTTTTAGTTTTATTCCCAGAAATGGTTATTACAAGTTAAATTCATATTTCCTGTTTGTAAGTGTATTTCTCTATATGTTAAGTGAATACCCAATATTTCTACAAATGTTGTAATTGTAACCATGCTTGCAACTAAAAAGGCTCTTAGCATAAAAATTAAAATTACCAAATGTTTTCTTTCACAAATATTCACAATGTTTGTTTACATTTCTGTTTTTTTTTTTTTTAAATTTCTCTTAACTTTTGTATGAGCTTTGGCAAAGGTACTGGAAAAGGCTAAGATCAATGTACCATGGAGTTCTGTGTTATCCATAAATTCCATAATACTTATTAACATTACTATTGCCTATCTAAATATATAATGTTTAATTATATATAGTATTTAATTTAATTACTGCCTTACTTTATTGATGTTGAGTTACGTATTGTTTTCTTTTGGTGATTTCTCTTCAATTGTGAACCAGCTAACTGGCGGTTGATGTGGCACTTCAAAATATTGGCAAATTATTGCTGTTTTAATGACTTTATACATATATATATGGTTTATATATTTATTATTAATTATACTTATTTTTATATATTATACCATATTACCTATATATTATGCCTAACTCATCTTCAGAAGATGAATCTATAGAATTTTATTCGTGTAACTCATCCACTTCTGATGAGTTTGAAGTCAGCAGAAGCGATATTCTTCTTGGTAAAGCATTACATAACACTAATTTCAACGTTTTATAAAAATTTTAACCTTTTTCATATAAATGCCCAAAGTATTCCAAGTCACTACTCTGATTTGCTAACCGTTTTAATCTCGATTATAAAATCAAAGCCCAAATTCCTGCTGCATATTCTTATTTTAATGGGGAAAATTCTTACGTATTGAAAAGACTTGACTTTTTCCCGATTTTTTTTTTCGCACACATTTTTTAAGAGTAATGGTAATAATGGAACTACTGCGAATAATAAAATAATTAATAATTCGCACTAGATCCATTATACTATTACTTTTTTTATGCAATAGTTTCATTTCTATACAATAATGTTGCTGCGAATAATAAAACTAAGTTCGTCACTTGTAATGACGATTATGCTTTAAAACAAATATTCCGCAATGCACCAAGGAACAGATCCAGGAACTCTTGATTTGAGGGGGGGCTCGGGCCTTTTGACAAGATTTAAAAAAAAAAATTTTTGCCGTAATAAGCCTTAATGACGGATTTCGTAATGAGCTTTAGTGGCGGATCCAGGGGGTGGGGGCGAAAGCAACGAAATTTATGAAAGGGATGAAGAATTGGTTACAAACGTTCATGTAATGGGTGAAGCGTTAGTGATTACGTGACCGATGACACATAATTTCTGTAGGTCATTATTGTAACATTAAAGCTACGTTCGCACGAGTGTTTATATAAAGCGTTAGGAGTTCGGCGTTGGTTAGTTTTTTTTACTAGTTTAATTTTAAACTAGTATCCACGTTGTTCTTTATGAAATAGGAATGGTATATCTTTTTGAATTATCCAAATCGGACCATTAGTTACGGAGATATTTAATAATAAACATAGACCGTTCCTGCCGCTAAAAGCCAGTGTGCCAAGCACGCGTGACGTCACTGTGGCTGACTATTTCGTGCGCTAGCTGTATTTAGCGCAGCGAGAACACATTACAAGATAGCAACAGCGGTAGCGGCTTCTTTAGGTGTAGTTTTTGTTATGGAAATCAATTATTAATCCTTAAGTTATCTGAAAACGACAACAAACTTTCCATTACACCATTAGTTTTGGCACAATAGCGCTCACAGTGCTAAACTCCCCCACCCCCTCCTCCTTCTGCTCGATACCGCGCAGTGGCTAGCTATGGCTACCGGGCGCAGCAAAGTCAAACCAACATTTTTTTTGGTCTTTCTTTTGGCGAAAATAGTTTATCTGGAGTTTTGACAGACGTATTAATACATTTCGGCACCATACAATATGTATACATAGTAAATAAGTTCTACCAGACACACAACCGACACTTAATTAGTTTTAAACACAATCAGCCAAGCCGAAACACAGCGCGCCTCACAACTGCCTACGGCTAACTGGCGGCGACCGTCACAGTGACGTCACACACTCAGAGCCGCGACAACTTGAAGATCGGCACATTCATTTGATTGCTACTAGCTAATTTTTAGTCGTATGACAAAAATAATTACACCAATCTTTTGGATTTTTTATATACTTTAATATTACATTCAAAACTAAAATCCTCGTTGATCCTCATCCACACGTTCCCAAAATTCCCTCTTTATGATAATTTTCCCGTAATTCCCACTTTGCCGTGCAGCTATGTTTATAAATTTCTTGTTTTCTCTAGGTACAGTTTAAAAAACTGCTACTTTATTTTTCTTCTTATTATGGCAACTCGTGCAACTTGTACATTTCTGCCAGTGTCACGTCAGTGTATAATTTAACCTTCAGATAACTAACAGATTTATTTAAATTAAATTTATTATATATTCATATTCTAACGTTTAATAGGATGAAAATTAAAAATAATAAACAATTTTATTTCAATCATTTATTACAAAATCTCAAAAACAAAATATCACCTTTTTACCTACAAAAATAATGGAATATTTTAACTTAATAGCCAAATATATATATTATATCATTACTAACATTGTGTTATCCCTTACATTATAATATACAATAGAATATTTTAAAAATTAATAAAAAAGGGTTTACTATCCATTGTTCTAGGACAAATACAAATTTGAATCTATGAGCACGAATTGGGCACTCTGATTTCGTTTCTTCGACAATTTTTCTAAGATAACGAATATTTTTTTGGCGTTTTTCATTTCTGTTTTATATTCTTCAAATAATTCTCTTTGAGTCTTAATCCTAAGTTTCTTAGAGCTTATTGCCATATTATACATTATCTATAGACTTTTTTTTTCAAACTTCCAAATTCATTTTATATTTCTAGTAAACATGTCGTCAAATTGTAAATTACTTACTAAGAAAACAACATGATAAAATGAAATGCTTCTATGCCTGTTCCATTAGAGACCCACAAGTAGTTCTTTGTCGTATAGCAATAAATCAAGAAGTTCTTCGAGCCAAGAGTTTATTGCTTTAGACATTATCTACGGATGTTTTTTTTCAAACTTCCAAATTCATGTTATATTTCTAGTAAACATGTCGTCAATTTACAAATAACTTACTAATAAAACGACATGATAATATGAAATGCTTCTATGCCTGTTCTATCAGAGGCCCACAAGTAGTTCTTTGTCGTATTCCAATAAACCAAGTAGTTTTTAGAGCCAAGAGCTTAGACATTATCCACAGGGTTTTTTTTTTCAAATTTACAAATTCATGGTATATTTCTAGTAAGCATGTCGTCAAATTGTAAATTACTTACTAAGAAAACGACATAATAAAATGCTTCTATGCCTGTTCCATCAGAGGCCCACAAGTAGTCTTTGTCGTATACAAATAAACCAAGAAGTTCTTCGAGCTCTGTTATTATAATTTCTATACTAGTAGGGCCTGTCCTGGTTTCAATGAAGCAAAACTGTATTTGTTTTTGTAATTTCTTTCAATAAAAAAACGCTTTGGGTAATGGCCGTGTCCAGCAGCGGACTGCTACAGGCTCAAGATACAATAATTTAAAATATAACACAAAAAACAATGAAAAGCCATGTAAATACAAAAAAAATAGCACTTACGTTTTAGCTGCGTGCAATACAACGTGGGGTCTCACAGGCCCCAGAGGCGTTCACTGAGGTTTTTGAGGTTAGGGCACGATTTAGACAAAATAAATCTAATCAGTCTATTTGGCATATTCATTCATTCATATCTTTATTTCCACCATAGGTACAATACAGAACACTTAGTTATCGTCATACATAACAAAATAACTAATCAAATGAAATACAAACAAATATGAAAAATAATAACAATGATACAGCTAGTAACCAAAAAGTACATATAAAATACAAAAATATATAACAGAAAATCAAATGTACAAACAACAAGAAATAAAATAAAAATTTAGATGCTATTTATGTATTTCAATATAAAATTTATAGTAAAATTGCAGCTGTATATAGTACAAATATGTTAGCAGCTGTATAGGGGCTCTAAAATACATCAATGTCTTTAAACACTATAAAAAAAAATAGATATATATTTAAAAAAAAAAAAATGAAAGTATGTAATAAATAACTAAGCGACCGTTAATGGCCTCTGTCAGAAATATTTTTTAAAGATATAATTAATAATGGGTCAGTATAATAAAACGTAATGTCACAACACAACTTAGGGGTAATTAAATATCAATACAAAGACCAAAGTCAAATGCTATGTGAAGTCTTTTATATCATATAGTTTAAGGTCCCGGAGCCAATTCTGACATTTTCTTTTAAATACTTTTGAATTTAGTTTCTTCCAATCATCGTCTATTTTATTATAAAATTTTACACTATTTATAACATAACTTTTACGAAGAATAATACCCCCGGGACAGTCCGAGAGGGGGGGCGGAAGAACTGTCCACAGGAGTCTTTAAACAACAACCTTGGCGAGAACACGGAATTGAAATGCCCTACGTGCGGGAAAATTTACAAGAGACAAGCCTGGTTCAAGAAACATTTAAAATTACATGAAGGAACTTAAAATTACAACTATACTGCGGATAGAGCTGAATCTCATATGTCCCAAGGTACACCTACATGTGAAACCAACCAGGAGTCCATCAACATCAGGACGCGTCTTAGCGTCCCCCCTATTAAAGAATCAACTTGGAAGGTGCACGATCTTACTTTGGCAGTCTTGCTCGATAGCCCTGGTTCCAAGCAAGATATTAACAGCCAGGTACAAACCTTTCAGTCTACGGTATACAATTACTTTGTGGAGCACTATCCTCCGGAATCCACATATGCATATACCAAGAAAGAAAATGCTTTTAAACTGAAAATGAGGCGTAAAAAGAGGGAGCTCATAAAGAAACTTCGCTGGGCCCAAGCGATGGGAGACAAGAACCTGTGCCATAAGTTAGCCAGGGCATTAAGATCTATTCTCAAATTAATCCAGGGAATTTGTCTCCAGATACAAGATAATAAAAATCAATTTAATAGAGCCCAGCATGAAGTTAGATTTGACAAAAACCCTTTTATTTATGCTAAGAAGATTTTCAGTGAAAATAGTGGAAGACTTTCGCTGACCAAAGAACAAATCTATAAACACTTCAGTGAGACTTATGCAATGCCTCAAAGAGAGATAGCATACCCGGATCCACCTTCAACACGACCGCATAATCCTGCAGTAGACTTTCAATGCAATCCACCAAGCATTGAAGAGACTGAGGAGCAAGTGAAGAAGAAAAGCGTAAAGTCAGCACCAGGTCCGGATGTCATACACTACATTGTATATAAAAAGTGTCCTCACATTCGCAAGTATTTACATAACATCTACTGTAGAATATGGTCAAGCAAACAAGTACCGACTGTGTTCGGAGAAGCAGCTTTTGTTCTTATACCAAAAAAGCCTGAGGTTACTGATTCTAAAGATACAAGACCTATTTAACGCAATAGGTATCTTTAGGATCATTAACCTCAGGCTTTTTTGGTATAAGAACAAAAGCTGCTTCTCCGAACACAGTCGGTCACAAACACTGTCCAAAATCTTCTTTTCTATACTTCAAGCAAGAATGTCGAGGTTTATGATCACAAACAAGTACTTTTTATCCCAGCACCAGAAAGGATTTCTTCCGGGAATTTCTGGTTGTTTGGAACACAACACCTTACTTTCGGAATGTTTGAAGGATGCCAGGGAGAACGAGCGTCAATTGAGTGTCTGCTGGATTGATTTGAAAAATGTTTTTGGATCGGTCCAGTATAAATTGCTACAAGTTGCCCTAAAATGTTATAACTTCCCAACAGTGATCATAGATATAATTGCTAACTATTATAAGAACTTAAGATTTGTCATTACAAATAAAGATGGGTTCACAGATCCTCTTAAATATAATGTTGGGCTATTTCAAGGCTGTTGTCTCTCACCAATAGCTTTCAATATTATTATTAACATCTTAATTGACAAACTTAAAACTAGTGAAAAGAAGTGGGGATATAGATTTAAGTTAAATAATGTATATTCGGAGTCCATCTTAGCATTTGCAGACGACCTAGCAGTGCTAACACGCAATCCAAAACAATGCCAGAATTTGCTTACTCTGGTAGACGAATTCTGTGTATGGTCGAACGGCATGAGAACAAAACCATCAAAATGCTTCTGTCTGTGTCTGGGCAGACGAAATACTAGGTTTACGTAATACGACCCAGAACTATTCATAGCAGGGCAGAAAGTAGCCCCAGTAGAGGAAGCCATGCCTTTCAAATTTCTGGGCAGAAGGATCGATTTTAAAGGAAGAACACCATCCTTATATGTGGTTGTGGAACGCTTTATTATTGACATTAACAAGGTAGATCAACAGCCAATGAGTAATGTCAAGAAAGCTTGGATTTATGACAACTACCTAACATCTCGTCTAACATGGCCTTTTCTTGTATACGACTTCAACAAAACTCTTTTGGTAAATCTGGATGCAACTGTCATAAGAAAACTTAAGTCTTGGCTTGGATTAGCACAGGGCGCTGACTCCTCTACGCTGTTCAGGGGACAGCAACAATTTGGGATGAATTTTAAAAAACCATCTGAGTTGTACAAACATCTACGTGTAACCAAGCAACAAATCCTGAGTAACTCTCGGGATAATCTGATTGCATCTCTCCCAAAAGACTCATTGGCCTCTGAGATGGAGTCAAGACTTCAGTTTCATAAATCATTTATGAGCGGTGTCCAGATCAGCAAAAGGGGGTTAGGTTGAAAGAAAAAGGAATGTGATAAAGATGTTATTAAATCTTTCCTTAGGGAAGATGAAGAGCATGGCTACAGAGTTCACGCGATGACCCTAGAAGTACAGAATGAATGGCTTACTTTGGGGGAAGTTTGTATTCCTCCAGCCCTGAAATGGCGCACACTCATGTACGATTGGTCTCCGGCACTTATTAAGTTCTATCTTAATGCCTTTCAAATGTCCCTACCTGACCAGAGTAATCTGGTAAGATGGGGGAAGGCAACAGATAAGACATGTACATTGTGCGGTGTTGCTGTAGGGACTGCCAGACATATACTTGCTGGGTGCAAAACTCTACTTGAAAAGGGTCATTATTCGCACCGACATGATAAAGTTCTAAGTCTCAGTATTGCTAGAGCCAGAAAAGGATTAACAACAAATGAAAGACTACTTTTGTAAAGGAGGGGCAACTCAAGAAAACTCAAAGTAAACCTTTCTCAATCCTGGACAAAGCACAAAACTGGAAAATATTCATGGATACATTTAAAATACATTACAAGATTCCAGACGAACTAGCAGTTTCAGCCTATAGACCAGACATACTGGTGTACTCTCGGTGCTTGAAGAAATTAATACTTATAGAACTCACCGTTCCGTGGGAAACAAACATCAACCTAAGGACCACAACATCAAGTCGAACAAATATTTTGATCTCACAAACGAAATTACTAGAAACGGATTTAAAACTCAACTTTATGCAGTGGAAGTTGGTGCAAGAGGAATTCCAGCAAAGTCTTTGCACCGTCTATTGAAGGATCTTGGCCTTCCGAGAACAGCCGTCGGAACTTTTATGGAGCGTGTTTCCAGGATGGCGCTAACAGGATCATATAATATTTGGTTGAGTAGAGAGGGTAGTGAACACAGTGCAGGTGAGAGTTCAAAAGGCCTTTAAACCTACTTCGCGGTCTCAAGTCCGGGAACGCTGCAGTTCATTCCCCTGCCTTTCAACCACGCGATGGACCCGGCACCCGCACGGTGAATCCATGGTTTGCTAAGAACATTGTCTCTCTCTTTGTATTTAATCTACATTTAATATTAGAAATTTTATTTTTGTTTCTTGTTGAGAACGAGTGCTTATCAGAGTTCAATGGAGTATTATGAATATTTTTATTTGCATATATAATATTATTTAATACATACATAGATGGTAATGTTAAAATGGCAATGTCGCACTCGAGATTATCTGGAGGTACAAATTAATAGCACTAAAATTAAAAGAGATATCCATAAAATATTACGCCCCATTACGTATTAAACCCCACGTTGTACGCGGAAGGTTAAAACTCAAAATCACTTTACCGCGATACATCGAAAAGGTTTCTTGTGTTACTAAAACTAACTTTTTTAACTACTTCTCAGAACTAACTAAGATGAAACAACAACAAAAAATATATAAACTTTACTATTAAGTGATATAAATCACCAAATTTACAAACTAATTATTACTTATTACCATATAAACTTAATCTAATATACTAAATTAAATTCCTCCATTATCAAACTTTAACTTAATATTATTTTCTCTTTAAAAACACATTAAATTATAAAGTACTTCATATGACATTATACTAAGTAATGCTTTGGATTTAATTTTCAAGGTTTGAATAGTCTGTTCAATCAAATAAAAATATATTAAAAAAACTTTACGCAAAAACTGTTTTATCTATGGTGCTTGCGACAACGCGAACGCACGAAGTTTAGTGACTCGTAATACGAATCGACGTCATCGCAACTCACGAAAAAATTGTAACGCGCGAACTTGTCGTGTTTAACGTTTGCAAACTCGGAATAAGGCCCTTGCTAACATTTCCACGCGGTGAAACGACCTTGGCTAAAAAAACCAGCGATCCGTGGCAGCGATGCTAAGCACGGAACGCGTGATAGCTCCATGATTATACCTAACTAAACTACTTGTAGAACTTGTCTGTGGTATATAGTATTCTACATTTATCTATATAGTCTGTGGCCTTTGTCAAGTTTTGTTTCACGAGCAAGACGTCTACAAATATGTCTGACTATTTAGAAATATTTTTAGCTTTAGTGTAGAGTGACAAACCTATATATTACGCACATTTTTTATGGACGGTGTATATTATGGATTGGATATAACTTGAGCCACTCGGATCATGCGTGGCGTGTTCGACACGGCAATGTACTATAAGGTAAATGCCTTCAATGGTCGTTTCGTACAGTTTTTATGTCTGATGGCCTTTATCAACGAGTTTTGTTTTCTTTTGTCCTTCATTTGTGACCTACAAATTGCTCGCATCTCGTTTGTGAGCGTCTTTTAATATGTTATGTTTATGTATATCTTTTTTGTCCGACAGATCGATAAGCAGACGATTTTGTACGAAGATAATGTGTAATAGAAGCAAGAGCTATTTGTGCGAATAGTGCCGTGCGCGACGAACATTGCTATGTAAGACCGAGCGCGCGGTGATAATTCAACCTTGATATCGCTAAAGGCGTATTTATCGCCTCTTAAGTGTAATAAGTGTGTTTATATATCTAGTATATCTAGAATGGAGCAAGCAGTTCAATGCCCGGTGTGCACCTTGTTCCTACACAATGGCATGTCCCTGGAGAGTCACTTGGACACTCATCCAAAAGATCAAGTCATCAAAGCTCTGTGCAGTCTTTCAGCAAGTAAAAGTAATTATTCTAGTAGAAGTTCGACGCCATCCCTTTCAGAGAAATCGTACAGGAGTAGGTCTCGCACCCCAGCCTCTGAAGAAAATGTACAGAGGTGGAGTGGGGGGATCCCCGACCAGTCATACTGGCGTCGATTGCCCAGCCGAGTTCCTAACAGACCACCCAGCAGAGTACATAGTCAAACACCCAAACCTACTAATGCTAGAATCGAACCTCCAGATGTCAGAATTGGAGAACTTACTTTTGAAAATTTAAACACAAATTTGTCACCTATTTTATTTTCTGGTGCCACATCCATGAAGTCCGACAAACCATCTATTGTTGCTGCTCCAGCTTCGGACTGTGAGCCATATTCTTATGTGCAAGATCAAAAAGAAGATTTGGAAATAAAATATTCTAGAAGCATGGAGTACAATGCTCCCAGTAACATGGCCAATGTGTTTGCATGTAGCACTCCAAACCCCACCATTAAATTACAACCTTTAATATCTACTGCCAAAAGAAACAATGATTTAGTTAATATCAATGTAGTGAATAATAGCAATGGTTATTTAAACCAGAAAACTGATAATTTAACTATTCTGAAGACTGACTTAGGCTCCGTACAGTACATATCGTCGAGAGGGAACACAATGCAGATGGTGGTGCCCACATCTCAGTCTCTTGTCAAGTCCCACAATAATCTTATTTTGCAAACTAATATGTCTAACTCTTCTCAAACAGTTCACAAGACAGTTTCATCTACTATTTTGCCTCTTCAATTTGGTCACCTAACAACAAGCTCTCTGACACCGGCTAAAACTGTTGTTGCTCAAAATTCACAGATTATATACAGAGAGATGGTACATAACACTGAAAACAAGCCATTTATGTCTGGTACAGCTGAGAGTTTACCGGGCCCTAGTCAGGCAGGTATAGTTGGAGGTTTACCAGGGCATAGTCAGGCAAGTACAGTTAGTGGTTTGCCAGGGCAAAGTCAAGCAGGTACAGCTAGTGGTTTGCCAGGCCATAGTCATACTGCCCGTTATCACAATCTAATGTTTGTTCATCCCTATAAAGATCCAGGGTTAATAGGCCAAGTTCCAAAGACTGTACCTGCAACTATTACATCCACCAATAACCAAAAAACTATTAATGAACCCAACAAAACATTGGTAATAGAAATAGGGCCAAGATTACAGAACACACCTGTGTGTACCCAAAATAGTGTAGAGATATCTAAAGTCAATGATAATATCAGGGATAATAGGACAGAGAGTCCTGATGTGGATATTCATAATCAGAACAGTATGGAAAGAGGTCTCAAAATTTTGAGTAATATTAAAGTAGAGGTGCCTGTCCAACACCATCATAGTATGCTGGGCAAAGTAATTGATATCACAGATCCTGACTATGTTAACTATGAATATGGAAATTTAACATCTAATAGAAGGGAAGGTATGATATCAACCACAAATGATAAAAAATTACATACACATACATTTTCTGTTATCAAGAATGTTGGAAATCCTCCAACATATAAGGACTCTCGCAAGCCCACTGTAGATAGTAAACATTCAGACATGGAATCTTTGGACAGTTGTCCTGTTCCTGACTTAATTTGTAATGAAAAGCCATCAATCTCCCCCTGCAGTGAGTTGTCTGAAAATGGAGATAATGCAACAGATAATATGAGTACTCTTTCTTCCAAAAGAGCCATTGATACAAAACAAGAGACTGAGAACTTAAAATCTAGTAATAAAGACGAACTACCTCAAAAACCTTATTGGAATCAGTCCATAGGGTCAAAAAATGTTTTTACAAGAAAACCAAAAAAGATTCTCCAAATTAAAAATAGCAAATTTCCCAAGACAGCTCCTTCATGTTCCCGCACACCAGATCATGTTGTGGGGGAGGTGAAGAAGAAATATTCAAAAACAAGCTCATACAATGTAGATAGTAATATATGTACTTCAAATATTTTTGATGCTGACACTGAGGAGCAATCTATGGACATAGAACCAATGGCTCACACCTCTTACAATGAATCTGCAGATGTGGACCTGAAACAGATAAAGCAGGAAGCCAACAACAGTGATGAGTTGATCATCCCAGATGTTCTGAAACTTTCAACCAAGGACATGACTCCGGCTGAAACAATCAGGCCCATTAATATAAACAATTATGGAAATAACTTTAATTCAGAATTGGACCATAGAAAATTTATAGAATTAGAAAATGTGTCTAAAAATAAATATGTCAATATGATGAATGATAATTATTTTGGTGATAACATTTATGCTGACTACTTTACTCCAGACAGGGTAGAGTCATTTGGAGAGACTATAAGAGAGTCTGAAAATTTAGAAGAAGGAAGCCAGAGTGAAAACTTTATTATTCCAAATTATGAACC
The DNA here is from genome assembly GCA_947458855.1 of Monopis laevigella. NCBI lineage: Eukaryota > Metazoa > Arthropoda > Insecta > Lepidoptera > Tineidae > Monopis > Monopis laevigella. The sequence continues at coordinate 21,903,196 of OX381588.1, forward strand.
TAGTTATAAAGAGGATGGTAATTGTACAAATTACACTCTGACCACAGAAGGAATGTTAGAGGAGGTGGAGTTTAGTGATGATAATGATTGTGAAGGGGAGTCGGGTGAGCAGGACAGTAAGTTGGACGTGCTGAGCGTGTCCCGCAGCGAGAGTGGGGAAGTGCTGGACATCTGTGCCAATGAGAAGATGCCCCCCCGGGGAGAGCTCAGTGGACAAGAAAGCAATGGTGACATGGATGCTCCTTGGACAGGCGTAAGTATATTCTATTATTTTTAGTCTTCATTGTCAAGGATTTTTTTTACCAACTTCAAAATGGAAGATGTCAATTTAATTTTGCTGATATATTTGCCATATAAAAAATTCCAAGATTTTGTAATTATTGATTCATATATTAATAGATTTTTTTTACCAACTTCAAAATGGAAGATGTCAATTTAATTTTGGTGATATATTTGCCATATAAAATATTTAAAGATTTTGTAATTATTGATTCATATATTAATATAATAATTCATATTATTTATGTAATAATAATATTTAACACCTAAGAATAACAAGATACAGGCTTCTATCATTTGTTTTAACTGCCTGCCTGATAAATAATAGCAATAATAATTCTTCAAACAACAAATTAGTTTAAAATTGTCACGGCATATTGCCAACATAGAACTTTATAGATGTTCAAAATCCACTTCATTGCTGACTCGCAATCTTTGCAAAATTTAAAAACATGACTCCAATTAAATGCTCAATTGTTCAATACAGTTTTTATTATTCTAGTTAAATAAAAATCAGCCTATTTTTGTCAAGCTGTGCAGGTGTCTGCATTACATATGTATAGCCACAAAGATAACATGGAAGAAACAATATTCTTAGCTATCCATATATATACCATATAACAATTTCAGATATATTCCGAAGTAACCCCACCAGAGCCCTATGATCTGATTGCGCGGGAGTCTTGGATATCTGACAGCTCAGATATGGATGCGAGAGACAGGCATGAATTTATGTGAGTTTTTTTTAGTTGTAATTTTATTTTGAAGATTATGCTAATAAGGTATTGTAATCTAAACAAATTTGCTCTTAATACTGCACAAAATAAAATAAAAATCTTTACATTATAATACACACACCGGCAGAATTAGCGGAACACAAAAAAAAAGAGAGAGTATAAAATAGTTTATTTTTAAACAAATAATAATTAAACATGAAACAACAATTAAATTAATATGTTTTGACATTAATTTGCAACACCATTCTTAAAGTTTAATGAAAAAAAAACTTAACTAAACAAAATGCATTTTTCTTAGATTTCGTAGTGACAGACAGTTTTAGAATTTTAGATTTTATGACGGTTTAAAATTAATTAAATGAATGTTTAATAACGAGTGTTTCCCTCAAGTTTTGGTGCTTTGGCGGGTGGGTATAAATGAGCCTATACCAACTTCTTCGAATCTTCTTTGCTCGCTTACTCTTACTCCTCGAACCTCCTCCAATGCATTTCGGGCCTGCACCGCCGTAAGTCTCGTGTTCCGACGAACTTGAAGTTGTAGAAAACGGTCATCTCTCCTTGAAGTACACCTTTTCCTGCCTTGTCCTCTTCTCCTCACTAGAGAATTCGTCAATCTGTACCGTTTGATGCTACGATGAATCGTTGATAACGATCGACGAAGTCTTGTTTCAATCGATCTGTAAGATTGATCATTTCTTCTCATTTCATCTGCCCTGACGATTTCTGATAGCGTTAAATCAGGCATACTTAGATTTTCGTAACTTATCAATAAGCAAGAAAACACAAAAGTCTCATAAAACTGCAATATAATGATTTTCAAATGGAATTATGAACTTTACGAAAACGGAAAATCTACTTCGAAGCAGTCGATAGAGATGTATGAATGAAAAATTAAAACAAACGAATGAAAAAAATGACTGTTGACATTTTCAAATTAGACGTTTTTAAAAAATATATGTAATAAATTATAAAAAAGTAATGTACCGGCCAGTGCTACGAAAAAGATATATTAATTCTTCCTTTTTTTTGTGTTTCGCTAATTCTACCGATGTGTGTAGTAAAATAAGAGGGTAAGCAGCTGCTGATGTATATCTTGTTGAAGTGCAACTAGGAATGCATTATTCAGCCAATTTTACTATTTGAGTTTTTCAATAGGCTTGTCGTCAATGAAGTGTCAATACCTCCTCTATTTTTTTATTGCAATGAACATAAAATTAAATTTTGCATTGACCTAAATTTCTTGTAACTGTTAATTATTATTATAATGGCATCTATAGTTTGGAAATAGCTACTAAATGCACAAGCAAGCAATTATTTTTTTTTGTCCTAAAATGACAATTTAAACAGTTATGAGGTCACTTCATCGACGTCATACTATTCAAATACTTTTTATATCAATTTTGTTAAATTGGACTCGGGTCATCGTCCCATCCTTTAAACCTATGATCGCGAGAATCTCTGGTCTGGGCTAGGATCACGTGGGCTTTAATCTGAAGAACCTAAACCATCTCTGATTCTGTGACCTAGGCAACCGGCCTCTAGATGGTGCTGAGCTCACAATCAACACCATTAAGGGCTCTGCAGACATCTTGACGCCCATACAAATGTACTTCCAATATTAAAACTTGGCTATTAGTTGAAGTCCAATTATTATTTTTATGTTGGTCACTTTACGCAAAAATATTTCTGTTACATACATATATATATATCATCACGGGTGCTTTACGGCGCCCGAGACCGGCTAGACGGCCCCAGGGTACCTAGCGGAGGGTTTTTTTAATCCCACCTCGTCGTAGCCGATGCTATGAGTCTACACCGAACAAGTGGCTAGCTCGTCGCGATGTTTTGAATAGACTCCATAACCCATCTATAAACAGTTTCACAAGTTGGTATAGTGAAACCGGGACCGACAGCTTAACGCGCTCTCCGAGGTACTATAGTGGTGTTGTCAAACAAATGTACATATTTTTTTTATTAAAAACTCATTGGTACACACTGGGATTCGAACCAGGGACCTTAGTGTTTTTAAGTCCAAGGTCTAACCAACTTGGCCACCACGTATATATTCTGTGTATTTGTATATTTATTTTGTCAGTAATAAATATTTTTTAATAAATATTTTTGTATTATATTATGACAGAAAGATTAATTAATATTATGATAAAAATATAATTTTCTTAGGACCGCATTTTAATTTGTCCAGACAAAAAAAAAACGTTTTTAGGCTATAGCAAAATCGTACAAGAGCGGTTTTTTTTTCGTGCCAATTTCAAACTGACCAGGGGAGTGGGGCAATACTCGCGCTTCCGACATGAATATCGGCTCAATATATTCGAATGAAAGTAGTCAGTTTTTTGTGGAGATCTGTCATATTTCATTCGAATATATCGAACCGACAGGCGACACGTCAACCGAAAGCACCAATCAGAATTAAGGTCCAGGTCCTTCCTATATATATATATGCATCCATGCCTGCATGTTGGGTAGAAGGGTAAGGCAGGCAGCATACGTTCCTAAAGCTTTTAAGAAGTTCGGGGTAACGTGGCCTCGTTTACGAGTCTGGAATGTCCCTGACTCAATGGGAGTACTTCTATACATATTAGGTATAAAGTTAAGTCGCTCCCCGCGTCTGTACGTTCTTCTAAAGTCGCAACGGATTTTGATGCGATTTTTACCATTATTTAGGTAATCCCTTCCGGAAGGTTTATAATTTTATATGTTAATACATATAAATCGTAATCCGTGCAAAGCCGAGGCGGGTCGCTAGTGTCCAATAAACCATATTTTCTTCAACTTTTTTAGCGAACGAATACGCGATACAGTAACCTTAAAGGAGCTTATAAAATTGATGTGACAACTTTCAACCACATCAATATATTTAATACCAAAAAAAAAACAAGTTACAATTGCCTGTCTGATAAATAATAATAATTTGAGGTCATTATTAGTAAAACTCAAAAACAATTTGCGATTATAAAAACAAAAAACGCCAATAGACGAAAAGTGTTACAGCAGAGTATACCTAGCATGCTAAACACCTTGAAACTCTGAGCCCTATAACAAAGTGGATATTGCCTGGCTTTTTGGAGAAGCGGTGCTGGGAACATTAGTGGTTATCATTACCCTCATTGATAATACTCACAAAAGTTGTTAAGTCGTCAAGTTATAAAAATATTTGCTTGATTTTTATCTAAAATTGTTCATCAAAATGTAATGGTATACTATTTCTATTTAAACCTTTTCAGAGATGTTGAAATAGCGCTGGAGAAACCAATTCTTCAATACTCGTGCACACACTGTGATATAAGTTTCCCCACGCTCAAGGAACTCAATGCGCATCACACTCAGCACCACAGCAACACCACCAAGAGTGCCTCCGTCCAAGGTCAGCGGGCAGCTAACAAACTTGACAAACTTCCCATTGCACGCATCAAGAAAGAAGACAATAAAAATGATATTGATATGCTTCCAGGTAATTTATTTCATTAAACAGCCTGCAGCTTTATGTAATAGTAATATAATAATAACATAAAGGACATGACACTCAGAGCTCTGTAAGCCTATTATGCTATACAATGTTAGAGAGAGACAATGTTCTTAGCTATCCATGGCTTTACCGTGCGGGTGGCGGGTGCATCGCGTGATCGGAAGGCAGGGGAATGAACTGCAGCGTTCCCGGACTTGAGACCGCGAAGTAGGTTTAAAGGCCTTTTGAACTCTGACTCTGCACTGTGTTCCCTACTCTCTCTACTCAAACAAATACTATACGACCCTGTTAGCTTGGAAACACGCTCCATAAAAGTTCCGATGGCCAAGATCCTTCAATAGACGATTCAAAGACTAAACTTTAAACAAAATGACGTAGTTGTCTGTAAATTTTCAATGGCACCAGTGGCGTAATTATAAAACAGCGAAAGCTATAGCAGTCTGTCAATGCGTTGATAGTTTGGAGTTGTCAACACTCTTATTTCCAATGCAATAAAGGCTATGACAGTTCCAATTGTAATCGATCATGATAACAATGTGTTAAAATTTAGTTTTATAATTAATTAGGGGGCAGCTTTGCGCTTTTAGCGTTGTGCGCGTAATTACCCTGCTGATCACAAACAAATCTCAAGGCTTAAAATATAACTATGTGTACCAGGAACAATAATACTAATAACTATCATATTTTATAAACACCCAGACCGTGACAAACTGTACAGAAAACATGTTATAAAGGAAGGGCTTTAAATTCATAGTTTTGAGCAAACTTATAATGAGAATACATTGCTATTGAATTTGATATAGTGTTGTTTTAGTTGCTTGAGTCATATAAAAATATTGTCTCTATATTTTTCCAGAAGTATCAACTGACATAAAATCTGACTTAAAGTCCCAGATAATATTTGAGGATATAAAGGAGACAAAGCCAATTATAAGCGAGCTCATCAAGAAGGAGCGCCGGAAGAGAAAGGACTATATTTGCTCCACCTGCAAAGAGGACCAGAAGACTGACATAGGATTCCATGAGCATTTGAGGATACATCCGCTGGAATGTTTGACTTGCGGAAAGTACTTTTACAGACGTGCCAACCTTAATATGCACATGCGGATGCATCTTGGAATACGAAATTTTAAGTAAGTATTGTGTACCTAATATATAGTTGTTTTTCTTTTTTTTATAGAATATTTAGGACAATTTACACATATTGCTCTGGTCACAACTTAGCTCTAGGCTTGTACTATGTGTACCAGAAACAACCTATAATACATATTATATTTAATAAACACCCAGACCATGACAAGCTGTACAGAAAAACGTATTCATATTTTTTGCCATGGGTGGGAATCGAACCCACACCTCCGGATACAACGCCAAAGGCCAAACTTTAGTTCAATCGTGTCATTATCACATTGTAATTTCATAATAGTTTAATTTGTCACATTTGTATTCTGCTAACTAATCGCTCATTTAAAACTCAAAAAAAAAAACGAAAATTATTGTATTTCCATGCGATTACAATTTAATTGAAGAGTATTGGGCTCCAGGTCGCTCAATCTTGCAAAGTTAAAGAGATCTCACCTAACTATGCCAGGCTTTGGTATTAAGTGGGCGGATAAAGCAAATGAGAAATCTAGATATCCCAATACTTGAGGTATCCCATAGGCCCATCAAATAAATTAAAAAAAACAGTAATAAATAATACAAGATATTTAAAAGGCTTTTTGAAAAACGTAATAGCATAAAGTTGCCTCTGAAGAAAAAAACAAAAGTTACCTCCATTTTTATGGATATTTCCTATTACTTCAATATAGAGCAAATTATAAAGCCATGTGTTTTATAAGTTATGTATATGTAAGATATAATGCATGGCCTAGCGTTTTTGTAAAATGGAAAATATTTTGAAAGGTTTATAGCAGAGATTTTGTTTCTCACTTGCATGCTTTGTGAGGCATCTTTTATTTCCCCTGTTTTATTTTCCTTTATACACCCTTTTAATCAGTCATAGTCTAGTAAGTAATGTAAGGTTGGTTCGGCAGGTGCGAGGTGTGCGAAAAGCGATTCTCGACGCGGCAGAAGTTACAAGAGCATCAAAACGGCCACACCGACCGAACGCCGTACCAGTGTAATTTCTGTACAAAGAGCTTCCGGCGCTATTCCAATATGATACAACATAGGTAAGTTACTTTCTTAGTTATTTGCATAACTCCTTGACAGAGATGTGAAAAATAGTTTAGTAAAAGTATTTAAATACAAAATGCAAATGCATAGTTGTTAGTTAGCACTATTTCAAATAGAAATATAAAATAGTCTTAAATAAAAGTATTTAAATACAAAATGCAAAATATGTATTTTCAAAATAGGTTTTGAAAATAAAATATCTTGTTAAGCATAAGCACTTATTTTTATTTAACTGATTTTAAAACTAGTACAAAGAGTTCATCATTCATGTTCCGCCTATGGGGCCTCATAATCATTCCACCGAATGGCATTATTGTACTAGTTGACAATGACGAACAGTACGATCACAATCAGTGCGTTCATAAATAAGGTAATCTTGGATTTAAGAATGAAAAATAGGAAAAATGAATTAAAAATGTAACAAAACTATTTTGTATTTTATAAATACTAAATATTTATAAATACTAACGGTCTTATTCATAAAAAAACCTTAAAACACTCTTAAAGAGCTCAATAGTTAAAACGTTCAATAAGGCTATTGGCTCGATAACTTTTTTGTTATTCATAAACCTCCAATAAAGCTCCTATAACTATTTGACGTTTATTAGCTGAATTAGTGATGTGTTGATAGAAAAAAATAATTGATTGTCAAGAAAGTTGGCAGAATCGCGGAAAACCAAGACCATAAAAGTAAAAAAAAAACGTTTTTGACACCTCTAATGAAATAATTATAATAAGGTTTGGCGCACACTGATAGAAAATTCAGTCACACTAGCTGTGCCCTGCGGTTTCAGCCGTCATTTAAATTAAAATAATTTGTATCAAAAATAGAATACAGCTTTGTTTATCGCGTATGTTGCATCTCTCTATGTCTGTATCTATGTGATTTTTTTATGATTGCATCTCTGTATGATAATATGTAACTGGCAAGTCGCAATACTTGTTTCACATACAACAAAAACTGTCAAGTGACCTAGTCATGTTTCTGTTTTAGTCTGTGGGTTCACCGGTTGGTTGGTACCGGGGACTACTGCATAGATTTATTGTTGAGGTGGTAGTATCCTTTCATGGTGCGGTTACGAAATAAACGACTGAATTTACGATAAAGCAGCGAGGATATTAAAATAGACTCGTTATGTAAACTTCTTTGTTTTTTTTTTCTTTCTTTTTGATTCTTTGACATTTTGTAACCGCATCATTTAGCCGGCATAGTGGGAGCGATCAATATTGTAAAACGACAATGTATTTTTCGATCCATTTATGGACTTTGTAGGTTTGCTTACCATCCGGTAGATACAAAATCACATGTCGTGTAATAAATAAATAAAAACAGATGTGGCGGCACCGCCATTCAAATTTTGTAGTTTGAAGCGGCACAACTTTGTCTTTTTGGACAAATTACCGCGGTGAAACAAGATTAAATGTTAATATTTTTTTGTTACAAATTTCTGTCAGTGTGCGCCCAACCTAATTTGGTACAAGTTAATTCGAGTTGTAAAATTTTGAGAATTTGTTGATCGGAAGCCGACTGGGCATTATTATTTTTATTTGTAATATAATTTTATGAAGTAATAGAAGTCATTTAATAAAATTTTAAACCAAAAAATAAAATATGTATAAAAAGTGAGGTTAAAATAGGTTTATAGTGGGCTCCTGCCTTCAATAAAGTTATGGAGCTGTTATTTGACGTTTATCACTATTAGAGGTTTATTGTGCGTTTATGAATAACGATTTGAGGTGTTTTGCTATTGAGCTGTTATAAAGCATCAATAAAGGCTTCGTAAGTTTTTATGAATAAGACCGTAAATATTTATAAAATACAAAATACATTTTGAAAAAAAGTATTTCAAATATAAAATAAAAATAGGTATTTTTCATTTTGTATTTGCATTTCAAATATATGTATTTCAAATAATTCACATCTCTGCTCCTTGACTATAAACACGACCTGGGAATTTATTTTATTTTGGTATATTTATGCATTTTTATCATTGACGTAAATAGTAAGGACGGGCCTCAAAACATGTTTCTTGTGTACTAAAACATTGGTGCTAAAAAATCAATTTCGCACCAACGATACGTCAGTCTGTGACAAGCAGCGGTAGCGAAAAGTACTCTAAATAACTTGCCAAGATCCCGTATTGTGTAGTAAAACGTTGCACAAATTACTCGACAAAGTTCAACAAAAAGAAAGACAATATTTCTTATCAACGGATAGTCAAAAATTTCATATTTAAATGTTAAAAAAATATATTTAGGTTATGTTTCATTCGTTCAATTTCAATGTATGGAGAGATTATTATCAACGACTTAACCTTGTAATGACGTTACATATTTTAACGTCTATAATACTTATACTGAATACAATAAGATAATATGTCAAACACACAAAATTCGAATGAAAAAGTGTGAAACTTTAATAAAAGTTATGATTATCTATACTTATATTCTTAAAAGATTTTACTATATTCTAAAGATTTTATTTGTATTATGTTAAAACGCGCTAATCTCAAGAACTACTAGTCCGATTTGAAAAATTGTTCTTGTGTTATAACTCCTGTTTAACCTGTTACGTATATCTTAACCCCCTGTACAAAAATTAAATAAATAAATATCCTATACGTAGCCTTCCTCGCTATGTATAGGCTATTAAAATATTATTTTTTATACAGAGGGCTAAGATATTCGTAATTATACGGGATATTCGGATTTTAAAGAAACTCTTAGAAAAAGTTTTGATACCAGTATATAACAGATAGATGAAAATGACGCAAAGATGCGCATTTTTGCTTCATAATAAAACATAAAGCTGTATTAAAATATATACGATTTTTATTGGGGATTTAAATGCGGTTCTAAAACATTTTTTTTTTTCTAATAGTTTTTTTTTAAAGATTTCCTGCTAATGATATACGAAGGGAAGTATGGACTCGTATTATATAGAAAGATTGACCGGAAACTGCCACTGTCAGCTTTGTAAATAAAAAAATATAGACACAAACTTAGATTTTAAATATTAATTTCTTGAAAATCAGTTTAAAAAAAAAGTTTTTTAAGATAAATTATAAAATTAGGACATTTTATTATTTCGCCAGAATATATAAATAATTTTCATTTAACGGGAGCTAAACTGTACCTAATTTAACTACATAAATATATTAATGTTTTATAAATAAATACCTTTCAGGTGACACCCTGCATGACCTAATTTGTCCCAAATTTATTTAATTTTCTATATACACCCTTTTTCACTCGAGCCTATAAGTAACTATGACTTATACCATTTTGGATGAATGTGGGTTAACAATAGCCAGGGGCGCCGACTCCGTGGATGCTCGGGGGCTCGAGCACCCATGATAAATAAACAGTGGGTGCCGAGCACCCCTGATAATAGGCATCAAGAAACAGATCAAAATGTTCATTATTGCGCGATGCCGATGCGAACAAAACGACAGCTCAAAACTCTTCAACCTTCCTCAAACCACTTTTTTGAGTCATCAAATGAGCATGAGCACCCATGAGGTTCTAAAATCCGGCGCCCCTGTTTATAACTATTCCAAATTTCAAGTCAGTCGGACGATTAGTTCTCGAGATATTTGACGCTAAGATGTAGATTGATAGACAGACTAATTGATAAACATACATATCGATATACAAACACCTGAGTAATATCCACATATTTATGAAAAAAAAAACGGAAACATAAAAATAAACTATGAAAATGAAAAATATTAGTTTGGCTAATTAAATTCGTACGCCCTTACAACGTCACATCATACTAAGTATTAGTTCAAATTCTTACCGCTAGTGGCGCTAGTTGTCACTTTATTGACAAAAAATCGTTGGGTTTTTGTATGGAAGGGCCTATCTTGATATTTATATCTATGATTTTTATAAATTCCTTATCAGGATAATCTTGTATTACATTTTTTAAAGATAAAATGCAATGAAAAAAATCCTGATGGGCGGGATTCGAACCTACGAAGCTTCGAGTCCCGCTCACCAGGTGCTTATATAAAATACTAAAAAAGTGACCCCTGCCATCTAGTATTAGAAACTAGTGGTCGGATTAATAGTCGTTGCTAATCAATTGCTAATGCTTAGCCAGTGCTTCGGACTGTCAAACTGCTTATAGAAAAACGAAATTTTTACAGTTCTAAGTAATGGCTCAGGCTAAGCAACGACTATTAATCCGACCATAGGACTTCTAACTTCACTCATAGATTTATTAGAAGCAACGCTAATAGAGGGCGTCTGCGTATAAGTAGATAACAAGCAATGACAAAATTCGTGAGGGGTGATTGGAATTTTATTATGGTATACAGCAGTGGCGTGCGGGGGTTTTGGCCTGAGTAGACAGAATAAAAAGCCTCCCAGTCTAGTGGTTAAGTCCCTGCCCAACTGATAACAAGGTTAAGCAGTTGGCAACAAGGCCGGCCTGGGATATAGCATAAAAATACTGCATCAAGCTCGCCACTTATAAGGTGTTGCCTCCGAATACCATCGGCAAAATGAGGACGGGTTAATCCCTCCGCTGGGACCCTGAGGCCGATTAAACGGTTCTGCGGAGTCAAACCCGTGATGGTATTTATTTAATTATTGTTTAATATCAGCTTCAATATCCACCTGTTCTGCATCCAGTGCTTCTTATCCCTCAGCAAGCATTATGCGAGCGAGACAGCCATTACGTGTAAATCTTAGGATTTAATGAGCTCCTCATTTAATATTTGTTTTTAGAGAAACTGTTTGAGGTGTTAAGGCATTGCCTAACTCTGTCATACATTTAGCATAATAATGAAACAAAAATGTATGGAAAGTTTGGGATCTTTCCTTACGTTTTTGTGTAAATAGTACCAAAAAAAAAAAAGATAATAATTATGCGATTCAAAGACTAGTTTTGCAACAATTGCATACTAAATTACATAAAATGTAATACTAATGAAATAGATTTTTGATATAATTTTATTACCAATTTTCATGGGGGTAGGCAGTGCCTGTGTGCCTATATGGAATGCATGCCACTGGTATACAGTAGCTATACCATGAGTATTTACTTTAGTCGCTAGTAACTATAGATATGGAACAATCAATATGACAGGTTTATTAAAAAAAATAACGAGATCAATTGGTTGATCCCTATAGTTACTAGCGGCTATAGTAAACACACTTAGAAAAAACTCATGGTAGGACTACTGCTCTAGAAGAGCAGTAGCTGTATGACGGAGCTGAACGTTAAACTTTTTATACATAACTTTGAACAATTTATTTCAAAATGATAGTCAACTTGAGCAGCAAATACGACAAATTTTAATAAATTTTGTTGAGGTTAATGTCCACCGTAGACATGTACTTTGTGTTGTGTTTTCCGTAAATACGGCCGCCGAAGTTCCTACATCCCACGTTAATACGGCAGGCTATTATATTGCTAAATGATTTCACCGCTTTTGGAGGAAACCAAAGCTTTTTGACGCTTCCACATATAATTGGAATGTTAATAAGACTGTGTTCCAAAACGGGGTAATAATTAACCTGTGCGATCTCTCGGAAAAAAAGAAGTAGACGGAGATAAGTAATTTGTGTATATTTCATCTCTTTCATTTCCCCGAAAGACAGGTTAATATTTTTTCCCGGACAGGTTAATATTTGAATTTGGAATAGCTCGTAAATATGTTATACGTGTAATAGAGACCGCCACCACCTAAAGAAGAAGGTAAAGCAGCGCGACCTGGTGTGCCACTGCGGCGCGGTGTTCCACTCCCGCGCCAAGCTGCGCTGGCACGCGGAGACGCACGCGGAGCGGCCGCGCGCGTGCCCCTACTGCCGCGACCGGTTCGTGCACGCCGCGTCGCTCACGCGCCACATCCGCCGCGCGCACGACGCCTACTACGTGCCCGGCGCGCCCTACCCCAACCTCGTGCTCAACGTGCCCTGTCCCATCTGCAAACAGGTACGACCCTATACCTATGTTATACAGCTCAACTGTTTGTTTGGTCGGTTGAACGCGCTAATCTCACTAACTACTGGATCCGAAAAAAAATAATAATAATGGAGCACGGCATATGGCTTTGTATTTACCTGGTGGTGAGCAGAATGTTTCGGTTTTAGTCTGTGGGTTCACCGGTTTTCAGTAGATTACTCCATCGATTTCTTGTCGAGACGGTAGTCTCCTTTCAGGTACGGTTACGAAATGGGTGGTTGAATCGACGATAAGTCAGCGAGTTTATTAAAATATATACTCGTAATGCAATTCGTCTTTGTCGCCACCCATTTCGTAACCACTTCATTTAGCCGGCATAGTGGGAACGATCAATGTTGTTTAAGAACAGTTGTTGATTGACCCCATTCATGGTCTTTGTAGATACAAAGTCACATGCCGTGCTCCAATAAACAGATCGTTGCCGCTATATTCTGTTCTTACTTCAACCAATCAACGCTCTATGATTGATTGTGTTATCACTTTTTTATTTTATTTGTATGGCAGCGATCATCTTGTTTTTAAAACTGGAGAGGCGATTTAAGACCCATGGGCACCTCCCTATTTTATCATCTTTATTTGCATAATCCAGAGTTTACAAGATATTCATTATTTGTGTATATATAATTTCATCAGATAGTAAATTTGTAGCTTATAAAGCAATTTATCATGTTATTGTAAATTCGTATCTTATAAATCAGTATTAAATACAAGAGGAAACTTGGGTCAAGCGACAAAATGCCGTTGGTAGCACAATTTTACAATTTTATTCCCCATATGCACTTTAAAACCAAAATATTTATTTTTATTGATTCTAGAAAAAACAGTACAATAAATAAGTTATAGTAGGTATATAAGTATGACATAGACCAACATTTTCATACTGATAGGTATTACACAAGACAAATACAACAACAAAATTAAAAGAAAAGGTGACCTACAAGCTATAAAAAGAAAAATAATAGGGCATTGAAATATATTATTTTACATTTAGTAACAAAATAAAATAAACAAAGATGGGCCAGTGTTTTAGCTACTTACAAATATAAGTTACTTAGTTGTGAAGATATATTATTATATCTTCACAGTGTTGCACAATTAGACACTAATTGCACAATTAGATACTGTACAATAAAATATGTCGCATATTATTATTGAAACTTATTGATGTAACATTTCAGATATACCTCAGGACGACATTAAAGAGCCACATGGCCACCCACACAGGTAAGCGTCCCTTCCTCTGCCACATCTGCAACAAATCCTTCACCACCAACTGGAATCTCAAGCTCCATCGCTGGGTCCACATGAGCCGGTCTTCCAAGCCTTACAAGTGTGGGTTGTGTAAGAGTGCCTTCTTCAGACTAGCAGAGTACACCGCCCATATGAACGCTCACAAATCTGTCAAACCTTACACCTGTAACTACTGCGGCTGTCAATTCATTAGGAAATACAACTGTCAAAGACATGTTAAAGAACATGAGATGGCCAAAAAGTTTATATGTAAGGTCCCGGACTGTGGGAAGTCGTTCCACAGGAGTTATTACTTGACGGACCACATGAGGGTTCACAGCGGGGCCAGACCGTTCTCCTGTAACATCTGCGGGAAGACCAGTAGCAACAAATCTAATCACAATAAACATGTTAAGGTACACCATTCTAGAGACCCTATTCCGACTGAGGCCTAATACTCTTCATTACTTTTCTGTTATCAACTTACTACTAATTCGGTTTTATTTAATTATTATAAAAATGTAAACAACTCTTGTGTTTAATACATCTGTCCCGTGTTATGTTATTTTCATTAAGTTGTAATTTGTATTGCGACACTATATATTAATTATAAAATACTAGTTTCATTTAGTTTTAATGTCATAAAATCAACTATTTCGCATCACCTATGGCTCGTATTAACGTAATGTTAATGTAATGAGATACAATTTTTGGTAGCGCCATTAAATAAAGCGATGCTATTGGTTATTTACGTATTAACGTTTCGTGATTACGAAGCAAAAAACTCACCCTCTGCGCCTCTGGTACCCTTAAAGCAAAATTCAGCGCGATTGTTACACTAGTTTTGAGTCAAGTTTACATTACCTAACTAGTTTCTAGACACTATTTGCACCGCTGTAAGAAAATCGCGTGTAACACGACACTTAAAGTGTCGCCAAATTACCGCATGCATTATACAAATTAGGTTTACATGTGAAACTAGTAAGGAGTGCCACTAGATTGATAACGGGAAGCTATACCGACAAACCGATCGACTCGTCGATTGATAAAAACGTATAGGAAAAATGAAAAATGGTCTATGAGTAGAACTCGATCGACGAGAAACGTCAAATCACATATATTATATTTTCATGTGGCTTCCCAGACCGATTATTTTAAGACGGATGTGAAGTTCGTGCGATCCAAAATATGTATATTGTTAACATTTTTATAATAATTTATATAAAACCATATATTTGCATAATAAATCCTTGACCACAATGAAACCACGTAAAACAGAAAAATAATCTAAATTTACTAAATTCATACATTGTCTTCATGGTGGTTTGAAATAGCATAGAATCTTTAAAAACCTATTAATATTGACATTATCAATACACATAGCGAATTATTTCGTGGTCTGACTTATTGTACTTGATTTAGCTCAACAATAGGAATAAAGACTTCCCATATAAGATAAAATACATGCAAATCTATTTAAATCCAAGTCATTGTTACCGATTGTGCATCAATGCGATTATTATAAAGGCTGAGTAAATACGTAAACAGTTGGACTCATTTTAACTCGTTGCGATTGGTTGAACAGAAGCAGAATATTTAACATATTACTGTAGTCGCTAGTAACTATAGATAAACGAATAAGATCGCTTTATTTTACCTGTCTTATTGGTTGATCCCTATAGTTACTAGCGACTAACACTGTTAGCAAAAACTCATCTTAGGGCTACTGTTTCATCCAAGTGTTCGGATCTTTTCTTAAAGTTTTTTTGGAGAAAATCTTCTGCGCAAACTCATTCTCGCAGACTTATTATAATTGCTTTGTATTTTATCCTATGTGAATATCCATTCCTACAGTTATGGTTTCAAATTTTTTTGTTAAGTAAATATTGTATATAATAGATAAATTTTGTTTTGGGAAGTGTAAATATGGACCAAGAATGGTGTGTGTGCAATCGTATATAGTGTGTACGTTCTGTAAGTTCTAAGCCATCAATTATTGTTACTTAATTTAAGTAGATGTATTATTATAAATAAATTTATTGGTAAAACCGTTTGTAAAAATATAACATCTATGTCACCAATATAAATGACATTTGAATTAAAATTCAAGCCTTTTCAGCCGCCATTTTAACTGAAAACAAATGAAATATTTAAAAGTGTAGTAACTCGACCATCCCGGTGGCGTAAATTATTATAAATTAATATTAAAATAAATTAAAGGAACAATTTGAATAAAACCATATTAATTAAAATTGAAAAAAAAAAACCATTGACAACGTTCACAGACTAGACATTTTTATAATAATGTAAAATAGTAAAATCTATGGCTGCGTTCGGTTAGACTGTTATTTTTGCTGTTAGATTTCAATAGCAAAATAATATCTTTTAAGGAAAAAAAATCAATATTCAACATTTGTTGGCTTTTTTGGGCAAAACAAACATTTTTTTTTCATGTCTCATTAGTCTTGCTCGCTTACCATTGAATAAAAAATGGCGTCTGTAACCGGCAAAGTATATTACACAGAAATATACGTAAACGTGAACAGTTTTACAGAAAACATATTGCTGTACATTTTGGAATGTCCTCCAATAGTTTAATTTAAACAAAATATACTACAGTATTTGTTTTCTGAACAATAAATATGTGATAACGTGTTTTATTTGGAACGTACACACGTAGAGAGGATGTATGTGACATGTATTATAATATAAATAGTGAAATATATCTAACGGGCATTTTTTGGTGAAAGTACCCCGCTTAACTTAATTATACAATTTTGAAATTTTCTAACAACTGTTTTTTTCTTATTAATAGTTATGCATTTTTGTAAGAAAAATTAAACCGTGAAATGAACTAAGTATAAATAGTGACTACAACTGTCTATTTCTTCCGTTTGGTGAGCTTTCGCCGGCACGACGACACTCCACTTTGCCAACGCGGCCATGTTGTTTTGGGCGCCATCTTTTTTTTCTTTTAAATTTTAGTTTATGTTACTACTATATTTTTATAAAAGTTTTATTGGTGCAGGCGCCCCTTTGGAAGTGCTGTTTCCTATATATTTAGTTGTATTGTAGAATCCAAGAATTGTTTAGGCTGAAACATTAGCAAAACGTATAACTTACATAATTAACCAAATATCTTTTCGTTCGGATTTAATTTAGTTTTATGTAAATAGGTTTTAGATAGAGATAAATAATTTTATTTATTTTGTTAATTTTTAGTTGGTATTGTTCGATAAATTTAATGTGATGTTGACGTGGTTTTTGCTGCCTAGAAGCTCTAGAAGTTTGTAGAGCGAAATCATATTTTTTGCAGGCGTATTTTTTTGCCAGGTTACGAAACGGGCTGGTGATTTGATGATAATTAAAATAGACTCGTAATACTTATTCGTCTTTATCGCCGCCCATTTCGTAGCCTCATCAATAAGCCATTTAAGCAGTGGGAGCGATCATTATTGTTAAACAACAACGTATTGATCTCATTCATAGACGGTAGGCCTGCCTACCATCAGATGGATAAAGAGTCACATGCCATGCTCCAATAAAATAAAATACCAAGATAAAAAATACACCTACAATTTTAAGATCATATATAAGTCGCGATTTCGGTATGTTTTCAATTTTTTTGACACATTTTGTGTTTTTATCAGAAATCCGACAATTTAAAAACCTATTCCACATTTGACAGCTGTTGTTTACATGAATTGTTTTGCTATCGTAAATAGGGTATAGGTACTTTATACACTGCCTTTAATTTAATTTTATGAAATATGTTAGTGTGCCGTCCACGATACCACTTGTTAGTTTGAACAGGCGGCGGGAGAAATATGAAATTCTTTATAATACAAATAAACGCATAAATGTGTTTTAAGCCCCATTTTTTTTGGTCTACTGACTTCGGTGACATAATAAAAAAAAAATTGATGACTACATGACATGTGACACAAATGGAAAGAAAATGGCTACTCCGATAAATAGTAGTAATGTTAAAATAACCAATTGGTATAAAGAAGTGCCTTTTTTTTCACTTGCTACACTTGGTTCCATGGGACAAGATCTGTAAAACCTCATATTGTACAACTTTTCAAAGTCACCAAGTATAATATTTGTTAAAGTCTGTTACAATTAAAATAATAATATGTAATAAAAAAAAATATAATACATAGTGACTTGAAAGGATGTACTTTGGGCTAATATGAGGTTCTACAGATCAATACAAACAACTTTTCCCATGGAACTATGTGCCGCAAATAAAAATAAATATTGCCTTCTCCATACAAACTAGTAATGTTAAAATGACCAATTTGTATGGGGAAGCCAAAATTTTTTCTCATTTGCGACACATGTTCCATGGGAAAAGTTGTTCGATTTGATCAGCAGAACCTCATATTAGCCCAAAGTACACCCTTTCAAATTCAGCCTGTATAAACTGACCAAATAAGTGTAAAAAAATTACAGCCTATTAAAAAGAAGATATTTTTTGTAAAATACACAAATAGGACGCCTCTTTTCTTTGCTACCTATATTATATTTTTTGTAAGTATTATTAATAATGTTTCTTTAAATTGGTTCCCTGAGACTACGGCTAGACATATTTAGGGAAATAATAAATTACAAATATATGGCCTTATTCATAAGAACTTATTGAGTCCTTGAAGAACACTTATAATACAACATAGTTACAATAGGTTTTGTCTCATTTAAGCATATTCAGTTTCATTGCAAAAAAAAAAGAGAAAACCTATAATAACTAGTGATCGGAAATCCGGGTGCAATTATACCTAAACTTCATATTTTTCCGAGAAAAAATGCCTTTCTAAATATTTTTTATATAAAAAATACCAGCTTGGAATTTTTATATGAAAAAAAATTGAAAAAATTCTAAAAAGCTTTTTTTTGCGGGAAAAAGTGAAGTTTAGGTATAATTGCACCCGGATATCCGATCACTAGTTATAACTAAAGTGTTCTTCAGGGCCGCAATAAGTTTGTATGAATACCGGAAATACTACTCGGTATTACATTTCGAACAGAAATCTAAATTATTTGTCAACATATAGGATAGTATTCCTTCTTGGTCCTTGAAGAACTCTAGTTAAAAAAAAAAAAAAAAAAGGTTTTAAAAATTCTTTTTCGCATATTCATTTTTGTTGCTAAAGAGGCAAATTCTACTTTAACTAAAGTGTTTTCAAGGACTCATTAAGTTTTTATGAATACCGGTGTTAAACGAAAACGTCGTCATACCTAAACTATTTCATATTGATAGTTTATTAATATTACAATATCTTACCTGGTAAGTCAATATTTTTTTTACTTTAGTTTTAATTTTTGCGTTTACATTTATACATACACCTAATGTAACATAAAACATATCGGTAAAGACGCTTCTAAGGCTGAGTTGCACACAAACAATACTAACTTAACGGTCACAAAGTGACCGTTAAGTAATTGTAACGATTAAAGTTAAAAATGGCGTCGAATTTACCAGCTGTCGTTCATCTGTGATTTAAATTTATTTTATATAACTTAAATTGCAATGCCCTACCAGGGTTTATGTACACCAAAATAAATGTTTGTTTCTATAAAAGTTGTAGTAGGCCCGTCCCGTTCCGTTTAAGAAAATGTTTTTTTTTTGCACAAATCGTTCCATTACCAAAAAAATTTAACATCTGAAGTTAACTTCGAGAGTTTCTGTAAATGTTAACATCTTAAGTTAACTTCCAAGAGTTTCTGTAAATGTTAACATCTTAAGTTAACTTCCAAGAGTTTCTGTAAATGTTAACATCTTAAGTTAACTTCAAGAGTTTCTGTAAATGTTAACATCTTTACTTCCAAGAGTTTCTGTAAATGTTAACATCTTAAGTTAACTTCCAAGAGTTTCTGTAAATGTTAACATCTTAAGTTAACTTCAAGAGTTTCTGTAAATGTTAACATCTTAAGTTAACTTCCAAGAGTTTCTGTAAATGTTAACATCTTAAGTTAACTTCCAAGAGTTTCTGTAAATGTTAACATCTTAAGTTAACTTCAAGAGTTTCTGTAAATGTTAACATCTTAAGTTAACTTCCAAGAGTTTCTGTAAATGTTAACATCTTAGTTAACTTCCAAGAGTTTCTGTAAATGTTAACATCTTAAGTTAACTTCAAGAGTTTCTGTACCAAACCAAACTGGAATTGCTAACATCAAAATCTTACAATTTCCACACGCGTTAAAAGGTATTTTTTTTGTGTTCATTTTTGACAGATGTTTGTTTACATGTAAATATCTATCCACAAATTGGATTTTAATTAATTCTTTTATAAATTATATCTGTTTTAATGATAAAAATACGATGAAACCTAAAAAAGATGCTTTGTAAGTAAATTCAGCTTTGATATATTTAATTTAAGGTTATTAATCAAATTAATAATTTTTATAAAAAGTTTTTTTATATATATATATATATACACGTAGTGAAAGCTTAATTTGAATTAATTAATATAAAAAAAATACTTCAAAAAATTAACGTCAAATCGATCGTTTCAGAAGCTCATACTGACGATGCTAAAAAAATAGTATGGTTTAAATGAAACAGTTCGTAGTGCTAGTTTATGATGTTAGCGAGTGAAGCTAACCGTGTTATTAAATGGAACGAATACAATGTAAAATGTGTAAATAAAATACAAATATCAAATAAAACTGGTACATCAAACGACGCCATTTTAAACTTTAATCGTTACAAAATCTTTAACGAACACTTTAATGCAACTGGAGCCAAGTTGTTTAATTACATGCTAGTAATAATAACTATCCATTTGGATTGGATCTACGGAAAATATCGTATAAATGAATCAGTTTCCCTATTTTTATGTTGCAAACTTTGTAATAAAAAATGTACAATGTTCTGTGGTGTGGCACGTATTATGTCGCCTATAAAAACCAAAAATCTAAACTAAAGCTCGCTCTGACAACCATTCTATACCTGAGAGGGAGGAATATATCGACTTTGGTATGGATAGGGGCAATCTACTAGCGCCAGTCCGCCATATTGCGGGACAATTTATGTTTATCATTATGACTGAAGTTAGATACAGGTCCGAAAATACACACCAATGGCAGTGATCTTGTGGGCTTTCAAATTTCTAATATTTAGGCTTTTAAATTCAATTCATCTTATTTTTTCCCCTGGCAAGTGCTAAAACTTATTGTTACCAATTAAAAAACTTAACACCAATACCAGCTGTGTTCATTTCTTGATGTTTTGTAAAGAATTGAGTGGACATTGATCTCATGTTGTTATGAGAGTATCTTATTGTTTAGTGAGAGTTGCCAGCGATATTTTGATTATTTTTTTTGTTTGAATACAACATGATGTTTAATGCCGATATGAGTTATAAACTTGTATCATTTAAGTATAATGATTTATGTACACGGACACAATCCGCCTTTTTGCTTTAAGTTTTGTTGGTCAAAAGCAACATATACTAATGAACTTTTCAATAAAACATTTTTTTATTAACTTTTATAGTAGTATTTGATATAAGTAGGTAGGTAGAATATTTAAATATTAATAATTATAATTCTAAATAACTGGAAAGTTCATTAGCTGAATATTGTTTTTTTTTGCATTTTTCTTGCTGGCAACTTTAAAATAATAATATGTAATTTTACTCGGTTTTCTTGTTATTTATTTTGAAATACTATTATTTAGAGTAATATTGTAAATACCTAATCATATAGTTAGTTTGGCGGGGTTACCGGACTGAACTGTTTTCATCTGCAATAAATAATTTTAAGATCAATTATGTTTTATTATTTCAATCTGACAACCCAAATACTCGTGGCAACCCTTTACTAGTCAGCCGACCTACACATGTGTGTTCTCCGTTTTTAAGGAGACTACTGCATAGATTTCTTGTCAATGTGGTAGACTCCTTTCAAGGTGCGGTTGCGAAACGGGCTGTCGAATTGACTATAACGAAGTGAGAATATTAAAGAGTACACACGTAATGCAAATTCATCATTGTCGCCGCCCATTTCGTAACAGCATCGTTTAACCGGAATAGCAGAAGCGACCAATGCTATTAACAATGTATTGATTGACTCTATTTATGGACTTTGTAGATCTGCTTACCATCAGGCAAATATAGCCGCATGCCGCGTTACAATAAAAAAGTTTACCTAGGTACACATCGGACTTCAGCTGGTAAAAGGATCAGAAACTTTGACCTGAACCTATCAAAACAATAAATGATGCATTAAAGGAGTTTGCTGAGGACAAACACACAAGATGGTGGTTAACGCAGCAATGCCTAATACATTTCAAGAAATTCATTGGTATGAAGGCAATAGGCTTGGATAAGATCTGGAAATTCAACAGAATTCAAATAAGGTGGGAGTCTTATCAGCCCACTACCTAACACCTTTATACTATAGGAGTAAGAGATGACCCCACATGCAGATTTTGTGGTAAGGAGCCCGAATCTATGCTGCACATACTGTGTGACTGTGACGCTAGGGCCATCAAAAGAATCAAATACCTAGGGCATCTTATCCGGATACAGAAAGCTACATGCTAACCGACCTTGGTGATGTCCATTACACATTTGGGGACGGTACCGAGGTTTGTGGTCAATAGGAAATAGGAATACACAAGATCCCAAAGGGTCGAAGTGTTTTTGACTGATGTCAACCTCAAAACCAATAAGATAAGAAAGACAAAACACCGGACTTCGGAAGTAGTTTTTGGTCCTTATCACGTAGACAGTTATCGGGGACGTGATTCACGGCCAGATATAGATATGATCTGGTCGGGGATTCGGCTATCGTAGATCACCTTCAATCATTGCGATAGGGCGCTATTACAAAGTATTGATATCTCTATATACCTAAACTTACAATTTATAAATACCTAAACTAGTTTGCTTAGTTGGTACATAAAAATAATAAGAGTTAATAGAAGAAAGCTAATAGAGGGCGTCTGTGTATAAGTAAATAACAAGCAATGACAAAATTCGTGAGGGGTGACTGGAATTTGGTTGGATCAGCGGTTGAGCGCCTTGCCGCGACAGCGAGGTTCGTGGGTTCGAGTCCCACCCACCAGGATTTTTTCATTGCATTTTTATCTTTAAAAAAAAAAATTACATTAAAACAAAGTTCTTGTTGAAAAAACAAGAACTTTGTTTTCTAAAAAAAAAAAATATATGAAGATGATTAAATTTTTATTGAATTACAAAGAGAAAAGTTCGGCAATTATGAATGAAAAATGATATCTGGCAAATGTCCACCCAAGCACGCTGGAAATGCGGTAACGGTCAATGGATCACGCTATCGTGAGATGTTAACAACTCAATTTTGACCTATTATTGATGACGTGGATATCACTGACATGGTGGTTTCAACCGGACGGTGCCACATGTCACACAGCCAATGACACGATCAATTTATTGCAAACCAAATTTCCCGATCGCATAATTTCACGAAACTCAGGTGTTAAGTGACCAGCCAGATCGTGTGATTAAACACCACTGGATTTATTTTTGTGGGGCTATGTTAAGGACAGAGTCTCAGCCTTAAAACTCAAAATCCGTGATGTGATTAACGAAATAGTCCTGCCATTTTGTCAAAAACTTTGATGAAAGAATCGACATCTGTCAGATTGCTTGTGGTGGACATTTGCCAGCTATCATTTTTCATTCATAATTGCCGAACATAATTGCCCCTTTGTAATTTAATAAAAAAAATAATCATCTTCATCTAATTTTTTTGTTTTAGAAAACAAATTTCTTGTTGAAAAACCCTTTACAAACCTTTTGTTTGTATTTCAATGTAAGGAAAGAGAAAAAGTGTAGGTGGAAGAAAATTAAATGTTCCATTGCAAATATACGAATATACATCTTATTATACTTAGTTGATAACAACAACCCAAATAAATACTGTATATCAACATAGAAACATACCCGATATTGATTCAAGTATCAAATTTTATCAAAATTGGTTCAGTCACTTTCGCATTTATCGTACTGATAAGAATATATTTTATGATCGAGATAGTGGTTTTTTATTTTAATGCTAGGCGGGTCCAGCATTTTTAAATGATATGTACCAACCAACATTTTAATTAGGTACCATAATTTCCAATTTTCTATAAAGCTCAATTTCTCTAATAACAATAACAAAATTATCACTTTCCCTAACGTCTACTTTTCCACAAAACCCACGTTCCCATAACTTATTTTTTCATATTTCCCACTTTCTCATTGTCCACTTCTCTAATTTTCTTTTATCCCACCTTTTCATACTAACTACTTTGCATATTTTCACGTTACCATAGTTCCCACTTATTCTTATAGACTTTTCCATATTGCCCGCTTATCCATAATGAAAACTTTCACATAATAACCACTTTTGTTTATGTCTAGTCCATTTTCCCATTTTATTATAATGACAACTATCACAAAGAGTGGGTCTGAAAGAAAATATAGGCATGAAAATGAAAAGGGTATGCTCCGCTGGTTTGGGCATATACCCACCTAGAAAGAATGGGTGATGAAAGACTGACGAACCAGATATATAAAAGCGAGGTGAAGGGTAAACGTGGCCGAGGGAGACCAAGACACACATATCATTATCTAATTGGAAAGGTTCTAAGAGTTCAAAATAAAAACCGGCGCGCATGTATGAGAGGAGTTATGACTGTGGACGAAGGAGTATTTAAGGATTAAGGATTCAAGTGGCAGTCGGTTGTCTCTGTCTACCCCGTAAGGGACCTGGTGTAAAGTTAAATATAAAATGATATATCTAATATATTTAAGAAAATATTTTACATTCTTTACCTTCTTCTAACCAACAGAGATTTCTTACAGCATTGAAAGATTGTCAGCGTAACAGTGAGTGAAATTGTCTTGCTTTGGAAGTGGTCTTACTGTCTATGCAACGACTGCAGCATAGACAGAAGGTACGGCAAGTTACTAGGTCTGTGGGTTGCAGAGATTAGCAAAACTTTTCTTTAAGAAACCTTTGTGCACAGGAAATGGATTCGCGAACTCAAACGTCAAAAAACAGTGTTAATAATATAAAAAAAGAACATGGAGGTAAATATTTTATTTACTTTATTTGAGAATCATAAAGCAAAGTTTGTTTGTCTTTTTAAAAGTTTCCTTTGGTTTTATTTTTTATATAAATAGATTATCTAATTAGGATTGAGTAAGTAATATTTACACCTCCACGTTCTATTTTTTTATAAACTTTAATATCAACATTTAGTCGTTTTTAGACCTTTGAGTTCGCGTATCCATTTCCGGCTTCTTATAACTAACTTCATTTTGTAAAAGCATTATAATGGTCACATACTTATGTATATAACACAAGAATAAAAAGGTTCGTAATGGATATGTTTGTTCTACTAACAATAATAATAAAATTTACAAATAACAGCCTGTATTTTAAAGGCTATTAAAAACAGCGATAGACTTTACCCCCTACATAATTGGAACATCAATACTAAAGCAAGCAATATACTATCTAAATTACAAAGATATAAAGACTAAAATCTAATATTTTTTTATTAAATTTTATTGCATAATCCGAATACTTTGTTGCTGTAATCTTTTTTTCAAGATAAGTGACACTACTTCACCCGATGGTAAGTGGAAATAAACCAAACGAGTGTAAACTGATAAAGGTTGATGACTCCCACTATACCGGCTCATGTTAGGCTTACATGATTCTACAAGGCATTGTTGCTATAGAAATATTACACGATATCAATATTAATCAGTGGTTGACACGGTATTTAAAACTACGAAAATTTGGTTATCTACTTACAAGAAACAAAGTTATTTTTTGAATATGTTCAGCGCCACTAGCGGATTAATGGAGAACTAAATAATTTCCTATGAATGAATATTTTTCTCCGTCATTTGAGATAAATGCTCTCAGTGTAATCGTCCGATGTAAGAACGTATATAATACGTCAAATAATTATTATATAAATAATATCCATAACAAGTTATGCCCCCCTTCATGGGTCAGTGGACATTTGCAAACTCCCTAACACGTGTACATTTAGATTAATTAACGATTTTCTGAGAATAAGTACTAAGTACTTACTTTAAATTTATTTTACCTACTTATAATTATTTTTTTTAAGATAAAATGTAATGTTACCAGGATTTTTTAGTGGACGGGACTCGAACCCACGATCCTCCTTCGTTTATCGCTACCTACTTACTTATGTAATTTATGATAAGTATCTACACTAATATTATGAAAAGGTAAAGTTTGTATGTAGAGGATAATCTTTGAAACAACTAAACCGATTGTAAAAAAATAATTCATTAGAATAGAAAATTAATCCTGACTAACATATTTATATTGATAAATGTAAGTTTTCAGTATAAATCTCCTTAGATATTTATACACGCGCAACTTCTTTTGCATAACTACTTGTACTATTATTTCTTCTGTGAATTCTTTCGAATACTTCTTTAAATTAATACCTATATAAATACTAGCTCCCCGTCCCGGCTTTGCACGGGTGTACTACTGAATAAAATGTTCTGTCTGCACTCATTTAATTTTTTATATGGATATTTTTTAACACAAATTTTTAACTTTTCCATACGTAGACTTTATGGGTTTCATGAAAATTTGATCTTTCAGGTTCCGAAACGCTTAGACTTTCTTTTTAATATTTATAGAGAAGGTATATATTTTTAAAATTATCAATTTATAAAAAAAAAATCAAGGTTAGTAAAATTCTTTACTAAATAATATTTATGTGAAACAAATAAAGTGTGTTAGATGTGTTTCTTACTTGGTAAAATATAGAAATTGAAGCTATAAAATAATAATATTACACGAAATCTTTTGGAAACGTGCCCTATTGTAACGTATAAACAAAATCAAAATTTAAAAACTATTTTGGCAAAAAATAAAAATACACGGAGCAATAACACATTGTTAGGTACACACAAGTGCAACCAATCTCGTTGCAAAACATGTCCCATAATAAATTCCGATATCAATATACAAACTCACCATAACCCTGTCATCAAAATTTCGCACAATGTACTACTTCTCATTGCGTATATATATGCTGGAATGCAGATTTTGTAACAGTTTTAATGTGGGAGAGACTACGACACCCCTTCGTACTCGCATGAATGGACACAGACATTCAGTAGATTCTCAAATTAATATAATATATAATAATATTTTACCTGTGCCCACCCATGCGCGTATACATAACACTACCTTTAACAATTGTTTCACAGTAAGAGTATTAAAGAGTTTTCCTAAAACTATTCGGTCTATTGATTTAAAAACCTGGGAAAGCTCTTTTATATGGCAGCTTGGTGCATACTATAGACCTGGTCTGAATGTAATGCATTAGATTTTGTCTTGTTTTATAAATTTATTAATATCGAACCAACAATGGACATAACATGCTGATGATGTTTTCCATGATGGGCTAGGTGATGATGATATTTTTCTAAAAAATAATTACAAAACTGTATAGTCCCTTACCTTTATCATTGCTAAAAGATATAAAATTACTTTTTCAAAATTTATGACAAAGACCTTTAGTCATTGTCACTGATGACGCCGCTTCAAAGAGAGGCGAAATATTTGTCAATAAAATTTTATAGGTCCAATTTATTTATTTAATAAATAATAGAAATATACCTAGAGTAGGTAAATATATTTTCACTTCTCATGCTCTGAAAGTGCTTATTTGTGCAGGATATAGGCTGCACAAAATCGAATGTTGTGCACAAGTGCATTAACGTCATGGAGGTATATAATATAATAGGGAGGCGCCCTTTGGCCTTAAATAGCCTCTCCAGTGAGAACAGAAGATGGCGGACACACAACTAGAGGTGGGACACTTGTTGATGAATAATTTTACCTAATTGAAATTTCAATAATCGATTATTTTTTGGATTTTTTCTTTTGCTAATATTAATATTAAATTATATTTTAGAACCATTACTTACAGATAGTTTTATACTTTTTAATTGAAATTCTCATACTATAAAAATGCCGTCAACTTGAAAACACGAATTCTTAATCTTTGTGTGAATTTGTCCAATGAATGGAAATTACAACTTTAAAATAATATTATATCAACAGTTTTTTTATATTCTTTAATAGAATCTTTGTTATATAGGTTTTTTTTAATTATTATTTTTATGTTTTAATTTAGATATAGTTTTAATTTTATTAGTATTACTTATTTATGTTTTGTAAGTTTCTTTAATAAATTTTGTACTATTTTATTAAAATATAAACAGTTTAATTTCTAGGTAAAAATTCACTTTTTAACTTCATCTTATAATGCGGTCGTTTTCAACGTTAAATCTCAAGAAAATTAAAATAAAGCGTCATTACAAAATGAAAGCGATCATCGTCGTTAGTTGAAAATGTTTATTAGCATTTTGTAATTATTGTTGGGAGGGAAACTAATACGGGTCAACCTACACTCCATGTACTGTAGGTTGACCTGTATTAGTAACCTAATATATATCTGATCTAAAAGAAGTAAATCTTGAATAGTTGTTACATTATATACCTAGGTTTGTATATAATATTATTGGGCTCTCACTGAAATGCATGCAATTGCATGAAACATATGGAACCAAGGCGGTTCCAATAAATGTATAAAAAGGCCTTTACAACAAAATGTCAAACGTATTCGTTGTCGCTATATTGTGAGCTCACTTCAACAAATCAACGCTCAATGATTGGTTGAACACTCAAAACAAAAAGTGACAGCAAAAATTATTAATTTTTGTTTTGAGATTGTATGGTGGAGGATATCTTCAGTTCTCATATTTGGAAAGGCAATTTTAGCCATTAGGGCGGCTCTCTCTATATATATATCCATGCATCACAGCCTTAGGAATATCATCTCTATTGCGATCATCAGACTATTTGTATTAGTTTGACAAATTTATTATTACACGTATTCTTTGGCATATTGGAAATTTGAGAATGTAAATTTTAAAATAATTTTATTGTAATATGAATTTCTTTATGATATGTAATTCTTCTACTTTTTTATTACAAATTTGTAACTATCACCAAACACAATAATAACTTATATTTATTATAATAATAAAATCTTTATATGGCAATTACCACCCATTGGTCTAATTTTAAAATGATTTCTTGGATAGATCTCTATCATAGCATTTATTGCATTGGCATTAAGAGCGACGAGAATTCAAATTGCCATTGGAACTAAGAATAATATATGGAACCGCCTATGTTAATCGCATATGGAACCGCCTATGTTAATCGCATATAAAACAAAATGTCAAACGTTTTCGTGCCGCCATATTGTTAGAGGAGGTCCATCGGCGATCCAAAATGTTTGATATTTGCTCATAGCCCGCCTTCTGTCATCACCACGAGTCGCGAGTCATCACTTTAAATATATTTATTTGTCTGACATTTATTTTAGAATACTTAGGACAAATATATTCCCGCGCGAATAAGTATGTGTAATCAAAAAAAAAAAAAAAAAAATGTATCCGTTAAAAATAAAGAATAGTACGTACATCACTAAATCAATTATTAAAATGAGAACATAGCCCATGATTTTATGATCCATGCTGAGAACAGTCACATTTAAAAAAAAACGTGAGAACAGAATATGGCGCAAACGAACAGTTTTGACATTTCAATCAAAATTTTAAGAAACAAAAAATAGCTATTTATCTCTTTGCCATATGTAGATTTAAATGAGTGCGAGCGAGATAGATACATGTACGTGACATTTTATTTTATAAGACAATTTGTAACAGTTCCCTATTATTACTAGTTTCATGATTAACGTACACGTATCTACTCATAAATGTAGGTATGTATATATTAAGGCTAAGAAAATGCGCCATACAGCCAAACACAATAAGAGGTTTATAGATATAATTTGTTATTTTATAATATTTACTTAAATTTATTTGCCTTATGTGTTTTTTAAGACTTAAAAACAATTTCCTTCAGTATTCAAAACTGTACTAATTTTACTTTGAATTAAAGAAATGTTATGTTATACTACTGTTTTATTTCCTCGCAATCGAAGTGAAAAGCAGAGTTTATAAATCGTCCACAAAACCATTTTATCCTCGACATTCCTATCAGCCTTCGGCTCGGGTTTCTAAAAGTCTCGGATAAAAATGGTTCGTTTTGTGTACTTGTTGTAAAATCTACTATATCTGTCAAAATAACTGTAGAAAAAGCTAATCGATTGATAATTGTTCTATTTGATAGTAGATCGATCGATAGTAGAACTTCATATTGGTTATATGATCGAAGTATATTAACCCAAAGTATAATATATTTAGTTAATTTTCCATAGCCATAAACCCATTGGCCATAAATGACGATGTATATCACTTCACTATCATATCACACCTATCCATCGTGCTATCGTGGGCCAATACAACTAGGTTCTACCTATATAGAAATATTACCTAATAGGTAGGTATTACCTAATACTTCTTGCACCTAAAAAAATAATTTAAGATTATTGGCCTTATTCATAAAAACTTATTGAAGCCTTGAAGAACACTTTAGTTATAGAATGTTTTGTCTCTTTTACACATATTCATTTTTGTTTCTAAATAAAAGAGATAAAATCTATAACTAAAGTGTTCTTGAAGGACTCAATAAGTTTTTATGAATAAGGCCAAAAATATGTAAACAATACAAAATGTCAACTAATATACAAAAAGTTGGTGTATTAATGATTGAACTTCACGGGACCAACATTTTTGCGCGAAAACACAGATTGGAAAATGTCCGAATGTTTTTGTAAAAACTGTTCAGAGGATAGTATAGAACTATTATCTACTAGCTTTTGTTAACCCGGCTTAGCCCGCCATATTATTATTACACAAAACAGTACCCGGTTAAATTATTTACACTCCCCCGTTTCCCCTATTGACATTTTAATAAATAGTAAAATACGTGTCTGTTAGTTTTATAGGCAGATACCATTTACAGGGTTTCATTATTCCTATAATATCAAAATACATACATATTTTCATTATTCTCGTTGTATTATGTAAAAAAAAAACTTATTTTTGTTTCCCCGCCTTTATATTTAATAAAATTTCGGAAAATAGTAAAAAATACGGTTTTACATAATACATATATATTATTTATTATACATAATTCGTATTTTGAAAAATATCTTTTTAGTGGGCCCTTACAATACAAGAGGAAGCTAGTTTCGAAATTTCTTGTTCTACAATTATTTCTTGTTCATAGCTACAGTTGTTTCGGCTGGGCGATGATGAGTAAGTCAGCCAGGACAAGGCAATTCAAATTCCTTGGGGGTAAAAAAAAATGTAGGATAAAAGTTATTTTGGGAAAGTTAATTTCTTGGAAGGTGCTACAGGACACATAGACTCAAAATTTGAAATGAATTTAAAGGTGTTTCACCGTTTTAAATTTTTTTAATGAAGCACAAGGGGGAAGGGGAGGATTTTTCTAACTGAGTTATATCTTAAGAACGATATCTATCGTTGTCACTATTGCAGCATCTGCAATAGTGACGGTGTTGGATAAACTAAGTAACCCATCTATCACTTAATATTTTAAAATAAAAACGCATTGTGGCATACACACACACCGGGGTTTGAATCGAGGATCTTATAACTTTTTAAGTGTGAGGTTTAACCTACTCGGCCACTTTTGTTTACTATTTATATCCCTAATTAAATTTTATCGTTTAGACGACGCATAGTATTTATGACGTAGTAATATATACAATTTTGGGTAAATCCATCATGTATACGATAGGCGAATTCACGACTGGAAACGCCTACAGCACGGTTTAGCCACAACAATGTAGATAAGATAGGTTCTACCACGTGGCATGTTGAGATAGCATTTACGACGGATAGTAGGTAGATATGGAGGAATAGCCCGTTTCGTTTAGGTGGGAAGAAGGTCTCTATAACTTCGTTAGGCTGACCGACCGGTCTCGTTAGGTGGTAACTATATCCGTCGTAAATGTTACCGACCTTATACAGATGCAAAAACCGTCAAGTGACCTATTTATTCATGTTTCGATTTTAGTCTGTGGGTTCATCGGTTTTCAGGAGATTACTACATCGATTTCTTGTCGAGGTGGTAGGATCTGCTCACCTCCAGGTGGATACAAAGTCACATGCCGTGCTTCAATAAAAAAAGAGAGTTGGCATTATAAAAATGTTTCGTATAATTTTCTCTTCTTTTATTTTAAACATAAATGTTATTTAATTTTGAAACAATTTTAGAATTCTTGTTCTTGTATTTAGTATATGATATGTATTTTAGTCTGTTTTTGGGTATTTACTAAAAGGAAAAATGTTTTTGTAATTTGGTTGGGGCTGACGTCTCATGAAGCCCTTATAAAAACAAAAAAGTTTCTAGCTCATTACGAGTTTTAGTAAAACAATCTGTCACTTTACAGGTTAAACTGTAGGGATCCACCAATAGAAAGGGTTTATTTGTATTAAGAAAAAAATAAAGAGATCCTATTGGTGGATCCCTACAGTTTAAACTCTAGCTACAGTAGGTAAGTGAAAGATTGTTTAACAAAAACTCATCGTAGCTCTACTTAACTAATAGAAGATTATAAAAAAAGGGTTTGATAGAACAGTTGTAATTTTGCTATTATGGTAAGTATACTATTAGTAACGAATGCTGCTATAGTTCATGTTATAATGAATATTGGTGTTCGTTAACTTTTCAATATATTTTAGATTATATGTATATTATATTATATAGAAAATGGCATCATTGTAACTTTATGCGTCCATTACGCCACCATTACGCTCATGAAAACGTCATTTCATTCCAACAGTCACATATGACTGATGGTTGCATGATGCAAAAATCAAAACAGTCAGGGCCGTGTTCGTAAACTAACACTTTTACACTGGGTAATATCACTACACTATATGCATCTCTTCTTCTCTAAGCATTTTTCAATATTTTTACCGCACTCTGTAACACTACCCAGTGTTAAAGTGTTACGTTTCCGAACACGGCTCTGATTTTTATCAATCAACGTATTACACGGTAGGTTGTCCATCAGTCACAGTGATGACTGCACAGATTATATAGTACAAGGGGTATCAACTACGGTATGTGCATTTGCGCCACCTCTGGGCAAAATATGCGAGAAAGAGACTATATACAACAATACGGAAACAAGAGAGACAGAATGATATACAACAACACGGACACAAGACGATACAAAACGGACACATATTTTTTTTTTTACTCGGAAAGCAAATGAACTTATTATTCCTGAATTATTTTTAATTTAATAAAACATGGGTTTTATTTTATTAATATTAAATAAAGAAGTACTTTTTGGTATAAATATACGAATAAAACGCTTTCTTCATTAAACTACGGCGTAATTACAGTGTAAATTAATTTCTTGTTAACTAAACATGGCAGAATCACGCGAGAAGCCATTCAACAAGAAAAAGAAAGATATTTATTTATTTTACGAAAGAGCGGCATATTGTTTATAAATGTTTATTTAATTGTGATGTGTTCTTAAATTAAAATTTTGCAAATGTTTACACTTGAAATTGCATTAATAATTTATTAAGTGACTATGAACTTGTGTCGTTTAAAGAAATCCTATGTTTTTGTGTTATTAATTTCTGTGTAATGGAAACAGGAAAGTGTAGTAAATGCAGAGTGCGGACTAATATCCTCGTATACTGAACCTTTCATAGGTTTCCCGCAGCTACTAAGCCTAACTCGGTTACATTTTCTATTACAATATGCTTAATTAATTTAATTAAAAACGTATTAATTAATTAAATGATGTTTTATTCAACTGTACCTACTTAATTTACCCTTAAATATTTTTCTTTGAAGTGAATTTTAATTGAGTACGTTATTTGATTGATGAAAATCAGATATCTACTCAATTAAATTTCACTTCAAAAAACTTTAAATATTTATATCAGGAGGCCATTTTGAATTTTTTAAATTTTAGTTCCCAGGGTTAACGCTGTGGCGCTTAAAACTTGTCGGCATTTATTTACTATGAAGTTGGCTTTCTTCTCTCGTAGAGAGTATTAAGTTCCTTGATATAGTACCTAATATGTACTACGTAGTTGACTGTGGCAAAACTAACAGCTCTTGGCTAGGGGGGCAGCAAAACCTACCATGTAATGTACGCCGAGCATTTAGTGGGCTGTTCCAAAATTAAAATATTATCAACCTGTGCGATCTCTCGGGAAAATAAAGAGACGGAGATATGTAATTTGTGTATATTCCATTTCTTTTATTTCCCCGAGAGATCGCTCGAGTAATAATATTAAAATTTTGGAACAGGACATACTACCTACATATTCTTTAGTTCAGGTATATGTCTATATCTACTATATTTTTAACCCTTTGAAAAAAGAACTGTCTGGATTAAAATATTACCATTTAATTCAAAATCTTGTTAACTTGAAATTATTACAGATAGAGGTTATGGCACTGATAAATAAAGATATACTGCAATTAAAATTAATCAATTTACATGTTGATAATAGATAATTATTACTTGTTATCTATTAATATATATTTGATAGTGTTTACGGATATCAGAATATAGAGAGAGGGCTCTCTATATTCTTCGCGTTCCGACAGCATCGCTGCCACGAATCGCTGGTTTTTTTAGCCAAGGTCGTTTTAGCGCGCGGAAATGTTAGCAATTCAAGTTATCACCAATCGTTCCGCGAACAGGAATTTTAACACGAAAAGTTAGCCAGGCTACTTTTGACAGATGTTTGTTTACATGTGAATATCTATCTACAAATTGGAATTTAATTAATTATTTTATATATTCATATATCTGCTTTAGTTTTAAAAGTTTGATTAAACCTAAAAAATAAATATGGTGTAACTAAATTCAGTTTTGGTATGTTTAGTTATAGGTTGTTAATTAAATTAA
This sequence comes from Monopis laevigella, assembly GCA_947458855.1. NCBI lineage: Eukaryota > Metazoa > Arthropoda > Insecta > Lepidoptera > Tineidae > Monopis > Monopis laevigella. Next base: position 21,938,025 of record OX381588.1, read on the forward strand.
TATTGTGATATTATAAAATTATTGTATTTAAATAATAGTTAATTAAAAAATATTGATTTATTATATAATGATTATGAATGATAATATTTGTAATTTCAATTATTTAATTCGAAATAGTGTCTTCTTGTCAAAAAGTGGCATCAAAAATCAACACCGATCGTTTCATATCTGCATTTTAGCATCGCTAAAAAAATTTACATGGCTGTGTTAAAACGGGCGGTCGCGCTGGTTTTTGATGGCACCACGAAAAACTGCCCGCGCTACCGTTCGGAACGCAGGGTATACAAGTTTATGATTTTATCACTGTAAAGCGAATACATACCTATACAGAGTGACTTTGACAGGTTGTACTTTGGGCTAATATGAGGTTCTACTGATCAAATCGAACACCCTTTCCCATGGCCACATGTGTCTTAAATGAAATGTTAAAATGACCAATTTGTATGCGAAAGAAAATATTTTTTTTCATTTGCTACATATGGTTCCATGGGAAAAGTTGTTTAATTTGTTCAGTAGAGCCTCATATTAGCCCAAAGTACAACCTTTCAAATTCAACCTGGGGCCTGACTAAAGAACATAGAATCGCCGCATCGAATTTTAATCTATGGTAGAGCCTGATCGGCGAGAAACGTCAAATCCCATACATTTGGCTTTCGATGGGTATTTCGATTCGATTATCGATTGGCTCTTTGGTAAGGCCCCTGTATATATGGGCGTTAAAATGATTCAGATATCATTTTAAAAGAGGGACTAAGAAGTACTGCGGTATGAGCATCTTATATAGGTGTCATCTACAGATATATTTTAAACTGCTTTAGTTCCAACTTAATAATAGTATTTGCTAAGGACTGTTGGTTAAAACGTCAGATGTATACTATAAGTACTTTCGATACATAAATCAATAAACATGATAATAAAAGTAAGTACTGTAAGCTCTATTATAGAGTAAGGCTAGTACTGGCCATTTAAATGTTAGTGTTTTTATTTGAATATTTATGACATTTGTGAAAGAAATAGAACAAATAGAAATAGAAGAAATAGGAAGGGAGATTCGGTCGAGAGATCGATAGCCACACACGATGGAAGTGTGTTCTATAAATTTATAAAACGAGCGAAAGGTGATTAATTCTCACTGTTTGGGGTTTTATGGCTTTACAGGAATATGTATTCTGCAGAAATAAAAAGAATACAAATATATATATTTATAAAAGATATTGAAGTTGTTTTAAAGAAACATTTGAAGGAGTTACTCTAACGAAATTGGGTACGGTGACCGAAGAGAGTGAAGTAAACCATAGCTTCGGTCACAGTACTTACAATATAATTTTTGAATTTCGAATAGTCTGCTTGCAACTCGTTCAACACGCAAAACGTCTAATAAGCAGATTGTACAAAATCATTCTATAGGTACGTAGGTTACTATAAACTTTTGAAATTCTAACGACTATATAGTTAGAATTTCAAGTTTCTTTAAATATCCTGGGTTTCCATCATGATGAAATGATATATTATTATTTATTTATTATTCTTTAGTCTAAAGTTACACCTTTTTCTTCTTCTTAAATTTAATAGCTAGGCTCTTAAACAATCGTCTTGAACAATCGCAAATCCTGTTACCAAAAATAAAGCGGGCCTATTGGTTGTTGCTCACGTATACGTAAACAAATACGTTACGTTGCTACAATGCGCAAACCCATGGTAGAGCCTCTGCCTATTCTCGACCAACGTCTTGACCTCCCTGTACGAAGTGACACTTATTTTCTCTTTTACTTGACCTATGTACCTTCTTCTTAACCTTCCGCTTCCCCTTTTTCCTTCAATCTTTCCTTCTATTATTGTTTTTAGATAAGCATCATTCGGTCATTCCGTATCAAGTGCCCAAACGTCTTGCCCCTCCTGTTTTCTATTAATTCTAATAATGATCTTTTCTCGTTTACCATTGTCATTCGTCTTTTTCTATCTATTTCTATTCTCTCCATTTCTACCTTCAACTCTTCTACTTTTTCTATTGTGAGCATTGTTCTCACATTCCACGTCCCTATTTACACCTAGTACCTTTATATATTCTTAGGTACTAATATACTGGGTGTCTATGCCTTAAGTATTACTTATAGAACCATTTTTTTTTCAAAAAAAGGTACTTACGTTAATTAGTTTATCTTAAAAAACATGACGAAAAATAATTATCATATTCTTTTAGCAGATAAAATACCTTTAGACAAGTGGCAGGGTATTAGTCGTGAGTTTAGTAAAAAAGTTGAAGTGATTTATGTACTTCAAGGATGCATTCGCAGTCGCCAAGAAAGCTAGTTGTCCATACAAAATGACCTATTGTTCTTCCAGCATTACTCGAATACTGTTTGTCGCAGAATTAAAATAATATTTTTGTCGTCACTGTATGAATTAATTGTGTTTTTTTTAAATAAGTTATTATATATATATACGCCTTATTATTATAATAAGCCTTTATATATATATATACCTAATAATATTTTAAAAAATACCCCCGACCCCTGTGCGCACAACATAAAGATTTTTGCGTACAAACCAACACAAAGATAATAATTGGACCAACAGCCATGTTGCAATATTGGAACTACTTTTGTATGGGAATAGACGACTGATTTTCATCATAGAATGTATTATTAAAGAAAAAACCACTGTAAAACAGACAAAAAACACCCAGTATATTCTTTGGCTGAATGTAAATTATGTTCGAGGCATTCATTGAAGCTTTCCGAGCTGCGCAAATTAGCGCATTGTTGAAAACCTGTCGCCAAAATATCGTATGATGTCAAACGGGTAGTGGCATGATGTCGGTGTCTGATGCAACTCCTGGTCACCAACCATCATGCCTTTCTTATGACCGCTATTGCAACACCTGTTTTAAACAATGAATCTTTTTTGACGGATAGTTATCAAAAAACTGCCGAACATCAATAAAAAATTCTGTAGCATAAATAAATTAAAAACTTTTGCATATTTTGTATGCTAATTTAAATTTTGTTGAAATTAATCATGTATATAATTGAGTCAGGCGTTATTTTGCGGAAGTCCATTTATCATCATGTCAAGATACATAATTTAAATAACTGTAAGCAGAAACTAGCTCCCACAGTACCTACCAGGGATTCCTGTAGATAAATTCTATCAGTTTTGCAGTATTTATGTTGGTGTTGGTGGCGACTATTCATGGACTGCATAAACTTCTTAGAGAGAGGTCACACGTTCAGTATTTCATCAGATCAGTCCGTCAGTCTCGAATGAAATACTTTGACTGATGCCAGAATGATGAATGATTTGAACGGTAAATAATAATATATTTTTTATTAGTCCGTCAGTCCGTAGACGATTATTCTCCTGTAATGTTGACCAAACTGATGGACTGAACTGATGAAATACTGAGCGTGTAACCTCCCTCTTACCATGCCAGAGTTATGCAGTCACATGTACCTAAATAAATATCATGACGAGCGGGTAAGTACACAGTGGTACAAAAAAGAAGGAAATCGTGTTGCAATGTATCTGAATAGGCCTAATAATTTATATAATCTATATTTGCTGATATTTATATGTTTAATGTAAGAACGAGATAAACAATCAGCGGGGGGCACGTTACAGCAAAACATCCATCTCGATCACAAGGTACTAACATACTGCTTATCTATGACAGAAAAATAAAAGATAACTAAATATTAAATAATAGGTACCTACTCATTAGTTAAATAATTAAACAAAACACAATTTATTTAAAAAGATCTACATACCTACACCAAGTAGCACCTACATTATTATATATTCTTTGACCAATTAGGTATTGATATTTTTAATATTATATATAAGTAAAAGGTGCCTGCCTATAAAGATACTAACCTACTGAACTAATATGTTTATACCACTAAAGGTAATAACAGCATAATTAAATTGTAATGTGTAATTCATAAAGCTTGTTTAAAAATAAAGCGCCAAATCTTGACCTGATATTTTTCAGGATTTGACCGCGGTCACTGGTGGTTCCGCGTTTGGCGTTGTATCCGGAGGTCGTAGGTTTGATCCCCACCCATGTCATTTTTCTGTACAGTTTGTCATGGTTTGGGTGTTTATAAAATATAATATGTATTATATGATTGTTTCTGGTACACATAGTACACACAGTAAATACACAATTATAAACGGTAGTGATTATCTATAGGTAGATATAATAAGTGATACAATATGTAAGTAGAGATCGGTGTATAACAATCAATTTATAGAATATGTATACGAAAGTTTAGGTACATGATCTTATCATCAGTATCACACCCTGGACACTTGACTGGGTCATCAGTTGAGCTGTGTTTGTACACGTAGACGCAAATACATGAGCTGCGTTTGTACACGTAGACGCAAATGCATGAGCTGCGTTTGTACACGTAGACGCAAATACATGAGCTGCGTTTGTACACGTAGACGCAAATGCATGAGCTGCGTTTGTACCTACCCGTACCACACAAATGCACTGCCTAGATTGCGTTTGTACCCGTACCACACAGCACTGCCATAGATAGCAAAAATCTCGCTCATAAGGATCAAATTGTGGAAAGTAACTTCAAACGGCAAAATAAAGAACTCTGCTCATTTTAAGAAAATATGATTTAATGTTTTTAAGCCCTAACTAATAAACCGAAATGATAGCCATTATTTTCAACACACAGCTGAATTAGATTTTTTTATTAAAAAAAATTTTTCGAAGAGCATTATTATCTACTGATTATTACAAATAATTTGATTAGTTGGTAATGTAGACTTTAGTAAAGTATGCTTTTTTTATATTTTTTTTTTAGCTTTTTCTGTTAGTTTTACGCTTGATTTTACTTACTAGAACGTTATTCTTATAAGCGACTCTATCAGCTGGTGCAATAACACATGAGTTTTTGTTTTTCAATATCATCCGGTTAGATTCCCGACTAGGAGAACATTTCAAAAATCTAATCGGGCCCGAGACACCTTTGAGCATTTTTTGCTATTCCTTGTAGTTTGGATTTGGCCTTGAGGGCACACTTGAAAAATTCCCCCTGTATATAATACAAGACAGACATAAAGAGTAAAAAAGGAAAGTTCAGTGTGCGTTTGGAGGTACGCTACATTCGACATTCGAGGAAATTTAAACTAGGTATAAACTTTTTTAAATATTTGACCAAAATAAAATACCTATTAAACTAGATATTTTTTTGAGTAATTAAGCTACCTTGTTTATAAAGCCACCTGTCAGCTGTGTGAGCACGAGTTACCAACCACAGATTATATAGATACCTACCACATACCTACCTACTTAACAGATGTAGGTATGTGTAATGTAAACATACGATATTATCTTCCAGATAAAATATACTTAACAATATTAATAAATATGTACCTATATATCACTTGACTAACTTTATTTCCGTACTGAACAAGACCTGAAAAGGTTACCTTCAGTTTGCCTTCATTAATCTACTTAGTTTTTTAATTTGATGCGTTTGACAGATTTTTACTTCAAACAAGATTTTAATATCCAAATTGACTGCCTCCGTAGACTAGTGGTTCCGCCTTTGGCTACTTGTACTATTATTTCTTCTGTGCTTTGGCGTTGTATTTGGAGGTCGTGGGTTCGATTCCCACACACGGCAAAAAAAGTTGAACTAGTACGTTTTTTACGTAATTTCGTTTGTGAGATCAAAATATTTGTTCGACTTGATGTTGTGGTCCTTAGGTATGTTTGTTTCCCACGGAACGGTGAGTTCTATAAGTATTACTTTCTTCAAGTACCGAGAGTGCACCAGTATGTCTGGTCTATAGGCTGAAACTGCTAGTTCGTCTGGAATCATATATCTAACTAGCTGTGCTCGCGACTTCGTTTCGCGGACTGTTTTTTAGATCATTAAAAGAGCTATTATTCTTTAATACATATTTTTTGTGTATCTTGAACTGTTTTCACGGCGCACGCAACGGAAGATGAAATAATCATCTTTGAAGCCTTCCGTTGCGTGCGTTTCTCCCGTTTTTTACACATTTACCACTATATCTTTGCTCCTATTGGTCGTAGCGTGATGTTATATAGCCTATAGCCTTCCTCGATAACTGGACTATCCAACACAAAAAGAATTATTCAATTCGAACCAGTAGTTTCGGAGATTAGCGCGTTCAAACAAACAAACAAACAAACTCTTCAACTTTATAATATTAGTATAGATAATAGATAGTAAGTAAGAATAATAGGAACCTTGAAATGGTCAAAGATTTGTAATGCTTTGAATTATGTAGGTATTTTTAATATTGTAAAGTGTCGTTGATTTTTTACAAACGAATGAATAAAAATCATTTGCATACCTAAGTACCATCATTTTTATTTTATTGTGTTTTATTTTATAAACCTAGTTTTGTAGTCGTCGTCATGCCAATATGTGGTAAAACTTATTATTTATTGCATATCTCATATTTACAAATTAATAAAAAGATTTAACCCTAAACCTGTATGGATAGTCAAACTGACCCCTGTATTAAAAAAATCTTGAAAGAACCAAGTAATTGCGTTGTATTTGAATTATTTATAAATATCTATGCTTTGGGATTGGGGTGTCAAAGATCATTGGTAAATTTATAATAAAGTTCATTATTAAAAATAATTGTAATAGATAAAAAAATATTACTTAATAATGTAAATATTAAAACTTTATGGTATGGCTAGTTAAATAGAGGCGGAATTAGATGGTTGGGTCACGGTAGCTATAAAAAAATCAATATTACTCATGTTCGTATAATTTATATTATAGTTAGGTATAGTTAGTTTTAAAATTAACTAGGTCATTAAATATTTATTGGTGTTAGATATCTCTATCCTATATGTAGATTAGTTTCTGGAGAATATAACATTACCAACACCTATATTTTCAAAGATTTTTTATTTTTTACATAATAGATAGGTGTAATATAATACTATGTATAAATATTATTGGTAATTTTCAAGGCTGTTTCTTTGTTTCAGACAGACAGAATATAAGATACGATAAATTATTTATTTATAGTATTCATAGCCACTCAATCAAATGAAGCAAAACGGTTTATCAAATCAAATACCGTTTGATCGATGTCGATGATCTAAAAAGTTATTTATATCGATCTTTAGGCGCCACCGCCTTCCGGTATGGGGACACTCAAGTTTATGTGGGAGTTGCATCATCTGAGCGTTTTTTTTATCAGAGGGCACTGACGCAATTATTTAGTCTCGACAGAACAATCATTTAGTTAATTACCCATATCTGTAATTTGATTTGCCATTTTTATTTGAACGCAAAAAGTTGACGTATGCGTGATGAACACACATAAAAAACGTGAATGTTAAACTATATTTTATTGTTTAATTATAACTTTATATTTGTATTACTTTATTTAATAAATTTAATTCTGAGTATGTTATTAATTTAACCTTTCTTATTAAAACACATTATAGGGATAGAGAAAATAATACTATAGTAAATATATTTAATATAGATAAAAAAAAGTAAAGTTAAATAAAATTATCAACGACCTGCACTGAATAGTTGATCCGTCATACGTGAGTAAGTCGGAATATAAACAGTAGGAAATATATTATAAGGAACATATAAACAAACCTCTCGGTATAATAATACAAAGATACCACTTCATTGATAAGAGAGGTAATTTAGTTTATTTATTGCATAAGTAAGCAAACCACAAAGTTCAACTGTCGATTTCAAATTATGAAAAATGTATAAACCCATTTCCAAAGTAATTTGATTGGCTGCTGTAATTATCACACCCCTCCCAGTAACCAATCATGCCACAGCAACAAACAAAGTCATGAAGAAGTCTTATTAATTATTTTAATTAATTAGTAATGTTAGATAAGGAACAAATAGATTTGGTTCTTTTTCGCGTGTGAGTGGTAATTAAAGTCATGTAATCAGTGAGTTTAATCAATAAACACTCATCGTTTTATTATTATGTTATTACCTACCTACTCTAAATTACCGATTATAACAGGACTAGATTTTAAGTAATGTAATTAATTTTATTTTTATTTTTTATAATACCTACAGGAACTGCGTAGGTACATGAAAAGTTTGCGATTAACCAATTTGGTCACCAACTTTAGTGTCAATTAATCCTCCACCAGTTCGTACAAACGTGGGGCCCACACCAACCGTGGAGGGTAGTTTGCCTAAAGATAGTTATAATAATACGTAGTGTTATGTAGTTTGGATATAATATACTTCATATAAAACATTTTTGTTTTCGAGAACCACTTTTCTATATTTTGTAGTTAGTAAATGTAAAGTTAGGCCTAATATCAAAGTGATATTGTAATAAAGAATTTAAATAAAACAAATATATTTTAATAATTTCTTTTAAATACTTATTTATCAATAATTATTGACGTGCTAGCGACATTACCTTAGTTACAATGTCTTCGCTGTACTTTGTACCGAAACCGATATCCAAACTTAATCTAGTATAACGCCTATAAATGAAACATTGGCATAGACATGCGCGATCTCATGACACTAGTTGTTAACTGATGATAAAACACTTAAATTATATCGTATTGTATTAACTGCATGATATTCATATTTTTTTGTAATAAAACTAATCTTAATAGACAGCAATCACGTTATATTGCGTGAAAGTTGATTTAATTTTCATGAATTTCGCGTTCAGATAAATTTTATGATTCAGCAAGATTGGGATGAAACTAATAAAATATAATATAAACAATACGAATAGTTGCAAATTATTAAATTTTAAACAATGTATTAAGCCTATAGTTCTCTGAAAAAAAAAAAAAGATCAAATAAATGATATGCAAAAAAAGTATAAATAAATTTAGGATTAGAATGGGGTTGCTATTCAGAATGTTACGACTAAAACTGATTATAAATGGGCTATGTCACTTTCAGTGAGAAAACAGAGGTATAGCTAGGCTTGGTTTATCTAAATCTTTTTATACAGGTTTCTAAAAATAGTACATATATTAAGAGACCTTTAAGAAGATAAAATATAAGGAAATATTTCTGAGACTAAATAAAAAACATGTTCAGATGAGGAATTTGTCAGTCAATATTGCAGCAGGCATAAGTATCATCATTACCTATTTAATCCGATTAGATACTGATAGCCTAGGATGTGTCTGGTGGATATTTGTAGCTGCGAGTAACTGATCCAAGGTTCCCAATTCGCCGTGACCCAATTAGTAAGTTAATAGGTGATACGAGAGGAGATACACACCGCGCGCTGTAGGTATCACTCCATACTAGATAATACCCGCATTTGTGAAACATTACAAATTTTATTTGTAATTTAGTTTATTTTTAAAACAGATAACGCAATTAAAATAGGACGAATAAATTTTTAATCAGCAATTGATTAATAACAATGGCTAATAAAGTTAAGATGTATCATGAAGGTGGGTAGGTCTTAGGTTAATTAATTTATAAACATGTACTGAAATAGATGAGAGGTCTTACTAATTATGAAAAGGATGTACTTAACAGAGATGGCTTGTGTCTGGGTCAAATCGATGGTTGACATGTGTCGGCTTATTTGATAGTGCTATATTGTGTACAATGAAATGACATTACAAGGTTACAGTCAACGAACTTGCCATTATCAAGGCAGCGGGAGGCGCGATTTGGCCGTCTTGTGCACTGATAAACCCAAGACCCGCGGCTATATAACCGGCGTTCTTGTGGACACCGCCAGTACTATTCCGAACGCCAAACGATTGTTAACACCCACTGTAGTACGCAGCGATATTCAGCATTCGGAAGTAGAGACTACCTCAATACATTGCAAGTTGTTTTGATACTTTTGATAAAAGTGCATTGTTTACATCGGGTCAAGATGCGTCTGTTCAGAGTGATTTTGCTGATATTTGTGGCCGCCTTGCTGTTCGTGGTTCCTGCCGAGGCCAGAAACGTTCGTCACAAACGCCAGAGGAACTACCACAATCAATCGGCGCAGTCGCAGCCGTCGATCTGCTATTTGAAAATCCTGTGCACTTTTACCCCGAGATATACGTAAGGAGAGACTCCAGGGTCTGAGAGACCGGAGCCGTTGCAGGGTTAACCTGCGGGATAATATATTCGGTATTATTTTGACCCCAAATACAAGCGGGTCGCTGCCTATTAGTTATATTATTAAAGTTATTATAAAAGTATTGTTAACTTTAAGTACTTAAACTCTTTACAAAATTATTTATTTATTTATTGTAAAGTACCTAAATTATATTTTTTATTAGATAAGTTTTTTTACAAATTTCTGAAGTTGTGAAATAAATATGAAGAAGAAGACTGATTTGGTTTTATTATACCTACACATACTCGGTTGTAGCTAGACCGCACCATAAAACTAAAAATTATACTTATATGGAACCGCCCTAAAATCGCCTATAAAACGAAATTTTAAACATGTTCGTTGCCGCCATATCTGTTCTCACTTCAACCAAGCAACGCTCGATAATTGGTTATATAATTTTTGCCCGCATTTAACAAAAAAATGTATGGGGGCAGCCATCTCCTGTTCTCATGGTTGGAAAGGCTTTAAGGCGGCTCCCTATATATCTATAGTTCCATGGTCCACACACATTTACATATACTAGGTATAATCGTTCCCTGTTTTACAAATAATTACTTACTTTTAAGGTTGCTTAAAAATAGCTACGAGTAGCTACTACCTAGATACCGATGAAAAACTGAAAATAAAAATTACTTTAGCGCTTGACAATACCTAACGGTAGGTATACAGGTTGACTTTGTAAGGATGTACTTTGGGCTAATATGAGGTTCTGCTGATTAAATCGAACTACTTTTGCCATGCAACCATGTGCCGCAAATGAAAAAAAGTGCCTTCTCCATACAAACTAGAAATGTTAAAATGACCAATTTGTATGGGGAAGCCATTTGTTTGAAAAGTTGTTTAATTTGATCGGCAAAACCTCATATTAGCCCAAAGTACATCCTTTCAAATTGTATATACAATGGACACTTCTTGCCCCCTCTGATTTTAAATCTCATACCAGAGGCTCTACCATGGGTTTGCGCATTGTAGAAACGTAACGTATTCATTTACGTATACGTGAGCAATAACCAATAGGATCGCTTTATTTTTGGTAACAGGATTGAATAAAGCGATCCTATTGGTTGTTGCACACGTATACGAAAATGAATACGTTACGTTTCTATAATGCGCAATAGAGCCTCAGATCTCGAGAGAAATTATTGAACCTCGCGCAAACATTTTGATCCTAGTGTCTGATGTGATTTTAGACATAAATTTAAAATCAATCCTAAAAAAAAGCTATATAATAAAGACTTTACACCTGTCTATTGTCTATTTGTCCATTTTGTCTATTTAATAAGTCAGCGGCTATATTTTGCTTCTTATTACAACAGAAACGTTTTGTCCAAACGAAATCCTATTCTATTTCCTTGTTATATTTGTGGTTTAGGTTAGAAGGTTTTATACTAATAGAACAATATATTTTGAAATTCTATTAGGGGAAGATGGGGGTGGGCAAAATTAAGTATATGTTTATTTTTCATAATATTCATGGTGACTGTGAAACGTTGTAGTTTGGGCTGATATGAGGTTCTAGTCACCACGAAACAAGTTATCTCAAATTATCAAATAGATTGTTTTTTCAGGAATAATGCCGTTTCTTGCATATTGAAGCTACTTGTTCGATGTAGAGTCATACCATCGGCTACGACGAGGTGGAATTAAAAACCCCTCCGCTGGGTACCCTGAGGCCGGCTAGGCAGACTCGGGTGCCGTAATACACCCGTGACTTTGACGTGATATAGATAGACTTGGAGTAAAAATAAATTGATAAAAACTGCGAGTACTTACGAAAAAAAAATGTTTTGTCTTATTTGAAAAAAAAAATGATTGTGTTAATATTTTGAAATCCTTAGATATTAATTGCGCCAACTTTTAAAACTACTTGCTAAATTGGCGTAGTAGTTTTATTTAAGGGCAGTCATTAATACTGATAAAAGTATTAATTTTGAAAACTTGCTTGGGAAACAAGTGATGCTTTCTTAGCAGATAATTTTAGCAGTAAATTTTAAGTAGTAGTTTTCAGAAACACTATTCAGGATTACATAATAAAAAAAAATAATCGTATGTAGCGACAGAAAATAGAAAACCGTCACATGGTGTAGATTATTTCGTTTGGTTTTATAAATGACTAACATTTTTAAATACCTAATCTTGCCATAAATATTGTAAGAGATTTATTTTTCCTATTGTAGTTTAATATATAAATATAAAACAATTAAAAATATAAAAAGCTTATTCGAAGTGGTCTTCAATGGCTGCAATACAGTCCTTTAAACGTTGAGGCCAGGGGCTCTAGAGAAAAAGCAGGCGAGGCGACATGCCGCGTCGCCTCAGTCAAAAACGTATGTATTTTGACAGTGACAGTAGGCGTGAGGTACGCTGTCACCTGCCAAAGTCTATACAGTTTTGATTGAAGGCGACACGACACGTCGCCTCGCCTGATTTTTCTCTAAGGCCCCAGTTATCAATAGAAGCACGCAAGAGTGCGTTCCAAGGGAAAATTCTTCACTGCCAATCGTATGGTTTTAGGGACTCATGACGTTTAGAGCAAGCCGTACTCCCTAAAACTGACCATAAATCATAATCCAGCGGATTAAGTTCGGGACTATACGACGGTCAGTCTTCAGCTCTGATGAAGTCCGAAACGTTCGCTACCAACCAAGACTGCGTGGACCGAGCTTTATGACCCGGCGCCGAGTCTTGTTGGAAGGACCATACTTGGTTATTGAACGTGGTGTTGTAGAATGGTATCTTGATACACTTGTGCCGATGTTTTGATACCTTTTTCACAACAATATGGCTCATTTACTGCTTCATAGCTAACACCCCACCAAACCATCACTGAAGTCGGATAATGCCCACGTTGCACTCTGTCGACTAATTGGGAAGGTTCCTTAGAGCTTTGAGCATAAATACGGTCATTTTGTTTATTAAAATGTTGCTCAATTGTAAATGTTGTGTGATGTGTGATGCAATTACCTGTGACCTCCCTATGCGTACCGCTTCAGTAGTTGTTTCGATTTTACCACCCTATACTTTTTTAGAAATGACCAGTGCGTCTCTTATAGGCTGCAAGTCAAAATATTGCTCAATTGTAAAAATTTTGGTCAGATTAAACACAATGAACAATCGTAAAATTTCAAATTAAAATGTAATATATTTTTAATTTTTTTAATTGTAACAATATTTATGGCCAGACTATGTAAAAAGCATTTTTTTTTTGTTTTTGTTAACAGTTATGACTTAATTGGAATTTAATTAATTATTATATATATATATATATTCATATCTGCTTTAGTTTTAAAAGTTCGATTAAACCTAAAAAATAAATATCGTGTAATTAAAATCAGCTTTGTATGTTTAGTTTGAGGTTGTTAATTAAATTAATATTGTGATATTATAAAATTATTGTATTTAAATAATAGTTAATTAAAAAATACTGATTTATTATATAATGGTAAGGTAGTAATATTTTTAATTTCAATTATTTAATTCAAAATAGTGCTTCTTGTCAAAAAGTGGTATCAAAAATCAACACCAATCGTTACATACGCAGCGTTAAGCTATCACCCGATTCTGGCTTGACGTCGATTTACGGGATACCCTTAATAACGTACATAGACTTCTTATTTGTAATTTTATTAGGGCAAAAGTAAGTTTTGTTTTCATGATATAATTGGGAACAATTGAAATTTCCATGAAGACTCTTTTATATACTAATGGATAAACATTTTGATATTAAAAAAAAACAACAAGGGCACTAATAAGGAACAATGAAACCTTGTAAGTAGGATGCATCTTCATATAAAACAAACAGACACGTGTTTCACTATTGTTTCACTATTGTTTCAATTTTGAATAAGTATACACTTATCCAAAATTGTTTGCCCAACCCCAGGTAGGGCAAACAATTTAACTCGGTTCTGTTTTTTTTTACAAATACTTAATATGACGGAGGTGGATCAACAAAAGCTAGTATATTATTCTGGTATAAACCAGAATAATTTATTACAAAAAAACTACTGGAAATACTGGGAAAAGATGCTCACTTTCTATACTTTTTAATGTCTTTATTTTAGGTAACTGTAATATGTAATGTAGGTACTGGTAATATCCTGAATTAAAATATAATATCTTATATAAATTAAATACGTATTAATTAAACAAAAAAATATATATATAAAAAAGAAAATAGTAGAAATAAATTGATAAACAAAATGTAGGTCAAAGACAAAAAGATTAACAGGACGATAATTTTAATTTTTAATATTTGCAATTTTAGTGTTAAGTAATTAATTTTAAAACTTTTGTGTAAAAGTTTTATGTTGTGTAATAATTTATTTTGAGTAAAATTTTATTTTTAAGTAGCTCCTTATGTTTTGTACCTTTCAATAATTTTCATGTACCTAGGTATATTAATATAATATGTCTTTTGTTAACAAGGTTTAGGTAGCCTTTGTGAATGTACCTATATTATTTATGTTAGTTGAATTGGGGCCCGCGATACAGGATTTGGGGCCTGCGATACAGGATTTTTTTTCCTTGTTCGGGTCCTGCTGCATAATATTGTAAACTGTGTAAAAATTATCTGAATAAACGAATTGAAACCCTAAATTCAAATTTCTGCGATGTAGTCTTCTTTGCTTCAACAAATATTTGGGCGGGGATGGTTCAGTCATAGTTTGTCTATATACCTAACAACACGTGTTAGTCATTAGACCTCCCCATGTCTATACATCACGTGGAACAAGGGAAGTCATCAAGTCATGTGACTGGAAACTCGGTCGTTACACAAATTGAATAATTACCCGACCGACAATTTTATTGCTGAATTGATTTAATTTTGTTCTGAAGTCATTACGGATCTGTTGTCTGTAATCTGCAAGAGGAACTATTTTATTTCCTTGGCTTTGTCTGTTTGTGTTAACTAACACGTAAAAGAAACTAGATAAGTTTAAGGTATAGTATTGAGATGGTTATTTAGATGAAATTTTGCACACAGGTAGAATAAACTATACACCACTATAATGGGCTTCGGAGAGCACGTTAAACTGTCGTCGCCAGTCCCAGTTTCACTATAGGATGAGATTAATATCGTTGCTGTCAAACTGCATATAAAATACTAAATTTTGTCAGTTGGAAACAACGACTTGGACTTAGCCGTTGCTTTGGACTATCAAACTGCATTTAGAAAAAAATTGACAGTTGGAAGCTAGTACATCTAGGGCTAAGCAACGACTATTAATCTCAGCCTAAGTATACCAACTTGTGAAACAGTTTCTAAATAGGTTGTTGAGTCTTTTCAAACACCGCGAGGAGCCGGCTTGTATGGTGTAAACTCAGAGAAACCCCACCAAATAAAAAAATATAGATAGAAGAAAGCGTGGTACAACTTATTGAGAACTACGTTATATTAGTTACCCAAAATGCCATTACAAACGTAATATTGCTTGTTACATTACAAACGTAATATTGCTTGTTACATTCAACCAAAACATTGGCATTTCGAGCTAAAATTACGAAACAATCCATTTTTTTCAATTAAATGTTAAAATTTTAGGTTTTTGTTTAGTAAATATTTAATGTTTTTCTTTAGTAGGTACCTATATTATCGTATTTTTAATTAAATAAAGACCAGATTATTTTACTTATTATTACTTGGGTATTTGGCGCTAACAGGATGTTCATTCCCCTGCCTTCCAACCACGCGATGGACCCGGCACCCGCACGGTAGCTAACACTGTCTCTCTCAGTTTACCTATAATAAAAAAAAACCCTTATGATATAGTAAGACAATAAGGTAGGCATATATACTGTGAACATATCTCTACAAGAGATAATTTTTATAAACCATTGTTATTAACATGATAATAATGTTTGGGTTAATATTTTACAATCAACTTTATTTAAGAGGAAAAATTATCAAAGTTTATGATACGCTACTGACGCACTCTGAAATATAATAGCTTTCTGACGTCATGAAAAAGTCACTTAAAGAATAGCCTATATCTATTTTTTTTTATTTGTAGCACACGCCGTATGCGGTAAACCTTCCTAATTTTACAATTCTACACTTAATCCCGCTCGTTGAACAAATTTTAAAAAGTCCAAAATCATGTTATTTTCTAAAAAGAATATTTGTACCAAATTTTAAGCCAATAGTCTTCAGTTACCTAGGTAATAACTTTCTGGGGATACGAACTACGAAAATACGAAACACGAAAGGAAACTGTCGAAATTTTACATTCCAAGTAGGTATCAGTTTTTTCGGCTGGGTGAGTCAGTCAGGACCTCAGATCAGTAAAGTATTACTGATCTGAGGTCAGGACTTACCCATCTAATGTAAAACACCGTCCCTCTGTACCTACGTATGCACACACATGCAAAGTATGATATAGACTATAGAGTTATAGACCCAATTAATCAATTTGATTATCATTATTGTTGTTCAAATTGATTAATTGCAATGCGTCTAATACTTATTGATCACTCAGACCCACCGGAGAGAAGTAAAGCCGTCAATTTGACCCTAATTATTGTTTTGAGTAGGTAAATTGATTCACGTGAGACGACTTCAAATCCGAGAGAAGTAAAGCCGTCAATTTGACCCCAATGATTGTTTTGAGAAGGTAAATTGATTCACGTGAGACGTCTTCAAATCCGAGAGAAGTAAAGCAGTCAATTTGGCCCTAATGATTGTTTTGAGTAGGTAAATTGATTCACGTGAGACGTCTTCAAATCCGAGAGAAGTAAAGCCGTCAATTTGACCCTAAAGATTGTTTTGAGAAGGTAAATTGATTCACGTGAGACGTCTTCAAAGCCGAGAGAAGTAAAGCCGGCAATTTGGCCCTAATGATTTTTTGAGTAGGTAAATTTATTCACGTGTGGCGCTTTCAAATCCGAGAGAAGGAAAGCAGTCAATTTGGCCCTAATGATTGTTTTGAGTAGGTAAATTGATTCACGTGAGACGTCTTCAAATCCGAGAGAAGTAAAGCCGTCAATTTGACCCTAATGATTGTTTTGAGTAGGTAAATTGATTCACGTGAGACGCTTTCAAATCCGAGAGAAATAAAGCAGTCAATTTGACCCTAATGATTGTTTTGAGTAGGTAAATTGATTCACGTGAGACGTCTTCAAATCCGAGAGAAGTAAAGCCGGCAATTTGGCCCTAATGATTTCTTGAGTAGGTAAATTGATTCACGTGAGACGTCTTCAAATCCGAGAGAAGTAAAGCCGGCAATTTGGCCCTAATGATTTTTTGAGTAGGTAAATTGATTCACGTGTGGCGCTTTCAAATCCGAGAGAAGTAAAGCAGTCAATTTGACCCTAATGATTGTTTTGAGAAGGTAAATTGATTCCCGTGAGACGTCTTCAAATCCGAGAGAAGTAAAGCCGGCAATTTGGCTCTAATGATTGTTTTGAGTAGGTAAATTGATTCACGCGAGACGTCTTCAAATCGAGAGAAGTAAAGCCGGCAATTTGACCCTATAATGATTGTTTTGAATAGGTTGGTTTTACGTATTTCACCAACGTCAAATTTTACCCTAGTGACTGTTTTGAGTAGGTAAATTGCTTAGAATTGCTTAGATTTCTTCACGAATGTGAAAGCGTTTTAATAACGTCTTCAAATCCGAGAGAAGTAAAGCGGCAATTTGACCCTAATGTTTTTTTTGAGTAGGTAAATTGTTTCACGTGTGACGTCTTCAAATCCGAGAGAAGTAAAGCCGTCAATTTGACCCTAATGATTGTTTTGAGAAGGTAAATTGATTCCCGTGAGACGTCTTCAAAGCCGAGAGAAGTAAAGCCGGCAATTTGGCCCTAATGATTTTTTGAGTAGGTAAATTGATTCACGTGTGGCGCTTTCAAATCCGAGAGAAGTAAAGCAGTCAATTTGACCCTAATGATTGTTTTGAGTAGGTAATTTGATTCACGTGAGACGTCTTCAAATCCGAGAGAAGTAAAGCCGGCAATTTGGCCCTAATGATTTCTTGAGTAGGTAAATTGATTCACGTGAAACGTCTTCAAATCCGAGAGAAGTAAAGCCGGCAATTTGGCCCTAATGATTTTTTGAGTAGGTAAATTGATTCACGTGTGGCTCTTTCAAATCCGAGAGAAGTAAAGCAGTCAATTTGACCCTAATGATTGTTTTGAGAAGGTAAATTGATTCCCGTGAGACGTCTTCAAATCCGAGAGAAGTAAAGCCGGCAATTTGACTCTAATGATTGTTTTGAGTAGGTAAATTGATTCCCGTGAGACGTCTTCAAAGCCGAGAGAAGTAAAGCCGGCAATTTGGCCCTAATGATTTTTTGAGTAGGTAAATTGATTCACGTGTGGCGCTTTCAAATCCGAGAGAAGTAAAGCAGTCAATTTGACCCTAATGATTGTTTTGAGTAGGTAATTTGATTCACGTGAGACGTCTTCAAATCCGAGAGAAGTAAAGCCGGCAATTTGGCCCTAATGATTTCTTGAGTAGGTAAATTGATTCACGTGAAACGTCTTCAAATCCGAGAGAAGTAAAGCCGGCAATTTGGCCCTAATGATTTTTTGAGTAGGTAAATTGATTCACGTGTGGCTCTTTCAAATCCGAGAGAAGTAAAGCAGTCAATTTGACCCTAATGATTGTTTTGAGAAGGTAAATTGATTCCCGTGAGACGTCTTCAAATCCGAGAGAAGTAAAGCCGGCAATTTGACTCTAATGATTGTTTTGAGTAGGTAAATTGATTCACGCGAGACGTCTTCAAATCGAGAGAAGTAAAGCCGTCAATTTGACCCTATAATGATTGTTTTGAGTAGGTAATTGGTTTTACGTATTTCACCAACGTCAAATTTTACCCTAGTGACTGTTTTGAGTAGGTAAATTGCTTAGAATTGCTTAGATTTCTTCACGAATGTGAAAGCGTTTTACAACGTCAATATTGTTAGGTAATGATTGTTTTGAGTAAATCGTTGTACGTAGTATTATAATTTCAGTGTTATTATAATGTACTAGTGCGTGCGCTCTGAAAGCGTCGGCGTTAGCGATTCTTACACGGTCGTCATTGGGTTTGGTTTGATTAACAATGAGTATTATACGTAGAAAGCAATATCTATTTACTTATCGAGCATCGTGTGATGCAGCTCTTATCGGAAGGTCATCCATCCGGTGACCTCCGACCCTTTACGTCCTAATGTTAGCGTATTCTTAAATAGATGCTACATAATTAATAAATGGTTATTATTTATTTATTAGGGTTAGTAGTTTTGTAAATTTTTAATAAGTATATTATTAATTACTACATTTTTAATATTTTTTAAAATGAAATATTATACTTCTGGACCGCCTCCGTAGATAAATGGTTGCGCTTTTGGCGTCGTGGGTTCGATTCCCACCCATGTCAAAAAAATATTAGCAGATACGTTTTTCTGTACAGTTTTTCATGGTCTGGGTCTCTATAAAATATAATATGTATTATATCGTTGTTTCTGGTAGGTAGGTACACATAGTACAAGCCCAGAACTTAGTTTGTGATCAATGTAATGTGTGTACAGTGTAATGTCCTTCATATTATTAATATTACTTATTAGTACTTACCTTTTTACTATACGTTGTAGGTAAATAGTTTTTTTAAACGGCCATTTGAAGAACCTATTATATGTCACTATTTATGATGTAGTCGTAGGTTGGATTATATTATCATATTATTATATTCGACAGCCTCCGTAGACTAGTGGTTGCGCCTTTGGCGTTGTATCCGGAGGTCGTGGGTTCGATTCCCACCCATGGCAAAAAATATTAGTACGTTTTTTTCTGTACAGTTTGTCATGGTCTGGGTGTTTATAAAATATAATATGTATTATATCGTTGCTTCTGGTACACATAGTACAAGCCTAGAGCTTAGTTTGTGACAAGAGCAATATGTGTAATTTGTCCTACACATTAAAAAAAAAAAAAAAAAAAAAAATATAACCTGTTTGTTTAACCTATTTGTATTTGTATATCAAAATATTGACAGCGTGACCAATGGCTAAGCAACGACTATTAATCCAGAAACCGATTTTTTGAGAACAGAAAACAGATGCAGTGCATTCGTACATTTCGTACCTACTACTCGTACGTACGAAATGTTACTAATATACTAACTTGACCTGTAGCTCTACAAGTTTTTGCAAACAGTTTTTACTATAGACTCTAGATAGGAATCAACTAATAAGAGAGGTTTATTGAAAAAATAAAGCGATACTATTGGTTGATCCCTATCTATAGTTACTATTGACTATAGTAAAAACTGTTTGAAAAAACTTGTGGAAGAGCTACTGACCTCCAATATGATCTATCAAATAGTAATTATTAATAGGTATATTTCTTAATTTTGTCCAATATGATCTATCAAATTGTAATTATTAATAGGTATATTTCTAAATTTTGTCCAATATGATCTATCAAATAGTAATTATTAATAGGTATATTTCTAAATTTTGTCCAATATGATCTATCAAATAGTAATTATTAATAGGTATATTTCTGAATTTTGTCCAATATGATCTATCAAATAGTAATTATTAAAAGGTATATTTCTGAATTTTGTCCAATATGATCTATCAAATAGTAATTATTAATAGGTATATTTCTGAATTTTGTCCAATATGATCTATCAAATAGTAATTATTAATAGGTATATTTCTGAATTTTGTCCAATATGATCTATCAAATAGTAATTATTAATAGGTATATTTCTGAATTTTGTCCAATATGATCTATCAAATAGTAATTATTAATAGGTATATTTCTGAATTTTGTCCAATATGATCTATCAAATAGTAATTATTAATAGGTAAATTTCTGAATTTTGTCCAATATGATTCTATCAAATAGTAATTATTAATAGGTACGAGTATATTTCTGAATTTTGTCGAGAACCCTAAGCAATGTTCAGCGGGTGTCCAGAAACTGATTAGATCTGGAGTTGGGTGCAGATGCAGTGCGTTCGTACTATCTTGCCCCCCGACCTCGACCTCCTATAACTTATGATGCATTACTATCACATCATAATATTATTTACTTATCTACTATTAAATCTTGCTTGTAAAGCCATTTTTCTTTGTTAATTGTTTTTTTATTTTTAAAAATAAGATGAACAATAATACATTTATTTCAAATGAAAAATATTAGAGACAGGTATAAACGAACTGAATATTTATCAATAAGGGCCGGTTTCATGATGGATAGTTTACGTTCTATGAGATTTTTGTCAAAACATATTTCAAATTCATATAAAAGACGCCATAGGTAACTGTCATTATTTAACAATTAGTCGAGATGACTATTCATCAAGAAACCGGGCCTTAGTAAATCGGATAGACAAAAAAGACCTAGCTATTGACAATAAAACAAAATAATAGAAAATATAATGTAATATGTAGGTATATTATTACTATTTACAAATGATAGATTTAACAATTATAACAAAAAAAACTTGATTCGATTACATTGAGTTACGAGTATAATCGACATTTTAGTCAAAAATATTGATTGAACAAAACAAGTTATAATTTTCTAGATAAAAAAAACCTTCTTCGCATACCTATTCTACGAGAAATAAGTATGTAAGATAAGTTGAATAAATATGTAGCTATAAAGTAGGCGACTACCTACCAGTAGCTCTACCACAAGTTGGTGCAAAAGGTTTATACTATAGTCGCTAGTAACAATATATAATTACTATCGCCTATAGTAGAAACTGTTTGCAAATTGTCGTATTAGAGCGACAGTTTCTACTATAGTCGCTCCTATCTATACTCGCATAGTAACTATTATAAAAGTGGCCCCAGCCTAGTGGTTAAGTCACTGCGCAATTGATAACAAGGTTAAGCAGATGACAACGAGGCCGGACCTGGGATGGGTGACCGCTTTATACAACGTGGCTATACCATCAAAAACACCGCAACAAGCTCGCCATTTGTAAGTTGTTGCCTCCGAATACCATCGGCGAAATGAGGATGGGTTAATCTCTCCGCTGGGTAAACGGCCTCCCTGAGGCCGTTTAAACGGTTTTCGGGAGCCAAAAAGGCACCCGTGATGGTATTTATTATTTATTGCTAATATAGTAAAAATTGTTTGCAAAAATTTGTGGTGGAGATTCGGATTAATAATTTTCTAGTTTCGTACCTCCAGCCGCAATATCACCTTAAGCCTGTTTCGTTACTGATGGAGCGGATACTCTGGTCATACTTCTTCATCAGCCTGGAAGCCAGGTCCACGTTGACATCGTTTAAGAAGTACGCTTCAAAGTTTTTCAGCGGACGAATTATCGAATAGAGACGCTCGGAGAATTTCCTGCAAAGTTATCAGGCATTCATATATGGCAGTCCATAAATAAGTAATGTATATCTAAACATATAATGAGAGAGACAATGTTCTTAGCAAACCATGGATTCACCGTGCGGGTGCCGGGTCCATCGCGTGGTTGAAAGGCAGGGGAATGAACTGCAGCGTTCCCGGACTTGAGACCGCGAATTAGGTTTAAAGGCCTTTTGAACTCTCACCTGCACTGTGTTCACTACCCTCTCTACTCAACCAAATACTATATGATCCTGTTAGCGCCATCCTGGAAACACGCTCCATAAGTTCCGACGGCTGTTCTCGGAAGGCCAAGATCCTTCAATAGACGGTGCAAAGACCTTGCTGGAATTCCTCTTGCACCAACTTCCACTGCATAAAGTTGAGTTTTAAATCCGTTTCTAGTAATTTCGTTTGTGAGATCAAAATATTTGTTCGACTTGATGTTGTGGTCCTTAGGTATGTTTGTTTTCCACGGAACGGTGAGTTCTTTCTTCAAGCACCGAGAGTACACCAGTATGTCTGGTCTATAGGCTGAAACTGCTAGTTCGTCTGAATAATATAATAAAAAGTATAAAAATACGAAAAAAAACTGTTGATTGAATATATTTTTTTTACCCAAAAGTAAAAAAAATCCAGATCGACTCCAAATCTATACTTCTATATACCTACTATACTATACTAATATTATAAAGAGGGTAAAGTTTGTGAGTTTGTAGGGGGTAATATCTACTGAACCGATTTTGAAAATTCTTTTAGTGTTGGATAGCCGAGTTGGTTAGACTTTAGACTTAAAAACACTTAGGTCCCTGGTTCAAACTAGGGTTGTTTTCGATATATAAATTCGGATCCGGATATGGATACGGATATATAAAAAATATAATACTGGTTTCGGTTATGTATATTAAATTATTTCGGATTATACGATAGTTTCGGTTACTGATTTTTAATGAAGCGCTTTTTATTTTGGATATCCGAAAGTTTCGATTACGGATATGGAGCTCTACATACTATACAACCCTGGTTCAAACCCCGGTGTGTACCAAAAATTATGATAACAACACCACTATGCTATGAGCATGTTAAGCTGTCTGTCCCAGTTTCACTATAGCAACTTTATTTTTATGTTTATAGATAGGTTATTGAGTCTATCCAAACATAGCGACGAGCTAGCCACTTGTTCGGTGTATAGACTCATACCATCTGCTACGACGATGTGGGATTAAAAACCCCTCCGCTGGGTACCCTGAGGCCGTCTAAGCGGTCTCGGACGCCGTAAGGCACCCGTGATGATATATATACATAGTCTGGCCATAAATACTGTTACAATAAAAAAAATAAAAAAAATATTACATTTGAATTTGGAATCTGCCATTTTTATATGTTTGTTCATTGTGTTTTCAAAATTTGGCGCCAATACATTGTACAATATTTTACGACATTAAAATGGATTTTGAGTGGGGTGATAAAGAGAACCGAATCGCAGAGATTGCATTACACAAAGTAGGTATGGAGCCAAATGCAATTTTTAAAACAATCCATACACTTGGTACCTATTAGTTAAATGTTTGTGTACCGGGCTATTAATAGGTACAATGAGACCTCCTCTGTTTGTGACAGAAAATGATCTGGCCGTCCACGCAGTGTTCGTACGAAAAAGGTGGTCAAAGCAGTAAGGGAAAGAATTCGAAGAAATCCTGTCCGAAAGCAAAAGATTTTATCTCGGTAGATGAAGAGCACCTAGAACCATGTTGCGTATTTTAAAAGATGACTTAGGACTTGCAGCCTATAAGAGACTGGTCATTTCTAAAAAAGTATAGGGTGGTAAAATCGAAACAACTACTGAAGCGGTACGCATAGGGAGGTCACAGGTAATTGCATCACACATCACACAACATTTACAATTGAGCAACATTTTAATAAACAAAATGACCGTATTCATGCTCAAAGCTCTAAGGAACCTTCCCAATTAGTCGACAGAGTGCAACGTGGGCATTATATATTTATTTATTTAAATCTTTATTGCATACAAAATACAAAGGCGGACTTAATGCCGCTAGGCATTTTCTACCAGTCAAACCTTCGGAACAATAAAATTATCCGACTTCAGTGATGGTTTGGTGGGGTGTTATGAAGGAGTGACTGAGCCATATTTTTGTGAAAAAAGTATCAAAACATTGGCACAAGTGTATCAAGATACCATTCTTGAGAAGGTAGTTAAGCCCCTTAATAACACCATGTTAAATAACCAAGTATGGTCCTTCCAGCAAGACTCGGCGCCGGGTCATAAAGCTCGGCCCACGCAGTCTTGGTTGGAAGTGAACGTTTCGGACTTCATCAGAGCTGAAGACTGGCCGTCGTCTAGTTCCGATTTTAATCCGTACGGCTTGCTCTAAACGCCATGACAATTTGGAGTTCCTAAAACAATCCATACGATTGGCAGTGAAGAATTTTACCATGGAAAGAGTGCGTGCTTCTATTGATAACTGGCCTCAACGTTTAAAGGACTGTATTCCAGCCAATGGAGATCAAATTCGAATAAGCTTTTATATTTAAAATTGTTTTATATTTATGTATTAAACTAACACACTGTAAAAGTAATAAATGTTATTTGCAATAGAAAAAAATAATACTTTGTTACAATATTTATGGCAAGATTAGGTATATATATATTTACCCGAAAATAAAGGAAGTACTAGTAGGGAAGTATTTGGTATGACCCACAGAATTTTTATTAACCTGCCAAAGGAACTAAGGGATATTGACAATTTAAATATATTTAAGAAACGGCTTAAATTATATCTAATTGATAAGGCATATTACTCCATAAATGATTATATATACGACATAAACTGAATCTGACATGCATGCAATGATCTAAATTTGTTAACATTTTAAATTAAATTTTTAAAGATAAAAATGCAATGAAAAAAATCCTGGTGGCGGGACTCGAACCCACGAACCTCGCTATCGCGGCAAGGCGCTCAACCGCTGAGCCAACCAGGTTCCAGTCAGCCCTCACGAATTTTGTCATTGCTTGATATCTACTTATACACAGACGCCCTCTATTAGCTTTCTTCTAATAACTCTTATACGAGTGACGTTAGAAGTCCTAGTATCTAATACTAGATGGCAGAGGAGTCTGTTTTTTGTTTTTACTTTTTTCAGTATTTTTATATTTATGCATTTTTTTATAAATTCCTTTATTGGATAATCTTATATTAAATTTTTAAAGATAAAAATGCAATGAAAAAAATCCTGGTGGCGGGACTCGAACCCACGAACCTCGCTATCGCGGCAAGGCGCTCAACCGCTGAGCCAACCAGGTTCCAGTCAGCCCTCACGAATTTTGTCATTGCTTGATATCTACTTATACACAGACGCCCTCTATTAGCTTTCTTCTAATAACTCTTATACGAGTGACGTTAGAAGTCCTAGTATCTAATACTAGATGGCAGAGGAGTCTGTTTTTTGTTTTTACTTTTTTCAGTATTTTTATATTTATGCATTTTTTTATAAATTCCTTTATTGGATAATCTTATATTAAATTTTTAAAGATAAAAATGCAATGAAAAAAATCCTGGTGGCGGGACTCGAACCCACGAACCTCGCTATCGCGGCAAGGCGCTCAACCGCTGAGCCAACCAGGTTCCAGTCAGCCCTCACGAATTTTGTCATTGCTTGATATCTACTTATACACAGACGCCCTCTATTAGCTTTCTTCTAATAACTCTTATACGAGTGACGTTAGAAGTCCTAGTATCTAATACTAGATGGCAGAGGAGTCTGTTTTTTGTTTTTACTTTTTTCAGTATTTTTATATTTATGCATTTTTTTATAAATTCCTTTATTGGATAATCTTATATTAAATTTTTAAAGATAAAAATGCAATGAAAAAAATCCTGGTGGCGGGACTCGAACCCACGAACCTCGCTATCGCGGCAAGGCGCTCAACCGCTGAGCCAACCAGGTTCCAGTCAGCCCTCACGAATTTTGTCATTGCTTGATATCTACTTATACACAGACGCCCTCTATTAGCTTTCTTCTAATAACTCTTATACGAGTGACGTTAGAAGTCCTAGTATCTAATACTAGATGGCAGAGGAGTCTGTTTTTTGTTTTTACTTTTTTCAGTATTTTTATATTTATGCATTTTTTTATAAATTCCTTTATTGGATAATCTTATATTAAATTTTTAAAGATAAAAATGCAATGAAAAAAATCCTGGTGGCGGGACTCGAACCCACGAACCTCGCTATCGCGGCAAGGCGCTCAACCGCTGAGCCAACCAGGTTCCAGTCAGCCCTCACGAATTTTGTCATTGCTTGATATCTACTTATACACAGACGCCCTCTATTAGCTTTCTTCTAATAACTCTTATACGAGTGACGTTAGAAGTCCTAGTATCTAATACTAGATGGCAGAGGAGTCTGTTTTTTGTTTTTACTTTTTTCAGTATTTTTATCTTTAAAAATTTAATATAAGATTATCCAATAAAGGAATTTATAAAAAAATGCATAAATATAAAAATACTGAAAAAAGTAAAAACAAAAAACAGACTCCTCTGCCATCTAGTATTAGATACTAGGACTTCTAACGTCACTCGTATAAGAGTTATTAGAAGAAAGCTAATAGAGGGCGTCTGTGTATAAGTAGATATCAAGCAATGACAAAATTCGTGAGGGCTGACTGGAACCTGGTTGGCTCAGCGTTTGAGCGCCTTGCCGCGATAGCGAGGTTCGTGGGTTCGAGTCCCGCCACCAGGATTTTTTTCATTGCATTTTTATCTTTAAAAATTTAATATAAGATTATCCAATAAAGGAATTTATAAAAAAATGCATAAATATAAAAATACTGAAAAAAGTAAAAACAAAAAACAGACTCCTCTGCCATCTAGTATTAGATACTAGGACTTCTAACGTCACTCGTATAAGAGTTATTAGAAGAAAGCTAATAGAGGGCGTCTGTGTATAAGTAGATATCAAGCAATGACAAAATTCGTGAGGGCTGACTGGAACCTGGTTGGCTCAGCGGTTGAGCGCCTTGCCGCGATAGCGAGGTTCGTGGGTTCGAGTCCCGCCACCAGGATTTTTTTCATTGCATTTTTATCTTTAAAAATTTAATATAAGATTATCCAATAAAGGAATTTATAAAAAAATGCATAAATATAAAAATACTGAAAAAAGTAAAAACAAAAAACAGACTCCTCTGCCATCTAGTATTAGATACTAGGACTTCTAACGTCACTCGTATAAGAGTTATTAGAAGAAAGCTAATAGAGGGCGTCTGTGTATAAGTAGATATCAAGCAATGACAAAATTCGTGAGGGCTGACTGGAACCTGGTTGGCTCAGCGGTTGAGCGCCTTGCCGCGATAGCGAGGTTCGTGGGTTCGAGTCCCGCCACCAGGATTTTTTTCATTGCATTTTTATCTTTAAAAATTTAATATAAGATTATCCAATAAAGGAATTTATAAAAAAATGCATTAACATTTTAAAAGGTTTTATATGATTTGTAATAGATATAGGTGTTATAATGATAATAATTTCAATATACCTATTGTGTTTTCATACTGTCTTGCTGTCATTTTGTCTGTGTTATTTGACATTTTATTTTTGTAATTGGGATTGTAGTTTATATTTGTAATTTAATGTTTTTCTCCTGACATCGATATTTAATAATGATTTTGCACGTCTCATGGGTAAATTCTGATGAAACTGTATACATATTTTTTTTAACAACTTGTAAACTTTGAATTATGCAAATAAAGATTCATTCATTCACTAATAATACTTATTCTGAAACAACAAACTGTCACTGAAATAATTTTCATGTAGGTACTATACCTAGTTTCACCGTTTTTATCTTCCAGTAAAGTTGACAAAGATCTCAGGAGATGTTGTCTTGCGGTGGCCACAGTGGAAGGTCTGGATCTGAGAAGGTGGCGCCCTCCTGCGGCCAATGCAGCGGATACCACCAGCAATCGAGCAGCGGCCGAACGGACTAGGCCGCTCTTGTGGCTGTACGAAGAAACTTGGGATGAGATTTTATTTATCTTTAACATTAAAGTTTCTAGGGCCATCATATAGCACAATATACAGGGTGAATTTGAAAGGATTTACTTTGGGCTAATATGAGGTTCTGTTGATCAAATCGAACAACTTTTCCCATGGAACCATGTGTCGCAAATGAAAAAAAAAATTGGCGTCCCTATACAAATTGGTCATTTTAACATTATTAGTTTGTATGGAGAAGGCAATATTTTTTTTCATTTGCGGCACATGGTTCCATGGGAAAAGTGGTTCGTATTGATTAGTAGAACCTCGTATTAGCCCAAAGTACATCCTTTCAAAGTCACCATGTATATACATACATATAATAAAATTGTACATACCATTACGCATGTATCCTAGTTATGGGGTAGTCAGAGAGCAATGTACTTCGTACGATCCCTACATACTTCAGTAGCTTCCTCAACATTCATACATCTTCTCATACAGGCGTGTCTATTTCGGAGACGGCGAATTTGTCCCTTCCTGAGAATATCACCTATTTGCTCGAGATAAACGCGCCTTGGTCGACCACGTAATCCACTAACATTCTCGATTTTTGTTTTATAAATGGTTATGGTTATTCGTTCATCACTCATACGTTTAACGTGGCCGAACCTCCTTAGCATACCTCTTTCAATCTTCGATACAACATCGTCTTCCACTTCTCTCTCTCAATATTCCATTTCTAATCCGGTCTCTGAGGGTCACACCACACATTTTTCTTAAAGACCTCATTTCATTTGAATTCATTTTACTCGGCTTCTTCTGCCATACCCATGCTTCACTTCTATACATAAGTGTCGGTGGGAGAATACTATTATATGCACAATTTTTCTAGCAGTTTTAGATATAAAATTGTAAATTAAAAAAATCTGTATATTGATGTTTAAAAAAAAAATAGCGGGATGGACTCTAAATAGGCTATAGAACAATAATCTATAATTTTTGGAATCCCTGTCTGTTTGTTTGTTTGTCGGTGCATCAGTTAAAAACTACTCGACCAACTTATATGCGTTTTATAAGATACAGCTCTGTGGATAAAAATATTTTATTTTGATATACATACAAGAGTTCAGATATACCTACCTACAGGTTGTTTACATCATGTCATCTTTTTGGCAACTATTGTGATTGGTAGGTAAGTAGGTACTTACTTACCAAAACCCAAAATTATACAGGGTTACAAAAAAAGCCGTGCTAGATCCGTTCAGGGCATGGAGTACCCATCAGTTCTGACTTATTTCTCTATGAAACACCCTACCCTAAATTTAACCCTTTTCATTTTATTTATTTTTTTTAATTTTTTTATTGAATATTGCCGATTTTTGGGTTACTAAAATTAATTTTGTTTATTTTGTGTGCCTTATTATTATTATTGCATTTTTACATGTGTAATAAGATGCTTTAGGACGTCAATCATTAAAATAGTGCATAAGTTAATTGAATAGGCCGTAGTAGACCAACGTTCTAGTTTTTTGTTTTGTTTTCACAGGATATTGACAATCGTACCTAGTCCCATACATGCAGAGTGCCGTAACAGCGTGGGTGGTGTCGACTTCGCAAACTATCCGGTCCAGCGACAGGTTGGCGACCCGCCGGAGTGGACGACTGTAGCTGCCCGTCTTGTTAAGAAGAGATGACATGGCTTCATAGAATTCCTTAAAAAATAACTAGGTGCTTAGTACACATGAGCAAATGCAAGAAAATAAATGGCTGGAGCCACGGGCGTGGGCAGGAAGGGTGTTGGAGTTCAAAACCCTCCGAAACGTAATGAAGTTTTTATTGCTCAACAATTATAAAAGTCGTTGGTATGGATATAATTGTTTGGATATAATAGGTGATATAGGCGATGGCGTTTTTTTTTGCTCATCAAAATTGAAATAAAAAAATATCTTAATATTAAGTTAAGCGAAGATTGGACCTGCCCCCGATACTAAATCCTGGCTACGCCCGTGGCTGGAGCAACATTATAAACAGGGGCGCCAGTTTTAGATTACCTCGTGGGTGCTCAGGCTCATTTTATAAACATACAGAAGTAGGACTAAAAGATGATGCATTTTATAAATATTGGCAAGATGGTAAAATAATGTTACATTGGATATGTCCTTTCCAGGGTCTTCAACTATCTCCATACCAATTTTTATCTAAATCAGTTCAGCGCTTTAAGTGAGAAAACTTAACAGACAGACGAGTCAGGAGTTACTTTCGCATTTATAATATTAGTAAGTAAGTAAGCACCTATGCATATAAAACCGGATATTGCTCCATTTTTATGTATAGTCATGGGTGCCCTGCACCTATTATTTAGCTTTCATGCTCCGTGGGTGCTCGGGGGCTAGAGCACCCACGGAGCATGAAAGCTCGGCGCCCCTGCACCTAAAGACAACAATCTCTTATTCCTGCTACATGTGGTGTACATACCGGCTTCTTGACGTAGTTAGTTTTCTGCAGAATAATAGTGAGGGCCATACATGCAGCTTTAGAGACTTGTGTCCTTGGAGACTCGATGCTAGTCGTTATCTAATTTTAAATAAAATTGGTTATTATGTAGAATGTAACAAGTTTAAGATCACACCACAAAGGTATTATAACGACATTATCCATGGGAATAAAATAGTAATAATACTACTATACAGACTTTTTTAAGATCAATCCATGGGGCTATAGAAAGCCAAGATAATGCACAGACAATCCATGGGAATATAGGAACCCAAGATATTGTACACGTTTATGAAGATATAGAAAGCCAAGATAATGCACAGACAATCCATGGGAATATAGGAACCCAAGATATTGTACACGTTTATGAAGACCGATTCATAGGAATATAGAATGCCAAGATATTGTACAGACGTTTAGGCGATTCATGAACCAATAAAAAAAAAATGCGTAAGTAGGTATTTTCCGTTTAATGTTGCCTGTGGATAGTTTTAGAAAGTAGTAATTTTATTAGGCTGATAAAATTTTTAAAATAAGATGATCTTATATTAAATTTTTTAAAGATAAAAATGCAATGAAAAAATTCCTGGTGGCGGGACTCGAACCCACGAACCTCGCTATCGCGCCAAGGCGCTCAACCGCTGAGCCAGTCAGCCCTCACGAATTTTGTCATTACTTGTTATCTACTTATACACAGACAAAACAAATTTTTTTTTTTTTAATAAGATGATAATATTTAGGTGGGAAGAAAGACTACGACTTTTTTAGGTCGGTGTAGTAGGTCTGCTCGCCACCAAGTAGATACAAAATCACATGCCGTGCTTCATAAAAAAAAACAAAGTATATTATTATGATTACTAACTTGTCTTAAAAGATCTGCAATTCTTGTTTCTGAAATAACATCCCAAAATTTTTCGAGACACTTTGGAATCCATTCCAAAGCCTCGACAACCTCTGTCCTGTAGGATAACATAAATAAACTGAAGAAGTCTTAAAATAATATACATTTGTTGGTCAGGCAGGACAGAAAATTTGTTAATATTTGAATTGGTTAATAATAAAAATGTAATAAACGTAATTTGTTTTACTTTGAAATAAGCCGGCGGCCATATTCTGTTTCTTATAAAGGTAACGTTAGATTGTCAAAATAACGAAATCCTTTATATACAATTGTCACCTCACGGAATGGTAAAAACTTTTAAAGCACCTGTAATAAACAATATAAATGTAAATGTAATGTATACAAGGGTATAAAGTGCTTGTCTTTTTAGTTATGTTGTTGCTGATTGTTCAATGTAATTTTTAAAGGGTTTCGTTATTTTGACAAGGTAACGTATCTGTTATAAGAAAGATGTGTACCAAAAGCAATAAATAATGGATCTATAAGAACCCACACTGAGAATAATTGTACAGAAAAAATTACATACGTACCTGGAGTGGGAATCAAATTGGACGACCGAACTATGTAGACTAGAGAGGTTATGCAAATAATATTACCAGGAACTTGATCTTAAACGCCTTAAAATTTCTATACAAAGAGTTTCACAACTTCGTTCGCCGATTTCATTTTCGGGTGAAGAACTCTGCGGCGATGAAAGCGTAGGTCTAATTGCATAATATAATAATAGAAAATTAATATAAACATATATTGATATGTAGCTGTTGTTGGGATATATTGTTTTACTAACGTTGGAGGAGATTCTTTGTGTGTAAATTTTAATTCTTGTATTTTTTCGTTAATGCATATGGGTTCAATATGCCATGCACCAGAATTCTGAGAATCCCGAAACATTTTGTCTATTTGAGAATTTGGTGCTGGTTTCTTGAAATTACCATTATGAATTGGTGGCAAATAAATATCTATAGACTGACGTTTAGTATCTAAAAGATGAATTAGTTATTATATTGCATCGCAAGTAGGCAACAAAAGAAATTATAATTAAATGAAAAAGTTCATTTTATTTACCAGGTACGTGGTTTTCTCCTGATGCTAAAGTATTAGACTCAAATTGAACTACCTTTTCTGTCTCCCCGGAAGTAAGTACATTTCCTGATTTACTATTAAAAGTAAACATTAAGTTCGAATTTGGAGTATTAGGACATGATAAATATTTTTTAATTTGTGGTAATTGTTCTTTAATGTTAGATAGATTTTCACATTTATTTATTTCTTCTGGCCATGCATACTTTGTTTCGGATAATTCAGTATCATTCATAAATTCATAACCCACTATAACTTCGTTTGGGGTGATATCAATGATAGATTTATTTGTAGATTCCTCTGTTACAGGAGACAAAGCCGTTCTTTGTATATTATTTGAATGCTCTACAAAATCTGTTTGAATTTGAATGTTTTCTAAAACTTTTTTATATAAATGTTCTATTTCATTCTGTTCTTGTTCGTTTGATAAATTATTTTCTAGAGATATTTCGTATTTTCCTTGGATAGAATCGTCATTTGACGTTCTATCAGAATTTAAAGGACTGATCCCTTCATTATCTGTGCTTGGCTCATCTAAGTTATTGGTAAATAAGCTTTCTGAATTTGCATCATCGTTTTGTTTATTATTTTGTAATTCATAAATGTTTCTTATGTTATTATTTATTTTTAGGCCATTTTCATTAATATTGTATTTTAAAAAGTTGTCTGCGCATAAAGAAATGCATGATGTTTGTGTTTGCAAATGTTCTGTATCTTTCTTATTTAATACTCCTTCGCTTTCTGCCAATTGCATAATCGTTTTGCTCGTCTGTGTGCATATCTCTTGTGCTGCTGCTGACGGTTGGTGAATGTGTTTATTTATTAAGTAAAGTTTTTCTGCTTTAAGATTTAGGTTTCCTGTTATCCCATTAGGTAGTAGCATATTAGTAAAGCCTAGGTTGTGTTGTAGTTCGTAAGTACGATCAGTACTTTCACTGTCGGTGTCATCGTAGCCGAGAATGTAGGTATTTCTGTCTGAGGAGTGGTTCCTTTCTGGACTGCTATCGCTTAGGTCGTATGAACAGAGTACGGAAGTGGTAATGCTTTTGGAAGAGTTTGTATATTTAACGTCTCCCACTAGGTCCTCAACTTCTTCATCCTAGAATTAAAAGCAATTGTAGAAGTAGATGAATAATTAGAGTCTAAATATGTATACTAGTTTGATATTGTAGGATTCCATTCCCTATTTAAATATTTTCAGGATCCAGTAGTTATAAACTTTATATTGCTTTAATGCAAGTCTTGCGCATTTTTTTCTGTTATTACTTTTAGTATGGTTAATTGGCAAGTAGGTAAATTTAATCTGGTGTCTGATTAACATTTAATGTTGAAACTTATTATACTTTTTTATTTATTTATTTAGTTTCACCATTTGGTGCGAGTACATAGTTATATCTTTTCGGGGCCCGGTCCCTAATCTCCTTATGGTAAAGATGGTGATCAACTTATCCATCACGAAATTTAGTCATTGCGTTTTATCTATGCACATACGCCCTCTATGAGAATTCTTCTAATTATTCCGAATAAGAAGTTCAAGTTAGTTTTAGAGTACCTACTAGATGGCAGAGGAGTGTGTAATTCGTTTTACTTTTTTGGTATTTGTATTATTATTTTATTATAACTACATTTTTTATCAGAATATTCTTATACCTATTGGAATTTTAAAGATAAAAATACAATAAAAAAAAATCCTGGGGGGTGAAACATTGATAAATAAGTACAAATTTCATAAAGCCGAAATAACTATGATCGAAGGAAATTACAATGTAAAAGCAAAGACAAAGGACACCTAATTTCCTAAAGGGTACTTAAACCTGTATTCCTTGTTGGATGAGTGAGTAGGTATATATTTTAAAGCAAAAGTCATCAGTTTGAATCCTTTATTTATTTATTTAATTGTTATTAGGAATACATACAGAATATAATCAGATAATCAATCATCTTAGAATAACAAAAACCAAAATAGCATCCACAAATTATGACACAAAAACATCTTACACAAAACAAATACAAAATTAATAGAAATATAAAATGAATAAAATAAGTTAATTAATATAATAATAATAAATAATCAAAAAATATTAAATTAGTGTTAGATAAACAAAATCCTTGGAACGTTAATCTTTATAATTTCCATACAAATTAATGACTTACCATTATTGATTAAATTGATAAAAAAAAATGTATTTAGATATTGAAATTACATAAATTTTATCAGTAATTTTACTTCATCTCTCGCATCACTATTTGAACCAACTGTCAACCGTGTCAGTTGAATATTTTTAATTGTGAAAGTATAAACCATAAACTAAACTCATTGTCGAATTTATAGCACAGGCTAGTATAAGCCCGATAACAAAGAAAGTATGAATATAAAAGTTTCATAAGACCTAAAACCGCCAACTCGAAACTAAAAGTAAGAAAATATATTATAACCAATCAAGAATGAAAACAGGCGGGGTGATTACGCGCACTACGCCAAGCTAATCTATAAAATATTATGAAATTCTGACGTAATGCAAACCCGGTGACACTGAAAATTGTCAGACAACTACGTCACTTTAGTTAAAGTTTAGCTTAACGTTGTACTGCGTAATAGGCCTACTGAATATGGCGGACTCTGAGACGTCTCACATGTCGTGCTAAAATTCCTTCTATTGTTGTGAATTGATTTAATTTTAAATCTAAAATGTCAAATTCAAATAATAGGATTAGTGATGTTAGCGATAATAATGACATACAGCAGATTCCAAAAGATGACACTTCTTCTATAGTACCTGTTAAAACTAGATCAGGACGTGTAGTTAAGAATCCTCAACGGTTTAATATATAAGTGTTGTTATTTGAGTTTATGGTACCTTTGTTTTCCGGGGAGGCTTTGTTGAATTGATTTAATTTTAAAACTAAAATATTTTGAAAGAAGTTTGATTGTCTAAAAATAAATATCAAAGATAAAAAACGTATTTTTTTTTATAATTTATTATTTCGGTTGTAGCTATTAATATTTAAAGAATCCGAACATATCAATCGTTTTATCTATATTTATTTTATTAATAGTTTTATGGTCTAGTGTGACGATTCCTCTGTGGACCATTTCTCTACCTCTAAAAAAACTATTCTAAAAGGCGACGAAAAATAAAGCATGGCCGCGAAATAAGTTCCATTGTTATCCGCAATATGGCGAGGTATTTAATTTTACCTTGCCTATATTGCGTACACATGTTGACCAAAGTTCGTTTAGGTTTTACTTGTCAAAGTATGCGCTAAAATATGTAAGGGTGGAGTCGCCAATAAACCAAGAATATCAATAGGTACTACGTAATAAATGGCGGCGGAATACATTTCCATGGCCACTTTTATTTTTATTACTATCGTTCCTATTTAGAAAGATGATTTGTAAGCGACTGCAAAAGGAAAGTAAATAATACAAACAACATTAAAATATTAAAAACGTCTATTACAGTCAAATGATAGAAGTGTCACATGGATTGTATAAATATCACATCGTCACTTGTATGACGTAACACCGCGCAAAGACGACTCAATATGATTTTATGTACATTTTTATTACAGTACAATTTTTCGTGACTATTTGGAGTAGGGCTTGAGCACCGGATTTCGGTTTTAACAAAATTCCGGAATTTCGACATATTTCAGTATCGTTTGTAATACCGGAATTGGTGAATCAAAACCGGAATTTCGATATCGAAAAAAATATATAATCCCATACATTTAAGTTTCGATTTTTATCGATCGACACGTCTCGATGGGTGTGTGGTTGGGCTTCCCGGTAGGACTCCTGATCCATGACACGGTTTGAGACGTAGCGCGTCATTTCAACAGCTTGACGTTCTTGAAATTTCATTACCGACCAAATTTCTAGGACTTCATTATTCAGGGGTCCTACCGGGAAGCCCAACCACCAACACCCATCGAGACGTGACGATCGATAAAAATCGAAACTCAAATGTATGGGATTTGACATTTCTCTTTAATAGAGTAGTTTTACATTTTCCTATATATTTTTATCAATCGACGCGTCGATCGGTATGTCGATGTAGCTTCCCCTTGTATAACATTTTTAAAGGAAACCCTGAACTCCGGGATTCCGGAACTGATTAGCTTATCTTACATTAAAGCCCAATTCACCACAACAAACCAGAATATTGAAAATACTTTTTCCCAGGTTTGGAGGTAAAGGTGTATTTGTAATAAAGACGACCGCGAAAATGCTTCTGATTAACTATTTGATATCAATTAATGATATACAATATAATTTGAGTCGTCTAAGCTGATTAATGCAACATGAGTTTTCTTCTAGAATTAAATCATTATATAATTTTATCTATTCTTGTACAATGTTAATTTTTAGGAAAATTCAGGAATGGAGGAAATAGATACGTAAACTATAGCACTACATACTACATAGCCTACCCAGTGTTGTTTATATCCGTAACACATGCAAATTTTTAATGACTTACATTCGAGTGTATTCCAATAGAAAAAGGCAATGTGAAAAATTCTATTTGATTGCAATTTGGGAAAAATATTAACATAATCGAATGCAGTCATAGATACCACAAATTCCCAGATAAGTTATATGTTTATCCGCAATATGGCGGGATTGATTACTGGGGTGCGATTTTTGAATGTCAGCGGATGACTAAATATCACTGAAATGACAAAACAGTCATTGATTTCCAAAGTTCGTATTTTTGAATCTCACCGGGTGAGTAAAATGTCATACCTATAATTTCAATACGAGTGCTCCCTACCACTCGTAAATAAAGTCACCGGTGACAGTTTGTTATTGGCGCGCAGTTTTTCTAATTTGTTTATTGTTTTCTTTTTGTGAACGATATTTTAAAGATAGGATGGCAAGCCTAGAGGAATATATTCTCATGAATACCTTCCTATTAATATTTTCAGAAGACATCTAAAAAGGTCCACAGGAAAAATCATAAACAAGGTTTTATTACCGAATAAAATATCTTTTAATAATAATTCATAACTTTTAAATTAAGCCTACTTAGATAGGTACTTACCTTTATTTTTCTATAAACGATTTAATTTTGTATCTAAAAATAAAAAAATAATATTACTATGTACCTACTATAGATTAATATAATACTATTCAGATAGTAGATAATCATCAAGTTCCGTTCCACCATTGAGTTTTTATGTTTAAGCATAGAAATGTATTTGTTATATATATATTATATACAAGAACGGCATATTGAATGACAAATTTATTTTCTTCGTGTAACGAAATGTATGAAGCTTTTGTCTATGAGAAATTATTTGTAAGTTGGTACCGCACATATGACTTTCAAAAATAGGACTTTTGAGAAATCGTGATTTCTTAGTCACCGATGATATTTTTCTCACTGGTGATATTAAACTCATCGGTGATATTCAAAAATCGCACCCCTGGTCAGAGTTTAAAAGTCGCGTTAGGCGCCATTAAAAAGAGGTTTAAACCTACACCGAATAGGTGGCGGGCTTATTTCGATTTACTACTAATAAAAATAAATAATATAAAAAAACAAAATGCTTTTCTATTTAATTATTAATATAAACAAATTATAATTCTACTAGGGAGTTGTCTATGATTAAACTCCTCCATTCCTGTCTAAATAAATATACTGTACTGATATACTTTACAATAGTTCTATAATAGAAGTTGTTCCACAAAATAGTTTCAGTCTACAATAGTCCAATACAAAGACTTACACACAACATACGGGTCTTTACGTTTACGGTCTATACTTAACTAGTCTGCTCGTAACTACTATTAATCCCTATCTCTTTCTTTATTAAATATAAAGCTAGAAGCAAGCAACACGCCTTTATTCTTTTCTACCCATAAACCCAATCGAAAGTGCCCTCTAGCGGTGCTGAACACAACTACAAAAAAAATGGACGAAAATTCAAATTCGTCTCGTTTAAAAACCAATCAACTGTGAATAAACGCTCAAAACTAATACAAATAAGTGAGGTGATATATAGATGCTGGTGAATTTCTACGAACCAGCGGTTTATAGGTATTTATTACTTAAATAATAAATACGGTCGCCGAGCAAGAATAAATTTTCAGGAATAATTGTTTAAAGACCCGCAGTGTTACATAAAAATTCTATAACATTGAACATAGAAAAGTGTTCTAATGCCTACAATATATATATTGGAACGTGATATATTTATTTATGATATAGGGTTTTACTTATATAATATACCTACAGACACAAAATTCTATATTTCTATTACAACAGTTTACATTTTTTTTTAAGGAATTATTATAAATTTATACCCATTATATAAATATTTTATTATAAACCTTTAACAGCCGTTAACAGTAAACTAATCGAGGACAACAATAAAATTAAGTAAAATTTTAAAACAAGACTATATAAACATTTTCAAAAGTTTATATAAAGTTGCACTCATCCCACAGAGTTATAGAAGATAAATATTTGTGTTTCGGGCCGCCCTATGTTATGTCACATGTATATAGGCCACGGTCCGAATCATGCTATATACCTATGGCGTTATCATTATGTATTTTTATATTTTATTATTATGTTAAAATCGCCATTTCCAAAGATGAGAACAAATAATGGCCGCCCGCCATATAAACCAAAAGATGGCGGCAACGAACGTGTTTAAAATTTTAACTAATATACGATTTTAGGCCAGCATCCATATATTATTCTTACTTTCATGGTTTTGCCCCATTTATTTGTAATTAGATATATTATCTGGTTACAAAATAAAGTGATAGTACAGATATATTTTAACAGCGATAAAAAGCAATATGGCGTGATTCGGACTGCGGATTTAGTCATACTGCGATGCTCAATGCTATGACGTCACGGCCGGCCGTTACAACTTTATAATTCTATGCCTCAGTTATTTCTAGACCGATTTTTTTATCAATCTATTTGGCCATATTTTTGTAGGAAACAAAGACATTTAATATTTTAAATAATGATTATGGCATGACACATTAATCATTCAACGAAAAAAACGTCACATTTATATTACAATTAATAATCATAACACCAATACTTAACAAATCATCTAAATTTACAATTCAGATCAATTCACAGATAGTGTAGGTACAGTTTTCTTTTATGAATAACCGGTATTTATAATAAAACCTATATTTTCTATACAATATAAATTATTTTAATACAATAAGTATATACTCGTATTTTAAACAACATTATAAATATCAATTGTTTATAATTTTTTGACACACATATTAAATATTTTTTCTAGTTTTATATACTTGACACAACATTATGTATATATCAATATTTTTATTATATATCTCTTAAATATTAACACAAAAAATAATAATATTTTGAATAATAACAATATGTCATATTTATTATAATAGCTATTTAGATTTTTTTAGTTTTTTTTTGTAAGGAGTTATTATTCAGGGACTTTTTCAAAGAACCAATTGATAATCGAATCGAGATACCCATCGAAAGTCAAATGTATGGGACATAGAGTAAAATTTTTATACATTTTTATCGTTCGATGCGCCGATTCGATTGGCGATCGTGTTCTTTGGTCCAGGGGCCTGAACGGAACCAAAGAACAGTTTAGAAATTATATATTAAATATATATATCATCACGGGTGCCTTACGGCGCCCGAGACCGCCTAGACGGCCCCAGGGTACCCAGCGGAGGAGTTTTAATCCCACCTCGTTGTAGCCGATGGTATGAGGCTACACCGAACATGTGGCTAGCTCGTCGCGATGTTTTGGATAGACTCAATAACCCATCTATAAACAGTTTCACAAGTTGGTATAATGAAACCGGGACCGACAGCTTAACGTGCTCTCCGAGGACTATAGTAAATTATATATTATAAACATTAATATAATATTTTTAGTGGTCTATATTAGGTCATAATTAAATAACACTACATTATAATAAATACAAATAATGATCTTTAATATTAATTTCTTTCAGACAGTGCTTGCTGCCAGACAATTATACTTCTCATATTATTAATCCAATTATTGACAAAAAATATTAAACCAATTGAAACAAAATATATAAAAAACATGTACTTTATTGATTACTGTAAGAAATAATCTTTCTGTTTAAAAATATACCTATATATGTTTCCATACCTATCATTGTATTGTAAAATGTATAATTAACCTATAATGAAACCAGTCTATGCGGTTTAGCGAAGTTATAATGTAATTATAATATTTTAGAATACATTGGTTGGAAAATATATGGTGTTGAATAGAAAAATAAATAAAATAAATATTATCGCGGATGCCTTACGGCGCCCGAGACCGCCTAGACGGCCTCAGGGTACCCAGCAGAGATGTTTTAATCCCACCTCGTCGTAGCCGATGGTTGACACCGAACAAGTGGCTAGCTCGTCGCGATGTTTGGATATGCTCAATAACCCATTTATAAACAGTTTCACAAGTTGGCACAGTGAAACTGGGACCGACAGCTTGGCGTGCTCTTCGAGGCACTATAGTGGTGTTGTTAAACAAATTTACAATTTATTTTAGATTTAAAACTCATTGGTACACACCGGGGTTTGAACAAGGGACCTAGTGTTTTAAAGTCTAAGATCTAATCAACTTGGCCACCACGGATATAATATATAAATAGAAAGATGTTTCACATAATTAATAAAGTGTATTATTATTGTTGTTAATAATGGATTAATAACCATAACTACGTTTGTATGGCAGAACTGTCGACTGGAGGTACCTTAATATAGTAACTTTTCTAGTCAGCAACGTTTCGCTAAACTTGCGGCCATCTTGTTTCTTGTAAAGTTAATGTTACATTTTCAAAATAATGAAATACGGCGCCAGTGGCCATCTAGACGGCCTCAGGATACCCAGCGGCGTGGGTTTATTCCCACCTCATCGTAACATGGTATTCTGAATCTATACCTAACAAGAGTTGTCAGCTCGTCGTGGTGTTTGGGTAGACTCAATAACCTATCGATAACAATTTTATAAATTGGCTAATAGTAAAACTTGGACCGAGAGCTTAAGATGTTCTGCGAGGCACTATAGTGGTGCTGTCAAACAAATGTACATCTTTTTTTATTAAAAACTCATGGTACTCACCGGGATACGAATCGGGTACTTAAAAATTAGTATTTTTAAGTCTAAGGTCTTATCAACTCGGCCGCTACGTATATTTAATAATTTTTAGAGGATTTCGTTATTTTGACAGTAAAAAGAAACATAAGATGGCCGCTGGTTTAATATCAAAATGACGAGAAAACAGAAATTGAGTATCTCCAAATGTTTCGGAACAGTGTCGGTCAAGTTTAACTATTTATTTATAATATATTTTACTTTTTATTAATATATTTTCTAAAATATATGCATCACGTGATATGCATTTAGTATGATGGTAATATTATAACAAACATAAAGTATTATTAAATACCTAATAAACAGATAAGATATAGTAAAGCAGTTTATACAAATAATAACTATACTTTGTATAATATATATAATAGTATTAATTAACGATCTTTATATATTAAAATATATCAAATTGAACACTTGTAGTTTTTTTGTTCAGAATTATAGTGGGTAAACCCCAACAGACATCAAAATATTATGTACTATGATCTCAATAAGAAAAGATTTTAATCATAAAAGCATAGTATATTATCTCGCATACAGATACATAAACTATCAAGTGACGTAGTCATGTTTAGGTTTTAGCCTGTGGGTTCACTTTTTTCAGAAGCCTCATCAATTTCTTGTCGAGAGGTCTCCTTTGAGGGTGAGGTTACGAAACAGCAGATAATTTTATAATAAAGTAGAAAAGATACTAAAGTACTCTCGTAATGCAAATATTGTATAGTGGGACAACCCATGCTGTTAGACAACAATGTATTGATTGACCCCATTCATGGACTTAGTAGGTTCGCTTACCACCAGATAGATACAAAGTATCATGCCACACTGCAACAAAATTAAAATAAGAATGCCGAAAGTGTAACATGTAAATAAAATTTGAATTACATTCAATAACTTTGACTAAAACAACACATTTAAAAAACAAAATATAACTAAGAATAAGACTAACTATGTAATAATAATACAGTGTGTTTTCTTTCTTAACTTAATAACTATATAGGGCTCGACAAAGAAGAGTCGCAATGCCAAATGATAATATTAATATGGATATGGCTAAATTTTTATTATATTTTTCTATTGTGTATTATTATGTAAAAACTGAGCATTTATGGATTATTTCAGTACTTAGGTATAGATAAAGAAGGTAAATCAGATTTTAGAAATGTAATTTTATTATACATGTATATTTATTAATATAAAATTATTGTTTTTCTAATTTACCTACCTTATTAATGGTGATCTCAAAAGATTGTAGTTGGTAAATTTTGGCTTCTCTATACAAATGGGCTTCCGAGAAAAAAAAAAAGGTAAATTATTTTTGATTTCGAAAATATAGGCTAAAATAAAAACTAATTTAGTTTTTTTCAATTAAAAAAAACTGGTTTTTAAGATATACAAGTTTAAACATTTTAATCTATTATTTTTGTGATACGTCATATCACACTAGTAGGGTGCTTTAAAAAAAAATGATTGGAATTTCATATGTCAATGTCACAAGCAAGCGTTTCTATTGGTTACCGCGAAGTGAAATGAAAATTTGGGTCCGATAATATTCTACAGTTTACGTCTACGGTATACGTGTT
This sequence comes from Monopis laevigella, assembly GCA_947458855.1. NCBI lineage: Eukaryota > Metazoa > Arthropoda > Insecta > Lepidoptera > Tineidae > Monopis > Monopis laevigella. The sequence goes on from OX381588.1 coordinate 21,981,650, forward strand.
TCTAGAAACTTATCCCCTGTACAAGAAATCTTGTGTAGCTTTATTATTGTCATTTAGAATAGCATTTTCTATTTTTATTATTACCATGCTGTAAGATACATAAACAATATATTATATTACGCATTCATTAATAGAGTTGCATATTGCACCACATTTATCCAACAGTTTCTTTTTATCATCTTTTAGTCTATTACAGCGTGTACGTAGTACTCTATTTAATCTGTGATAGCGTGCTTGTGACGTCACGTAGATTTTTTAGATTTCAGATTCTAATATTAATATCTCAAAAAAACATTATTTTAAAAACCATTATGTTAATTATTTTAAAAATAAACGAAATTAGTTTCTATTTTCAAAATAAATAGGCTATATTTTTGGAAGTCCATTGGTTATTTTAACATAGTCATGTGTAAAGAGCATTAGTACATAATATATTAGTTAGGTACTATGTATACATTTGAATAATGTTATTATGCCCATATCCATAACTGTTAAAGAAACAACTTTCTCTTGCCGAGCATTTTTTTTTAACTATATAAATGATAATTTATATTGAGGATTCTACCAAACGAACTAATCTGGTGCCCATTACATTACAATGGCCAAGAGAAATAGAACAAATATTATTTGTTTTCACCATCTCTGAAATTAATATATGTTCAGTAGCTTTAGTAACTATAGAAAAGGGACAAACCAATAAGATATTTTTAAAATAAACCTCTATTATTGGTTAATTTCTATCTATAGTTACTAGCGACTATAGTAAAAACTGTTGGCAAAAACTTTTGTTTTTTTTTGCCATTTTATACCTTTATAGGTAAAACAGCGAAACTACTTACATATATTTATAAAATGACTGGACTTTTAATGGCACATAATAATCAGTAAATATATCAACTGTAAACTCATGTCCTTTATATAATAATATAATAAATAATAAAATAGGTATCTATTTACATCATTTTCGTATTGACTTTCATCTGTTACAAAAACCTGTCTAGCATATCCATATAATTCCTACTAATGCCATCAAAAGTCCTAGATTAAATTATACTAAATGATAGAATTAGTTATCAGTGAGATAGAGCCGCCGTGCCGGACGTCGCAGGCGGCCCAGCGACACTCAGCGGGCCGGCGCCGGGGCCTCCATGTGCTCGCAGTGGCAGCGCACGATCTCGCACACTATCAGATTCTCTATGTCTGTCCCTGTTCCAATATAACACTGTTAATGTCTAAGTCCCTAGTAGATAACATCATCATATCAGTGAGGTAGTGCAACACGCAGCAAACTGGCTGAGGCTTCCATGTGCTCTCAGTGACAGTAGGCTTTCTTACGCTACCAGAATCTCTGCCTGTCCCTATTCACTGACAGTAGACTTATCTTACGCTACCAGAATCTCTATGTCTGTCCTTATTCACTGACAGTAGACTATCTTACGCTACCAGAATCTCTGCCCTATTCACTGACAGTAGACTATCTTACGCTACCAGAATCTCTGCCCTATTCACTGATAGTAGACTATCTTACGCTACTATAATCTCTATATCTGTTCCTATTCACTGACAGTAGACTATCTTACGCTACCAGAATCTCTATGTCTGTCCCTATTCACTGACAGTAGACTATCTTACGCTACCAGAATCTCTGTCTGTCCCTATTCACTGACAGTAGACTATCTTACACTACCAGAATCTCTATGTCTGTTTCTATTCACTGACAGTAGACTATCTTACGCTACCAGAATCTCTATGTCTGTTCCTATTCACTGAAAGTAGACTATCTTACGCTACCAGAATCTCTATGTCTGTCCCTATTCACTGACAGTAGACTATCTTACGCTACCAGAATCTCTGTCTGTCCCTATTCACTGACAGTAGACTATCTTACACTACCAAAATTTCTATGTCTGTCCCTGTCCCAATATAACACTTTTAATGTCTAAGTCACTAGTAAATAACATCATTATATCAGTGAGGTATACTCAGTGTATCAACTCTGGGGCTTCCATTCGCTCTCAGTGACACTCAAATAACATAATCTTTATATTGGTAAGATAGTGAACACTCTCAATGCAAACTGACTCTGAGATGTCCATGTGCTTTTAGTGACAAAATACTACCTCCCACTGCCAGACTCTCTATGTCTCTCCCTGTCCCAATATAACACAATTAATGTCTAAGACACTAGTGAATAAGATATCATTATATTTATAATAGTCAAGTGCAATAATTCAAGAAAAGACAATAACAAATGGCATTCTTACCTGCATGAACTTCTTCCCTGCTAAGAAGTATTTCTTGTCCAGCATCGGGAGTCACTAACACCACTCGATGACGTCTGGTTTGGAGTTGATTAGCCACCACCATCTATAAAGCAAAGATTTTAAAATGTTTAATGGTATGCATTGAGATTGTAGAATATTAGAAAGGTTTTCCTAAAATGAATACTAATTAATAATGTCACTTGCGTACGGATTGTTAGCAAAGTTCATGCGTCGTTGACCCTTTTAGCCAAAAAAAAAATCGAAATATAATCGAAACTAATTTTGTTTGTTTTTAAACTAATTAACTGGATTTGGAGATATTAATATTTGACGTCACAAGCACGCTATCACAAATTAAATAGAGTACTACATACACCCTGTAATGAAAATATAAATATTTCTGGAACGCTGAGTGGTCTTGATTTTATCCCAAATTACTTATATCCAAAAAAATCTCTACTGCTAAGAATTTTCTATGTAATGGTAAGCAGACCAACAAGTAGATTCTATTAATAGATTATTGTTTAATAACATGCGGTTATTCTAATTGTTGCGGTTAGGAAATGGACAGAGATAAAGGCGTGTTTGCATTACAGCACTTTAAAGTGATTTATCAAGTGGCAAAGTCTGTATTTAAAACGATAGAGATTATTCACCATGACCCAAGGAATCCTAGCGTGGTAACTAGGTTAATGTTATAGACCATCAGACAAATTTTCATATATTATTTATATGAAGACACTTGTACTACAAAAGTTAAAAATAATATCAATAAACTTACCTTATGTTTGTATTTATCCAAAGCAGCCCTGGCTTTGGGAATAAGTAGATTTTCGTCAGTTTCTAACTTAAATGAGACAACATAAGCATTCGGGACCCATAAGTTAACCAGTGGTGCCAACAGCTTTGGCACTAATTGCAGCTGAATAATTGGTGCCCCTGTCTCCGACTGGATTTTATGTGTAGGCTAAAAAAATGTTTAAAATTTCATTTTAGTAAAATTTCGACTATAGGCAACATACATAAAACTGATTATGTAATTTCTTACCAAATGATCTCTAGGCACATAGAAGTCTGATACAGCAGCGGCAAGATACAACAATGCTCTGGGACCAGAGTGAGCAAGACACTCACAAGCTGCTCTCAGTAACCAGAAGTAGTCCGATACTGTTGTGAAAGACACATGGAGTAATGCTCCAGCTGATATAGCAGCTTTGTAACGCAGCAGTATTGGTGCCAGGACATCTACGCTATCTGGATTTACTGGAATTTAATTTAGAAAGTTAAGAAAAACAACCAAGAGATGGTAAGTTAATGAATCAAAATAAAGGCACCTAAATAGAGATTTAAGTAAGCAGATTCATTAGGTGGGAGGAAGGCCTTGTATAACTCTGCTAAACTGACTGACCAGACTCTTTCAACCAGGTAGATACAAATTCACATGCAGGCTCTAATAAAAAAAAAAATTACTTAAATTTTAAATAAATACATATTTTTGGGCCATCAATTTTGTAAGAACATTCTTATACATGCATTGGGAATGATGAATATTATGTTTAATTTAATTATACTCATTAATTTATATTACAGTTAACATTCTTACCATCAAGTAAATAGAATATTATAAAAAAAATACTAACCAGAGATACTAGTATTAGGTCCTCTTTCTTGAATATCAAGCATATCCAGCAGTTTTTGTCCGCTAAAGTGTCGGGTAAATGGTTCCAAAGATTTCAGGCGGTGCATGAAGATAACAGCATACCCTTGCTCCAGGAAATACTCTGCAGAAGCTGCTCCACGAGTACCAGCACTAAAGTTGTCCACAAAACGAACAGTGTTGTGCTCTAGGGGTACTGTTGTGCCTCCCGACTTAAAATTGTTTGATAAAGAAAAATGAAAATTGTTTATTTTATTTTACAGAAAGCAGTGGAGGAACTAACTTATAAAGGGTCCCTAAACCTACTTTCTATGTATATGTTTTCATTAATATAATATAATTTAAGCATGACTATATAAAGGTGGTGGTGAGCATAGCCATGAATGGGGACAACCATCATAATGTTGTTTATCAAAAGCATTAGTTTTTCCCACTATGTTGGCTAATAATAATGGTGGTTACCAAACAGGTGGCAGTAAAGAAGTAGATTGAAAATGGAACATGACTAGGTCATATTAGTTCCTTTATCCGTATGGGTGGTGGTAGTTGAAACCAGTCTATCAAAATTATAGAGATCTCCAAGTGGGAGGTCTAATAAGTTATCTGGGTCACTTTGTATAATAGAGTAAACAAAAATAACTAGCCTTATATCTAGCTGTATTAACAGTAAAACCTAGACCAAAACAAAATATACTAACTTTGTAATACTAAACATAGATTTTTTTCTACAACTATATAAGGTAATAAACATTTTTATTATTATTATTACTGATCTGGATAGGAAATTGATAACCTCAGTAGCTATAACAACACCTATATATTTCAGATTTTTTGGATTTTTTTTTTTGTCTTTTAGTACCAAGAGTTTTGCTAATTGTAGACACTAGTGTCAACATTTAGGATCCACCAAAAGTAAAGGTTTATTAACATTTTCTTCAAATAGGAAATAACCAGAACTCTGCTAGGGTTACAGCAATACTTATGGTATAGTTACTGAACTGAGAACTTACTGTAACCAAAACAATCCTGTGTCCATGTCTGTCATGCCTATCACAGAATTCCTTCAGCAATGATCTATTGTCTTCAAAGTCAGTTGGAGGAAGATGGGCAGCAAAAAATTCTTCCCACTGTGTAGACATGGTCTTTGCTTTTTTATTTGTAGTGTTTACAATTGTGCTGAAATATAATTTTAATGGATTGTATATCAAATTATATAAAAATGAAGTGATCACTTTTAAAAGAAGACAATAATGACAGTTTAATAAAATTTAATATTTGGTCACATAGATATTAATTTTTAGATATTTAAATACAAATTAATTATTATAGTGAGTAAAAATCGATACCTATAATTGTTTCCATGATACCAATGAGTGTTTTTGCTTGCCACAAAAATTGTCCTACATAGTATACCACATTTCGATGATATTTCTAAGTTTATCTTTACGTAAACCTTTGTACCTAGTTAAAATAATAATTTCAGAGCAATTAATGTGAACATACCGAGTTTGTTTTAATGGTTTTAATACCAACAAATACAGCACCACTTACCTTTTATAGAAATTGGTATTAATAGACCTGTTCTATAGATACGCTAATTAAAAGCTTTTATCATATTCCTAACTAAATAGTGCAAATTATAAGAAATTAGACAATTTATAAAATTTTAAGGTATCGTCGCTTTTGCTATCAAATTCTTTTTGACATTTCTTAATTTCTTTTTTCTTCTAATGGCCTCTACGCATTAAGGGCATTTATACCAATGTTTTGTATGCGGTTTAAATTATGATTATTTTGAATTTAAAGTAAAAGTGGAATAATGGGATGAACAGAAATAGGGAAACGACTGTGACAGAATTAGGAGCGGCTACATAACCGTATGCAAATATTAGATTTAGTTATGCCCACGGAATAGAAAAAACAAGTGTTTTTTCTATTCCGTGGTTATGCCAATGGCATGTGTATAAGGAAATTAATCAACTGTAAAAAGGGTACCACGATTAAGAGATTCATTGAAATTAACACAAATGCCGAGTTTATTGCGAATGCTTATTCTACAAAATTATAGTAGTGCACTTTTTCCAAACGGGTCAAAAATAGGCACCTTGTCAAAACCCGTACAAATTATATTCGCGAATACGTTTTGTGTATTTTAGTTTTTGGTCAAATATTTGGTCAAATACAGCGATACTGCTACACAAATACGACTACACCAAGTGAAGTGCCAATTCGTTGTTTAAGAACAATTATTAATTGACCCCATTCATGGACTTTGTAGGTCTGCTCACCACCAGGTAGATACAAAGTCACATGGCGTATTCCAATAAAAAATAAAAAATAGTGCCATGATTACACTTTTGGATTCGCGGATTCTTGTGAATGTGATGTGGATTTATCTGTGTTAATCATGAAGGTAAAAACCGTGCCCGTCCGCGCGCCCCTACTGGAGTAAGCATTATTCAATTTGCAGGGTGCCGCGCGAGCGACAAATTTGTCACTCACACACACCTTTACATTTTTTACATCCTCAGTCTGATTTGTGCGTCGCCGAACGCACAAATCAGACTGAGGATGTAAAAAAGTCAGATGTAAGGGCCCGTTCGTTTTGGGAACGAAATATGTTCACAATGATCATAATAACATTATGCGAACTTGCGTTTTTTTTGGTTAATTTCAATCACAATGCCACAATTACCACTATCCAAATCGAACGCAATTGTTATCACGAATCTGTCAACTGTCACTTGTCAAGTAAAATATAGGATAAATCGTACAATCCACTAATTTTATATGCCAAATCTTTCTAAAATCATTTCGATTTAAAATACAATAAATTTGATCTTAAAAATATAAGACGGCTGTGACGTTTAAAACTGTCACAAACACAAATGTCAAAATATGTTCACAACGCCTCACCTATCGACTGGGGTCATTGTGATCTGTTCACGGTAGCATTCTGGGCCAAAAAAAACGGCCATTGTGGCAGATCACATCGCCACTTTTGCCGCCGAAATCTCAAAAAAAACGCATAAATATACATCGTGATCGTTGTGAACATGTTTATGTCCCAAAACGAACGCAAGCTAAGAAAGTCGAAAAGAGCTCCGCTTTTATTGTCGGAAAAATGGTTAATTGTGCATTAAAGCTGTGTAGAAACTACTATTAAAAAAAGTACCTAGTGTCACGTTTTTCAAGTATGTATTTAACATTTTTTTCTTATATTAAACCTTAATAAAAAATTATAATAAAATCCATAATTAAAATATCAAAATCTAACGTCGTAACTATGGTAACTGTCAAACTATGTGCATCAGTTAGAAGTTGAAGAACTAGTGATGTGTTTTTATTTTTAATGAGAATTTCGATACTTTAAAATAATTTATAATTTTTTCAATTTAATTTAATCAAAAGGTATGGCGACAACAGAAGCGTCCAACGAGGTTTGTCAGTTACTATTTAGTGATGTGATTTTATACTTGATATACTCGATTTTTGTAAATACTTTCATGGTTATGAGATATTATACAATTATTGTTTTTTTTATATAATACTAATTATATTTTCTATACATGATACAGTTTCCCGAAAGATCCGGCATTAAAACGTAAATGGGTAGAGGCAATTAAAAGAGAAGAAAATTGATAACCAACAAGAATACCCGTATGTTCAGTACATTTTGACGAATCAAGCTACGATTTAATTGTTTTTCGCCTTTTGTAGTTTGAGTATAACTTCCTCTTGGAGGTCGGTCAAAAATGTCGAGATTGCGTTTAGTAGGTACATGTAGTTAGTTGTGCATGTGTTTTAATTTAATAAAGTATTTTAACTTATTGTTATATTATTATATACCTACATTTTTTAAATCCACTAGTATTATAAATGCGAAAGTGTCTATCAGGGTGGATTTGAAAGGATGTACTTTGGGCTAATATGAGGTTCTGCTGATAAAATCTAACAATTTTTTATATGGAACCATATTTCGCAAATGAAAAAAAAAATGTACTTCCCCATACAAATTGGTCATTTTAACGTTACTAGTTTGTATGGATAAGGCCATTTTTTTTTCTTTTGCGATACATGGTTCCATGGGAAAGTTGTTTGATTTGATCATATTAGCCCAAAGTATATTTTTCAAAGTTATTGAGTCTATTCAAAACATCGCGACGAGCTAGCCACTTGTTCGGTGTAGACTCACCCCTCCGCTGGTTACCTTGATGATATTAATAAATAATTATTAATCTTTGATGATCTCTATAAATCCCAAAATATTTGGTTTATATCGATAAGTAATAATATTTGTTGTCGGTGGCAACACTATCGAAACTATTAAGTATGCAATTAAATATTTAGCTTTTTATAATAAAAAAACAATACACTTCATGGACACGCGCACACATTCGTGTTTGCTTGTATCTCTTTTTTTCTCAAGCAGTTTTTTAAGTGTCAGAAGCGTTGAGCTGCCATTGAAGCCACACCTTTTTCCCCGTTCTTCATTTGTTCGACTCAGAAATTGGCGACACCGGTATCGTACTATTATGAAACAATTTATGTATCATGCTTACTCCATTGGCGCGGGGCGCGTTTTTTTTAGCTCATGGTGTTAATCAACAACATGGATAGATCCCAAATGAAGAAAATTCTCCAATGGTATTCTCCTCATTATAAGTAGCACATGCTACTCAAATAAAATATATTTTCCTCTGTCTCCACTTCTTCTTCCACTGGCTGCGAATATACTAATTATTGGATACTCTCAGGATAATTTATCCAATAGAACACCAAACAAACATCTGTCAAATAATTACACCATAAACCCATCTTTATCGCCGTACTGTAAATACAAATGTTGATGTAATTCCAATAGGGTTTGGTAAAGAAATGCATGACACAACTAAAAATTTAACATCTGGGGCCTTATTCCGAGTTTGCAACCGCTAAAGACGACAAGACGTGCGTAAACTATAAATATTGAAATATAAGTGATATTTCAATGGATATATAGTCTGTATTAGGTTGGCTATAATAATGCCGCCATCTTGAAATACGCGAATTCTTCGTAAGTTTGAACATCTAATGAGCATCGGAATTTCAACTCTATATTTAATAGCATAGAACTTATATTTCAATATTTATTGTTTACGTTTAGTTTAGTTTACGCAAAATTGCGCGACGGTGAACGTGTCAAAACTCGGAATAAAGCCCCTGAGGTGCCTCAGATGTTAATTTTTTTGGTAATTGACTGCCTCTACGAAAAAAACAGCATGCCGTGCGAAACGATGTAGGTTGATTTTGAAGAAATAAATGCTATCAAAATGCACAACAAAGCTTCAGTAATTCGCGCATCAGTAATCACGACTATTGGCGACTATCAAACCGACAGACAAAAATAAAACTATTTACGTTCTACTAGGTATTGAAAACATTTCAAAACATTGCAACGAGCTAGCCACTTGTTCGGTGTAGACTCATACCATCGGCTACGACGAGGTGGGATTAAAACCCCTGAGCTGGGTACCCTGGGGCCGTCTAGGCGGTCTCGGGCGCCGTAAGGCACCCGTGATGATACATATACATATACATATATAGGTATTGAAAATTGTATGCAAGACGGAAAGGCACGATTTAAGTTTATCTAGGTGTGAGGTTGACAATAAGTATCTAGTATATAGGTACGCCATGAACCCACGACAGACCCATAAATATACAACGTCATATTTTTCAATACTTTGAAGACACTCCATGCCTAAATATGAAGTTCGGGTTCTTAAGAATGAGCCGTGAATGGTAATTTTTGCAGCTTTCTTTCGACATTTTTTTTTTCACTTAGACCCTTTTCATCTGATTAAGAAAATTTTGGCCTATGGGTAGATAGGTACTCTTTTGTTTCCAATTTGGATAATAAACAAAATCTATAACTAGGTATTCAAACTTTCAAGTAGGTACCTACATCAATCAGACGAGGAACACTCGATGCCTTAGGGCTACATTTTTAAAATAAAAAACAAAATTATAAAACTTTTTACATGTTTATTTTAGGAGCTAGGTATTTAAAAAATAAATAATATTATTTTGTACACGTATTAATTACTAAATACTAAAACTACCTAACATAAAAACTTAAATTTACAACAGGTACAAAAATATAAAATATATTTCCTAAGCCTGGGTTGCACTGGAAATATTCAGTTTTAACCGGAAATCAATCTAAGTATCTTATTTGACGGATAGTAACCATAGAACCTTTCTACATTTCATTAGGTACTACATACATTTACTTATTATATATACATTACAATTTTCAGTATGTTTATTTTATTGGAGCAATAAATGTTGTGGATCAATATATTGCTTCTTTAACAATATTGGTCGCTCCTACTATGCCGGCTAAAATATGTGGTAACGAAATTGTGGTTAATGGTTACTATTGATCACGAAAGAAAGTAGATCGATTATCAGCCATTACTGTACAACTCAGTATAAATATATCTAAGACTAATATTTACAAATGTTCAGGCTTAAAAAGCCAACTTATAAATTACGCAGACAAATATTTGAGATTTATTAGTTAAACAAATTACTAAGGTAATTGTTTTTTTTCAGTACTTTCTTTTTATATCAAGAACAATTTCAGATTCAAACTAAATTATTTTTTCGCTGGTTTGTCTTTGGGCAGGAACCACGTAAATATTATTGCACCTGTAAATAAAGAAAAAATGTTTAGAACACCTACTAAGGTAAAAAAAACATTCTGCAGTTTCACCCATACACCCTTTAATTTAAAGAAATCAGATAGCACATGTTTCTCACTGAGCTTTCTATTGGTGAAAGATTTTTTAAGTTCAGGAACAATCGTTTTTTAGTTTTGTTTGTTCAAAGTTAATATTTCAAACCAAACTTATTGCTTAGGTATTTATTCTTGTTACAGGTTCTTATTTGCAATTATAAAGTTTATAAAATAGGTATGTAGTATGTAAATTTAGTTTATTCGCTACCTTCACTTTTTTGAGTTTTACGAATCAACCTACCCTAAGGCCGACTAGGCTGGCCTTAGATAGGGTAAGTACGCAGACCAGGTTACCCTATTATTGTTATCATTATTAACATTAGTTTTCTTAGCAGATGTAAAGACTTCGCATAAGGAAACACAGCCGATATCAAAGACAATAAGGTCCTGAGCAGCCCTCAATACTTACTCATGATTAAGATAGACCATCCATAGAAAGTGGCTTCACAGTTGGTAGACAGTAATGCTCCGATGGCGTTCACACCGAAGAAAGCACTGGATCTGCCCACCATGACAGAAAGACATGACACCATACCTCTAAAATAAAGTAATATAAAATTAATTTCATTACAAGTTTGATTCCAAAACCTAGCACAAGAAGTTTAGGTTTATTATATTAGCAACTTTATGAAAAAAAAATTACACAAGAAATTACTGTTTAACTATAAAGAAGATAATTCTTTCATAAAGTAGGTAAGATTTAATAACATTTTTCTTTCCTTGTCAAACTTTGTCTTGTCAACTTTATTACATTAAGAAAGATAACTAACCTTAAGGACGTAGGGTATAATTCCACAAAATACACGCTTAATATTCCCATAGACAAGGCGCACATCATAAAGAAGAAGAAGAAGATTCCACCAGCAATAGGGATGGCAATTAAGTTGATTAAAATAGCTGAAGTTGCTGACATAGACAATATGAAGAGCATCGCCAAACGTTTCCTGGAGCCAGACGTTAGGGATAACACAAGATTCGCGAACCCTGCCAGTGCTCCGTAGATAATAGCAGATAAAATAGCTGTTTCTTGTATTGTGTCATCACAAACTAGCATCTGAAATGAAACAAAATACACTGAATTAAGAAAATCAATAAAACTCGTAGATCTATTTCTATTCCTTAAGTATAAAGATATGCTAATATTCAATTTTCATAAAAAAATGCAACTCAATGCGGTCCATCAGAGGAACGACTTTCTGTTTAAATCTTAGGGTTACTAGTTTAATTACAACTTACGGTTGAGTTGTCCTTAGCAATATATGTGTTGTCAGTAGAGATCTTCATGATAGTGCAAAGGTTCATGCTCTCGTTCACCCCGGCCTCCAGCACAGTAAACAGATGGTTCATGATGTAAGGCAGCCACATGATGAAACCGCTTCCACTGTGGAATATACAACAGAAAAATAAATAAAGCGAAATTAATATCAGAAGAGATGAATGATTGAAGATTTACACTTTATATTTTGCAAAAATGCTACTACTGGTTATTGTGCGATAACTACAGCTTTCATCTTTGTGGCTTAATTGTCTGTGTTTGCTTTAGGTTTAAAACTAAAAAGCTTTACCTAAGTTTTCCGAAAGTGCCTTTCTTAGCTTACCATTCCCGGCCGTTTCCTATAATTAATTTTCGGGTTTCCGATAAAATCGTTCAATTTTTTAACGATAACTCTATAGAACGTTTTTATTGAAGGATAAAGTTATGTACAGTCCTTATCCGTAAGTAAATTACGGTAAAGGACTAACTAAAGTTATGGTCGGTTTGTAATAGGATTGCACTAGAGCAACAGCCCAGAGAGGAATGGATTGTGTGGCCTTACGACCACACAATCAATTTAAGAGTGTGGCGACTAAGAAAATAAAAAAAATATGACATAACTTACGTCATATAGATGATGATGACTAAATAGAAGAGTTGCAGTGTTCTCTTCACATGAGGGGGTTTGAAGAGTGGAGCGGTCTGCTGCCAGAGCGCACTCAGGAACGAGCAAGTGCCAGTCACTGATGCATCTTCTTCTTCGTCCACCAACAATTTCTTAATCTGTCAGGTGAGCAAATATTTTAATTTTAATTACAATTACTATATATAAAAATATATTTAAAAAATTTTGCATAGGTATATTTATATTTACGATAACCAGGACCCGGTGGGTGCAACGGTGACTACATAAACAATAAATTTGGAGTACACCATACTATTATATTTATATTTGCCTTGTTTTGTTAGAACACTAAAGTTTTTTTCATATGTCCTAAAACTTACAGGGCGTCTGTGCAGAAATAGATAACAAGCAATGACAAAAATCGTGAGGGGTGACTAGAACCTGGTTGGCTTAATGGTTGAATACCTTGCCGCGAAAGTGAGGTTCGTGGTTTCGAGTGCAGCCCACCAGGATTTTCATTGCATTTTATATTTCAATAAATCAATATAAAACTTACAGGGTAATTTTCAGCTAAATCTCCGGTGTTAACAGCGTATATTTTGCTTAACGCTTCCAAGGCTTCCTCGTAGCGGCCTCTGCTGGCCAAAAACTTCGGACTCTCATGGAAAAACTGTAGTAAAATCGCGGTGAGGGCGCATGGAGCCGCTAGTACCAACACGAGAAGCCTCCATGGTCTGAAGCTGATGCCCAAGAAGTCAATCCAGTAGGAGAATTGAAGAGGTAGGATAGGGTACGCGAACACTGCAAATTTAATAATTGTTACGGTTAGCTGCTGAAACGGAGAACGGCTGAGTTTAAATAAAAGAATACATGATAGCCTAGCATAATTCAGAAAATATAATATTAAACATATTATTTAGATCAAATAATTATTGGCCTAAAGGACCTTGGAGTGCGTGAGGTTAAAATAAATAGGTACACTCAAAATTTAAAGGGTTTAAATTTACAATTCCAGTACATTGCCTTATAATTCCGATATTCAACTTGTTTATACAAACACAATTTCCATAAAGCAAAACTCTAATAATTTATTCTGAACCTTTTCAAATATTTTTATTATAATTTCAGGGTAGGTAAGATCTAAAATTTACCTGCAGCCACTGCTTGAGAGCTCATTAGAGCACAAGTACATAGCAGCATTACTCTGCCTCTAGTTCTTGAGTTGCAACTTTCTCCAAGTAAAGTATAAGCGCCTGAATTTGTGGCTGATGTACTAAAACAATTATGGATAGATTAGCTTTAGTTAATGCGTTATTAAATATGGCATGTGATTTTAAACATAATATTATACTCTCACACAAGAGTGGGAGTGTTATTAGGTTATATACATAAAATTATGTTGATGGTACCTTTAATTAAGTAATAGTCTATTGAGTAATCTCCTATCCACCTGACAAAAATCATTTTAAAAGATATAATAGAAAATATGTTATGACTGTCCAAAACTTGAATTCGATAGACAAAATATCTTCATGTCTCTTAGAATGTAGTTAAAGTCTTAGCCCCTTATTCAATAAAACTTTATTGAGGGTTTTAGTTAAAACTAAATAGTGTTTTGTCTCTTTTTAACCAATGATACCTATTTTCATTAACATAAAGTTTTATTGAATAGAAGAAAATTTAAGGGTTGAAAATTATATACAAAATTGTATCAGCATATTTAGGATTACTAATATATAAAATACCTAAACCCCAAAAACTTGTCTGGCTGTGTTAACACGGTATTTGACACCAACGTATATAATCCTAACACCAGAATATAATATAATAATATTATAAAAGTTTTACTGTACAGCTGCTCCTTGTAAGTTATAATAACCTGTATTAGGAGCAGCCCGTTTCCCCAGTAGTAGTACTTATAATTAGTTACAATTTATTGTATATATTTATTAGTTATACGAATTAAGTATTAAGTTATACAAGTAGATAAGTGGGTAAATGGAGGAATTATGTATTACATATAAATATAGGTACTTACAATACAGAAGACATAAATTTGAGAGCTGCCATAGTTTGCCAGTTGGGCGACAAGCTACTCAGACTGGCGAAGATGAAACCTATGGACATTGACAGGACCAGAGTCAATCGCCGCCCTTTTGTATCAGATATGTAGCCCCAGAGTTGAGCGCCAGCCACGACACCTGCGAAATTGGAAATTATAGAATAATATGATGAATGACCCTGCTAACTGAAAGGGTTACTGCAATTCTTTATCTACATGGACCGCGATGTATAAATGAAACATTTACATACACTTAAATACCCTCAGTTACTAGAATGTTGATCAAAATTAGGATTGATGTAAAAACCATTCATGATGTAATATTACATCAATCTTGTGGATTATTTTGAACAAAGTTAAAGAAAGACACTGATAGTTGTTGTTTATGTCTAATTAGATATGGGTTGTGCTCAGATGCAAAATTATAATGATTTTAAGTAAACTACTGTAAAAAACATTATATGTATTATATTATTGTGCCTGGAACGCATACTACAAGCCTAGAGCTTAGTTTGTGACGAGAGCAATATTTGTAAATTGTCTTACATACTGTCTCGTGATCAACTATTCAATGACTGTTTTTAACACCCCTCTAACTAGAGTGTCTTTTAAGTTCTGCGGTGTTTTTAAAGCGAGGAAAAAAATCCTCAAGCAGTATTAGATAGTGCATGGACTTAAACAATTATATCACATTTACTATTCTTGGTTGAGAACATTTATTGATCTTTGAGATTTTATAGTTTATTTTAATAGATAAGCGTCAAATAATAATAAAACCTATATTTAACCTACATGATGCATTTATATTAGAAATTATATTTTATTTATTTAGAAAACTGTAAAAAAGAAAATAGTGATATCGCGTCATAGTGTCGCGCTGCACATTTCTAATCACGTAGGTTTGGTAAAATTCCTAATCAAACCTAGCTCGGTTTGCTATTATTATCTTGATTACGTTAAATATAAACCTAATGGAAATGAAGTCTACGTAAGAGTGACGTAACGACGTTATCAGTTCGCTGACTTTAGCCCAAATCTCAAGGCAGACATTAGCCAGACTTTAATTGCTGAATAAATTAGCCTTAATGCCTTAATTACCTTATCAAATTAATTAAATAAGTATTATGATCAGATCAGGTAAACCGGAGTCTATATCTATAATAAAATATTAATAAATAAAAATTTACAGCTTCTTAGGGATAACTGTAAGTTTTTATTAATTATAGGAGAGATATAGGTTTACCCGTAATATTTTGTTTTAAGTAAATGTTTTTATAATTTCTGACTAAATTTTTTTAAATCTATAATATTTACATCTACAAATGTTCAGTAAAAAATAAAAACTGTAAGTAATAGATAGATATTGATTTAAATTTAATAAAATAAAGTTTGATTTTCATAAAGTTATTCACTTGTATGGAGAATTAGTAAATTTGACAGTTCTTCATACTAGTTAATTGTCAAATAACTTTACCTGACTAAACAATCATTCCTATATAAATAAAATAAAAATCTTTTAGAACATAAGTATGAAAATAGGTTAGATTTCTCATCTCGTTTTATTATTATTATTATTATACTTATCTACATCATATTTACATTAACTTATAATTTACAACATTCTGTTGTTTATATAAATATTGTATTTACAGAGAAGAACTTACATTATATATGTTTTCACTATTAATTAATTATTATTATCAAAATTAATTACCTACTACCTATATCTACATATCATTGAAGATTATATTTACTTAATTTTTACACGTTTATTGAGATTAGGAAGCTACTGCACCGATTTTTCTGTGGCAGCTATAATAACCGTCTCTAACTCTTACCTATAAGTGGAGTAGCAGTGAGGAAAGCCCTTTCATGCATGGAGAGGTCCAGATCACAGACCGCGGCTCCCACTGTAAAACTGGTGCCAAACAGATCCAAACCCATGGCTTGGAGAGTCCAACTGCATACCAGGAGTAGTCCATAGTTGTATTTGCCGAAACCTATAGAAAAAAAGAAAAATTAAATTAAAAGAAAAAGTCTAATAAATAATAATAATTACAATAAAACATCGAATTGAACCCACGACCTCCGGATTCAATGCCAACAACGCAACCACGGGGTCGGTTAAGATATGTCAGCAGACTATTATGGCTATTGATGATGGAAATGTGATGATATATTACCTGTGACGTCCAGCGCCTCCTCTACAGTGGCTCCACGATATTTTTGGATTTCCACTTGTTGTATTTCTTGTTCTTTTGATAATTGCGCCTTCATTGTTATAAAAAAATATTTCCTGAAAAATATAGATTTTTATTTTATAATATCTACAACTACCGAAAAAATTGTTTAGAGATTTTTATTATCTACAATATAGGATATATTTCGTATCTACCAAGCGCCTACCTATCTCAAAAGGTTGGCGCTGCTGCTTGTTCTGAAGAAATCCTCAAACGGCGCAAATACTCTAATCTTACGGGAGAGTATGTATTCAAGCCGTTTGGAGTTGAGACGAATGGGGCGGTGGGGACCAGGAGCGCATGCAATTTATAAAGAAATTGCTAAGCGATTGATCGAAACATCTGGTGACCAAAGGACTGGCTTGTTTCCCGGACCACTTTTAAGTTTGACCATACAGAGAAGTAACGCAGCCAGCCTTTTGGGCACCCTTCCCATTGGTAGCGATTTCGAGAAACATATTTGTTATAGGTAAGTTTTTGTTTTGTTTTTTATTTATTAATTTTATAGATATACATTTTAGGATTAGTTTTATTAATAAATAAATGAATACAATATTAATTTAATATTTACCGAAAATATATAAAATGAACTCAATAAATAAAAATTATAAATGTTGTACCCCAATCAACTAATAGACAAAGGTAGAGAGGTCTACCGAAATTAATGTAAAATATCATTAAAATTTTATGTTTATAAGAGAAATAAATTTTAAATTAAACGTGTTACCTATCAGTAGGTTGTATATTTTATTTTAATAAAAAAAATATATATACTTAGTCATTTTAAGTGAACAGGGTTCGAAAGTATTACATATTTAATAACTTAGTTCTAGGTTTGTACTACGTCTATATCAGAAACGTACTAATACATATTTGATATAAACACATTGACAAATTGTACAAAACATAACGTATTAATATTGTGGTGCCATGAGGAGAAATCGAACCCAAGAATTCTGGATTACAACGCCAACGACGCAAAGAATAATATAATCATTTAGAGATCTTTAAAATTATACTTAATGCCTCCCTATTTATTTTCAGGACCATATTTGAATCTATACACGTATGAGGCACTGAAAAACCGACTGCTATTTTTTACTGTTTTTAAATAATTAATTAATATTATATTATTCACCTTAGTTTCTATTCAGTCTTTGGAAGTCAGGTAAATTAGTTATATAGTACCACCTATTCGCTTCACCTTATCACTACAGATGCTGGGAGGAAAGTTAAGTTTACCTATTTATACCTTATTAAACTCACGTCACAACTCTTAATGTTTTTAATAGATAAGTTAGAGACAATCACTGCGAGGTGGCAAAATTGAAAGAGAGTATTTTACGAGACGAAATGCGTAATAATCTCATTGTCAATATTTTTGCTCACAGGGGGCGATGGAGGCAAATAATTGTAAAAGGTATCGTTTTAATTGTAGGTAGATTTGTGTCTAAAAAATAGACACAAATTAAAAATAGTGTTGTGTTAGGGTTCCGCATAACTTGGATAAGATTGTTTAGCAAACGTCTTAGTACGTATGTTGTTTGTTTGCATGTGAAATTGTAACCTCAATTACATAAAACAAGGACATTTGCACATTTGCACTTAAACACAAAAAAAAATTTTTAATCTATTTTGTATTAGGTATCACACTTACAGAAGCTCTATTTGAGTTTAGGCAAATTCGTATTTGACTGATCTACTAATGGAATTTTTTTTTTTTTTTTGTAGATAGAAGGGAGGCAACCACAATCTACTTCAGAATGAATATTATTTCATGCAAATAAAAAAATATGAGCTCATGCAAATTTGTGTTTTTCAAATTCTGTGAATTCATCTCAAATAAAACATAAAATATTGAGCTAGTGTTTTAATCGAACACTGGTAGTAGAACTTAACCTACTCGAAGCCTTGACTGTAGTCACCGTTAATGATATCCCATAAGGCCGATGAGTCAAGACGATAAAAACTAGCGTGAATAAGGGAGACAGAGCCAGTATGCTGTTTTTCACGAGGTACTCGTTCTGTAATAGTGCGCCTGAGGTTCCTTCCCGCCAAATAACTACCAACGTTATGAAACCCTCTGCTACTACCCACTCGTTTTGCGCTCATTTCGTACTCTCGCCCTTAGTCTGTGGTTACAATCCATTGGTTCCACCTTTAGGAAAAGAACTAAAGGGGTTTCACCAAATAAACACCTACACTGACCTACAGTATATGTATAGGTAAGTAGAGAGTGAAATAGAATAGAGAAACAGATAAATGTTTAGTCATAGATGCTCCAATAAGGGAAATGTAATCTCCCGAGATTATGTCATTTTTATCGTTTTCTCATTTCCTTATTATGATTATCTCTGACATATTCATGTAATATTCAAGAAACGAATCGTAATTTTCCATTATTTTCTGTATTTTTGCAATCTTCAGTGTGCTCTGGTCACGGACGATCTTCGGTTCTTTATTTATTATTTTGTGGCTGATTCCGGTGGCTGCATAATAAATTTAGTAAGTTTTTTGTTTATAATTACAACATATTACACATATGTTGATAGATATGTGTGTAGACGCAGGGGGATCCAGGATTTCGTTTGATCTCCAAGAGTTCAAGTAAATTAGTGAGTAGTTATTTTAAAGCGAGGAAAATGTATAAGTAAACTAGTGAGTAGCTATTTTAAAGCGAGGAAAATGTATATGTATCGTAAAATTATAAAAATTTCCTTTTAGATTTTCATACATTTTGAAGTCACCTTATTATGATTTATTAAAAAAAAATGTAGGACTTATGCTTAATGCTATCAGCAAATATTATCTCAATTAGTACTGTACTGTAGTATATGTACTGGTCCGGTTTATATGAAATTATTTTTACATGTTCGAAAAGGTATGAATAAGTTCTGGTAAAAATGGGTCTAACTGAAAAATAAATAAAAAAGGAAAAATATCGGAATAAAAACTATGTTTATCTCAAAACTATTTATTTATTATACATGGTGACTTTGAAAGGATGTACTTTGGGTTAATATGAGGTTCTACTGATCAATACGAATAACTTTTCCCATGGAACCATGTGCCACAAATGAAAAAAAATATTGCCTTCTCCATACAAACTAGTAATGTTAAAATGACCAATTTGTATGGGGAAGCCAAATTATTTTTTCAATTGCGATATATGGTTCCATGGGAAAAGTTGTTCGATTTGACCAGTAGAACCTCATATTAGCCCAAAGTACATCCTTTCAAATTCACCCTGTATAAATTCAGATTTTCAGATTTAAACATTTGTCGAGAAAATCAACACTTACTACTTATTAAATTTACAAAAATAAAGTAAAAGATCTGAAGTACCTTTCGCGGGCGAGAAATTAGCACTTGACACTTATGTTTATAAACCTATTTAAAATTGATCCTTAGGTATTATTGTTGGTTTATTTTTGGAACATTTGTGACGTAGAGGTTACAGTAAGTAATATTATATTTTATAACTAACTATATTTAGCTAAGAGCGATAGGTAACCGGCCGGTTATCTTGGTTAATTATTTAGTTAATTTCATTTGATTGCGAAGTAAATATACTGAGGAATTATCACGTTCTGCAGGGGGCGAGATAACAGCTTTATACACACATTTGATTGCTTTACGACACTTCTAGAAACCTAGGTATAGTCACAGAAGAAACTCTAGTACATATAGAAATAATTATTGTTTAGGAAATTAAAAAAAAAAAAATAGATTAAAATTAAAGGCCCTTATTGCTCTGGCCACAAACTAAGATCTAGGCTTGTACTATGTGTACCAGAAACAACGAAACAATTAAAACAACTGCTAAGCGGGTATTGCAGTTTAGAGTTGTATGAGTTTTTTTTTATGTTGAGAGGGTCCCGTCCGGCGTTTTTTTTTCTTTTTAAAGGTTGTTTTGTACTATAAAGAACTATTACTGATAATGTTCTAAATTGTAATATGTCGACGCGCACCAGGACTAACAACCCTATAAATTTTTTTTTTTTTTGGGAATAATTACAAAACGATCACATTTTATTCAAAATTTTGAGTCATGGTCATGTTTCGATCACCTTTTTTTAAAGATAATAAAAAAAACTCCAATCTAAATAAAAAAAGAATACCCACTGATTAAAAATATTTACCTATAACTTAATAAACTCCTTTCATTTGCATGAACAAATAAATATCTGAGGCAAGGAAAATTTTTGCGTGTGTTCATTGTTTCAGTAAACTAAATGTTTACAGAACCGAGGTGTTTCAGAAACTTGTTTACGAAACATTATTTAATAGTGAGTGTAGACTCCATAGTATGGAGATGTTTGTTTGTTGTGTAATGTGCTGATAGTTAGAGAGTCCCTACGATTTACTGACTGGTCAAGAAATCGTCTGCTGGGAATGAAATATCGTTCTTAGTGTTGCTCCAAGTAACCTGGATATAGTTTTTAAATTCCCTAGGTCCGGGAGGAGTCCAGCATCATATATATCGAAATATACCTAGTCTTGCCATAAATATTGTAACAAAGATTTTTTTTTCTATTGCAAATAACATTTATTACTTTTACAGTGTGATAGTTTGATAGCCTCCGTAGACTATAGTGGTTGCGCCATTGGCATTAAATCCGGAGGTCGTGGGTTCGATTCCCACCCATGGCAAATATATATTAGTACGTTTTTCTGTACAGTTTGTCATGGTCTGGGTGTTTATAAAATATAATATGTTATATATCATTGTTTCTGGTACACATAGTACAAGCCTAGAGCTTAGTTTGTGACCATAGCAATTTGTATAAATTGTCATACAAAAAAAAAAAAAACAAATATAAAACAATTTAAAATATAAAAGGCTTATTCGAAATGGTCTCCATTGGCTGCAATATAGTCCTTTAAACGTTAAGGCCAGTTATCAATAGAAGCACTCTTTCCATGGGAAAATTCCTCACTGCCAATCGTATGGATTGTTTTAGGGACTCCAAATTATCGTGGCGTTTAGAGCAAGCCGTACTCTCTAAAACTGACCATAAATCATAATCCAGCCGATTGAGATTGGGACTAGACGACGGCCAGTCTTCAGCTCTGATGAAGCCGAAACGTTCAACCAAGACTGCGTGGACCGAGCTTTATGACCCGGCGCCTAGTCATGCTGAAAGGTCATACTTGGTTATTGAGAATGGTATTGTTAAGGGGCTTAACTACCTTCTCAAAATATATCTTACACTTGTTCAGGAATGATGGAAAACGCGTCGATGGCATTTCTCTCATTCCTTGGCAAAACGGAAAGTGTCTTTTATGGGACGCTGCATGTGTGGACACTCTGGCTCCCTCGTATACCTCAGGGTCTTCAAAATCGGCCGGATTTGCCGCTGAAGCCTATGCCATAAAAAAATTAAAAAAAACAATCAAATTTCAAATTCCTATTTTTTTGTCCCATTCATTGGAGACAATGGGTACTTGGTCTAAGTCCGCAAAATCCTTTATATTGTCTTTAGGTAAAAAGCTTAAACAGGTAACAGGGGATCCGCGTTCAGGTTTTCTTTTAGGCCAACGAATATCAATGAAATATGAAATACAACGCGGAAATGCAGTTAGTCATGAAGGTAAAAACCGTGCCCGTCCGCGCGCCCCTGGCGCGTTTTTTTAGCTTCATGCAGTTAGTGCTATGGGCACATTTTCAGATCCCTCGTCACCTCCTTAAATGTAAATGTTGTAAATTATTCTTAATAAGATTATCTTACACTTGTGCCGATGTTTTGATACCTTTTTCACAACAATAGGGCTCAGTCACTCCTTCATAGCTAACACCCCACTAAACCATCACTGAAGTCGGATAATGCCCACGTTGCACTCTGTCGACTAATTGGGAAGATTCCTTTGAGCTTTGAGCACAATTACGGTGATAATATTTGTTAAAATGTTGCTCATCCGTAAACCAAATTTACCTGTGACCGCTTCAGTAGTTGTTTCGATTTTAACACCCTATTCTTTTTTAAATTATCAGTTAAGAAATGACCAGTATAGGCTGACTCTTATAGGCTGCAAGTCCTAAGTCATCTTTTAAAATACGCGATATGGTTCTAGATGCTATCTTCATCTCCCGAGATAAAATCTTTTGCTTTCGGACATGATTTCTTCGAATTCTTTCTTTTACTGCTTTGACCACCTTTTTCGAAAGAACACTAAGTGGACGGCCAGATCTTTTTCTGTCACAAACAGAGGAGGTCTCATTGAACATATTTATAGCCCGGTACACAAACATTTGACTAATACCAAGTGTATGGAGAGTTTTAAAAATGTATTTGGCTCCATACCTACTTTGTGTAATGCAATCACAGCGATTCGCTTCTCTTTGTTACCCCACTCCATTTTAATATCGCAAAATATTGTACAATGTGTTGGCGCCAATATGAGAAAACACAATGACAATCGTATAAAAATTACAGATTCCAAATTAAAATGTAATATTTTTATTTTATTTATTGTAACAGTAGGTATTTATAGCCAGACTATGTGTAATCAGCAGCCGGATCAGTCTTAAACCGGATCTTGACCTGGGGAAATACGAAAACTATATCCAGGCTACTTGGGGACACTAAGAATAATATTTCATGCCCAGAAGTTTCTTTATCAGTCAGTAAATTATATTGGCAGCTCTTTAACTATAAAAAGATTCCACCTTACTGTAGCCTTTTGTGTTCTACTTAGTGCAAGTTATTTAACGTTTACTTTCGAGTTATGGGGCGCTGAACTATTTCCGGTACAAATAGTTAGGTATAACACTAGGTCTACTTTTCTATTTCCAGATCTTGTCCAGGCCTTTTTTATTGCCTTTGTACAAATTAATTTCTTGGGAGTGTGTTAGGTCTTGTTGTGTTAACCACGATGTTGTTAAAATAAAAAAATCACAAGTGATTATTTATTACAATATTAATCAAACTTAATTTTTTTATTATCTATATATCTATTCCTATTTAACTTTTATAATAAATTTAACAAGATACCTTAAAACAACAAGAAATCTACATAAGAACTACTAAAAAATACCTAAATAATAAGCAAATAGGTATACACCTAATAAATAAAAAATAATAAGTAGGTAGGTATACCTAATCTACAACAGCATGTTTTTGTAAATTATTGAAATTATATAGTCACCTGTTAAAAATCTAGAACAGCGGTTCTCAAACATTTTTGGCAACGGAACCGCCTCGTATTTGACAGCCTCCGTAGACCAGTGGTTGCGCCTTTGTCGTTGTATCCGGAGGTCGTGGGTTCGATTCCCACCCATAGCAAAAAAAAAATAGTACGCAATTTCTGTAATAATTTGTCATGGTCTGGGTGTTTATAAAATATAATATGTATTATATCGTTGTTTCTGGTACACATAGTACAATCCTAGAGCTGATATCGATATATTTTATTAAAATTAATATGGCAAGGAATAATTCATAATAAAGAGTGTTGCAATATCTATTAACAATTATTTAAAGTTTAGGGGGTATTCGTCCTATAGGCGATAGAACTCCTCTAGACCGGCAGAGAGTGGTAGAGTTCCGAGAACGCCAGCGGCATTACCCCTTTGAATTTCCAGGCTTATTTTGTATTTTTGTGTATTCTTTATTAAGGGATCTGCAATTGCCCATAACAAACGTACTTCCAATATTAAAACTTGGCTGTTCTGTTAGTCGAAATTCAATTATTTATTTAATTTTTTTTTCTCTGATTTAAAATAAAATATCCGACACAGAAGGAATAAAATGATAAAATGACCGACAAAAATATATTTAAATTCTGCGAAAAACAGTAGTCGAGTAATACTGGAAATTCGAAAGTTCACTTTGTGTGGAAAACGCAGACATCGCGGTTACGAATGCAGTGTCCTTAAGTAATAATCAGGATATAATAATCAAATATACAAAGTGACTTTACTTTGGGCTAACATGAGGTTCTGCTGATCAAATCGAACAACTTTTTCCATGGAACCATGTGTCGCAAATGAAAAAATAAATTGCCTTCCCCATACAAACTAGTAATGTTCAAAGTACATCCTCAAAGTCAAAGTCAAAATCATTTATTTCATGTAAATCTTTACAGATATTTATAAATAGTCAAAAAAAAAAAGTTTAACAATGAGGTCTTAGAGTGCGTTTGGTTAGGCAGCATTTATTAACAAAAGAATGACAAATATTTATTATAACTCGATATTAGATTTAGAACTTAAACGCGAATGGAAATCTTGATATGTTAAATACTACCGAACCGAACACACACTACATAACCAATTAGTGTAAGACTAGGTGGTTAGCTGATTCCATTGTCCTGTCAATCATTATCTGCCATACAAGCACAGCATACAAGAGAGCCACCAAGGCGACCAACTTCACCGACCATATCCACGCCTTAAATGTTTATTGTAAATAAAAGGTAAGTAACCAATCACATATTAGTAAAGGTATAGGGATCGGCATTTTAAGGGCGTAAACACTAACTGTAAACTCGATCCCCTAAGAGACCCCCCGGAGAAAAAGAAACCAGCAAGTAAAAACTCTAGTCTTACAACTTAAAAACTCTAAGTCTACTCTATCCTTTTAAATTTTCCCCTTTATTATTATGATGGAATATTACCATTTTAAATGAAAATGTAGTACCTACTACGGAATTGAGTACCTTATGATTGTATTAATATTTCTTCTGTGCTTATGATGAAATATCTATTGAGTTTCTACGAAAAAAAAATCTGCGGCTTTAGTAGAAATATTATAATATATATAATATTAAAATTTAGTAGAATAAGAATAAACAAAAAAACCGTTTTATTTATTTATTTTAATTTGCTCTTATTATCAGGGATTGAACCTGCGATACCACTCACCCATCACGTTATTTCCACGTATTTGTATGTAACCACCAGCTGTGTCACCTACAAAATATTTTGCTCAAATTTTGAGTGGAAAATACTTGAGTATTTGAGTGTTTTGCTTTCTTGTTGACTCACAGATTGTGTTTATCTCGCGAATGGTAATTTTAGAGTTACTGTTGCTATGACATAATTAACTTTGTAATTTTAGCATACTTATGACCAAACTGAAGGTTAAATAGGTGTATTATACACGCGTGGTCTAGGGTTACCCGGTTGAAGTTGTATCTGGAGGGGTCGTGGGTTCTCGCTCAAGGCAATATAATATTACATAGTAGCTAAACGTATATAGGCAACGTTTTTCTGTGCATTTTGATTTTGGTGTATATAATATTTATTATAGTATCGCTGTTTTTGGTAGGTATTCATACACAGTAGAAACCTAGAGCTTAGTTTGTAGCCAGGGCAATATGTGTAAAATGTTAATTGTATTAGGTATCGTTTTCCCTCAAAATATTATTTTCCTTTTCAGCAATCATTTCTATATCTACAATGATTATTCGAAATATCTTATTTATGGCACCATGACTAAATAGTTTTCATTTTTTTTTAAATGCAGTACCTGGCATGAAGTAGGTACTATAATAAATATATTTTAGCTTATTTTTTTTTTCTTACAACACTTTTAAGTTTCTCTTGTACCTATTTTAAAAGTTTTTCCTAAGAGACTATTAAATCACAAACATCCTGTATATTTGAATCCCATGTGGTACAACTAGGGCAAATTTTATTGAAATATAATATACTTTCACCATACCTGACAGAAAACTATAGATAATACATACAAATACGGTTTAGTAGTTTTTAAGTTAAAAGATATCACCAAGCAGACCACAGACACGAATTCTAAATACGTTAGATTATTGTTCTATTAGCTGGGCCCTTCGTGTACAAAAAGAAACTATCTGATATTACTATCCAATAAGTAGGAATAGCTACCTATTATTACTAAGCATGATGACCACGGATACCATGTCTTGCTGCCCATCGTACCACTGCCATTATAATACACTCCGTAATGAATTTATAGACGTAGTTTTGGGTTTTTGCTGCCAAAAATTTGACACAAAATGTCAACTTGAAACAACAAAAAAAAACTCAAAAAGTAGTAGTTAATTCAAAAATATTTGGATGCAGATTTATGTCTAATAATATACGCAACTTTTCTTCATAGGACATTCTTTAAATCTAGTGTATTTGAAAACTTTTCGTACAAACACTGTATATACCATTTATTCCCATACGCCATCACCATCTCCGCCTCAATATACTAAAATTGACATTAAAGAAGTAAATGATACCAGTGGTGGCGCGTGGGAAAAATAATCCCATACGCCACCACTGGTGGCCTTCGACACGAATTTTATCCCAATCGCCACCACTCTCATACTGGTACATAATATCATTTACTTCTTCAATGTCAATTTTAGTATATTTACAAATATATTTATGTTCTTATATAATAATATGTTTGTTTTATTTTCCTCTACTAGTTATTAACAAATAATTAAGATAAGGCTTTTTCGATATAAATAATTAATTTGTTTAAATACTGTTACAATTAAAAATAAAATAAATATTACATTTGAATTTGGGATCTGTCATTTTTATACGATTGTTCATTGTGTTTTATCATTTGGCGCCAAAACATTGTACAATAGTAATGGAGCGGGGTGATAAAGAGAACCGAATCGCTGTGATTGCATTACACAAAGTAGGTATGGAGCCAAATGCAACTTTTAAAACTCTCCATACACTTGGTATTAGTCATTTGTTTGTGTACCGGGCTATTAATAGGTACAATGAGACCTCCTCTGTTTGTAACCGAAAATGATTTGGCCGTCCACGTAGTGTTCGTACGAAAAAGATGGTCAAAGCAGTAAAGGAAAGAATTCGAAGAAATCCTGTCCGAAAGCAAAAGATTTTATCTCGGGAGATGAAGAGCACCTAGAACCATGTCGCGTATTTTAAAAGATGACTTAGGACTTGCAGTCTATAAGAGACGCACTGGTTGTTTTTTAACTGATAATTTAAAAAAGAATAGGGTGGTAAAATCGAAACAATTACTGAAGCGGTTCGAAAAGGGAGGTCACAGAATTTTTTTATTTACGGATGAGATTTTTTTTACAATTGAGCAACATTTTAACAAACAAAATGACCGTATTTATGCTCAAAGCTCTAAGGAAGCTTAAGCCCAATTAGTCGACAGAGTGCATCGTGGGCATTATCCGACTTCAGTGATGGTTTAGTGGGGTGTTAGCTATGAAGGAGTGCCTGAGCCATATTTTTATGAAAAAGGTATCAAAACATCGGCACAAGTATATCAAGATACCATTCTTGAGAAGGTAGTTAAGCCCCTTAACAACACCAAGTTCAATAAGCAAGTATGGTCCTTCCAGCAAGACTCGGCGCCGGGTCATAAAGCTCGGTCCACGCAGTCTTGGTTGGAAGCGAACGTTTCGGACTTCATCAGAGCTGAAGACTGGCCGTCTTCTAGTCCCGAACTCAATCCGCTGGATTATGATTTATGGTCAGTTTTAGAGCCATACTGGCTTGCTCTTAACGCCATGATAATTTGGAGTCCCTAAAACAATCCTTACGATTGGCAGTGAAGAATTTTCCTATGGAAAGAGTGCGTGCTTCTATTGATAACTGGCCTCAACGTTTAAAAGACTGTAATGCAGCCAATGGAGACCACTTCGAATAAGCTTTTTATATTTTTAATTGTTTTATATTTATTAATTAAACTAACATACTGTAAAAGTAATAAATGTTATTTGCAATAGAAAAAAATATTTTTTTCTTTGTTACAATATTTATGACAAGAATAGGTATTTATACCTGTATCTGAAACAAATAAAGTGTGTTAGATGTGTTTCTTACTTGGTAAAATATATAAATTGAAGCTATAAAATTTTATTGCCAAATATTTATACCTGTAGGTATTTCGAAATATAACATGCCTATTTCAACCCCAGAGATAATATTTCAATAAAAAAACGCACATAAAACGGTGGAGTAGTTTTTAAGTGATGGACGTACAATCAAACAGACAAGACAGATACGAATACTAAAAATAATATTGCCGCGTCGAATTGATATACGTTTTAAAATATATTTTGATTTTCTCATTAGCTTTTTGAGCATATTTTCTAAAGAATAGACTAGGTAATTATATGTATAGACAGTGCATTTGCACTCGTATATACCTGTTATTTATTAGTGCATAATTATTACGTAATAGTAAATAACAATAACATAATTATAATACATTTACTTATGTATTACCAAGCAGAATACAATAAATGTATTGTTTACATCTGATCTAATTGGAGATAAGGAGCTCATCGAAGGCACAAATAACTTCGGAAACTTTTGTGGTAAAACTAGACCTTGAACCTTGGAAAACGGATTTGAAGATATAAATAAGGTCATGGAGGTTCTGTAGATTATAGAGACTGTTCTACATATATACAGTTAAACACACCATCACGCCTGTATCCCTTTTAAGGGGGTAAGCAGAGAGCTATCTAAACTGCGCAAGGCCGAGCGACTTGACTCGTTACCACAGCCCATACAGATGCAAAGACCGTTAAGTGACCTGTTATAGTCATGTTTCAGTTTTAGGCTGTGGGTTCACTGTTTTTCCGGAGACTACTGCATCGATTTCTTATCGAGGTGGTAGTCTCCTTTCAAGGGGCGGTTACGAAACGGGTAATTGATTTGACGATAAAGCAGCGAGGATATTAAAATAGACTCGTTATGCAAAAACACGTTTTTATCTATATAATATATTTAAATTTAAATAATAATGTATTAATCGACCCCATTCATGGCCTTTGTAGGTAGGCTTAACATCAGGTGGATACAAAGTCACATGCCGTGCTCCAAAAAAAAATTAGAGCAACGTCGCTCCTTCACTCGATCTCTACATATCTCAGCAAACCTTCACATCCATGAACCGATTCAATCAGGCAATTATTTAGCCAATATATATTTTCAAAATATATAATTAAATACAAACATAAGTAGGTTTATAATAATATATTTCGTAATTTGAGGTATTTTTTACACTTGTTACCGACTTAAAAAGTATTGCCTGTATAATAGGTATTTATTATATTATTATTCAGTTTGGTATTATAATTTAAAAAGATATTCCTACAGTGTAAAAATAAATCTTTTTAGACTATTATTATGATTTTGCCGGAGGAATCACAAATGCTGCTCTATGAGAATGCAAAAATTGAAGGTCAAAAATTAATATAAAACTATAAATAAAAATAGTAATCTGTACATTGTAAAATTCAGACTCATTGGTGGCTAATTATCTATGTTAGGATAATTATTATTTACAAAATTATGACTTATATTAAAGAGAGTGAAAATAACTTATAATGATTTCTTTCTTAGACCGTATTTTCTATTTTAAAGGTAAGTTTAGTTTGGTAATACCTATATTTTGGAAAATATTCAGTGTCTCTCGATGTCCTAAGGTAGGTAGGTAACTTAATTTTTTTTTCTAAGCCTTATTTTTTCGAAAGTGTTACAAATTCTAATAACTATAGTTAAATATATAGGTAAGAAATATTAAGAATACATTTTTATTTATTTATTTCAGAAATAATTCATTTTAAAACATCATAGAAATAATTCATTTTAAACATCATCATAGTATTTTTCTAAGCGTTTATTACGTGAAACTACTTACCTAATTAAAATCTTAATTTCATTTATTTTTCAACCATTGCAATTGGAACTTGATTCATTAGATATTAAGGTAGGTGCTTATATAAGCCCATTTTCTAACGCCTGATAATTTTGTTATTTGATAAAGCAATTAGTATAGGCGCGTGCTTTGGTTGATTTCATTATTCATTCGCTTTGGGTTATTCATTTTCTGTGGTTTTAAATTCCCAATTCTTTATTTCAATCAAATCGTAATAGTGATGATACCTTTGTCGTACAATTAAAAAAAATGGAATGCGTTGCCAGCGAGTGTCTGATGTGTACCAGAAGCAACGATATAATACATATTATATTTTACAAACACCCAGACCATGACAAACTGTAAGAAAAACGTACTAATATTTTTTTGCCATGGGTGGGAATCGAAACCATGACCTCCAGATAAAACGCCAAAGGCGTAACCACTAGTCTACCTGTAAATATAGTTGTCAGCCAGCCACTCTTAATTTGGCAAATAAATATTTATTTATTTTTTAAGTGATAATAATTAAAGGTAGTGTAACTCTAAAATTAGTTTGGAAAATAGCACAGCACCTCAACCGGAAATTTTGGGAACTAAAAATACGAGCGTGTGATTGGTGATGTTAACTCAGTAGTAGGTATAGGTACCAGTAACTCGAAACAAAACGTTTAAAAAACTCACACAAGGGCTATAAAAATAAAACAACCCTATAAAAATATTTAAAATAAAATAAAACCGAACTAGGATATCCGCAAACAAAAAATCAACAAGTTTTCTAAAACACGGCAAAATTAATTCAGTTCTAGTTTGTTTACCTAATTTATAATAGATAAGATATATATAAATATAGAGGATCAGCTATCTTACCTAAATGTATTTAGGTTTATTTTAGATAATCTGTTAATTAAGTATATATATATTGTGATGAATGATGAATAGTTATGTATCAGGCAATAATTAACTTTTACTTTTTTTTCTATTTTTAAAATATTAAACAAAATGGCCAACATAGAAATAGATTAATATAAAATAAGTACAATGACCGACAAAATGTGCAAAGTGCGAGAAATACTGGAAGTGTGAATGCTTATTTATGTATGGAGAGCGCGGCAAAATTTTTCTGATATTTTTATTTAACTTTCGATACAATTTTAGACCATAGTACAAACTTATAAGGACACTGCATTCGCGATCATGAAGTCCGCGTTTCCATACAAAATTAGCTTTCGCCTTCCATTATTACTCGAAATCGGTATCTACTGTTTGTCGCAAAATTAATTTTTTTTTTTGTCACTCATTGTATTTAATAATGATTTTCTGTGTTGGCCATTTTTATTAATATTTTGAAACCAGAAAAAAAACTATTTTAATTTTTACTAATAATACAAAAGTATTTATTACAACAGAAAGATTTTTACGTACAATTACCAACATAAATATACTAATTGAACTACGACTAACAGCCTAGTTGTAATATTGAAAGTACGTTTGTATGGGCGTCGACACAACTGCAGAGCCCTTAAGGAAAACTCTTTAGGAATTTCCATCACATAACTCAATAGCTAGGCACTCTAAACTAAATCCGAGATTGTAGCTAGTTGATGTTAATACCGATAATAGTATTTAGATCACCTTGGCGATATGCCTATCAATTGATATCGCATGCAAATACTAGACATACATAGTAAGATATATATTATGTAGGTAAGTAGATATATCAAACATTATGTCATACAGCTGAGAAGATATATGTTTTCCGTTAGGGCGGAAATTCCTATAAACAATATAAACTTAGATACAGTCGGCACCATGATAATAAAAAAATAAAAATGGTTTATTCATTCAAGTACAATTTTAAAGTTACAATTTTCTTTGAGCTTCTCCTTTTAAGTTTTAGAAAAACCTGTCTTAGGAGAAAGCCCACTGATCCAGGCTTATACACTTTTTTGTTCCATTGATTAGTAATTATTAGTTGAAATTATAAATATGTTTTGGTGTGATTTTGTATTTGTGCGTGCGTGTGTGTGCGTAGGTATATTTTTACATGTGTAAGTTTGTGTAACTATATATGTAAATGTTATAATTATGCATGTATGTGTTAGTAGGTATATGATTTTTAGATATTGTGCAAGCTTCAATTTTGTTCAGTAGTTTATTTGGAAAGTGTGAAATTAAAAATGTTAAATACACAAAAATAATAATATAAAAATCAATAATAAAATTAAAGTTGCTAATTTATAATCTATTTACAAATACAAAAATTATTTAAAATATTATAACCACCACCACTGATTCCAAGATACTTAGGTACTTTACGTTCCAACACCGGTACTCATAAAAACCAGTCCTCGAAGAACACTCCAGCCCCAAAATCGGAGGCGGGGGCCTCAATCTTTTAGCCACAAATAAATATATAAACATATATATGCGCATAAAAGACAATATCTTACACAACTAAAGCGCTTCCCAAGGTACCAATAAGCTTCCATGAATATAAGGCCGTAAATCTATATTTTATCTAAGAAATCCTTCACTTGTTTCATAATCTAGAGATTTTAACCAATTAGTTACTATTTTTTTACATTCCAAATTTGACTTTGTATATATATTAAGTATTCTATTTATTCTGTTGTACAATACAGACTGTGACTCAAATTGATTGTAAGCAAAAACTGTATTACGTCTAATCGGAGTAATGACACTGTAAGGATTGCGTTTTTTAATTATATAATCTTTAGGTTTGGTAATTTTATGAATTTTCAGTACAGAGTTTAGAATATATAATTTTCTTACAGATAAAAGGTTGGTAGATAGATATAAGTCTGTAGTAGGGAATCTAATTCTCCGAAACATCATTACCTTTATAAGTCCCCTCTGGGCCCGTTCTACACCTATTAATTTAGTTTTAGCGGAGCCCCCCCAGACCGACAAACAATACAGGATAATGGATTGGACTAGTGTAATGTAAATATAAGTCATAAGATTTTTGTCAGTAACATGTCTTAAATATTTAAATAGCCAAATCATTTTTTTATGCGTTTCGTGACATTTTCAATTTGGTAGTGCCATGTTAGATTTTGGTCAATTATTACGCCTAGGTATTTAGTTTTATTAACTTTTTCCAGTTCCAAACAATCACAGTTTATTTTGATGTGTTATAGCATTTGTGCGCAACCAGTTGTAAGTCATTAGTCGGTCGTGAAGAATTAAGAATTGAAAAAGTCAAGTAATTTGTTTTTGAAATGTTTAGAGTCAGTAGGTTAAGTTGAAGCCAATTTATTACCTTGTTAAGGCCGATTTCAGCTGTGTTAAAAACTTCAGTCCAGTTATTGCCATGAAAAAGTAGGGCAGTGTCATCAGCATATAAGTAAATTTGTCCCTTATGTAATTTTAAGTTAGTTAAGTCATTTATGTAAATTTGAAATAGGGTAGGGCCTAAAACACTACCCTGCGGAACGCCAAATTTAGTAGTATTATGAAAATCACTAAATGTATTATTGTCAAGTTTAACTTTTTGTGTCCTGTCATGTAAATAGTCAGTTATTAAATCAAGAAAAGTGCCACGAATTCCTATGAGTTTCAGTTTGTGGACAAGAATAGAAACAGATACGGTATCAAAAGCTTTTTGTAAATCCAAAAATACAGTTAAAGTTTTTTTTTTCTTATCAAGCAATTCAGTAATATTTTTTGTCAGAGACAAGACTGCGTCTTCTGTGCTCACACCCTCTCTAAAGCCAAATTGTGAATTGGATAGAATATCAAATTTCTTTAAATAATTCTTTATTCTTTCGTTAATGGCTTTTTCAATAATCTTAGATATAACAGGTAAGACGGAGATAGGTCTATAATTGTTGATATCGGATCTGCTTCCACCCTTGTACACTGGGTGTATAATTGAGCGCTTAAGAACATTTGAAAAAATGCCATACTTGAAGCATAGTCTGCAAATATGAGTAATAATAGGGATAATTTTACCCTTTGTCAATTTTATAAACTTTGTTGAAATATTATCCCACCCAGCTGCCGACTCAGGACCATGTGTACCTAATTACAAAATAAAGTCGGTATAAATAAAAAAAGTTTAAGTTAACACAATGAATAACTTAAAAACACTGATCTCACGGGTTCAAACACACTGACAAAAGATATTTATGTTTTTCTTTATTTTATTATTAAGTACTTATTACTTTTGACTTGATTTCATCAATAACACTTTAGTTATAAAAAGTTAAGTCCCTTATACGCATATAAATTTTTTTTTAGCTAACAAAAGAAGCAAAAGTCACTGTAAGTGTTCTTCAAGAACTTAATAAGTTTTTATGAATATCAGGCTAATTTTTATTTTATTATTATTTAGTTAAATAATATGCAGTTTTTATTTAATTCATTTAAAAATCTAGATAATACTATTTGATCATTCAATGCATGCCTGCATTGAATGATCAACTTTGAGTAACAACGTTGAAATTAAAACGCCTATGCGTGATGAATATTTTCCTATAGCTATTATTATTAAGTACAGTAGTAACCACAGGTAGTAACTACAAGTAAAATTTCAACAGAATATTTAAGTACCTATAACATAATGTGACGCCGACCGTATAAAAATTGCAACCTATGTGCTAAGTAGCAACCTGTTAGCACTTGGTGATTTGTCATTGTCCAGTATTTGAGAGAGTTGAATACCAGTATGTATTTGTGTTTTCATAATTTTGTGTGGGAAACTAAAATCTGTGGACCTCTTAACTGATTTACGGTAACTTACAAATATTATAAAATTAGCAAATATTTAGTTGTACCTATATTTGTTTACCTTTCTTTTCCGTAATCATATTATTTTTCACTCTATATTTGGGTATGGTATACTTCGGAAGGGGTTAGACTTTAAGGTAATAGCTTTCCATAGATATTATAAGTTGTAACCTATTTGTCGCATTTTTTTTTTTCGACTTTACCCTTTTCCATATGAGCTTATTTATATATATGGACACTTATATACAAATTAGCTAATACGGAAAATTGTACTTGTACTATTATTTCTTCTGTGATATGGGGGAGGATCATCGCGATCGGTTCTTGAGATATTTTCACACAGTTTTCAAGACACTTAATTAAAATAAAATTGAATTAATGAAGGGTCTCATTAAAAATACGTAGGTAATAAATTAGTATCTAGAATACGAATGTAACGCGGTCGTCTATGCGGCTTCAGACGCTGTAAAGCACTCTAAAATTATATATCTACCTAAGGGCTGATTTTTCAATCGTCTGATAAAGTTATCCAACAAATGACTTGTATGGAGAAACAATAATTTGACAGTTATTCGACAGTTAACTTAACTGTCGAATAACTTTATCCGACGATTAAAAAATTAGCCCTTTGTTTTCTATAAAACAAATGAACAAGTTTAATATTAGGAACATATTTTTCACACCACCTCTCGGGATATCGGTGTGGAGTAAGTAAAAATCATGCAATCTCAAAGTAAAGTAATAAAGTTGAATGAAAATCCCAAGGGAGGGAGTAAAGTGATTTGAAACGGGAACGTCAAATTCGTGTGGAAACTCTAAGTAAGAAAATGGCCAAATAGTAAAGAGGTTTGTTGGAAATCAAACAGCCACCATAACCAGAACTAAAAAAATGCGCGATTTTAAAGTTTAAATGAATATAAAACAATAGATGGTGTTTGATGCTGTGAATTTTATTGCAATTTATTTGATGGAGTCCTGGCTTGTCTCGTAGAAGTGGAGTATGCTCTTCTGGGATAAAACCTGTCTTCGTCTTGGGCAACTTGAAAACCCTCGCTTCACTCAGGACTCTACGTAACTCTAGAGTCCCTCGTTACGCTCAGAGTTTCTACCATGAGTTAGCGCATTGTAGCAACGAACGTATTCGAGCAACAAACCAATAGGATTGCTTTATTCAATCCTGTTACCAAAAATAAAGCGATCCTATTGGTTGTTGCTCACGTATACGTAAATGAATACGTTACGTTTCTACAATGCGCCAAACCAATGGTAGAGCCTCTGTCTCTTAAGAGGAGGCACTATAAATTTTAGTCTTATTTGCTTATATCTGCAGAGGCAAGCAAACATCTATTTATTAAAATACTTCAACTTAAGTTTTTTCAGACCTTCCTCTCTCCATGTCTTAACCAAAAACCTAATTGGAAAACATTTTTTCGA
Organism: Monopis laevigella; assembly: GCA_947458855.1. NCBI lineage: Eukaryota > Metazoa > Arthropoda > Insecta > Lepidoptera > Tineidae > Monopis > Monopis laevigella. The sequence continues at coordinate 22,018,345 of OX381588.1, forward strand.
TACTTTTTCTATTTTAAAAAGATGCCTTTTTAATGTATAAAGACATTTTTCTTCTAAACGGGTTGAGTTTTAAGACTAAAATAAATACACCTAACAAGAAAATACAGTTTATAATCCACTACTAAACGAAATTTTACCTAAATAAATTATTAAGTATGTTATAGACAAAATTAGTTTTGTGACTTACGACATTTTTATTGATTGAAAATTGTTTGCGCGATTTTCAATCTTGCGGAGCAGATCCAAGAGCTATAATAAGTAATTATATGACCCCGTTGACCAGTCCCGCCTAGTGTGCCGATGCGTACGGACGTGTATCTTTCGTGCTGCCGGGGCTACTAAAGATTTACGTAATTAATTTGACCATGTATAAACCTTACAGGTCCTTGAATTATAGAAAAAATACTTTTAATCAAAATATTTTTTTAGTTTTAGGAATAAATTTGAGTTTTCGAATCTGGAACAAGGAAAACCAGAGTCACCGCGAAACAACATCGATTTTTTTTATCGGTTACCTATAACTTTTTTATTTATTTTTTTGACAACATAGAGAAGCCACATATATAGGGGTAACCGCGACAGTCGATTGACGTTTTTTATAGGAATTATTTTTGACCGCCTCCGTAGACTGGTTGCGACTTTTGTGTAATATCCAAAGGTCGTGGTTCGATTCCCACCCATGACAAAAAAAAATTAGTACAGTTTGTCATGGTCTGGGTGTTTATATATAATATGTATAATATTGTTGTTTCTGATACACATAGTAACTTAGTTTGTGACCAGAGAACTATGTGTAAATTGTCCTACATATTATTATTAAATATTTTTTGGTTCCGGTCGCAACGACAGTAGTCAATGATCATCAAGTATGAATGTAACTTTTTTTTTAAATTCGACATAGGACACGTTATATAGGTTTTTGTGTGAGCCAAGCACGAATTTGAGGTCCATTTAAAAATCCAAGATGGCGGCCTCAACTTTTTTTTTAAATTCGACATGGGACTCTTTATATAGGTTTTTGGGTGTGCCGACCACGAATTTAAGGTGTATTTTAAAATACAAGATGGCGGCCTCAACTTTATTTTTAAAAATTGACATGGGACTCGTTATATGGGTTTTTGGGTGTGCCGAGCACGAATTTGAGGTCCATTTTAAAATCCAAGATGGCGGCTTCAACTTTATTTTAAAAAATCGACATGGGACTCGTTATATATATTTTTGGGTGTGCCAAGCACGAATTTGAGGTCCATTTTAAAATCCAAGATGGCGGCCTCAACTTTATTTTTTAAAATCGACATGGGACTCGTTATATATGTTTTTGGGTGTGCCGAGCACGAATTTGTGGTCCATTTTAAAATTCAAGTTGGCGGCCGCAACTTTATTTTTAAAAATCGACATGGGACTCGTTATATATGTTTTTGGGTGTGCCGACCACGAATTTGAGGTGTATTTTAAAATCCAAAATAGCGGCCTCAACTTTATTTATAAAAATCGACATGGGACTCGTTATATGGGTTTTTGGGTGTGCCGAGCACGAATTTGAGGTTTATTTAAAAATCCAAGACGGTGGTGGATTTTAAAATGGACCTCAAATTCGTGATTGGCTCACCCAAAACCCTATATAACGAGTCCTATGTGCTCGGCCCAAATGGACCTCAAATCCGTGCTCGGCACACTCAAAAACCTATATAGTCCCATGTCGAATTTTAGAAATAAACTTGAGGTCGCCATTTTGGATTTTAAAATGGACCTCAAAATTGTGCTCGGCACACCTAAAAATATAATAACGATTCCCATGTCGGTTTTAAAAAATAAAGTTGAGGCTGCTATCTTGGATTCTAAAATGGACCTCAAATTTGTGCTCGGCACACCCAAAAATATATATAACGAGTCCCATGTCGATTTTTAAAAATAAAGTTGAGGCCGCCATCTTGGAGTTTAAAATGGACCTCAAATTCGTGCTCGACACACCCAAAAACCTATATAACGAGTCCCATGTCGAATTTTAAAAATAAACTTGATATCTCCATCTTGTCCATCTTGGATTTAAAAATGGACCTCAAATTCGTGCTCGGCACACCCAAAAACCTATATATCGAGTCCCATGTCGAATTGTAGAAATAAACTTGATAGCTCCATCTTGGATGTTAAAATGGACCTCAAATTCGTGCTCGGTACACCCAAAAATATATATAACGAGTCCTATGTCGATTTTTAAAAATAAAGTTGAGGCCGTCATCTTGGATTTTAAAATGGACCTCAAATTCGTGCTCGACACACCCAAAAACCTATATAACGAGTCCCATGTCGAATTTTAAAATAAAGTTGAGGCCGCCATCATGGATTTTAAAATGGACCTCAAATTCGTGCTGGGCACACCCTAAAACATTAGCGAGTCCCATGTCTATTTTTAAAAATAAAGTTGAGGCCGCCATTTTGGATTTTAAAATGGACCTCAAATTCGTGCTCGGCACACCCAAAAACCTATATAACGAGTCCCACGTCAATTTTTAAAAATAAAGTTGAGGCCGCCATCTTGGATTACACAATCTAAACCCATATATATATATATATATATATGGGTTTATATATATATATATATATATATATATATATATATATATATATATATTAATAAAGTCAAATCTGCCATTGCTATTTATCGCGATAGCGTTCTGTCATAACGTTGGTAATTTGAATTGCCACTATTCAAATTACCAACGCAAGATCGCTAACGCGTTCGATGTTTTAGCCACTGGTTGATGCATCACATTATATCAGTTTTAGTTAATAGATTATTTTAAAACTATATTATCTATCAAATTTAATATTTATATAATTAAACTTAAAAATATTAATTATGATAAATAAATTAAAAATATTAAATACGACTCACATTCATTTTTTGTTCGTAAAATCACGCCAAATAGAAAATTCTTGCCTGCGACAGCGGCAAAACAGTGATGCCTGCGGGGAGGCTCCGCCTATAGGGCGGGGCGATAACACAAAAATATTTTGAGCGCAGGGTCTTAAAGATACTCCTGTTCGGAACTCGTCTAATGTATATTACAGGGGCGAACAATAAACTGGAGAGAGACAATGTTCTTAGCAAACCATGGATTCACCGTGCGGGTGCCGGGTCCATCGCGTGGTTGAAAGGCAGGGGAATGAACTTTAGCGTTCCCGGACTTGAGACCGCGAAGTAGGTTTAAAGGCCTTTTGAACTCTCACCTGCACTGTGTTCACTACCCTCTCTACTCAACCAAATATTATATGATCCTGTTAGCGCCATCCTGGAAACACGCTCCATAAAAGTTCCGACGGCTGTTCTCGGAAGGCCAAGATCCTTCAATAGACGGTGCAAAGACTTTGCTGGAATTCCTCTTGCACCAACTTCCACTGCATAAAGTTGAGTTTTAAATCCGTTTCTAGTAATTTCGTTTGTGAGATCAAAATATTTGTTCGACTTGATGTTGTGGTCCTTAGGTATGTTTGTTTCCCACGGAACGGTGAGTTCTATAAGTATTACTTTCTTCAAGCACCGAGAGTACACCAGTATGTCTGGTCTATAGGCTGAAACTGCTAGTTATAACAAATTATTGCCGTACTTTTATTAAGATCCCAAATTAATTATTCAGTTTATATAGATATAGGCGGTAGGCACCTAAATAAACGAAGTTCAAGACAGGTTCAACATGTTATTGGCGATATCTCGAAGTGTTTGTGTGACACTGACATATTTATCTAACTTCCGATACCTATACTAATAAAGTAGTCACAATATGAGGCCGGGTGACCAATATCTACCAAGATTTTAATTTAATTTAATTTAATTAAAAAAATATATAGTTTAGTGTTTATTAAACCTCCTTTCCTCGATTTCCTAAATTACTTAATCAGACTGTACCGATTCCAGACCGATATCAAGAAAACCAGGATCTAAGTGTCTTTCACGGCCTGACAGATAGTACTTCTATTAGATGTTTATTTGAAAACAAAAATATTTTAGCGGAAAAACAAATAAGTAGGAGTTATGTCCTAAACAAATAGTTTTTATCAAATAAATAAACAAGAATTTCAAAAAGAGGAAGTTCAAATATTAACTATGATTAAACACACAAATGGTAACTATGATTATAATTTCTTCTAGAAATTAAATTGTACCGCGTATTTCTCATTATTTTATTTTGTTCACCCTAATAGCGCTAACATTTGCCTTTAACATAATTCAAGTGGCTAGCCCGTCGCGATGTTTGGATAGTGTTCGCATCAATATATCAAATATAGTAGGTAAACTAGCGTGTAAGCTAGGTGGTGTGTTTTGAAATAGGAGTACTATTCATCCGTAAGCACCAATGTGTATTGAACCGAACTAAAGTTGAAAATGACACAAACTATCTAGGTGGTAGTCTCCTTTTAGGATGCGGTAACGAAACAGGCGGATGTTTGACGATAAAACAATGGGGATAAAGTAGACTCGTAATGTAAATTGGTCTTTGTCGCCACCCGTTTCGTAATTGCATCATTTAGCCGAAATAGTGGGAGCGGTCAATGCTGTACATAAATTCTGTTTTTTCGTCCCAATTCATAGATTTTGTAAAAATCTCAGAAAAAATACAGTCTCTAAGTAAAAAAAAAATGTTTTCGTTAAGTATAAAAAAAGATTGTGTGCAATTACTTCTTATTGAAGATCCATTCAATACATAAAAGTTTGTTAAAAGTGATTATAATGTTTATATATATTGAGTATGTTGCCAACTGAAACAACATTTCAGTTGGATCATTTCATAAATATCACAGATTAATGGAGGTCCATCTTAGGTTAGTTGCCCCTTTTATGAACCCAATGGACCTTATAGTAAAATCTATTTCATACCACAAGTTTACTCAGTATTTCGAAAGGCACGGTGCTGGTATCATCTTTATTATAAAAAAAACTTAATTAAATCATAATACTTTTAATTATTAATTAATTGTATTAATTATTGCTCTAATAAGATAAACACATTAACAGTTGTAAATTTCCGAAGGGTTCAATAAAATAATTATTGTTAATGTTTCAAGCCAAGTAAGTGTTGTTTTTAATCGAAAGTGTCTTCATGTGAAGTGATTATAATTTAATGAAGATGTTGACTGAAATAGGTAGGTATTTGTTTTATTTATTACTTAATTAATATTATAGGTAATCTAGCAAAGTGTTTATGTTCACAACTATCTGGGGCTTTGTTCCGAGTTCACCGTCGCGCATTTTGCGTAAAGTACGGCATAATTCCAATATAGATATCTCATAAGATGTTCAAACTTGCGAAGAATTCGTGTATTTCAAGATGGCGGCATTATTATAGTCAACCTAATACATACTATATAACCATTGGAATAGAACTTATATTTCCATACTTATAGTTTACGCAACGTCTTGTCGTGATTAGCGGTTGCAAGCTCGGAATAAGGCCCCACTTAAAACTGGATCTTTTTGGTAATTTGGTACCTATGGTAAAATGTGTTTGGTATGGTAAAGCGTATGGTTGTTTTAGTTGGTAATTGTACTATTGTTAATTAATAAAATTAACAGCTATAAGCTTTGAAATTATATTATTGTTGTTAAATAATAAAATTAACAACTATAATATAATTTCAAAGCTTCGAAACAAGGAATGTTAATTTAACAAATACAATTATTGGGTTCGGAATGGAATAGGACGTAGGAAGACAAAACTGAAACAATGAACGTTTGCTTTCGATTGCAAAAACAAAAAAAATAAAAACAATTTATGTAATGTCTCCTCTAGCTGTCGTAACTCTAGTACAAAACTGCAACGTTAATGTGAACCATTCGGTTAACGCCAATGTGTTTAGTGTAACTCTACTCTCTCATCAGGTGCGTCATAGCGAGTTTTGAACGTTTATCAACGCGTAATTTTTCTTTTAGCGTGCTCTTTTTAGCGAAATTAACGCACGCAAATTGCGTAACGAGGATGGACGTTTTACATCTTCTAAAGACCTGTACTGAGAGGTATCAGAATCAGAAGTAACCAAGTAAAGAAAGTAAGTGTCAGTAAATGTTGTATTCCTTCTGCAGAAATGGGCAAACGTCCGTCGACGGTGAGTCAGCCCACGAAGCCGACCATGGAGGTAGACTTAGAAGAAGCTTTGGACATTGTTGGTAAGCTTAATCGTAAACGTACCGTCACGGGTGTTTTACGGTGTCCGAGATGACCTTAGGGTACCCAGTGGGGTCTCATTTCCACCTCCTCGTAGCCAATGATATTTTATATTAATAAAATGATTCTAACATTTGCTACACGTTTCGTAATTTCATCCCCTATTGTCGTCATAATGATCACTGTCAATAAGGAAGGTGCTACCTATAGGTTGACACTAGTGTTGGTGGGCACTATTCATGGACTACATACATTATATATATGCAGAACACCAATATGAGGATAATCACTAAGTTTAACCCTTATAGGTTTGCTTTGAAACTGTATTTAAAAGCTGTAATAATCCTGTAATTAATTACGCATTTTTATAAATTTCTTATTAGGATAATGTTATTATTATTTTTAAAGATAAAAATGCAATGAAAAAAATCCTTTGGTTGAGCGCCTTGTCGCGATAGCGAGGTTCGTGGGTTCGAGTCCCACCCACCAAGATTTTTTTCTTTGCATTTTTATCTTTAAAAAAATAATATATAATTAATTACATAATTTTCAGGAACTGGGCGTTATCAGCTCGTTCACAGTTCGCTGATGCTTTTTATCCTCATCGCTGCCATGCTGGAGATGGTGGGTACCAGCTACGTGATCCCTGCAGCAGTCTGCGATCTTCAACTATCGCCAACTCTTAAGGGGGTTATTGCTTCTGTACCTAATATAGGTATTATACATTTATTATTAATATTCTAGACCTGACCTTAGAATGAGTCTAGTTTGAAAGCAAATGTTAGATTTGAGAATGAAATGGGTTAGTTTTAAGGGTAATTCGTTTACTTTAGCTTTGGGTTAGGTTTAAGGTTAATTAAGTTTGATTTAGGTTATAAATATATTGGGTTAGGTATGAAAATTATTTCAATAGTATAAAACTCACTCTCATGGCGTCTACTTGAGTGCACTTACCGGTCAGTCGTGGCTGCCTTTATTCCGGAAGTTATTTTATTTTTCTCTCCAGGGGTGATTCTAACCGCTGGGCTATGGGGACGGGCATCAGACACTTTGGGCAGACAGCCCACATTGTTGGTCTCCACTGCCCTAGCCGGTGTTCTGGCAGTCGTCGCTGCCTTCATGCCGGAAGTTACCACCTTTGCAGTATGCAAGTTTGCTGCGTCTCTTTTGTAAGTATTGATATTGGACTATAAAATAAAGAGAGCTATCCAAATAACCACTGTACGTAGTAAACTTTTTATATACATTGTTACTTTGGTCTAATATGAGGTTCTACTTAACAATTCCAACAACTTTTGCCTTGGAACCATCCACAAACTAGTAGTGTGTCCATGGGAAAAGTTGTTCAATTTTATCAGTAAAGCCTCATATTGGCCCTAAGTACAACCTTTCACACACCCTGTATTTTTTTTAAATTAAAGCATGGCATGCGCATTTGTATCTACGAGTATATACAGTCGGTGAATAGTTCAAACAATACGTGTTGTTTGATCAATTTAATATATTACATACATATCATCACGGGTGCCTTATAGCGCCCGTGACCGCCTAGACGGCCCCAGGGTACCCAGCGGAGGGGTTTTAATCCCACCTCGTCGTAGCCGATGGTATGAGTCTATACCAAACAAGTGGCTAGCTCGTCGCGATGTTTTTGAATAGTCTCAATAACCCATCTATAAACAGTTTCACAAGTTGGTATAGCGAAACCGGGACCGACAGCTTAACGTGCTCTCCGAGGCACTATAGTGGTGTTGTCTAACAAATGAACATAAATTTTTATAAATTAAAAACTCATTGGTACACACCGGGATTCGAACCAGGGACCTAAGTGTTTTTAAGTCCAAGGTCTAACCAACTCGGCCACCACGTATAATCTAACCAACTCAGCCACCACATAATATATTAATCAATCAAATGTATAATTAACCCCATTGTAATTGACCCCATTCATGGATTTTGTAGGTTTACTTACCATCAGGTAGAAACAAAGTCGGGTAAACGACTAGGTACATGTGATGGTACGTAATAATAAGTAATAAAAAATATAAACCTAAATCTTGTGATAAAATAACGTCAAAGAATCATTTGAAAATACGGAATGACTTTAAAGCGATGTACTTTGGGCTAATATGAGGTTCTGCTAATCAAATCAGACAACTTTTCCCATGAAACCATGTGTCGCAAATGAAAACCAAAATGCATTCTCCATACAAAATAGTAATGTTAAACTGATTAATTTGTATGGAGAAGCCAAATTTTTTTTTCATTTGCGACACATGATATTATGGGAAAAGTTGTTCTATTTCATCAGCAGAACCTCATCAACAGCCCAAAGTACATCCTTTAAAATTGACCCTGTATATTACGATATAGCTAGTACTCAACATCTACCGTAGGAAGTATTTTGTGTGTAAATTGATGTGCAGAGCCGGGGTTACTAAATAAGTGCCGAGCCCTAATTTGATATTGTTTCAGCTTGTCATGCCCATCGTCTCTGGGTTTCGCCTTTGCTGGAGAGATGGTTGGCAAAAAGCGAAGAGATCTCATAATCTTACTGGTCAGTGCCTTTTTAATGGCGGGGACTATTTTACTACCATGTAAGTTATTATAATACCTAATTGTCTAGCCACTAAGTTAAAAAAAAAAATCTTATGTGCTGCACAACATTCAAAATATTTGATTTAAAAAAAAAATATTTAAAAAAAAAACTAGACGTTTTAAATTGCATTGCAGATCACGATGTCCCTACTTTGACATCGTAGGTACAGTAGCCCTAGTGTGAGTTTTTTTAACGTTTACTTTCGCGTTAACTATACTACCGCGTTAACATTTTGACCAATCACACGCTCGCATTTCTAGTTCTCAAAATTTCCGCTTGGAGCGCTGAACCATTTCCCATACAAATTTTAGTTAACTCAAACGCAAAGTAATAGTTATAAAACTCACACTAGGGGTACAGTAGCCCTAGTGTGAGTTTTTTTACATTTATTTTCGCGTTAACTTTACTACTGCGTTAACATTTTGACCAATCACACGCTCGCATTTTTAGTTCTTAAAATTTCCGCTTGGAGCGCTGACCTATTTCCCATACAACTTTTAGTTAACTCAAACGCAAAGTAATAGTTAGAAAACTCACACTAGGGGTACAGATGTCAAAGTAGGGACATCGTGATCTGCAATGCAATTTAAAATGTCTAGTTTTTTTTTTAATTATTGGTTAAAATTAAAATAAATTAAATATACTCGTACATATATAATTGAAATAAAGCAATTTCAATTACAACGCTGTTGTTTATGAAGCAACCTCAGGCTGGTCTTAAGAGCGGAGTCTGATCAAACATTTCCTATACATTCACGACCTTTTGGTCCTAACTGTTACCCCCCACTAAACATTAATAGATTTTTATCAGTTGTGGCGTTGTAAATAAGACCTATATCTAGGCTCGTACGTTTTCCTTTTTTTAAAGTTTGGTGTAAGAAAAATAATATCAACCTCTGAAATTCGAAAAAAATCTCAAAAAAATCCCTCACATTAAAATAATTCCTATAAAATATCAAGGCAGAAAATTAAAAAAAGGAAAACGCACAGTCATCGTTCATTTTCTCTCTAATAAAATGAGACGATTATTTTTCAAATCCATTAAAGTTTAGGGGTAGAAAAAAGTTTTGGCCCGAAAGTTGTTTTGCTGCCTTAATTGTAGGTATAATCTCATACGGGTCGGGGGGAAGGTTTACATAAATGTATGGTAGCCTCATCAGAGACTCCTTTTAACCTTGATTTTCTTTTCCAGTATTAGCATGGGCAATATTACCGATGGACTGGATCTATCAGCTAGGCCACCTAACGTTCCGCCCATGGAGGTTGCTTACTATAATCTACGCCATTCCTCTGCTACTGTGCACGCTACTTCTGATCTATGCACCAGAGAGCCCCAAGTACCTGGTCTCCAGAGGGAAGTACGACAAAGCCCTGGAAGTGCTTCGGTCTATGTATGCTGTGAACACTGGACGGCCCAAACGAGATTACCCGGTATTTATTACCTTTAGATTTCTTAACATTTTCAGAAGGTTTAGAGAGATGTTTAGGCTACATTTTGCGCCTATACAAAAAAAATATTTTCAGATCGAATGAAGTTAATTGACAAATATTTATGTAGAATTTTCAGTTCATTAAAAATAATCACTAAGTTTAAAAATTGTTATTTTCTAACTCTTAGTAGGTAGGTATTTTAACTGCAAGCACTTTATAAAATAACAACATAACGAAAATTAGGAAAATATAAAATTAGGAAAACATTTAATTTGTATTTTAGTAATTTTCAGCTTTTACCTTAGATATATTTCTTTAATAGATTTTTTTTTGTCTTACTTAAGTAGTTTTTTTTCAGGTGTCATCTCTAAAAGCAGCAGAAACAGATATATGTAACAATACTGATGAAAAACCGCAGGAGTCTTCAGGGTTTCTGACGTTGTTCAAGCCACCACACCTCAAGTGGTTGTCGTTGACTGGATTCTTGATGTTTGGAGTATTTTCTTCGTAAGTAGAGAAATAAGTTATTAATATTTTGAGGAACAAAACTGGTTTTCAAAATTCAGTGCTGGGTCGTATTAGTAGTTTTTCTGGCCAAATAATAATAACAAATTTATTTCTCACGAAAGCTATTGATAATTCACAAAATATATTAATACAATATTTGTAAACTAGGGTATAATTATAGAGCTTCGTAACCATCATCTTCGCAATATTTCTCATTTTATAATTTACAATTTTTACTATGTTTTTAGGCTTAATGGTCTATTTATATTTGTTCCTGATACCGTCAACAAGGTTCTAATGGACGATTCTGAAGAACAAAATACCATCTGTGGGTTATTGCAGCCTGATGATCTAGAGGTAAGTAAAATTTATGGTCGGTAGGTATATATATTTACATTATAATAATTTACCACAATTGAATATTTGTATACGTCATATGTATTTAATAAATCAATGAAATAAAATAAATCCTAATTAGACCTTTCGATATTTTAAGTATAATTCCAGAATTACATATTATTTGAAGGAGCACAGCTACATAATAAATTACCAAATGAAATAAAAAATTGTGAAAACGTCAATGTATTCAAGAATAAACTTAAATTATATATACAAAACAATGTTTAGAATAAAAAAAAACATAAAAAATGTTCATGCATGTCGATTCAGTCAGCTTCTTTAAACTTCCCCTGATAATTGTATTACAGTAGAATAATTATTAATTACTGTGTTATATACACTACTTACTATATTATGTTATATAAAGTACCTACTACAAATGTTATTTAAATTACTTTCTATGTTATATTATGTAAATTACTAGTTATGTTATGTTATTATGTTACGATTTCGATGCAGATACTTTAATGTAAGAAAATTTGTAAACTCAAGCAAGTGAGCTTAATTGTTTTTTATGAGTACCCAAAAGATCTTTAAACACAATTACACTGAAAAATTCCGAAATATTGCTAAGTTAACTTTATGACAGTTTTTGTACCTTTATGTTATTCTATTATTTTATTTATTGGGATTCAGCTTTTTAATCTCTTAGATAATTATATTGATTTCTAATATTAATATTGTTTATTAAACCCTTATTATAGGTTTCGAATAGTACGATATGTGTGGATACATTATCTACCAGCACGTTCGTGATCTCCATAGCTGCCACAGCTCTGTACTTCTTGCTGGTGCTGATTGTGAGTCTGAGTCCTCTCAGCAAACGTATGCTGCTCTTCATCACCTATGTTGTATCAGGTAAGTCACACTCATAAAAAATACTAATTATTTGTGTCACAAAAATTTTACGTAAGTACCTATAAAAAATCATTTGGTAAACGCTCCAAGGTACCAAAAAATTTATGTAATGCCCTCTACTACTATTTCTTGTGCCTCTACCATGAGTTTTTGCTTTGTACTCACGTAACGTTAAATCATGAGAAACCACCAAATAGAGTTGCTTTATTTTTGGTAACAGGATTAAATAAACATAAATAGAGGAACTTCTTCCTTTTGTTGTCATTTTAAAAATATATTTAACTTCTCTTTCTTAAGTGAGGTTAATCCAATACTCAAAGCATTCTGTCTTTTCAAAGATTCCTAAGTAGTAGTTAAAAAGCGAAAACGATTTCTACATAAATATAAAAAAATATTAATGAAGGATGTTATTCTACTCTAGGTGTGGGTTGTCTAGCATCAGCCCTACTGAAGCACAAGGTGTTGGCAGCTCTAGCGATGTCTGCTCTTCAGTTCACATCACTGGGCATCGGACCTTTGACTGCTTATGCTGTAGACCTGTTTCCCACTTCTTTAAGGTAAGACACATTAATGTATGGAGTCTGATTAGGTTTATTTTTATTGGAGCACGACATGTGACTTTGTATCTACCTGGTGGTGAGCAGACCTACAAAGTTCATGAATAGAGTCAATCAATAATTGTTCTTAAAGAACATTGGTCGTTCTCACTATGCCGTCTAAATGATGCGATAACAAAATGGGTGGCGACAAAGACGAATTGCATTGCGGGTATATTTTAGTATACTCTCTGCCTTGTCCAATTTATACTAAACTATGAAATAATAAGCTTGAGGGAATTCTGTAAACCATAATGTAACCAAGTAACACACTGACAAGGATAATATTTTTTTTTAAATTTCTTTACAAATTAAATGGTCAATTTAACCGCACCGTGAAGTAGGCTACCATTTCGACAAGAAATCGATGCAGTAATCTCCTGAAAACCGGTGAACCCACAGACATGAACATGACTAACATGGTGGTTAACGACGTGACCGGTATTAGTAATAATGTACCTGGGAAGAGGCCAGGGCATCGATTCTCTTAATTAACTTAACTTAATTAATGTAATAAACGAATCGTAGGTAATATAAAAACAATAGCATCTAAAGCTGTAAAAAAGCGAGTATGAATCTATTACGATGCAAGCACGATTCTAGTGGAGAGAATTGAGGCCCTGGCATCGGGTTGATATTAAAGATCTGGTATATGATAGATACCATTGACATCACTATTAATTGATTGAACACCACTATGTGTCTTGTGCAATCTGTCGATGAATACTTATTATATTGGTATTGCTTTTGTAAAATGTTAAATTTGACATGGAACATGGTTCTAGATCAAGTTTGATTCCCGGCTAATATGTAAGTTTTCTGGCATGTCAATTGTAGGCGTATTCTCCAGAACTTGGAAGAGCTGCTAAAGTAGCATATTGTTTGATGGATATTTCAGAGGATCCGCGGTGGGCACCATCCTGATGTTTGGTCGGGTGGGTTCTGTGGTCGGTGCTAACGTATCCGGCATACTCTTGGACACGGCTTGCAATGCCACATTCTATGGGTTCACTGCTCTATTGTTTTGTGAGTAATTTTTAATTTTTCTTCACACTTTAAAATAAAACATGGTTACCCACATTACTTGGTGGCCGAGTTCAAACCCCGGTGGTTCAAACCCCGGTGTGTACAAATGAGTCTTTAATCTAAAAAAATATGTACATTTGTTTAACAACACCACTTTAGTGCATCGGATATCACATTTAGCTGTCGGTCCCAGTTTCACTATACCAACTTGTGAAACTGTTTCTAGATGGGTTATTGAGTCTATCCAAACTACGCGAGCAGCTAGCCACTTGTTCAGTGTAGACTCATACCATCGGCTACGACGAGGTGGGATTAAAAACCTTGGATACCCTAAGGCCGTCTAGGCGGTCTCGGGTGCCGTAAGGCACCTGTGATGATATATTATGCTCACGTTACGTTTTTGCATGGCTTTAAAATAATGTCTGATAATAAAGGTACAATGGATATTTGTTTGGGATTAGTAAGATTTTTTGGATTACTTCAAAATTTGAATTTTAAATTTAATCGTAGGTTAAATCATTTAATATTGTTTATTAGTATAGGCCTACCTATATCTACGAGAGTACATTATACTTAACAATAATAAATAATCAAATACCTACGACTTCTACCCTCTTTTACCATTATTTAATTAATCGATTATACAAATTAGGAAGTGACATTTACAATAACAACCAATTCTAATGTCATTTTAGGCTTTGTTACTGAACCAGTACTTAATGTTATATTATTATTTTCAGTGTGTTTTGCGCTCAGTTTCGTTCTTCCAAAGGATCAGAAACCTCAAAGCAGTCAAGAAGGGCAAAACAGGTGAACAGCATATTGGACATGTGGATTACAGAATCTCCAGAAACATCAGAAGAAAAATTTAAAACTATAAATTTTATTATATTGCTCTTCTAATATATTATATTTAGATAGAGTAATAGATAAAGTTATTATGAATAAGCTATTTAAAATAGAGACTGGAACGGTACTAGGAATGTAGGAAATGAAAAGCGAGTAGAAAATCTAACGACATTTTTAGTTGGTGTCGTTCACAAATTGTCTAAATAGTATTTTATCCAAAATAGAAAAAAGGTTCATTACATAATGATTCGTAACAAAATGATCCGTATATCAATAAGCTACAAAACATTAATTTTGGATTGTGTCGTTGACATTGAAGATCAAAAGAGATAAATTAGAATTACCCAAGTGATTATACAAAAATAATGTTTTAAGTAAAATATTAACACCGGTATTCTAAAAACTCATTGAGTCCTTATTAGTTATAGTAGGTTTTGTCTCTTTTTTTAATAACAAAAATGAGACGACCTATGCGTAAAAGAGACAAAACCTATTTTAACTAAAGTGTTCTCCAACGGCTCAATAAGTTTTTTATGAATAGGTACCTAAAGCCAAAAGAGTGCAAGAGAGGTTATATTATATACTATAAGTACCTACTACATCTTCATTCAAATCAATTTCTTTTCTTTTCGATGGGCTGATGAATGATATGATGATAACATAAACCAAAACCACTGTTTAGTTTTATTTTTCCAGTTCCTTTTAGTGGTAAACTCTACCGTACAAGGTATTAAGGCACACCTTTACATTATATGATAAATTCAAATAAATGACCAATAAATAGATATATATTATTTTATTTCACTAATTTATTCAATTTATGTTAGTTACTACCCTTTCGTATATCCAAAGGAAGAAAGTATGAAATTACAACACCAGCTGAAACAAAGAAATATATGATTAATTCAAGGTTTATTTTGTTAATCAATTTGTATAGTAAATAGGATAGTGTTAACAGATATACCGTATTAGCGTACGTAAGTCCTGTATTAGACTTAGAAGTTATAAATACTGAAATTCTGTGGCATAAAAAAAACCCCGAAAAGAGCATTGCGATGTATGAAAGCAAGTTCGCATCAATGAGAATTGCGAACTTGTTTTCATACAATTTCAAATATACATATGCTTTTAAAGGACCATAGTCATATGTATATAGTTAAATATCATGTTTAAATTTAAATAAGTAAAAATAAACAATAACGACCCTAATGTGTATTAACATTAAGACACAACCACATATTAATAATAATTATAAGGATAATAATATATATAATTGAGAGCATTTCGATACAAATTTCAGTGCAAAATATCATTATGTCAATGGTATAATATAATTATATTAGTGTACAATGTCATTGAAAGACATTCATTATTAAAAGATATATTAAAAGCCTCCAACCGATTACCAAAACTAGCGTTGACCAAAACTAGCGTTCAATACTCACAAAAGACATAAACGGACCACAAATAGAACGTGATCTCACAGTAACTGTTGAACACAGCGCCCAACAAGTTGACTCCGACGAAGGTAGTTCCGCGCGCCACCATGAACCCCAAGCTTGATACCATCGCTCTGAAAAGTTATGAAAACCTTGTCTCTATTAGCACAATACTAACTATGCATACAAATTAACATGAGACCAATAGCCCTGTCACAACTTTTTGTAAACAAATCTTACCTTAGTCGCTAGTAAATATAGATCAAGCAATAAGAGAGGTTTATTTGAATAATAATGCGATCTTTTTGGTTGATCCCTATCTATAGTTACTAGCGACTATAGAAGACACTTGTTTGCAAAAACTTGTGGCAGAGCTACTGCAGTTTACCCCAAATTATGAAGTAAAACTTTTACAGATCGCACTTGTAATTTTGTAAATTAAAACTCGTAGGTATTTCTAATGTAAAGTCTATAATAATACAGATAAAATACAAGCAAAGTTAATGTCAATTTCATTTCATAATTAGGTTACTGTAGTGGTCCTAGATTATACATACGCAAAACTGCCATTGTTTCTTTCATTCGTTATTACTTACAATAACAGTAGTTTATATTGATATTTTTTTACGTAAATTTATGTAATTATCACAGTATAAAAAGGAGCGAAACATTTGTAATTAACTCACCTATACGATGTTGGGTACAAATCAACAAAATACGAAGCCGCAATCCCGATGCCAATCGATGTTCCTTGCAGCAAAACGTACATGAGCATGCTGACAATCGGCTCGTAGATCAGGTTTACCATCACGCCGCATACTCCGCAGATTAAGAGGATAGCCACAAGCACCACACGTTTCTTAGAAGCTAGCCTTGACACCAAAAGGTTTAGGATCACATAAAAAAACCCGTAGATTATTCCTGCCCATATAGTATTGTCTGATATTGTATCGTTGCAATTATAATTTTGATCCTGAAAATAAACAACAAGTAACCAACTATTGTTTCACATAGAGGATAATCTGAAACTCTATAAAGTTGTAATATTATATACCGATATAAAAATATCGTTACGCATATTATCTAGAAGTGATCACCTGCGACACCTTTCAAGCTCTGAAAGCAATACTAAGCCCGGGATAGATGAGGTTAGTTTTTCAAACTAGGATAGTAAGCTAGATTATCATGTATCCTATCTTGGCTTACTGTCCTGGCTTGGAACAAACTACAACACGATTTACACGAATCTATATAGGATTGTTTTGCCATTGTTATTGCAGCGACGAAGGCAACTCGTCCGTGAGGAGAACTTCAAGAAAAAATATTAACATTCATAAATTACATAATTCGACTAAAACATTTATGACCTTATTCATAAAAAAAAACTTATAAAGGCCTTCAAGAACACTTTAGTTATAGAAGCTTTTGTCTCTTTTATGCATATTAATATTTTTGCTAAAAAAAAGAGAAAACCTTATAAAGGGTGTCCAGCGAGAGTTTTTCAACTTTAAAATTTTATATAAAAAAACTACATAGATTTTATTTATTTTTATTAAAACAAAATGTACAACATTAATGCGGATTTCATTTCTTAAACACTATTTCATTTAAATGATGACCGTTTTTTTGTACGCACTCCTGTAGTCGGACCCTTACATTTGCAATTACGCGACGGCAAAGCTCTGGAGTATCCGCTAGCCGAAATGGCACACCAAACTGTGGTTTTCAAGCAATGTAAACGTTTCTGGTAGAGTTCTCTTGGGTTGTTCGATCTCCAGTATCTCATAGCGGACCGCCGCGCCTGGCAGCAGATGAAGGAGGCCTACACCCGGCGATGGATGCCAACACCGGATAGCAGCTAAGTTTATTTACATATCCATCAATGTGGAAATGTGCTTCGTCACTAAACAGAATGTTTCCCAACGTGGTAGGTGTTCGAAAGCGTTCCAGCATTGTTCTTGCGAAGGTATCTCGCAAAGGATAGTCACTTTCGTTGATACCCTGAACAATTTGCATTTTGTATGGATGGAGTCTTAATTTCTTCTTCAAAATAACATGCACTGTTTCTAAACTGATTCCTGTGGAGGCTGCAATTTTCCTAATCGACTTGCGTGGATTTCTAATGATTTCATGTCGAACTTCAGACACACGTTCGGGTGTTGCTGCTGATGTTGATGGTCCTGATGGAGTTCTGTTGAGCGTTGTCCCTTCTTGCCTAAATCTTTGTACCCACGACCAGATAAGTTGCGTGCTCAGCCCATCACTTAAACGCCGAATATTAAATGAGTACAAAACGTTCGACGCGCGCGAACCAACGATTCATCATTCTTTAGATAATGCTCAACCGCGAACAAGCGGTGCGCTCCCGTCCAGTGACTTATGACTAACAAACCCGCAAGTACCGCGCTTTCATGGTACCCCTCCCGCCCACCTACCCCCGCTATTACTTCGATAATTGCCGTTTAAAGTTGAAAAATTCCCGCTGGACACCCTTTATAACTAAAGTGTAGTTCAAGGCCTCAATAGTTTTTATGAATTAGGAAGCTATAACAATTTTCCCTAGACAAATTAACAAATGTTTTGTTGTTGGGCCATGACCATATTCTTGAAATAAAATGTCGTCATTGCCAGAAGTACTATCTTGCTAGCTTACTATCCTATAGCTTGAAAAACTCGCTTTGTGCATCCCGGCTCAGTAGATCGAACCAATGAATAGAAAATAATTGTACTTACTTGTCCAGTACT
This sequence comes from Monopis laevigella, assembly GCA_947458855.1. Classification (NCBI taxonomy): domain Eukaryota; kingdom Metazoa; phylum Arthropoda; class Insecta; order Lepidoptera; family Tineidae; genus Monopis; species Monopis laevigella. Next base: position 22,036,955 of record OX381588.1, read on the forward strand.
TATAGATGTTGAGTTCACAATGATTCTGTCACAAAAACTTTGTTTCCCAGAAGAACCATCATCGAACGACAAGAAAAAGGAATTTACCATTGTAGGAAACCACATGACAAACACGTTGTTTCTGAAATAAAGAATACGAGTCATAGATATACCTAGTGAACCCTTTAGTGAGGTTCTGGCCACAAGAAATATCTGAGAACTACTGGAATTATTATAGATCTTGTTGACCCTCATGAAAATCCAAAAGAGTAAAAATCTAAAGTTAGTATACGTTCGTTAGTATACCTACTTACGTTATTCTGGGATCTATAAAACGTACTCTAAATATGGATAGAAAGACCGGGCTGACAGGATCGTATAGTATTTGGTTGGATAAAGAAGGTAGTGAACACAGTTAAAGGGTAAAGGTATCACTTAGTCTTTACATAACTTCCCTTTTTCCCTAGCGATTGGTATCTATGAATTCTGCGTTCGTGTGCCGGGTCTATCGCGTGGTTGGACGACAGGGGAGTGAACTGCAGTATGTTTAAGGTCTTTCAGAATTCAACTCTCTCCTTTACTGTGTTCACTACCCTCTCTATCTAACTAAATACTATACGATCCTGTCAGCGCCGTCTTTCTATCTATATTTAGAGTACGTTTTATAGACCAATCAATCAATCAAATTCATTTATTTGTCAAAACAAACCTTCAAAATGTAGATGTTAGGTATAATGTAATTAGTAGATCCCAGACTAAAGTAAGTAGGTATACTAACGTGCTGCAAATGATGGCCAACAGGTAATATAGTTGAAGAGTTCTCCATAGCAGAGGTGGTCTGAATATTGGAGCCGTTTGAATCCAGAGGCTAGCCCAAAATGATTCTTTGGTCCGTTGCATAGAATCCACATTATGTTGAATCTTCTTTACCTAAAAAAAGCGGTCAAGTGAGGGAGAACCAGTGTACATACAACAGAAGAAGAAAAAGGGATTAGTCAAAACTTAATATTATGTCAGTTACTATTTGAGATAGAAAGTTTAAATTTGGAATTTGGTTCTGATATAAATTTTATTTTGAAAAAAGTTTTTATAACCCAAAAACTAAATTGTTATTAAAAAGTATGGAGATCCATAATACGTACAAACATTCACAATGTTAACTTTATTGAGATAATAATCAGAAAATTCCCTATTCCTCCTTGGGAACTACTATTTTTCAATTATGATAGTTATGATAATAATATCTACTACTGCATTCCTAATTAAAAAAGTATTTGTTGATAGGTCGACTGAATATCTTAAAAACATACGGAATATATTTACTAACAATAAGTTTAGTATTATTTTGATACGTTTATAATCTTACCGGAAACTCTCCTTTCTTTCCACCATTTCTCTCATAGATGTTATTGAGGATTTTCACGCATTTCGCATCTTCTCCAATATTCGCTAGGAACTTGGGACTTTCATAGAAAAATAGCAACATTACGGCTCCCAACGCTAAGGGGGCTGCCATTACCATTGTGAGAAGTCGCCACGGACGATAACTTATGCTGAGCCAAGGTATTTGATACGAAAACTCCAGAGGCAAGATTGCTTTTGCAAACACTAAAAACAAAAGGTGTAATGTAACCTCATGGATTAAGATGAAAATATTAGCAAGAAATCTGATCGAAATGATCATATAATAAAGATAAAATAGTCTGCATAATAATAATAATATGTAGGACATTTTACACACATTGCCCTGGACACAAACTAAGTTCTAGTCTTGTGCTATGTGTACCAGAAACAACGATACCTACTAATGGTCATTTTTTTATAAACACCCAGACCATGATAAAATCTATAAAAAACGTACTAATATTGTTTTATTATGAGTGGGAATCGAACCCAACGATCTCCGGATACAACGCCAACAAAATGGCGTAACCACTATACCACGGAGATGCGACGGTCTAAATTAAAGATGCCAATCAAGTATTGAGTGCGCCTAATGGATGAGAAATGGACAGGAACCAAAAAAAAATATGAAAGACCAAAAGGGAGACCACCAAAGCGTTGGTTAGATAACATAAAGGAGACAGTAGGAGATCAACGGATGGAGACAGCAAAAGACAGATTTAAGTTAAATAAATTGGAGGAGGCCTATACCCTCAAAGGGTAAATAACAATAATAATAAAATATTGATATTATAATTAAAAAAACTTTATCAGAATTAATTAACATACGTTTGGATGATAATATGTTTACTCAAGCTTCCTTACCTATTAGGTTTGGTGGCTTGGGTGTTCGCAAAATTACTAGTGTTTCTCTACCATCATTCGTATCCTCAGCTTATAGTTTTAATAATAATAATAATATGTAGGACAAATTACGCATATTGCTCTGGTCACAAACTAAGCTCTAGGCTTGTACTATGTGTCCCAGAAGCAATGATATAATACATATTATATTTTATAAACACCCAGACCATGACAAACTGTACAGAAAAAACGTACTAATATTTTTTGCCATGGGTGGGAATCGAACCCACGACCTCCGGATACAACGCCAAAGGCGCAACCACTAGTCCACGGAGGCTGTGTTTAAAGACCTTATTGGAAAAATATAGATCCATCATTTGGTGATTTTAAGGTCTCACACCTAACCGAGGCTAGGAATGCTTGGTCAAATTATTCTCCATCAATATTAATATAATTTTTTATCTTTTCTTTATTTTCACAAAAATTATGGGACGAGCCGCTTTGCAAATTAGTACAAAAAATTCTAAAGAATGGTGCAGACCTTTGCAGAGCGTGCTCGTCTGCTAGCTGCCCAATGGGAATCTGGTCATTCGTTGCAGGCATTACCTTCTGCACAGTACTTCGTTTAGGTATATGTTTACGCTTAATCGCGCTGTTTAATCTTCCACATCGCTGCCAATGTGGAGAGATGGTCGACCAACTTGATCATCACGGCAACTCGGTCACCACGGCCTTTCATACGTTAGGAGTGCCGGAAGAATTTCGCGACACGCCAACCTAAATCAGATCATACATCGGGCTTTTCTTCTACTGTCTCTATGCCTATGACGATGGTAAGAGGCCTGATGGAATGACTCTGGTACCCTGGACGGGTGCACGGTGTTTGGTATGGGATGCGGCTTGCGCCGATACCTTTGCACCGTCTCATTTGCCAGCGACTATGGGGACCAGGAGCTCAGGCTATATTTAAATATATTTCTAAGCGTTTGGTCGACTTCTGGTGACCGACGAGCTGGCTGCTTTTTTTGCACAAAGAATCGGTATAGCAATTCAGAGAGGTAACGCAGCCAGCTTATTGGGAACCCTATCTGTTGGCAGCGAAGAAGTTTTTTGTTTTATTATAATTTTGTTTAGGTTATTTTTATTTTCTATTTCTTAGGTATATTATTTATATTTTTAGGTTTTAATTAAATATTTATAATTTTAATATTTTAAAAGTATAGATAGGTAATTTTGTTTTTAATACCTACATTAAAAATTTATATACAATATAAATTAATTTTTAATGTTAATTAATTAATTTTAATGAACTTAATTGTAATTTTATAAGGAAATAAATGGCTTAATAATAATAATAATAATGGATGATGAACCTATAGATGTTGAAAAGTTACTGATGTTAATGTTAAAAGTACCTATACTTACAGAAGGATACAGCTTCCGATGCAAGATTAACACTATTCATGATCTGGAGATACTGACCCCTGTGCTTGGTGTCGGTGCACTCTCCCAGCAGAGTAAATGTTAGAGAAAAAGCTGATGTGGAACTGAAATAAAGCGGCATCATCAGAATATGTGTAAAAAACTATACATATACCGCCTCCGTAGACTAGTGGTTGCGCATTTGGCGTTGTATCCGGATACATCGCCAAATCGAACCCATGACCCATCCGGGTCATGGGTTCGATTCCCACCCATGGCAAAAAAATATTAATAATTCCAAGGGCATTTTCGATTTAACCGTTTTGGAGTTATAAATGCGTGCTCTCCGAGGCAGAATTCATGCTGTATTCACACTGACACCGGGGTTTAAAGTCGTGACCTAAACTGTAGACATTTTAAGTCCACGGTCTAACCAACCCAACCATTACGTATATGAGGTAAAAGCATATAGTAGGTAAATAGAACATGAATATCTATAAAGATTATATAAGTTTAACCTGGTTAAAAAAATTAAATAGAAATACATACAAACTGTATCCTATGAACTTAAAGATAGCCAAGATGTACCAGGTCCAGGAAAGACTGCTGAGGGCTGCGAACAAAAATCCCACTGACGTAGACCAGATGATGGCTCTCTTTCTGCCTCGGGTATCCGCGTAGTAACCCCACGGGTATGAGAACAGTATACCTGCAGACAATTTAAAAATCCACCTATTACTTACGATAAATTGAAAAATCACCCCCCAAGTATTTTTTTTAGGAGCACAGCATGTGACCTTGTATCCACCTAATGTTTAGCAGACCTACAAGGTCCATGAATAGGGTCGATCAATCTGTTGTTTAATAATATTGATTGCTCCCACTATGCTAGCTAAACGATGCGGTAACGAAATGGACAACAACAAGGACGAATATGCATTATATTACCCTTGCTTCTTTATCGTTAAATCAACCGTCCGTTTCGTAACCGCACACTGAAAGGAGACTACCACAAGTAAATCATGCAGTACTCTCCTGGAAACCGGGGAACTCAAAGACTAAAACTTAAAACATGACTAGGTCACTTGACGGTTTTCGGAAATAGTAATCACTTGGAGAATCTAACCACTTTTGGTTCACTTCTGGTTGGATCGATTCCGATTTAGGCAGGTGATTTAAAAAAAAATATCAAATGCAGAGAAAATAAGATAATCTTATTTTCAAAAATGCTATGAAGTTTTTTTCTAGTAAAATGCACTTCTATATAAATGACTTCCGGGTGGCATAGCTTGACTTTAAAATACTTGTAATAGGTAAATTTACCCGCAAAAGGCATTGATGAAATAATGCCCTTCTGTTGATTGTTAAGGTTAAGGTCGCAGGAAGAAGCAGCTACCACCAGGCCGAAGCCAAACATGTCTACCGCAACGGCGTTGCAGATGATGCTGCAGACTGCAAGCAACCCGTAGTGGTACCGGCCATTACCTGAAATATTTTACAAAAATATACGTTACGAATATGTTAATATTATGCTTCCTGAATACACTTATGACATGGTATGATGGTACGCAAAAAAGCTGATTCCTCTCTGAGTGCTGGCCTTCTAGTGTGGTATTGGACCGTTCATAGTTGACGTGGCTGTCTAAAATCAGTCCATTACCTTCGCTTTGCCTGTACAAGACACTTGAAAAATATGGTAAATGCGCACTTTAAGAAAAGTATTCGAAAAAGGTGAGGATGCGTGATTCAAGAAAACAATTTTATGATTTTGAACTCCTACAGTAAGGATATTTTAGTACGATCCATGATATTCTGAGTATTGTTCTCCAACACCCTGTTCCGATTTCTAAGGCTCTTTTTTTTTCAGATTTCTCATAGTATTTGCAGAATATAGAATACAATTAGCACAGCTTTCTAACGTATTGTGGATTTGTTATATTGCAATACATGATACGTTTCGGTCAGGTATCTTCATTTTTATATACTTATTTTTTAAATGCCTTTTGCATTTATTGTCAGAACATAAACAAAATTATATGTAGCTAATGTAGAATATTTACTGCGTCTGCGTATTTGGGCTTTCTCGGCATCTGCCCCAGCCACATGAACGGTATTCTACAAATAGAACGCGGCAACGAATCAACGCAGGTCGCGACCCATACTCTAATCGTCCGTCCAAGAGACCACGGAACTACTCGTAGAACGTCATCTAGACTTTTACAATCATCGCACATACCGGCCGGCTCCAATATAGCAGGTATAGATACAGTAGTTAGTGCTTAATAAGAGTACTGTGTCTATAAAATCGGCACACACTATTCACGCACGACAGCCGATGGTGGCCGGAAGTGCCCACTCCTCGTCTGCACTATCCACACGCCTATCTTAATACAACTGCAATACTGAGGGATGAGTTGTCTCATAAAGTCCCTACATGGCTAGAGCATAGGGTTTGAGCTAATAACCAGTTTCATTTCCTTGAAGAGAACACAGACAGAAAGACCCCGGAATAAGTTGTTGTAACGTTTATTAAAATATTATTACATGGTGGCAGAATCCTCTGTGAGACACTTTTCTATATCTTATCTATCTCTGCATACATTTTGCCTGGTCCACAATCACTTTAGTCACTTTTTAAACTCACTATATTATTAAGATTTATTATGTTTTCTTCAAAAATCCATGCCGATTTCAGGAATGCGTTTTATTAATGATTGATTAACAAGTGATTTTCACAATGATTTGTATTGTCGTTTTTATAAATAATCTTTGGTCAGCACTCACCAGTAAATTCCACGGCGTCATCATAAGTATACTCCTTATTCGAATATATTTCACTACAATGATTTTCAGCTCCAGCATCTTCGAGGGTATTCAAATTGCCGTTACCTTCTGACATCTCTCTTGTGGCGACACGTTGTGAAAATCGTGCGTTTCAGCATTGTCACGAACTATAATGCCTTCATCTCTTTATTTAGTGATAGCTTTATTAGATGATAAGAAAAATTGTGTATAGTTGTAATGACGAGAGAGATCATGTTGGCCTTATTTCTTTTAGTAACTTAACCCTTTTTCAGGCCCCATTAATAATAGGCACAAATATTTTTTATATCAATGTTTTTTGCGAAATTTAAAATACTACTAGGTATTTAGTAGTATTCGCGGTTAGTCATGATTTCGTATGTTGACTCCACACTTCTTATCTCTGCCGTTCGCGCACAAACTTACTGCACGGAATTGGGTGCGCGGTGCATTTTTTAGTACTTAAAGAGTTGCCTTACGGTGTCCCAGACAGCCTCTAGGTCTAGCTAGACGTATTCAGCAAACGAGTTTTATACCCACCTCGTCTATGCCGTCTTCTGCACCGTCTGCTCGTCGCACTGTTTTTGTAAAGTTTCAAATTAAGTCAGTATATATATATATATATATATATATATATATATATTTACCTTGATAACTATTTTAACCCTTATTTCTTAGCACTAATTCGTTCCAGAAAAAAAATGCTGTCATTATTGTAGGTATTGAGCCCCATACCGATAGACAGGGATTTAGTCTTTTATTTGTACACACATACATATCATCACGGGTGCCTTACGGCGCCCGAGACCGCGTAGACGGCCCCAGGGTACCCAGCGGAGAGGATCCCACCTCGTCGTAGCCGATGGTATGAGTTTACACCGAACAAGTGGCTAGCTCATCGCGATGTTTTGAATAGACTCAATAACCCATCTATAAACAGTTTCACAAGTTGGTATAGTGAAACCGGGACCGACAGCTTAACGTGCTCTCCGAGGCACTATAGTGGTGTTGTCTTTCAATGCCAAATCCTAAACTACAGGGAATAGCGACAAATCCTGAAAAGAACCTCGATTTCGCCGATTTTGATAAAAAACTAAAACTATTAGACTTAAAATAAAAAAGTCTCCTAGCCAGGATTCAAACCGGTTGATTAAAAAAAAAAAGAGTAACGTTATGAGAAATTTAGTATAAACTTTGGGACATCGAATTCAGCTATGTATTGAAAATAATGGCTATCATTTCGAACAATTTATTAGTATTAAAAATATTATTTAATTTTAAAAATAAGCACCTTTTTTGTCGTTTAGCTACACTATCAGCTGGTGCAGTAATAAAGAATTTTCTTTTTCAAAATCAACCGGATCTATTACCGGCTAGATTTTTTTTTCAAAAATCTAATGATGTAGTTATATAAATAAATTCATCCCTGTATACGTAATGGCCGATTTGGTTAACGCTTAGGTCACAAATAAAATTCTAAATCCCTGTCTATCGGTCGGTTTGGTGCTCAATATCTACGATAATGACAGCATTTCCAGTTTAGGATTGCCAGGCTTACCTTTTGCCAGCGTTTGTAGTTTAGAATTTGGTCTTGAAGGCCTACTTGAAAAATTCCTAAAAACCTGCTTAGTATGTATGCATTTCCAAACGTACCGTCGATTTGGTACATTAAACCTTTACTTATCACTGCCGTTGTCGCACAGAGATACTGCCAGACTTGCTGGCACGTTATGAAATGGCATACTTACCGAAATCCAGTGTTCTTGCGGCAATTTCGCCTTATCGCGCAACTAGCCGAAGCGAAGCTGAGTAAATAGCACGCGCACTTTACTAACAAATTTGTCCATGAAATTTACCTACATACGTCGCATATTAGAGGGTTAAATTAATGTTAATAATGCTAATATTATAAATGCAAATTTTGAACATTGATAACAATAGAATGGTAAAGTCGCATAAATAACACGAAATATATTTTTTCTCAAATATATTTCTAGGGGATAACTTATAAAAGAGTTTTCTGTCGTTTCATGCTCCCTTTACGTCGAGGTGACGGCAAATGCTTATGAGTAGATAAAATGAATATGTAACTAGGTATATGTAACTAGGTAGGTAGGAAAGTGAGTCAGCTAAATTACGTACTTACCAATGACGATTACATTTTATAGGGAGATAATTAGAATCTCTGATATTTTATATTTATGACATCGTGATATTTATTATGTTTATTTAAGACTCATAAATGAATTTCAAAGAAAACATTACATAAGAACATCTAATATTTACATAAATAATAAATAAGTACATCTCCAGCCCGCAGAGCGTGGTAGTGAACGCTGATGGCATTGCCCCTTTGAATTCCAGGCTTACCTTTTGAAGAAAAATAAGCTCCGGCTAGCAGTTCTCCGGTCTTTTCCTTCAAGGTTTTAAAAATATATTGTCTAAAATCTTTGGCACCGGGGGACCACACTCCATAACCTAGCACTGCAAAACCTAGAAATTCAAAGGAGCTTAAAACACTGGCGCAATTGGGCCGCTTTAGGTTTTCAGCCCGTACCGCGGCCGTCCCTTCTGATGAACAATACCTGTGACAGCGCTACAGTATCTCACGTGGCGTGATATTTGTCTTATATCGTGATATTGAATAATTGCCATAAGAATATTTATGCTAGTTGGTTGCGCCTTTGGCGTTGTATCCGGAGGTCGTAGGATCGATTCTCACCCATGAAAAATATTAGTAAATCTTCTGTACAGATTGTCATGGTCTGGGTGTTTCATAAATATAATATGTATTATATCGTTGTTTCTGGTACACATAGTACAAGACTAGAGCTTAGTTTGTGACCAGAACAATATGTGTAAATTATCCTACACATTATTATTATTATTACAACCTGCTACCGGAAAAAAACAATATTTAATTTCATATATACTCCATTTTAAGAAATGAACTCCTAAAGAAATTTTTTTTTGTGCGGCTACTGGCGTTCGCGTGTCATTTATTGATATGCACTAATGAAAATTCACTTTTTAATTAATTTCTATATTATAGCAAATGGGCCAATAGGCGCACGAGAATAATCTTCTTTAGTAGCTTGTTTCATGGAGTATAATAAAATAATAATTCAAAATAAGTGACGCGTAGCTATCTCGTAGTAGACGATATCCAGACACGCGCACGCGTAGGATAAACTTAAAAGTGACAAATGTAATTTACTCTATGATAATTCATAACACATTACTTTAGTTTTAATAATTCACGCTGAATTGAACAAAATAAACCAAAAAATGTATTATAATTTAATAATTGACATAGAAATTAACAATTTTCAAGCTTATGAAATGGGTCCTTTGGTTGTACTATTTCTTGTGTGCATTTGCCCTGAAATCGTGTTTGGCTGGTAACATAGACATAATGGTGGAACAAAAATGAATTTCGATTTGGAATAGTTGTAAAAAGTTGACCAATCACTTTACTAAAATAAAAAATATATCAGACTTATGCAATTCGCCATAGAAATACATAAAAAACTCATTTTAAGTGATATTATTTTTGTCTATAAATAGAATATATTCGGGCTTCTTGCTTGTCAGTAGCAGTCGATCTTAACATTTCTGATTTAACCTCTGAGAGGAAGTTAACTCCATTAAAACTTACAGATACGAGCCTCCATAGCTTGATGACTGTATGCGATAGATACGGAGTAACAGACCGAGCTGCGGCATCGTATCTTCTGTGTTATGTTCAACTTCTGATGCCAATTCTGACGCGCATTAATGTTGTGTATAAGATGAAGTTAAGAAGGATGAGGAAGAAAATTCGCCAACAAATTTTAATGGAAAAGAGATACCTTATACTTTGACGGAAGGAAGGAAAGGCACGACAGCCAAAATGGTTATGAGAGGAATAAAGAGAAGTATAGCAACTGTACAAGAGGAACATAATAATATATAAATTATTAAAGATCCAGGTTCTATATATGATCGAAAAAATGTTGAAATAGCCATTCACAGCTTTTTATCGACTAAAAAGATAGCCACGGATGTTTTATCGGCTGTTGGCTGTGATGGCACAAACACAAATCCAGGTAAAATGGGGGGTGTGATTATGGGATAAAAGTCTATCACAGCCATTGGAACTGCTATGGAAAATATGTCTTTTATACGCAAATAAATTTCAATGAGACATTTGTTTGCCTATTTGGATGACCCTACGGCAGGACATAGTTCATTTGCAGGGTGGATAGGAAAGGCACTAAAGATATGCGAGACCCTGCCGTTGGTAGAATTTCGGAAAATTGAAGGTGATCTACCACCAGCAATGTCAACAGATCTTAGTACGAACCAGAAATACTACTTCTATTATAAATGGATTCTGTTCTCCTGATTTAATACATAGAAGCCCAGGAAAGCTATCTCATACCAGATCGTTAACTAGAGCTAACCGTATATTGCGTTTATATATCTCTTCGGAAGACCCATCACAAAACCTCGTGAGCTTGGCATCATTTGTCGTTAAAGCATATGCACCCGTCTGGTTTGCAATCAACGCTCATTCGTCTTGTAAAGATGGTTCAAGACACGTATGGTAGTTTATTTCCAATACAAGATATTTATTTGACGAGCTGCTAAAGATAGTGGACCCTGTTATAGTTAGGAATAGTTACTTTGCTCACCCAGAAAATTGATTACTGAGTATGATGACATATTCACAAAACGCATTTGAAAATTTCGTCAAGTAAATAAAAATACTATTTGACGTATTTTTGAAGTGCCAAAAATTAACTAATAATGCATGCTCGTACTTTGATTGACTTGCAAGAACATATTTATGAACCTCCAATACTGAAGAATATTTCTAATAATAGTTACGAAATCTTAAAAAAAGCTTTAGTGACGATATACACGCTGTTCAAGTTTTTAAAGGTTTAAGAAATAATATACCTATATATAAATGTATGAGTTAAAAACTCATTGGTGTGTACCAATGAGTTTTTATGAAAAAAATTATGTACATTTGTTTAACTCACCACTATAGTGCCTCGGAGACCACGTTAAGCTGTCAGTCCCGGTTTCACTATACCAACTTGTGAAACTGTTTATAGATGGGTTATTGAGTCTATTCAAAACATCGCGACGAGGTAGCCCTTGTTAGGTGTAGATGGTATGAACCATCGGCTACGACGAGGTGGGATTAAAACCCTGGGCCGTCTAGGCGGTCTCGGGCGTCGTAAGGCACCCGTGATATGTAATATAAGTAGGTAAGTTTTTTTGGTGGTGTTGGGAAACAAATGTACATATTTTTTTTAATTAAAAACTCATTGGTACACACCGGGATTCGAACCAGGGACCTAAGTCCAAGGTCTAACCAACTCGGCCACCACGTATATAACCTTATTTACTTATACCTATTACTTACATTAAAATATAATATTCTTAATTTTGCTATTATTGTTTACTACTCATCATTGGAGGGCCCAAGGGCCAAGGGTAGACTACAATCATAAAATAGCTATCCAAGTGCGAATTTAAAAACTGGCAAACTATTTCCATTTTATTTGATAGGTTACCTAGTAACCTCCTATGCTTTTTTTTATTTAATATAAGAAATAAACAAGTGCATAGTGGAAGTGATCTATATTGTTTAAGAACTATTTTATTATTGATTGACCCCATTTTCGGACTTTGTAGGTCTGTCACCACCAGGTAGATACAAAGTCATACAAAATACATGTCATGCTCCAATAAAAAAAATAAAAAAACTGATGGCTTATAAAGTTTTAAAATTAAAAATAAATATATAAGCCAGTTTGGAAATTGTAAATCTTATGGAACTACTAGCCTTAGTGGACTCCAATCCAAAGTAAAGTTAGAAAATGTGTTTTTGCATGAGCTTCGAGCGTGTCCCAGATTCTCTGCACATTCCGCTATACAAAGCTTTCACGAGAAACTCTTTGAATATTTTGTGAAAGGAATAAGTACGTACCTACTTAAAGCATACCTTTTTGAAAAGATTTTTCAAGTAATTTTCTTGTTTAGAATGAGATTTTAGGAAGTTGACTTTTCCGTAAATATAACTAAAAAGTAACCCTCAAACGTCGCAAATATTCTACCTTAACCGGGGATTACATATTTGCGGCGTTTGCGGTGGAAACACTGGGTCCGTGGTCGTCGGACACAAAAAAGATTGGTACAAAATTAGTTCACGTGTAGAGCGACCCAAAAGCGGCGACGTTTTTCTCTCAGAAAGTTAGTTTAACTATCCAGAGGGGAAACGCCGCCAGTGTCTTGGGCACTATGCCGCACGGCGCTAATTTAGATGATATTTTTAATTTATAGGTTTTACATAGGTTTTTATTGTATACCTATATTATTTGTTTAGTAGTTATATCTTGTAGTTTTAATTTAATTTATTGAATAAATATAGATGCCTTATAACTAAAATAACATAACTATTATAGCACCAACAGGTAGATACAGAGAATACTCTTTCGATATATATAGGTACTTATCGATTTTAGTCATTGACTTCTATGTAAACAAGACAAGCTGAACAGAACTAAGATTTTGCTCAATGTGTTGCAGTCAATTCTCCATAATTCCATAATACATTTGTACATAATCGACAAATTTGCACATATTTTATTTAAATGTGATATATATAAACCTTTACCTTTACGCACTTTGTTTTAACGATTAAAGTTTATATTAGGTGACTAACAAATTTATTTCGTAATTTCCTACAAATAGTATTTCAAATACCTCCATAAATAGTGTTCTCTAATGTTCGTGTCTAATTTACATAGAAGTCAATGATTTTAGTCGAAACCTTGTTTGTTAAATGTATAAAAGGGTGCGGGGATTGGTAACCAGACTATGGTAAATTAGTGATTCAAATTCGGTTGCATTTAATTTATACCTAAACTTAATATAATTAATTTAATCAGGCGTTATTTTGCGAACGTTCATTTTAAATTATATTTATCAAATACCACGTCCTGAAGATACTTAGTGGATAAGCGAAAAACACGTGTAGACTAACTAACACATGTATTTTTTTGCATGTAACTATATAATACATTTAACTATCTTGGGGTTTAAATAATAAAAAATAAAGAAAATATTAGTGTATCACCACGACTTACTATGTAAAAGGTAGTGGTCTGGGCAGAATCGAATTGGATTCTGAGCCCAACAAGAATAATAAATGATATTATGTCTTGGTGTCATAATTTTCCCCAAGTAAATCCTAACACATACAAGGGCAATCCCTCGAGGTCCTGTTATTGTGGTATAACAGTACCTCGGGTGATTTAAGGGCTCTAGGGAGTTGTCGACGATAATATTGTTGGCCGGCGCCATACCAATCGTCGTTAGATTGGTATATTTAATATAGATTTGAAAAGTAAAGCTGGTTTTGAGTACAGTACTATTATAAGAGACCTACCTAATAAAATTTTAAATGTTTGGAATCTTATTTGAAAACAAAAGCCTAACTTTTCGTGAAAATGAAATGAAAAATTTGGAACGTTCACAGGAGGGAAATTTCTAGCGGGCAAAATTCTGGGGTATTACATATACTTTTTTAACCAATTTAACCATGTTTTACTACCTGGAATTTTGCCAGAAAACGAAGTATGGTGATCAATTTATTGGTCATTATAAAAAAAATGTATCAGATGTTATAAAGAAAAATAAAATAAAATACATAAATATATCATGGAGCGGGTGAAACGTGACAAGGTAGCAAAATTTTTTATTTATTTTTATTATAATACCTAAATTTATTTCTTTTCTAGAGAAATAAGAAGTTTAGGTATATTTGCACCCGAATTTCCGCTCACTAATGAATAATGATAATTCAATAATAATCAGTATAATTAGCAATGTTTTTATTTAAATATCTTTACGAAATTATAAACATTGGCGGATGGAGAGATTATGCAGGTGCATTATCTACATTAAAACAGTAAAATATAGTTTTTGTTTTATTATATCCGCTCTTTATCTGAACTTGATGTAGAGATATAAATAACAATACAGATTTATTATAGTAAGATACGATAAGTACTATATACCTACAGAAATTATGTCATTCCCTTTAAATAATTATTTTGTATATACCTGCTAATACTCTGATATATATTTATTATATACTTCTATTTTTATTTAAAAAAAACTATAACTGCATATATAAAAACAATAAGACATTTATTAATAGAATAACTATTGATATTCAACAAGAAAAGTCGCCCTTCTAAATCAAAATATAAATATTACAATTTTAATAACTTTCCTGCATGAAAATATATAAAAATATAATTTAAAAATTTCCAGTGATATATATTTTATAAAGTATAAAAATTTTATAAATATTTCACACTTTTTCGTCAAGTGAAAAAGGTCAAACTAATAAAATATTACTTTAAGTGACAGCTTTTCAGAATTTTATTTTTCGGCAAAGAAATTATAGATTTTTAGCATCGTTTTAAAACCACAAGACCAAATAGTAAATTATTTTCAAAAAAAATCCATATTATATCTTCACTTCAATTAGATCAAAATCAGACCCTCGTAATAAAATAATATTACCGGACTACAAACAGAAATAAAATAGAATTAAAGGCTAGGCCTTTTGTTGAATAATTTTATTAGCTATTAGTTTACAATAATTTTGTGAGTTTTCTGTGGATGCTACATTAAGACAATAGTTGTATATCGTTAATTACAAGGTTACATTTTCCTTTTTTAGTATTTGTTTTTATAGTTAATTTTAGTTACCAGTTAAAGCTTTATTTATTTATGGAAGTAATTGATAGGACCAATAACTCGTCTGAAGCTGTTGGTGTCGATAATATCGTGCAGTGCATCAGATGCAGTCAACATCGATTTTCAAGGGACAGAGGGGTTTACCTATAAATATTTCAAAAATTCATGAAAATCCATATAATCCATCTAATGATACAACTAATATTTCCTCAATAAATGTCGTAAATTTTTCGAGGAGCCAGAGCCACAGTAGCTAGAAAACTTGCGGAGGATATTAAACATACAGTTGCAGATAATTATAAACATTTAAAAATATGGGACCGTACATATTGTGATCATCAATTAAAGATAATTGCTTTTTTGACTGTTACTTATTTGATATAAAAATTAAAAACATGCTTATATTTCATTTAATAAGTACCTAGCTTCTTATACTAGATAGAATCAATAATAAAAATAAAAAATACAGGGGATGTCCTTCATTATAGATATATTGTTATTATAGAAATAAGGTAATTGTAGGTATAATAACAATATATTTAGCTCCAGTTTACGATTACAAACTATGATAATACTACAATATTTTAGGTATATTATGTCGGGATATTTTAGGTATATTTCCGGGTCTACTTTTAAGTAGCCGCGCGACGCCACGCTACTTTCTATTTTTTTTTCAAGTAGATATTCTATGACGTGTTATATAAATGCTTTTTTTTTTAAATTAGAATACATACATACATATCATCACGGGTGCCTCACGGCGCCCCCGTATACGGCCACCACGTATATGTATTTATAATGAGAATATTAGTGCTTTATTTTTTTTCTTTTAAAATATGTATAAAAAGTTGTACCTAAAAATATTTTCAGTTTTTAGTTAAAATCTCGAAATTTTACTATTGATAATATATTTAAAAATAAATTCCTCGTCTTAGTTTATACCATAAACGTCCTCGTAGATAAACGTGATTAGTACAATTTTTAAAGTTCCTAAAGCGCGGCGGGTTATGGTCGCCATCTTGAATAACTCACTTCCGGTTGACATTTCGAGTTGGTAACAAGCATTTTCAGATTTAGAAGGGTCTTATTAGTTAAAAAAGTTACCTAAAAGTACACTACTTGTCCTGTCTATTCGGCGCATACCTGTGGCTTATATGTGGATCGGTCCGCGTTTAGTTTTTACCGGGCTTAATCCTATACTTTTTGCTATGCTTACAACTCAGGCGGTTTGTTTTTCAGGGGAACTATCTACTACTATTAGTACTAATTTTTTAGTTTAAAAAGCTTTGACCAGTCTTTAGTTATTTTAGGTTATCTGGTTGGTTAACTAGTTTTATCTCCTTTTTACGCTTTGTTATGTGGATTCAGGGATTATTATACTTACCTTCATAATTTTAATACATGTTTGTTATGCAATCCCAAACGCCTTTTTAAACTTTATCTTTATGTTAAACTTTTGTTTATCTGAAATAGTCAGGCGCTGGGCTTAAGATTTTCAGATCCTTTCTCCAAAAAAACTCAGATCCTCGTTTAGTATTTGTAGTTTGTATTGGTTCTATATCAACTTCGTTATTGAATCATATTTGAAAATACTTTTTAATGCGTACGAAGCCGCGAGCAATAGGTTGTGTTCCTCACTTCCTATAACTCTGTGTCCTCAAGTTAAAACAAAAATTGTAAAAAAACACTGGACCATGAATGATAAAGTATTTGTGTCCCGAGCAAGACCCCAAGGGTGCCGTTGTAACTTTAGGGGTAAAAAAGTTAATTACATTAACCATAATAAAGGTAAAAAGAGTGTAAAAAGGTATTTTTTAATTAAAATAAATAACTAGGTACATAATATTGACTCTATATTTTACTGAATGTTGCCTATTTTATTAATTAGGAATACCTAAAACACAGAAATACAAAAAGTTCTCTAAATTATATGCGTAGACGCCTTTTATTTATTGCTATTTTAAGAGAACTTAATACCTGAGTGACCTACGAAAAATTTTAGCCCATCATAAGGTATTTCATAGAGAAGTGGGGAAGAGGCTGGGAGGGTCTGGGTCTAATTTTGGATTCGAGTTTTTTTTTGTTTCCGAGAACATTTACCATAGTAATGAATATTTTTCACACTATCATTAAGTAAATATTTCAAGAAACAAATAGCCCACCAACTTTTTTAAAAAAGCAGATATTTTAACATGAGAAATTTCGCTTGAAATTAGGCTGCTTATTCGATATTAAGTCAAAATAAGGTGAAAAAATAGATATTTTAAATCAAACAAATTACAATGTGTTTAGGACATAAAAAGGTAAGTTTACACCAAAAATCGTGGATATAAAAAAAAATAAAGATAAAAATAAAAAAACCAAAAACTTAGTTATTGTAGATCTTTTTATTACCTACAACTTTGTCATTTAACTTTTTTCCATCAGACTTGTAGTTTTGTTGGAAATCGAGATAAACGATTTAAAAGTAATTCTAGGACTTTACTATAATTCTAGGACTGACTATTACAATATTTACAATTACTTTGATTCTAAGTTTATTCTATTAAGATGTGCAGGAAAACGGCAATGTCCTATGCGTAAACGCAACACTGATTAAACTTTTTAACTTAAAAGAGTCGATTATTTAAAGAAGTTTTATCGGAGGTTTATGAATAACAAAACAGTTATAGAACCGATAGCCTTATTGAACGTTTTAAAATTGAGCTCTTTAAGAGTGTTTTAAGGTTTTTTTTATAAATAAGACCGTAGGTATATGACACCCATTGCGCTTGTTTAAGTCTCATTCTAACTGCAGTACCCATGCTGCATGAAAGAAAGGGCTCTAAAAGTTAGAATGACTATTGATTAAGTTAAAGAGGAATATTTTTCAATTAAATAAATCTGCATATGATATTGTATTTTCTTTTTATTTAAATTATCGTCGTTTCTTATACAATTATTTTTTTATCACATCCGACGTCATCCTACTGCATGCATATCAAATTATTTTACAACTTATTTATTGATACTACTTTTTATCGATATCTGAAAGATCTATATGTAGGTAGGTAGGTATTGCGGCTGATGCATTTCCTTTAATAATTAATTAAATAATAATAATATAGGACACTTGATGCATATTATCGTGGGCCTCAATTCTCCTAAATCAATTTACTTCAACCGAATCATACTCCGTATTTTTTTGATAGTTTTCTATGGGCAATTGCTTGACATTTTTTTAGGTGGCAGGAAGGCCTCTAAAGGCTCTGCTGGACCGACCAACCGATCGACCACCGTACAGATGCAAAAACCGTCAAGTAACCTAATTATGTTTCGGTTTAAGTGTGTGAGTTCTCCGGTTTTTCGCAGACTACTGCATCGATTTCTTGTCGAGGTAGTAGTCTCTTTTCATGGTACGGTTACGTACCAAGCGAATGATTTGACGATAAAGCAGAGGAAATACGTAATGCAAATAAGTACGTATTCGTCACCGCCCATTTCATAACCGCATCATTTAGCCGGCATAGTAGGAGCGATTAATATTGTTACGAAATGTGACAAATTAAGTTTTTGTGATTCTATTACAATGCGATAAAACTAAAATTAATTAAAATAATATATAAAAGAATGTCACAAATCTACGAGTAGTAGGTACAAGAAGCAACGATGCTAATACATAATATTATATTCCAGACCATGACAAACTGCAGACCATGACAAACTGCAGATCATGACAAACTGCAGAAAACGTAGGTAGAGATCGACTAATCTATAAAACTAAGGGCTCCTCCACTAAATTGTTGGGTGTTGTCGTTACGGGCTCCTATGACCTGCACCCCGCTAATGGTGACCAATACTGACAAATGATGGTCACCAATTTGATAAATTACATTCTAACCTTGGCGTACAAACAGCGCAGTTTCAGTATATATTATTATGCATTGAGCGGCAATCGAACCCACGACCTCCGGATACAACGGCGTATCTATTAGACCACGAAGGAGACCTATAAAACATTTACATGAACGCCTCCGTGGACAAGTGGTTGCGCCTATGGTGTTGCATCCAAAAGTCGTGGGTTCGATTTCCATTGCACCCATGGCAAAACTATAATTAGGTATATAATGTTTTTTCCGTACAGAGAGCTATGGGTGCCCCAAGCTGAAAAGGCGCTCACGACGAGTTCCGGAGCGCAGGGAAATATTCCCCCTCCCACAAGTCAGAGCTCGCTCGATAACGAACTAACCTCGCCGGTAAAGACGCAGACGAATGCTTCAGCACCCCCGTGCCCTCACAACCTGGCGATAAGTGGCGGTTTTAGCCGGTAAGAATCCGGTATAACCAGGGAGAAATTCATGGTTGTCACCTATGAATTTCCCCCTGGTTAACAAAAGAAGGAATAATCAGGATTCCTTATTCAGTAGATACTTATCTGAAAATACTTATTTTATTGAAAACTAATATACCTTGAGAATAAAAACAATTAGGTGACAGGATGAAAACTAGTGTATTCCATGAGTTTTATTTATTAAAAAAATATGTACCTACATTTATTTCACAACACAAATCTAGTGCCTCGGAGAACTCTACCGTCACGCCCGCGCCGGTCCTAGTTTCAATATACCAACTTGTAAAACTGCTTTTAAGTCTATATACACACGACGACGTGACTAACACGCCACTAGTTAGCTGTAGCCTCACAATACCATCCTATCATATTAAAATTTAAATATAACCTAGGTAAGTTTACTACCTACCATTTACTTAAATCTGTTCGCTGAAAAAAGATTTATAACTTAACAAAAAATTTTCCTGAAAAAATGTTTTTGTTTATAAATCATTACTTATCTACTTAATACAATAAAAGAATCTTAAATTATGTAAGTTACACATAAACGCATATTTTTCCACAAGTTTGTGTGACAGACAGTACACGACCTGTCTAGTGTTTATTTTGATGCGATACATGTATGTAGTTACACTAAAATATTACGGAAATGTTTATGTTTATCAAATTGCCATTCTAGTAGGTTACATACTTATACATATTTACATAAATTTGTAAACTTCAGAATTTGGAGAAGGCGTCAAATTCTCGTTCGTATGGATTTCAAATATACACCGAACAAGTGGACGTGGTAGCGGTATTTATCTGAAATAAATATAGACAAAACAATACCAAAAAAAGTACCTAATAAGATTTATGACTGCCCAAGAGAGGCGAAATATTTGGCAATAAAATTTTATAGCTTCAATTTATATATTTTACCTATTAAGAACCACATCTAACACACTTTATTTGTTTCAGATAATAAGATTTATTGTATTTTTTAGGAATTTCAAAAACCGTCTTGTTTTCAACTAATTATATTTTAGGTATTTATATAAAATTCACATAATAAAATAAATAAAATAAAAAATTAATGTGTATAATTCCATTAATTCCTCTGGAGCCGCGCAGGTGCCGAGAACTGCAGCCGCATTTCCTCTTTGAATTTCAAGCCCTATGCGTTGGAAAAAGTAGGCTCTCAAAGTAGCACGTCGGTCACCTGATTCCCAACTTGTTTCCGTCTTGTTTGGTTTTAATAGTATGAAATGCCTGCATGAAGTCTGAATTCCCGCAGAAAACTTACTACGGCAAAAACTTACTACTACAAAAACAATTTTTCTAACAGATTATAATAACTATTTAATATGTATTAACATTTATTTGATTGCACACTATCTAACTAAAAATGCTGAAATGGACATATTTTTATATACCTACCTGCAATCGTACCTATTACTAATTTTAAAAAATGTATAACCGACGTGGCTCTCAAAGTAGCACGTCGGTCACCTGATTTCTCTATTAATAATTTTCCCAACTTGTTTCCGTCTTGTTTGGTTTTAATAGTATGAAATGCCTGCATGAAGTCTGAATTCCCGCAGAAAACTTACTACGGCAAAAACTTACTACTACAAAAACAATTTTTCTAACAGATTATAATAACTATTTAATATGTATTAACATTTATTTGATTGCACACTATCTAACTAAAAATGCTGAAATGGACATATTTTTATATACCTACCTGCAATCGTACCTATTACTAATTTTAAAAAATGTATATTATTCAGATGTAACCAAGAGTGTTGTTATGTCTACTATCGTTGTAATAAATAAACACTCTTCTCATACACAAAATATACATTCACATAAACACATGTTTTTGTTAGGTTATTAGTATTGTATGTTTCTTGTGTATATTTGCTTAGATTACTAATTGTGAAGAAGATTCGTTATTGGTCATTTGAATCATATTATGTATGTTGTGTTCTAATGTATTTTTGTATCGCTATAAATTTTCTTGAATAAATAATAATAATAAACAACCATATTTGAGATTTCAAAATATTTAACGAGCGTATAGTCCGTTTCAAAAAAGAGTTACCGCGGAAAAAAGAGGAACTAATAATATTGTACGTAAACAAAATGCTATACAATGTCAACATTGTTTTCTTAATTATATAAACGGTATTTACAAAAATAAATCGGGTACACTACAAAAATAATTTTTGGGGTGTCTAAATCTGAAGTTCTACCATGGGTTTGCGTAACTTAACATTGTAGCAACGTAACATAACGTATACGTATACGTGAGCAACAAACTAACCCATGGTTATAGCCTCTGAGGTTACATTGTTTCGTGCGACTTCAGCGCCCCGGCCAACGAAATTCTCTCATGAAACGAACTTTACATACAAAGATCAGTCAGTACTGTCGGTTTAACATGAGAATTATTACTATTTAGTAAAGAAAAGTGGAATTTATTATCTACCTTTTTTCTTTGTAGTTAAAATACTTTAGACTGTGTTTCAGACAGTTAATCTAATTTAGGACCCAAGAATGTTTAGTAAGTATAGTACGTAATAAAAAAAAACAATCTCAAAAATGGCAATAAAGTATAACATTTTAAAAGTTATTACCCACTTATATATAGTATATCTAAAATATTTTACTTATTTCTACATACATATCATCACGGGTGCCTTACGGCGCCCGAGACCGCCTAGACGGCCCCAGGGTATCCAGCGGAGGGTTTTTTAATACCACCTCGTCGTAGCCGATGGTATGAGTCTACACCGAACAAGTGGCTAGCTCGTCGCGATGTTTTAAATAAACTCAATAACCCATCTATAAACAGTTTCACAAGTTGGTATAGTGAAACCGGGACCGACAGCTTAACGTGCTCTCCGAGGCACTATAGTGGTGTTGTCAAACAAATGTACATAATTTTTTTAATTAAAAACTCATTGGTACACACCGGGATTCGAACCAGGGACCTTAGTAAATTAAATTAATAATTATTATAATTATTAAAATTAAAATTAGTTTACTTATTTCTGTTTTAGAAATTACATTACCTATTTAATAAGATTAATTACTTACCCATACTTTACTTATATACCTAATCGTTATTTTTTTATATATTAATTTATTAGATCGCGGCATGTTTATATCTACCTGATTGTAAACAAAACTTTAAAATAAGGAAAGCAAAGGAGTATAGTAAAGATGGAGCTAGATTTTATAGAATTCTTCGCGCATATCCACTATGCCGACAAAATTATGCGGTTTTAGGTCAGGTGGGAGGAAGGCCTCTATAACTTTGCTAGGCCGACCGACTTTTATCGTATGGGCGGTGGTAAGTCTCGTTACCACCGCCCATACGATGCTATAACCGTCAAGTGTCCTTGTTATATTTTGGTTTTAGTCTGTGTGTTCACCGGTTTTCAGAAGACTAGTGCATCGATTTCTTGTCAAGGTGCTACCACTATGACAAGAGTATTGCGAATTCGTCTTTGTCGCCGCCAATTTCGAAACCACATAGTTTAGCTGTCATAGTGGGAGCGATCAATATTGTTAAACAACAATGTATTGATCGACCCCATTCATGGACTTTGTAGGTCTGGTTACTATCAGGTACAAAGTTACATGCCGTGCTCCAATAAATAAAAGAAAATACTGGGGCACAAAGACGAAATTGTTTGTAGTTTAAAAAGATATCACAATGTTTTAGCTAAATCCATGAAAGTCAATGAGGAAGTAACTCCCTAACAGAATTCATAAAATTCGGCCCAGTAGTAGACCACAAACAAAGAGACACTGCAATCTAGATATAATATATTTTATTATGCTAGCCAAAATAACCGCATTCATAAAGGAATTGAAAAGGTGAATGGATCCATGCGCCGAGCCAGCTTTATCCCAATAAATCCATTTATTCAGTGTTCGCGCTTCAGCGAGTCCATTCAGACTGGACTTATATGCAGCCAGATTAAATCCGACTCACTGTAAACTTGTATTATGGTGCCACATAAATTACTTTTTTTAGGACTAATAAATCATGGTAGCCGGGTTGATTAGACTGTAGATAGACTTTTTTTGGAGCACGGCATTTAACTTTGTATCTACCTGGTGGTAAGCAGACCTACAACGTCCATGAATGGTGTTGATCAATACATTGTTGTTTAACAGCATTGGCCGCTCCCACTATGCCGGCTAGATAATCAGCACCGCTATCCGCTATAGCCTAGAGCAGTGGTTCCCAATTAGTTTTTACTACGTATTGCAGGAACGTTAATTAAAAATGAAATCAGATTTTTTTTTCGTCAGCTTCAATCTCAAATCGTCTTCGAGTTACCGTCTGTGACGACGTTTCGTTTTTAAGTTTGTCATAGCAGAAAATCTGCTCGCGCAAAAGTATGTCTTGCAAAATGGCAGTAAATATTTTATTGCTGCTTCACTGACACGATAAATGTCTGCTGCGCGTACCCCTTGATGCAAACTCGCGTACCCCAGAGGGTTCGCGTAACACTATTTGGGAAACACTGGTCTAGGGACGTCCGCCACAAAAGGGGACAAAGTTATTTTTTTTCATTTTTTTTTTATTTGTGATGTAATTTTTGTTCCTGGCATGAAGTAAAAAAACATAAACAGACAACTAGAGAAACTAAATGTAGATCCTTCCTACCTAATATTTTTAACATCTTAAACTATATAATTTTTGTTACATGCTGTATAAGCAATTACAATAGCAGTTTTTTTCTGTTCTAAGGTTTTTTATGGATAAAAAATATATTCTCTAGCTAGGTAGATTAGAGATAGTAAATATTAAAAATACAAAGATTTTTTTTCAATTGTCCAAATTTATTAGCCATTTTTATTAATAAATTTGCTAAGCCAATTTTGGTGATCTTTCTATAAAAATACCATTATAATGTCGCTCAACTCTGCTCAGAGTTCATTTTGATTGGTAAATTATATAATACAACCCTGCGCGCGTCGCCAGACCAACGTCCGGAAGTCCGCTCCTACACACAAAGATAGTTTATAGCTTATATCCTTAAAAACACCACGTGGTTTTAAATTATCACAAAATCTCATAAACACCATTTAGGATTTTTTAATCTTTAAAAAGTTATAATACCGATAAAAAAATGTATGCACCTAATTTCATCCTTTGTCAATTCAGCTGGCGAGTTAGTAAGCAAAACCTATTTTGTCCGTAAAACATATTCTAATATAATAAATACTAATTTCATGAAAAAGAATGTACGACAGAAAGATTATTGAATTTTTTAATTAAATTTATCAGATTAATATTATTAATATTTATGTATTGAGCGTTTGTTGATTGAAGTGAGAACAGAATATAGCGGCAATAAACTCCTTTGACATTTCATTTTATAGGCGCTGTAGCGGTTCCATGTATTATTATTAGTTTCACGATTACTACCCATTATTTATGGTATGCTTAGAAGTATATTTTGTTTATGCATTGAAGTCTACTTCATAAATGTATAATTCAAAAATTGTCGCTCGGGTAGGTACTAGCTCGCAGTATATCTCTGCCTTGCGTATCACTGCCGAACATAGGTATGTAGGTCCGCGAGGATCAGTGCATCGCTCAGTCAGTGTTCGCGACTCACCCCGTATACAAGTGATAACACCCTGTATATATACCATGCGCACCTTGTGAGGGACCAATCTACACCTCGCCGGGTGTGCTGGCTATACATTTAATATTATTTATTTATTTATTATAATAAAATATGAATTTATTTATTTTCTGTATTTTTGCAATGTGCTTAGGTAAGTGCAATTTCTAATTATTTTAGGTAAAGTAAATTGGATTGATTTTTCATCCCTATATTTAATTTTAAAGGTTTTCTTTTAATTGTAAGACTATAATTAATGTCATCTTCAAGCTAATAATATTATTTACCTTTAGTAACGCCGGGTTTTTTGCTTTTTGTGCGTTTTGCATGGTGCTACAATAGCCAAACTTTGTAGACCCTACCTACAAAGTTTGACTATTGTAGCACCTTTGTCGTGCGATTCTTAGCATAAAAGTAGAACGATTAAAGATATAAAACGATTTAAAAGAACAAAAAACGTTTGAAAAAACGTATTTTTCCCTCCTTGTAATTATAAACTGATTGTAAGGAACACTTGTCATCTCTATTCTATATAGTATTATAAAAAGATAAAGTTTGTGAAGTTGTGAAGTTGTAGGAGATAATTTGTGAATCTACTGAACCGATTTAGAAAACTCTTCTTAGTGTTGGATAGGCCATTTATCGATGAAGGCTGTAGGCTATATAACACCACGCTATGACCAATAGGAGCGGAGCATCAGAGATTTTTTTTGGAAAAACGGAGAAATTTTGTTCCTTTTGAGAAGTTCGTTGCGTGCCAAAGAAACGGCTCTATAAAGTAATATTTTACTGTTATAGCACACCTTTCTTGTCTGGAGACATTTAACAGTATCAAGAATAACTCGCATCCATTCCATACAGAATGCAAGTTGCTCATACAGGTTAAGCAGATGGCTACAGATTTGGGATGGGTGACCGCTTTATACAACGAGGCTATGTCATCATAAAGAAGCCCGCCACTTGAGATGTTGCCTCCGAATACCATCGGCTATTTGAAGGCGGGTTAATCCCTCCGCTGGGTACCATGAGGTCGTTTAAACGGTTCTCGGGAACCAAAAAAGGCACCTGTGATGGTATTTGTTTTATTTATAGTATTACTAAAATAAATAGTGAGGTTTTTCCATATCGCTGCCAAATAGAAGGTCCCCAAAAGACTGGCTGCGTTACCTCGTTATATTGCTAATACGTTGTCCGAGGAACGAGCCAGCCCTTTGGTCACCGGAGACGTCGACCAAACACTTCGGTATATTGTGTGGTCACCTGGTCCCCACGGCCCCATAGTCTCTACTCCAAACGTCATCAATATGTAATCTCTATTAAGAACTGCATATTTATGAATTGTCGTATTAGTTATGTTTCTATAAAACTTTTACCTATATTTTTTTCATTACTAACTATACTATAAAATTATAGTGTTTATAAAAATATTACTAGTATGTAGGACTATAGGTAACCAAGTCTAGGCTATAGATGTAAGATGAAATAGCAGTCAGAATATGCCAAACTAAACAGAAAAACGTAGATACTAGGTACTTAATATTGTTTTGCCTTGAATGGGAATCGAACCAACAACCTCAAGATACAGCGCCTACCACTAGACTATGAACACGTAATACATAGTATATAATGACAAATGCATGACTTTTCAGCAGGTAGTGTGATGATGTTGAAAAATTTATGAAGGCAAACTGTAAAGTGACGTAAAAATTTTCAAAGATAATGTTCACAAAAAATGTTAACAAAGTATTTATTTCCAGAGATAAGTTATCAAGCCGATCACTGGACGTATGACGGTAAGTGACACGCAGACAGACACACAGACAACTATAAACACATCATTTCTAAGACTTACTACACTTTATCTCAATTCACAAACATAGACATTGTTAACGCATTTTGTTTAACGCAAGTGTTTCCAGGCGATTATTCTGTAAATATAACAGATATCAAGAAATCTAAAATTTTCTTAAAAATGCGTTGTCTAATTAGATAATGAGTAAATAATATCAAAATTGGTAAAATAAAAAGTTTTATCTAATATAAAAAATGTGTCTATATCCGAAAATTCAGCTAAAATCACTCCCATTCAATGATTATGGCGATCTTAGAAAGGCTTTAATTTCCTTATTTTAAGATATTATACCAAAAACTATAATATATCTACTTGAACTGTCCTTTGAAGCACAAAACTTTTTTTAAATATATTAAATTTATAAAGATTTCATATCGAAGACCCAATCTCTCTTAAAATAACAAAATAAAGCCTGACAGGGTGCCGCAGTAAATGTATGGGATTTTCTATTTACTTTTCCAAAAAATAATATATTCATTTTGTTTGTCTTGTATAAAGATTTTCTCTTATTTATAAGAATTAGCGCTTGGTCACACTTAACTTTTCTACTCAGTATGTATACATAATAAATATTAATTATATAAATATATTATGGTATAGTCAGCTTACAACATTTGCACATCCGGAAAAAAGTAGGTACTAAATTTGGAAAGGAAAATGCACACATATTATTAGTGCGCTGCGCATATAAATGGTACCTTCCTACTATGGCTACAGACTTCGGGCCCTATTTTCACGGGTACGTAATTGCTATTAAGAGACACATTTTCTTTACGATAAATGTTTCGCTCTTATGGAAGAATGCGATTTTCCTAATCAACTATAAACTTCCATCTTGAAAATAAAACCAATGTAGAGTCGTCTGAAAACCGATAAACCGTGTCATTTACCTTTATTGGTATACATTTCGAAATATCTATGTAATTTAAATTTTAAAAGGGCGGTGGTAAATTCGCGATTTATTTATAATACAAATACTTATTTATCAAAATAATCTAACAACATTGTAAATTAATAATGTTAAGACTGCCACAGTTACAAACGAATGTATTCCTAAAACTATTAAACCATCGTAACTATTGGGCATTACAACAAACCGCTCAAAATAAATCACATCCAAAGCCAAATGTACCAATTATTTTATATTAAGGCTGCCAGACCGACCAGGAACTTTATATATAATAATATGTAAAAATATAAAATACTGAAAAGGGTAAATACAAAAAACTGATTTTACTGAATAAACACGGTATATACCAGCAGGCTGAGTAGGCACTTTTTTTATTGTTCGTGTAACATACCGTATACACTATGCCTGCTTTCGGATGTTGATTAAATAAATATAGAATGCATTTTTTTTTCTGGGTCTACTGAGTTTAATACCTGAATTCGGTACGTAATATAAAGATTTTTTTAAAACGTGTTTAATAATTTAACACTAAAGGCTAAATGTAGATTTATGGCTCTTCTTATGAGTCTTGTTATGAGTGCTTGAAGAACACTTTAGGTAAAATAGGTTTTTCTCGAATGTTTATTTGTTGCAAAAAAAGACAAAACCTATTTTAACTAAAGTATTCTTAAAAGACTTATGAATACCGGTCTAAATATTTATTAGCCCATATTGTTTTTATTAGATGAAAAAAACTGGCCGGGAGAGTGCACGACAGGTCAAAAGCAGTCACCCATAAATATTATGACCAAGGAGGCGATCACCGACAAGTCGGGGTCCCACATTCGAGGACCGTTGCAGTTCCGAGGGTACAAGAAGGTGAAGGTGTCTGCCTTGAACAACGGACATACATGTAAGTTGAACTGTCATAAAACAAGAAACGATCACTGACGGGATCCCACATTCGGGAACCCCTGCAAGGCTATAAGAAGTTGAAGGTCGCTCCTTCCAACAACGGACATACAAGTAAGTTAACCTCTCATAAAACAAGAAACGATCACTGACGGGATCCCACATTCGGGAATCCATGCAGGGTTATAAGAAGTTGAAGGTCGCGGCTTCCAACAACGGACATACAAGTAACTTAACCTCTCATAAAACAAGAAACGATCACTGACGGGATCCCACATTCGGGAACCCCTGCAGGGCTATAAGAAGTTGAAGGTCGCTGCTTCCAACAACGGACATACAAGTAACTTAACCTCTCATAAAACAAGAAACGATCACTGACGGGATCCCATATTCGAGAATCCCTCCAGGCCTATAAGAAATTGAAGGTGGCTGCTTCGAACAACCGACATACGTATTAGTTGAACTCCCATGATAACTGATGGAATCCCAAATTCGAGGACCACAGCAGTACTGAGGGTACAAGAAGGTGAAAGTTGGACTTAAACAATGGACATATATATGTGTATGTTGGAGAGCTCAACTTACACATATATACATATGTTAAAACTAGATATAATAAAACAAAATGCCATAAGTTCTTTTTGTGATATATGCTGATCCCTCTCAAATTCAGATAATGCTTATGATATTCCTATTATTATTAATTAATGTACCTGTCATAAAAACGATTAAGGTTCTGCTAAGTAAATACTTACACAGTTACCTACCTATTTTCAGATTTTGAACAAATATATTTTGTTTTAGTAAAATGGTCTCTAGCTGATAATGAGCCTGCTCCAACTATATCTGGTGGTCCACTGCGAGGAAACTACTCATTCATGCAGTTCCATCTCCACTGGCTATCTGAACACGCAATTGATGGAGTCAAGTGAGTTAAATCAACTTCTTATAACTAAACATTTCTCTTCACAGCAGAGCACATTATGGGGTAAATATACTAAAATGCCTAATAATAATCATGAATATTGTATTTTGTAGGATATTTATTACCTATATACGTGGTGGCCTAGTTGGTTAGACCTTGGACTTAAAAACGCTTAGGTCCCTGGTTCGAATCCCGGTGTGTACCAATGAGTTTTTAATTAAAAAAATTATGTAGGTACATTTGTTTGACAACACCACTATAGTGCCTCGGAGAGCACGTTAAGCTGTCGGTCCCGGTTTCACTATACCAACTTGTGAAACTGTTTATAGATGGGTTATTGAGTCTATCCAAAACATCGCGACGAGCTAGCCACTTGTTCGGTGTAGACTCATACCATCGGCTACAACGAGGTGGGATTAAAACCCCTCCGCTGGGTACCCTGGGGCCGTCTAGGCGGTCTCGGGCGCCGTAAGGCACCCGTGATGATATATATATATATATATATACCAATAATAATATTAATTTCCAACGGTAACTCAGTACAGATGATGGGAAGGTATTGTTAGGTTAGGTTATCCTTTAGAAACAGAATTTTGACTGCCCTAATGTGAATTTTCTATTACTATACGACTGAGTTAACGAAAATTAGAATAGAAAATAGGACAGCGCCTCAACAGGAAATTTTGGGAAACAAAAATGCGAGCGACTTTGACCAATCACACGATTGGTCAAAGTCATAAATATATACTCGAACGTAAACGTTAAAAAAACTCAGACTAGAGCAACTAACCATGGTAAAGCATAGATGGTAGGGTAGAAAATGGATCCTCACATTATCATCATTCTGCTAAAGCAGCAAGGATATCTAAAGATAATCGACCCTATAAAAAAAATGTAGGCGAATAGATTTTGTAGGTGACCCCATAAATAGATTTTGTAGGTGACTCCATGAATAGGTACCATTAGATGGATACAAAGTCCACATGCCGTGCACCAATAAAAATATAGTACTGTCCTATAGATATATAGGCCTTTATTATTTCAAGCCGTATACTTATAGTATAAAGAGAAAGAAAAAAAATGTTTGTTCTGGATAAACTCAAAAACTACTGAACCGATATTTTTTTTTTATCAATAGAAACCTCTATTATCAGCCAGTAACATGAGCTGTACTTTATTTATGATCCTATTTTTGTTAATTAATCCCCTGATGAAACCGTGGGCTACAGCTATTTTTCTATATCCAAGCTTTGCAGTCAATAATTTCATGTACCTATATCGATAAACTGCGACAACTCACTCGCTGGCATATTATTTATTCTTAAAAGGAATTTCGCGCTGATATCCGGAAGCTATCAAGTTATTTAAATTTATACATTGTAAGTGTAATAAATTTAAAATTAACAATTAATGAGCAGTTTTCCTTCGCTAATAAGGGCAAATGGAAATATCTATAATTGCCAAGCGATAGAACTATTTTATATGATATATTAAGGTATTTTATATTTAGTATTGCTATGCTGGATCATCAACCAAACCTACAAATGTAAAATTGTCACCAAAGTATATATTTTAGGTTTTAGGAAACGCTATGGGCGCGTTTTTTTAGCTTCATGCCTAAACTGCTTTAGGTAGACCTAATAAAGCTTCACATTTTTAAGATTGTCTTGCTTTTTATGCTTTTTATAGTTAAATTGAAATAAATAAATAAATATATATAACAATGCTTTTTTCCAACTTTTCCCAAAAAATTTGTTTACCAATTGTATTGCCCAAATATATTACTGGACCCGACGGTAATTAAGCAGACCCAAAAGCCTGTATGATGTAGATAGATCAGTCTAAATGGGTATGACAAATACCATGTTCGACTCCGGTTAAAATGTTTATTGATTATATACCACGAACAATTCCTACTGGAGTTTGGTCATCCAAATTATACAATCAATTAAATATAAAATCAATTAGGGCGGAACATAACGAACTTATATGCTTTACAATTTTTGATCACAAATAAAGAAAATTTCGTTAAAATTAAAATATATCATAGTAGTCTTGGCTAGATATATGGTTAGAAAGTTCTATTAATAAAAAAAACATTAAGAGCAAAGAACAGACCCTGACAATATAATATTAATCTCATAAAAGCAATGAATAGTCAAAGTCTAAAGTATTTTTATTTAATGTTAACCTTTAGAAGCATTTATGAGGAGTCAAAAAAAATATAAGTAAACTATAAAGTCTAACTCCAGTTTCTAAATCGTGTTTTCCACTCCACTTTCACGTCACTTTTCAAACATCAAATCCCGAAAGATAGAAAAAGATAGACTTTCCTCGAGTTAAAAGCGCAGTTAAGGGTACAACTTAGAAAACGGGGTAAGTGTGCGCTTGATTAGGCCGCCATTCCTCCCAAAGATACACAAAAATAAAAAGCTACCAAACCGAATACATACCACAGTGTAAGTGTAAGACTAGGTGGTTAGTGAATTATATAAATGATGTGGTTATCGACGGAGTCAAAAGGTGCCGCGGAAAAATCGATACTAATTTTAAGTTTCACCAGGTTTGCATTACGTTAGAATTGCATCATATCGACTAAGGTTTAGCTTAGCGTTGTGCGCGTAATCTGGTCACACACTTAGTGCTTATATTTTGTGTACCAACAACGATACTAATACATATGATATTTTATAAACTCCAGACCATGACAAACTATACAGAAAAACTTAATTAATAATATTGTTTTCCCATGAATGGTAATCGAACCCACGGCCTCCGGATACAACGCCGAAGGCGTAAATTTTAAATACGGTTATGAGCATATTATAAGGCCTATAATGATATCCACGCGGTTTTATCAAATTAATTACTACTACTTCTTCGAGTAGATGTAGTACTCTCCCGCGATCGCGTAACAATACTAGTTCACTTGAAGGGGTTATCATTTGTATGGCTAGTGGGGATTAGGGAATTCATAGAGGCTACCCATCTAAATCAAAGTCAAAGTCAAAAGTATTTATTCCATGTTTACAGGCATTTATGAAAACTCAATATATATACAACCATATATAAAGTCAAAGTGTGCACTTGGCTAGGTCGCCATTCCTCTCATACATACACAGACAAATCTTGAAAATATAATAAAAACTAAACGGATAGTAAACTATTAAACTATTGTCCATGCGGGAGTAAAATAAACAACCAAACCGAACACACGTGACTTAACCAACTAGTATAAGACTAGGTGGTTAGCTGGTTATTAAATGGTTTGTGCCAACGTGTGAGATTAGAATTTGACCTCAGATACCCGCTGGAGATCCACTTGGTGCACATGAAGACCGGCATGACAGTGGACAAGGCGCGCGAGGTGCCAGGCGGACTGGTAGTCATCGGGATTCTAGGACAGGTACCTGTTATGTTACATAGTATGTGTATGTTATGGTGGCACTTCACTTGGTGTAGCGTATTTGCCTTATTCGCCCGAAAACGCCCAAGTGTAGAGGGGATATTTGTGTCTATTTGGCATATTTGTACAAATAAGAAAATAACACGAATAGCAAATACTCGTTTCCGTCCGCTTGTCGGTTTTTGCTCACACATCAAAGGACTCAAATTGGACAAATATTCGCGTTGACGTCCACACTTGGTTCGCTTCTACTTGTACTATTTCTTCTGTGGCTTCATTAGCGTGCGCCGGCCACTAACCGTGTTTTCGTATGTAGTTATTACTTTTTTCTCAGTGTCTCATAAACATAAATTACAATGGAATGAACAAACGAAACAGTTTTGTGATTTATGGTTTTTAATTCAATTGGTAAAAGGCAAGCATCCAAGTTATTTGCTTTTTGATTCCATGTGTTATTTTGGTTTGTGTATTTATTTTTTTGCACAAATATTTGGTCAAATACAGCGATACCACTACACAAACACGCTATACCAAGTGAAGTGCCACCATTAGGTAGTAGTGTCACCATGTGGATGATGGGGTTAAATTGACTTAAAGCATACCTACAAAATATGGTTTTATTTAATAATTAATTAACATTACAGTACCATTTGTTATTAACTGATGTACGTAGTTCAGTACACGAACTGGGGCTCTGCCATGCGTTTGTAGC
This sequence comes from Monopis laevigella, assembly GCA_947458855.1. Lineage (NCBI taxonomy): Eukaryota > Metazoa > Arthropoda > Insecta > Lepidoptera > Tineidae > Monopis > Monopis laevigella. The sequence goes on from OX381588.1 coordinate 22,070,836, forward strand.
GGTTGTTCCTTACATACGTAAGGAAGATCGAATCGAGAATCGCTTCATTTTAGAAAGCAGAAAAAATAAAGCGTTCCTATTGGTAGTTCCTCGCGTATTAACGTTATGTTAACACGAAGCAAAAACCCTTGAAGCATTGTTTCAAGTAAAACTTTATTCGTGACACGTGCACGGGTTAAAAAAAATACTTAAACACGTTTTTAGCTTTTTGTTTCTCCTATACGAGTACAAACAGTCAAAGCATAGCGATTTGTAGAGATTTATTTTGATATTATTCCATACCATCCAAACACATGCTTATTACGAGCATGCTCGTTTTGACTACTGCAGTACCTACCTGAGTTGCAGTTGCGGCGTATTTTACTACTACTCTACTACTACTACTACTACTACTACTAGTTGTCGTTTCATCACGAGGCGATTATATTTTTCTACTTACGAATACTACCGGAGTGTAAAATTGTTAAAATATTCACAATATTCTAGCCTTAAAATAACATAATTTCATGCATTTATAGTTTCAACAAGCGCTGCGTGGTTATTCATGCGAACCCTATTTACACATGTATTGTAAAACAAAAATTATGGTGTTTATAATATTTTTATTGTTGGATAATATATGTGAATATAAGTATATTTCGCGTACTTTCGCTTTCGCCACAAGCAGTATGGAAATTCATGCATAAAGATTATTTAAAAACAGTTTTTGTAAATAGGTTTTTTATTAAAATTACGTCCAAAAATCGATACCTACTTAGTATTTTTGTAAAGCCTTGAAATTGGCCTTAAATTTTGCCGCGAGCTTAAGTTATTTCTCGGATATATATATTTTGTATGCAGATAAAACCAGACAGGAAGACTTGTTCAATTAAATAATACAATGATGAATCGCCATATATCGCGATAAATCCAGAATTAATGACATGTAGGTAAAGTCATAACTAACCCTCTGCTTGTTTTTTGTATATTAATTTAATTTCAATATTAACCACTAAGGTTGTTTTTAATAACCAAACAAAAACAACATTTACTCTCTTAACGCAACGTGCGCCTTATGTTTCACTCTACTTGGTTAGCTGGTAAATTCGTTTGAGTAATAGAGAATTTAAAATAATTAAAAAAAAACTTAATATAGTTCAAAATACAACTTTAATTATAAATATACCTGCCAATACTTAGATATATATTTATAGTAATAAAACATTATTTTACTATATTTATACTTTTTATTTTAATACAAAACATTTAATATACTTTTAAGCTGCTTCCCAATTATTATATGGTCTACGTATCATTACTTGCTAAATTTTTATTATTATTTACCTTGAGTCCATTTTAAGAAATATTTAATACTTTTGGAGACTACTTGAGGTTAAAGATGTTCAATAAATTAGGAATAATTAACAGGAAATGTCACAAGAATCAGTAAAGAAATTATATAAAGAAATAAAATACTTTATTTTTTTAATTTTATTTTATTGTAGGTAGGTACAATTTTTGTTTTATATATCATTGTTTTGTGATTAATATTGCGTATAATTATTAGGGTTACGACAATAAATAAATACATACATATCATCACGTCTCTAATAAATAATACCAGAAAGATAGTTGGTACCATACTTATATAACAAGGGAAAACTTTACGGCTAAAAAAATATCGGATATACTCATTTAAATCTTGTTGTCCCCAGGTTCAAAGTTCAGAAGGTAGCGAGTTCGCGTTAGCCCAACTGATGCCAGATGTACCAGACCTTATACACCACACTGAAGATCCCGTCGTGGTCAAGGATATTGATATCACGTAAGTCATCTCATCACCAAACTAGACATGTCTCGCAACAGAAGCAACACGGCTTCATGGCATAGGTACTCTTATCTTTCATAGAGACAGATATACTGAATCTTATTCACCACACTGACCACCCCATCGCCGTAGTCAAGGGTATTATGATCACGTAACTCATTTAATAACCAAACTAGACATGTCTCGCAACAGTACCAACAAAGCTGTCGACTCTACCATTCATAGATTGGTATACCGTACCTTATTCGCCACATTGACGACCATTAAGGTCAATGGCGAGGATAAATGAAAATTCGTCAATTTTGAAATCATAGTTGAATTTATGGAACAAGACCTATCATCACAAGTCGACCATTCATATAATTTCTTAATCATTGTTGCAGCTCTAGCATTTATGAAATAGGGCACAGGTGTATAAGATATACATGTGTTGAAAGTCAAAGATAAGTCCAATACCTCGGACTTACTGTTTTCATGAATGGGTTTGAGTTTACATCAGTTATCAACGGTAGCTCAAGTACGCTATCAGATCGAGCCACGCCAAAAATCTATCAATAAAATTATTAATCAATGAAACAATAAACTAATATAACCGTATAATTACATCAGTATAAATTATATCGATTTTGATTAATGTAAGTGAATTGGCTTCTAAAATTATGGCACTATTTTGTATACCAAATTTCGGTAATCAAAATAAGTATGACGGTCCTGCGTATCAACATTGAAAATAGATTACTCAAAGTAAAATATTTTTATATTGGTGTACAACTTTATTGACATTATAATTTAACAAACCAATAAATTATTGCTGCCAGCTGAAGTTTAGCGAAATAGTTAATTTTAACTACTCGACATTTACATCTGCCTGTTTGAAAGACAATAAACCATATGCCATTAAAGTATCAATAGTTATCATATTACATTTTCATCAATCATAATCAATAGGTTAGCTACATATAGAAACGCTTTAAATTAATAGACACACTACGGAAAACGCTAATCTGTCCAAATCCCAGAGAATCCCTCACATTAAGAATTTTGAAAGGTTTTTAAAAATCACATATAAAATTTCACATAAACTAGGGTCTATTATGTATAAAGTATGGCATAATAACTGTTTTATTTACAAAGTAAATTCACAACTAGATATTAAGAGTTAGTAAGTATTTCTTATATCTTGTAGCGCATTTGACAATAATTCATAATTACCCGAATTTGTAGTATCAAACACGAATTTGTAGTATCAAAAACGAATTTTTAGTATGACATTGCAAAATGTGTGAGTAATGAAATCTTATACTCACATTAAGTTTTTATTTTCAGACGTTTACTGAGCACACAACTACAATCGTACTATACGTACGCGGGCTCCCTGACCACCCCAACATGTGATGAAATTGTGACATGGATCGTTATGGATCAACCTATAATTATTTCCGACACTCAGGTATGTGGTATAACAGAATATAAATTCCAGGAAAATCGCTGAATGGCATTTTCAGGATGATATTAACCCTAAAACCTATATAAAGCGGCCTCTTAATACATATAAGTAATTTCCTTTATTTCTCTTCGTCAGGCGGGATAAAGCTAATACAGGATTCGAAGACTTTTCTTCCTCTCATTGCATTTATTTATTATATGATCATAACGTCTAACTCTAGATTTTTGTATACCTACTGAAAATATTTAGATAAAAGATCTTTGAGAGTGTCTTATTGAAATACTCAATCCATCTAGTGTTTAAAATCAATACTGCTTTAAAGGAGGAAATGGAAATTATGAAGAATTAATAAACCACACTGTTTTAAAAGCCTGATGGGCTAATTCTGTAGACACATTTTATGTTGTACCAACTTGTAAACTAGGAATAAGTGCAAATAAACATTTTATTTTGCATAGTGCTTGTAAATAAATAGGTAAAAAGAAATTACTTTTGTGAGGGGCGACTTATTGGTGGCCTTAGATTCAAGCCTCATCATCATCATTCAGGATTTTATTGTATTTCTATCTTAAGTAATTCAATATAAGAATATCCTGATAAGGAATTCATTAAAAAAACATGCCATTTGGGTAAAGCTGTGGCATAATTAGTATTTAAAGATGTAAACTAACATTTGTCCATTAATCCCTAGTACAAGATAATAAGTAAAGTAGACATCGGCGGCATTAACAACTACCGAAGTCTTCAGCCGACGAACAACCGCCTGGTGTACAGATCCGTGGCCTCCTGCTCCGCCATCATCCTGCCAGGTCTTCTCAACATCTTCTCCGCGGCCGCAGTCCTGCTCTCCTGTGCCGTAGACGTGTTCTCGAAGACATTTAAAAAAGTATTATGCCCGATAATGAATTTGAAGAAGAAATTTATTGGTGTTGAAGCCAAGAATTGTGTCGTAGTTTCTTAAAAGACTGTTTTATTTTTGTTAAGGATTTTTGGGAAAGTATATTTATGAAGTCATACATCCTGGATCCTAGGAGCTCCAGAGCACAGAACATTAGACTCTGCCAGGTGATTTCATCGACCGATGGTATCGCCTTCAAGTATACGATAGAATTCTGACACTATCTGCAGTTAATATTTTTACTAAAAGCAATAATTTCAATAAAGCAATTATTACAGTAATTTCTCTTGAGCCCACGGCCCATTAAAATTGTACCTTATTATGTTAAAATTGTAAAACAAAACTTAAATCTCTTTATTAAGGTAGATGTTGGTATGTAGAAGTAGGTAGACGAGGTGGAAACCCCCACCGCTAAGTACCCCTAGGCAGTCTAGGCGGTCTCGGAAGCCGTAAGTCTCCCGTGATTGTTGGTACATATATATATGTTGTGGTATTTTTTGGAGTCAAAAATGTTTAGCCAAAAGTCTAGTCAAATGCTACATAATTTATTAATTAAACTTGTTAACCCTACCTTTTATAAATAAACGTATGCCTACAAGTACGATTGGATTGTACGAGGGATTCATTCACAGTTCACACACAAAAGTGGCGCCACGTTTCTTAATATTATGGTGACGTATTATACTTAACTATGTATATAAAATAGTTGTCAGTCAAAGCAATGCCGTAGTTGTAGTTGGCAATTAAATCCTTAGGAAATGTTAGATAAAAATGACTAACACCTTTAACAAGTGATTCCAACTTGGTTGTCTTGTCGCGCGTGTGACGTTTCTGGTGCTAAGGTATCAGTGACTGACATCGGGACTACGTTATGTATCGCTCGTATCGTAGCATGTAATCTACTTGTTAGTAAATATATATTTTTTAACGTGATAGGTGTGTTGTGTCTCCTTGTAGCGAGATAAGTTTATATTACATATCACAATGTGCCTCTCTCAGAAAAGTTTTGCTGAATCTAATTATCCCTAAGTAATGCATATTTTTTTTATAAATTGAGAAATAAATAGAGATTTCTGGCTATCTCTGGGTCAGCAAAGTTTTCTGAATGTAAAGTTGTGATCCCCGAGGCGAATGAACAGTTTCGTTACCACCGCCATGCATATACAAAAACCGTGAATGTACCTAGTCATGTTTCTAATATAGAAGCCTGTGGGTTCGTCGGTTTTTAGGAGCCTATTGCATCAATTTATTGTCGAGGTGGTAGTCTCCTTTCTGGGTTAAAAAGCGGACAGTTTATTTGACGTTAAAGCAACGAGGATGTTATTATAGTAGAGTAAAGTAATTCGTGTTTAGGAGGGTTTGTTATTTTGGTTATAAGAAAACAGTTTTCCCCTTTACATTATTATATTTAATTAGCTTTTTTTTAATTTGTTTTTAAGTGTTTTGAGTGTATTAGATTAAAATTAATATTTTGAGCTGTGCTAATAAATGTTCAATAAGATTTTTATAACCTTTAAGTGCCCAATAATAGATAATATTACGATAATAAATTCCAAAAATGCATCCGTACACTTTTGTTGGTGCAATAACATTTTTATTGCTTTTTGTGAAATATCTTTTCGGTTTGTTAATCGTTTTGATAAAGTTTATTTTTATCTAAATTTGTTCATAAAATAATTCAAATATATTATGGTATAGGTATCACTTTTATCATGCATAGTAAAAGGATATTAAAACATAGAAAAATAAAATTAAAAATCCATTTTCCTTGTGAACGTTAACATATTTTATTTAGGATTCAGGCATTTATGAAAAGTGGAATTTTGTCCAAATAGTAAAGACTCACACCGGTATTCATAAAAACTTATTGAGGCATATACCATAGTAGGGTTAATCTCTTTCTTTTAGCAACAAAAATGAATATAACTAGCTACTTAAAAGAGACAAAACCATTTAATTTAATTGTAGCTAAACTGTTCTTGATAACGGTCTCAATAAGTTTTCATGAACAAGGCCTTGTGGTTATATTCATTTATTAGTAGATAGTGTTTTCATGCGAATCCTTACTTTCTTGATTTTCTCTAAAATCTCTCTAGCTAGTTTCACGACTAGTTAAAATATACTAATAGGTTCATCATATTTTGTAAATAGTCCAATGAGGACCTCGTATATATTTCCCAATAAGTTTAAGTACTGCTCTCTTAATTTATGTGTTGTTAATAAAGTTTTAATTTTATTATTAGTTGAAATTTTTTAATATTTAAAGTGTTTAAAATAAACGTTACAAATTTTTTTTTTTTTTTATTTCATCGAAATTTTCAGCAGTTAGGATGTTCAGTTGAATTTCATGCACATTTCGTTTCAAAAGTCCACAGGTAGAATAGATATTTTATTATTACAAATTATCTACAATGAAGCAAACAAACTATTTCAACTCAACCACAAAAATTTAAACCCAAACTAAACTAAAGCGTAAACCCGAAACTAAACTTAGCCAAATATTTTAGCCATTTCCATTTCAAGCTTTCAACTTACTGAAATATTACAACTTAATATTAGAACTTTTTTATTTCATTCCCCCTTCTCCTTCCAGTATAGGACTTCACGAACAGGTAACAAAATGCATGCACATACTGTGGCTGATATACCAAACCGCACAAAAAAATTTGGTGATTCGTATATCTGTCTCACTATTAAAATGTGGAATGCTCTACCTGCTCGTGTGTTTCCTTCTTCCTATAATCTCGAGTCCTTTAAACGAAGCGTGTATAGGCATCTAAAGCCGGCATAATAGGTGCAATCAACGGTTACGTAGATCGTAATTGTTGGTTGCATTTGTTCTTGGACCTTCATACTGCTTTCCATCAGGTAGATGTGAAAAAAAAATCTAAGTAGGTATAAAAACTTGCGTAGGTACTTGGATAGCGTATCGTCTATTTCTATACCATTAGTTTTTGCTTCGTATTAACCTAACAAGTACTTAAGGAACCACCAATACCCTCACTTGTTTGGTGTTTCCGCATGTATTAATGTTTAGTTAAGAGGATCGTCTGATCAAAAAAATCCCATACAATTGCTACTTTTTGATCGCGACATTCATAGACTTTTTGATTTTGAAGGCGTAATAAATATAAAAACTACGCCATAAGCTTTTCTACGTAGAATGATACAAGGATTTATAGTTAGAGAGCTGTATGATTTACTGAGTATACTTTCCCCCGGGGTCAGGGAGGGGGGTGTATTAAAACCATTCAGTTCATGACGGTTCCGGAAACCGTCTTCTGGTTAGATATTTCGATGGATATAGCCCTCGACATACCTTCTGCCAAGTTTGACCCGCAAATGAGGTAAAGATCCAGAGTTATAATAAAAAAACTCGATTTCCGTCCATTGTGAGTAGGTAACACATGAGTGAGGTGACTGATCCGGAAACCGCAAAACCCTTTGGACTGTATTAAGGCTTACTAGAGCTATAAAAAAAATACTTCAACCAGACATGCACCTGCTACTTGGTATAGTTCATGCCCAGCAGACGGTTTCTTTACTGTCAGTAAATCATATGGGCAGCTCTCTATATTGAGATACTGTTTAAAAAAAATATTATTTGGGTCAGGAACCTTTTTATTCGACTGTACCTGTATATAGTAAGATGTGTAATATAAATAATCTATTCACAAAAGAGCAGAATAGAATCCTGCGCGTGATCTAAAGGATGTCCTCCACTTGAGCTCATTAGATAAGTGATCGCGCGAACTAGATTTAAACGTGTCGACAATTTAGCGATTAACTATTCGCATCGTTAGTTAAATCATGACAGCTAAGATTTGATAGGTTTCCTATTAGCTTAAAATACGAATTTCTGCCTTTCCAAAAAACTACCTTATTGCTATTATTCCCAGATATATCTACCCTACATAGCGCATCTCGCGAATTAAATTTTGCCTGTTAGTTATATTAAAGCTATTTGCAACATTAGGTGAGTCTACCCAATAAATATATATTTTTTAATAACAAAATAAAATAAAATTTATATTATACACATAATAAAATCAAATTTATTTGCTCCAAATCGCTGTCTATCGGCATGGTGCCCAATACGCTGGCAGCGTTTCCTCTCTGAATGAGAATACTGAGTTTCATAGTAAAAAAGCTGCCGGCTCTAATATTGTCACCAGAGGCTCTACCACGGGTTTGCGCATTGTAGCAACGTAACGTATTTGATTACGTAAACCCATGGTAGAACCTCAGAGATGTCTACAAGTTTCGGCGTAATTTTCTTTATAAAAATGCTCGACAACAAACGCCAAAAATATGTAATCATTGCAAATGTTTACATATTTTCGGGGCTTTATTATTTAAGTCTGTTCCGCCTCAGTGCTAGCTCTAACAGAGGTACCATGGAAGGGAGCTAAAGCATCCTAACATGTAGCATCCCATACAAGGGACTGATCCATCCTCCAAGATACCAAAGTCATTCCGTCTGGACGCTTGCCATCATCTCGACTCAAGCCATAACATCTCAGCTACAAAATCTTAGAAATTAAGATTGTGGCAAGCGTCCTGCAGATAAGACCATTGATGGCGCTGTGACGAAAGAATCGACCAGCACTTTTTATATAAATAACTTGTGCTGAGATGTGATACTACTACATAGTTTTCTTATGAAAGAGGTATCCTCCTATCACAGCGCGGTTACGAAATGGGCGGTTGATTTGACGATAAAGCAGCGAGGATATTAAAATATAGCCGTAATGCAAATTGGAATTTGTCGCTGCTCATTTCGTAACCACATCATCAAGACTATATAGGTATAGTACTATATAGGTATAGTGGGAGAGAATCAATATAGTTAAACATTATATAAATTTATTGATCGACCCCATTCATGGACTTTGTAGGCCTGCTTACCATCAGGAAGATACAAAGATACATGCCGTGGTCCAATAAAAAAAAATTTCAACATTCTAATCTTTGGAACTATCAGTTTGCCTACGGATCTGAATAGTCTAATTCTTGAGGAAGGTTAGATATAGGCTATTTAACATCACGCTGTAAGCAGAGTAAATTATTAAACGGCAGTCAAAAACGCGGGGGACAACTAGTAATTATATAATACATTCAATAAACGAAACGCATCTAGGTTATGCCATTCCATATGTTACCTTCTTGCGTGCATTTAGCATTCAGGAAATATATCTATAGGCTGGGTACGTTTGCCGCAGAACAGACAAACGTTGGAGCAAACAGACCCTAGAGTGGAGACCACGGTTTGGTGCTCGTAGTCCTGCGGCTAGATGGAGTGACGACCTGCGGAACGTGGCTGGCAGGTCTTGGATGCAAATTGAAATTAAAAGGCCTATGTCCAGCAGTGGACTGCAATAGGCTGATAATGATGATGATCTAAAGGTAACCGCATCATTAATTAAATTAGACATAAAAAGATAACCTTCTAATTAACTTTTCTTTTGGGTAACTACTATATATTGTAAAAACGGTATTCAGGCACCTAATATTAAAGGTCTAAAATAATTTAGTAAATATCAGAATGCAGTGCCTTTAGCTTAAATAAGGTGATAGCTCGTCTCTGAAGAATGAATCGATTGTCTTAACTCTCATTTTCAGTAAAGTTCAGGTAAACGAACTATATTATTTTAGTTTTTATTAAAATCAATTTAATATTACATTTTTTAGATCTATAATCATTCAATTTTTACTCTCTTCCCTTCACGAGGAAACATTTTTTTAAACTAAGTAGGTAGATAGGCAGTTTGCAAGTTTCAGAAATGTAGAGAAACCTACATTTCTGAAACTCGCATACGAATTATGTATTGGAAATGCTTCTAAGACTGAAAAACCGAAACACATAAATATTTTATTCATTTTCCATCATTCCTAATAAATGCTTTATAGACATTTGGATGTAAGCGCAAATGTCGTGCATGATGCATAGGTAGGCACTGATTTACGGAGAGACTGTTATACCTATTGGAAAAACGGCTTTCAGGCACTAGCTATAAGGTCTGATATGGTTTGGTGAGTAGTAGATTGCAGTAGTTTGATTGAAGTGATAGCTCGTGCCGACTCTGAAGGGGACTGAAACGATTATCTCCATTAGAACGAGATATGTCATGTCTGTGATACACCACTTATCTAATAGACGTCATAAGTGAACTTATCGTCTCTACATTAGTTATAGATTCAATTTAGAACTTTATTACTACTGGATTTAGGAATCATTTTGTATCAATTAGGTAGAGATAAATTAATTGATTGCTATCGATTCCGATTATTACCGGATCGGACTTCCCTTCATATTTCTTGAAGAAAAAAAAAGGCAATTTTGTTTGATCACAGAAAAACTGCTTCAAGCAGTGACAATTTTTGCTGAAACCTTTCTTGTTTTGCTGACTGTATAAAGAATTAGATTTATTTTCAATAGCATTCCGCAAATTCACCTGACGTTTTATTCAAAAAATTCTAGTCGAAAGCCCAGACCATGACAAATTGTACAGAAAAACGTACTAATATTTTTTTGCCATGGGTGGGAATCGATCCCTCCGGATACAACGCCAAAGACGCAACCACTGGTCTATGAAGGCGGTTAAATAATATTAGTATAGATGTCACTATTTAAATAATTAATTTCTAAACATATAATAAATAACCCAAGCAGTGCCATGTTGTATGGCATGTTTATATTAAATAATATACCTATATGTTTATGTATTAGTAATATGTGTGCCCTAATTTACATAAGTTTATTAAAATTTTAATTAAGCACCCGACTTCGACCAGAGTCTGATGCGGATTTTTCATACAAAAAGTCTTGACTGTTTCATCCCCCTAAACATTCATGGATTTTTATGAATTTTGGAGGATCATAATTATGATCGATATCTAGGCTACTACGTTTTCCCTTTTGTAAAGTTTGGTGCAGGAAAGAAAATATAAGCCCCAAAAATGTAAAAAAAAACCCAAAAAAATCCTCATATTAAAATAATTCCTATAAAATATTAAGACAGACATTTAAAAAAAGAAAAACGTACAGTCATCGTTTATTCTCTCTTTAATAAAATAAAACCATTTTTATTCAGATCCATTATGGTTCAGGGGTGGGAAACAGACTTGGCCCGAAAGTCGTTTCGCTGCCTGAATTGTAGGTAAAATCTCATACTGAGTGCAACGTGCTCTTTCTCTCATTGAGGGTCGGGGGGAAGGTTTACATACAAATGTATAGTGTAGATGTATAGATATCAAATAGTGTTGTATAGATATCAATGAGTGTGCGTGCGGGCTGAATGTGTGCTTAAATGATAACGTTACTGACTAAGCGTCATGCGCGGGGAGAGGTAATAACTAATTAAAAACTCATTGGTAAACACCGGGTTTGAACCAATAGTGACCAAAAAAAATAATTTATAAAAAAATCATACTTATAGATATGTTTATAGATGGGTTATTGAGTCTATTCAAAACATCGCGACGAGCTAGCCACTTGTTCGGTGTATACTCATACCATCGGCTACGACGAGGTGGGATTAAAACCCCTCCGCTGGGTACCCTGGGGCCGCCTAGGCGGTCTCGGGCGCCGTAAGGCACCCGTGATGATATGTATGTATGTATGTATGTTCCAAAGAAATAATAGGCTTGGAACTTAATAGTTCTAAATGCGAATTATATACAGGTTAAATTTTCAAGTGTGCCTTCAAGGCCTAATCCTAAACTACAAGGAATAGCGAAAAATGCTCAAAGGAGTCTCGGGGCCGATTTTGATAAAAACTAAAAAAATTGTACTCCTAGCCGAGAATCAAACCGGTGCAATAATACAGTTTTTTTTTTCAAATAATCGCTTTTAAAAATCAAATTTTGGTAAGTAATATCAAGCGTCAAACTAAAAGAATAAATTAAATAAATATCATCACGGGTGCCTTACGACGCCCGAGACCGCCTAGACGGTCTCAGGATACTCAGCGGAGGGGTTTTTAATTCCACCTCATCGTAGCTCGTCGCGATGTTTGGGTAGACTCAATAACCCATCTACAAACAGTTTCACAGGTTGGTATAGTGAAACTGGGACCGACAGCTTAACATGCTCTCCGAGGCCATATTTTTTAAGATTAAAAACTCATTGGTAAACGCCGAGTTTGAACCAATAGTGACCTAAAAATTTATTTTATTAAAAAAATATATACTTTACCTAAATAAGTAATTAATCAAATGGGTTAAAATAATGCTCTTAAAACTATAAATTACTTTAAACTTATGTTTTCAATGGGGATGGGCCCATTGAAAACATCAACATATATATATATTAAGTAAGATAAAGCGAATTTAGCTGTGTTGAAAATAATAACTATCATTTCGAACCATGAAGGTAAAAACCGTGCCCGTCCGCGCGGCGGGGCGCGTTTTTTTAGCTTCATGTTAGAACAGTTTATTAGTTAGGGCGGGCTTAAAAACATTAAGGCGCTCCTTACTAATAAACGTAGCACACGTAACACTTAGAACTGCAATACTAGCTATTTTTTTATAGCAAGCTATACTAAATTCGGTTGCGGCAATCGGTAGTTTTATTCTGTTGGTATCCAATTGGACTCCGTATCCTTAATGACTTATCTCTCCCTGCTTTCTTGTCTTCTTCATGCAAAGTTCTTCATCTAATTGACTCTATACCTACTTAAAAATAACCAATCGGTAAATTTAGACTCAGAATTTGTTGGAGTGATTTGATCACAGAACAAGAAGAGCCGATAGAAAAACATATCCAAAAAGCATGGGACACTCCAATTTTAGAAATAAAACATCAAATTTTTTAAAGTAAAATTCAGATATTAATGATAAAGCTTGTTTTTGTCAGCCTGCAATAAAAAATCCGGTGCATGGCGGCAAACCATTCCTACAACTAGGTCGGGCACTTTATTAGAAAGGGTAACATTCAGAATTTCAATTGGTCTTCGTTTGGGTCTTCCATGTGTTCCTCATATACCTATAAAAGTGGGGCCAACAGGTCGACACTCTAGGAAGACATGGTTTAATTAAGCTGTCAAAAGAGTGCTGGTTGATTTTCGCGCCATAACAGTATTAATGATATAATTAAACGAAGTTTAAACTTATCATCCATTCCATCAATTACAGAACCACCGGGTATTAGTAGATGCGATGGTAAGCAATCAAAAGGAAAATCACTACCACTTGTGTACCTATGCGACGTCATACATTTCGGTCAAATCCCTGGTTCAGCCGCGAGCATGGCTGAGTCACGTAAGCGGCTGAAGTGGACAGGGAAATAATACAAAATTATCATTTCGTAGCATTTGGGGAAGAAACTTTCGGAACCTTGGAAATCGAGACTCGCGGGTTTATCCGAGACCTCGGAAAACAAATGTTAAATTAAATGGAATGGAAAGTGGAGATCCCAAATGCTACGCATATTTAAAACAAAAATCAGCATTGCCATACAAAGAGGCAATGCTGCTAGCGTACTAGGTACCCTACCAAGTGGCGCCTCATACAGAGATTTTTCTTCATTGATTTCTTTTTAGTTTGGTTTTATTTTTCTAGGTTTATTTATTTTATATTTTATATATGTTTTATAAATAAATGACTTTATAATTTTAAATTCTAAATAATGTGACCCATGAAGGTAAAAACCGTGCCCGTCCGCGCGCCGCCCGGCGCGTTTTTTTAGCTTCATGATGTGACCTATATATTTGGGCTTAAGGTCTATTTCATAAACGTAACAAATGTAATTTTCATAGACAATTTATAATACACTAGCTATTGCTAAACGTGAAATGTAACCAGGCAGACACACAGACAAAATTAGTTTTGCATTTATAATATTAGAATGGATCGCTTAGTTTGGTTCATAGGTTCACAACAAAGGCGATAACGTTCACAAAGCCTGGGCGCATTCAGGGGGCAGTAGAAGACCCAGATATTAGGAAGCGTTGAGATGGCAGTTAAAAAAATATGTTCAGACCAAAAAAGAAAAAGAAACACGCTAATCACGAAATAATAAAGTAAAGTAAACTTTAATGTCATTATATGGAGAAGTAAAAATACTTCTCAATTTAATTAAGTATTTCATTGGTTTTCATAGAAACATTCTTCTTTAAACTTAAAAATAGGATAACCCTCCATCTTACGACTATAATATAAGATTACAGAATAATTACACGTTTAACTATAATTGTGGCAATATCTATTTTAGATTCACGGTACATGGTAAGTAAAAAAGAAAAGAAATCCCAAAGTGGGCGCATTAAAGTTCACAGTGCACAATTGACAAGTTTATAAAATAAAGGCCTCATTTTATAAACTGGCGTCTCAACATAGAGTTAACGAAACTGTAGGTATCCATTAGTAAGTTTTGTAGAATACGTACGTGGCGTAGGTATACAATAAATTTGCCACTGATTAATTAGCCCACACCACTTGGGTCATGTTTATATATTTATTAAATAAAACAACAATATTTAATAAACACCGGATGCATTCTTTAGTCGAAAACAAAACATTTGTTTATTGCGAAAGGAGGATAGTGGTGGAATGAACATGATTTTATTGTTAATTTTGATTTCATCATTTTTCAATAAACCCATTTTTACAAATGATATACGACTATATGATCCTGAACAAAACCAGGAAAATAAAGGTGAGTTCTTTTATAAAGTATACAGTTTCTTGTTATAAAGTACAGTTTAAGGTAAGTTTTACTTCTTTCAGACAATTCTTCGGTTATTATTTTTAGTTTATTTGTTGATATTCTTGTAATTCGTTGTATTGCAGACTTTTGTAGTACCTGAATATACCTAAACAAGTGATAAAACTCGCACGGGAGGATTTCGATCTTGTTTTTTCTTGTTAGCAACCATTTACTATTCAGTAATCATATAATTTTCGTGCCATATTTGGGTAATTCTCTTAGGTTATACCAATTTTTTATGAAAAACTTCGGAGATAAGGAGCATACTGCTTCCTTTGAATATAACACGACTCTTTTTTTTATGCAACTTACTCTATTATGATTTTTTCTTCAAGGTAATATTTTGCCTAGAAGAAATCTTTGTACCGAAGGTGGCACCGTGCAGTCTCCAATAGATATCATAGTCAGGGATGCCCCAGTAGACTTCCACAACAAGTTTATTTCTGGCAGACTGAACCTTCTGGGATACTCCAAAGTCCTCATGACCGTCATAAACACTGGACTAATGGGTTAGTAGTAAGTAGGTATAGAAGTAAGTATCGTGCAACTAAAATTGCTGTTAAAATTGTTGTTATTAATGCTACTTAGATTAAAGAATTCATACAAAAAGCATATAATGCAGATACATATTGTTTGGGCCATTTTTGTTAATTTCACTAAGGTGAGGGTAGTTGTGCTTTACCTCATAGATACAATGCGTGTGCAGCGTCAGTCACCACCGGACCGCGGGCGAGTAAAGAAGTCTTTATACCTATCTGTGAAAATCGATTCAACAGTTTCGGCGGGAATATAACTGCGGCTCTATTGTGAACCCTGATAACTATTTATGTGTATCTTGTGAGCATTATCAAGAAAATTAAGTTGGTTAAAAAGGTGACCGGTCAACCAAAACGGACAATTATATGTGGCTAAGGGTAGCTACATATTAACCTCGGCAGACATCTCCAATTAGGGATCCGGTGGTTTGATTCCTAGCCCAAGCGGTGTATTTAGAGGTAAGTGCGGCTTCCTTACCTTTTTTGGAATTTTCGAATATTGGCCAGAAACACCCCATACAAAATACAGTCCGCTCTTTATCGGAGCACAAATGTGTGTAAAAACCGCACGCATTTAATGCTAGACCACACACACTATGTCCAGTGAAAATACTCTTGTTATTTCTCTACAATTGTTCGACCAGCTATTGCCATTTTAAAACATTATAACTTTGGATATCATTGTATGGATATAAAATTCAGATTAAGACATAATTATCCATACAAAAGATCTGAAATTTTGTCATTGATATACAGATTATTTAATAGAATAAAGCTTTAAAATTATTACATTTCGCAAACATTTATAACTTTGGATATCATTGTATGGATATACAATGGATATCATTGTATGGATATACATTGGATATCATTGTATGGATATACATTGTATGGATATACAAAACATTATAACTTTGGATATCATTGTATGGATATACATTGGATATCATCGTATGGATATACATTGTATGGATATACAAAACATTATAACTTTGGATATCATTGTATGGATATAAAATTCAGATTAAGACATAATTATCCATACAAAAGATCTGAAATTTTGTCTTTGATATACAGATTATTTAATAGAATAAAGCTTTAAAATTATTACATTTCGCAAACATTTATAACTTTGGATATCATTGTATGGATATACATTGGATATCATTGTATGGATATACAAAACATTATAACTTTGGATATCATTGTATGGATATAAAATTCAGATTAAGACATAATTATCCATACAAAAGATCTAACATTTTATATTTGATATACAGATTATTTAATAGAATAAAGCTTTAAAATGATTACATTTCGCAAACATTTAGCCTGGCAGTACTCCACTTTTGTCTTATCTGATGATAATCAGACATACAAAGTCCTTGTATAAGGTCGATTAATACATTGTTGTTTAACAGCATTGATCGCCCCCACTATACCGACTTAAAGATGCAGTTACGAAATTGAATAAAATTCCAGCACACTTTAGATGTGACGGTTCTCGAAGTATTCATCCGTTGGTTTTCGGGGGACCTCTCCATCAAGAGTACCGCCTGGAACAGATGCACTTCCATCGGCACTCTGAACATACTATCAATGGAAAAAGGTATGATGAACTGGATAATGTATGTGTGTCTTAACACTAAAACATATTTTAAAACACGGAATAATAATTAGATATTTATCTATATATTGTGTTTTTGTGTATTAGATCATATATCTCAATAGATTACACGCTACTTATCAAAATCCTTAATTTAACAATTTGCATAGGATCTACCTACAGATAGATTTCGCCAAATCTAAGCTTGTGGGTGAAATCGCTGTGAGCGCTGTCAGAATGACATTTATCTAGAAACATGTTTTCAAGGAAAGTAATAAAATTCCTTAAATAATTATTAAGTAGATAGTTAAAAGTGTTGTGTTCTCATTTATTTTAATATTAATGTAAACAACTATACAAAATACATTAAAATTCATTATTTTTTTATGGCGTTTTATTTGACATTCAAACAGAGTGAGAGGAGCATATGTTTTAGTTGCGAGATAGAGGGAGATACAAGTGATATTCTTGTGAGCGCGCTTAATCACTGGTCCGATTCATTATCAAGCTAATAGCGCCGTGAGCGGTCTCATCGCGCTTTTTGAATCGGACCGGTGATTATGAACGTCAGCGCTGACAGCGGTGTCATCTCCATTCGGACCGTGAGGTAAGATGTTGCCAATGCGCATGTAGGGGGAAGCAGGTAGGATTCGTACAGCAGTCATATCTATACTATTGAACATATTGGCGCGTTAGTAATTGTGTGTGTAAATGGCTAACAGCTGAGCATTGTGGCAGTGCAATAGTCAGCTTCGTTGGAACAAGTCGAAGCGTGTTTTCGCACTGCCTAAGCAATTTTACGACTCATCTTTAAAAACATTAATATGTAATAAGTTTTTCTCATATTCATATAGTATTTTATAATAGCTTTTGAATAAGTGCTTTAAATAAATATGTAAGCATTAACTTTGAGATTACTTCAACCGTTATTTTTATTTAGAATTTATTTTTCGGTTGGGGTACCTTCGTACAGTTATGGGTGCGGTGGATTCGTATTCCCTAATCAAAGATGAAATATCAGAGGTGTTTTCGATCCCCAAATATGCTTCTACAGCTAAAATTGGTCAAAAAAAGATCTTACTGTGTATGTACAATGTGCAATAGAAGATCCGTTGTGTGTGATTATGGAATGTTACCCTAATAGTAAATATTAATGTTGAATTTATTTTTAACAGTTTTACAAAACAATGTACTTTTAATTAGTACTACTTTTAGTTTCACTATACCAACTTGTAAAACTGTTTATAGATGAGTTATTGAGTCTATTCAAAACATCGCGATGAGCTAGCCACTTGTTCGGTGTAGACTCATACCATCGGCTACGGCGAGGTGGGATTAAAACCCCTCCGCTGGGTACCCTGGGGCCGTCTAGGCGGTCTCGGGCGCCGT
Organism: Monopis laevigella; assembly: GCA_947458855.1. Classification (NCBI taxonomy): domain Eukaryota; kingdom Metazoa; phylum Arthropoda; class Insecta; order Lepidoptera; family Tineidae; genus Monopis; species Monopis laevigella. The sequence goes on from OX381588.1 coordinate 22,089,227, forward strand.
AAGGCACCCGTGAAAATATGTATGTATATATTTTTAGTAGGTTTTATGTTAATTTTGATCTCAATAAATGTTTAATTGCCAATCACTATGTACAAAGCTACCCCGCACGTGGTACGTATTTCGTACGATTTCAATTTTTTTGGGAAATTCAACATAAGTTTGCCACGTTATTTATATTAATTAACATTGAACTATATTATTATTATAGCCAGATATAAAGGTAATTCAGCATCATTAAAATTATTTTAAAATAGCAATTAATTTTACTTTTACATGACTTAGTGTAAAAAAGGTACGAATCCTACCTGCTCTCCCCTACACCGCTAATCATGTCTAAAAATCTCGCAATGTTTTTGCATTACCGACATCCCGGATGCAATCGCACAATTGGTGCACTCTCAGCGGCATCCTGGCCGAGATTGAATTTGACACGCGACACTGCAAATTATATAATAAGAGCTATGAAATTGAAAGAAGGGGAACATTAGAATTGCTCTAAGAAGACGATGTGCTAGAGAATTGGCATGAAAGCTTACTTAGATGGGTTATCGTCTATAGAATATTTGAAGTGTTACCCCCAATATAGATCCTATATTGATAGCCTTTTCATACAACAGGCTAAAACAGTTTTTAGAATTTCTTTGTGATTTTCTTTACATGAATATAGATAATAAATGCTGTAATTCCGCCTATTATATTATTATTTTATTAGAGCACGCACTTGACTATGAATTTAGATTTTCTATACCTTGATCGATGTGCAGATACCCCATGGAGATTCACATGATCCACGTACGCAGTGATTTGACTATCGAAGAAGCCCTACTGGTGTCGGATGGTCTAGCAATATTTGCAATTTTTTGTGATGTAAGTATACGTATTTCAAATCGCGATGCTGCCGCCAAAGAGTATAAACAAACATTAATTAAATTCCCTTTTTAGGTAGATCTAGAAGTTGAAGATGCTGCATCAGTAAGAGAAGTGGTGCCACTTGTCCTCATGTTGCGGAACTCTAGCCAAATCACTAGTGGGGTTATTTTAGATTTGTGGTAAGTCTCTTGTTATGTCAGATTAAAGTTTTTACACAAATAAACCAGAAAATAATAGACAAGGATTATTTTTAAGAACGTGTAGGTAAAACAAACTTGGATAACAAATTGGTTGCCACCCAATAACCCGGTTTCCGAAAATGCTACAACACTATAGACCACATCATATACAGAAGACCGAATAGTATATCTTGCCCCTATACTTAGCGTTTGTGGACTATGAGAAAGCTTTCGATTCTGTGGAGACATGGACAGTGCTTGAATCTCTCCAGCGATGCCGCATTGATTATCGGTATATCGAAATGTTGAAGTGCCTGTACAATAATGCAACAATATCGGTCCGGATACAGTAGCAGAGTTGGAAGGCGATCAATTTGAAAAGAGGAATAAGACAGGGAGATGTCATACATCCGAAACTGTTTACTATCTTATTGGAAAACGTCTTCAAACTTCTGGAATGGCAAGGATTCGGCATCACTATTAATGGCGAGTACACGACTCATCTTTGATTTGCCGACGATGTTGTGGTCTTGGCAAAAATTGATGGAAATAGATCTCAGCACAATGTTTGAAGGCCTCAATCGAGTTTCCCAACAGGTGGGTTTTAGACAAGACAAAGGTAATGTGCAATGTCCATACTGTACCCACCCCAGTATCAGTTGGGAATACGGTTCTAGAAGTTGTTGACTCGTATAGATACCCGTAGTATACTCTAGGATTTTCTGTATCTGCCCCAACTACAATCCTGGCTACGCCCTTGCACTACACTCAGCACTAAATTTGATTCCAAATATAGAAACTTCAAAGGTCAATAATTTCAAAGGTATTGTACCTGTACACATTGACCTTTATTGGATATTTGGGGCGTAGACATAGTCTGTTAGGTTGGTCACCTCGGTGGCACCTTTGCAGGGCAGATAACGATTGACAGGTGAATGAAACCAGCTAACCACCTAGTCTTTCACTAGTTGCTTATGTGGTGTGTTTTCGGTTTGGTTTCTATTTATTTTTATGTTTGTATGGGCGGAATGACGGCCTAACCAAGCGCACACTTAGACCTTATACTAAATAGTTTTTTTTTACTATGTACTTATATTGTTGGTTTCAGGAATCTTCTGCCAAAGAATATAGACTCTTACCTGTCATACTCGGGATCTTTGACGTCACCGACTTGTGACGAAGCTGTCATCTGGATTGTGTTCGATACACCACTCTCAATCACCGAGTCACAGGTCAGCGACATTTACAGTTTTCGTCACCTATTTCATAACCACATCGTTTAGCAGGCATAGTGGGAGCGGCCAATGCTGTTGTCGAGCATTGGTAGCTCCCACTCACAGACCTAGTATCTTGCAGACCTACTGTCTATGCTCTTACTATGAACATATGTATTAATCAAGCTCGCCCATTCGTGGACTCTGCAGATCTGCTTACCATCAGGTAAATACTTCACAAGCCACATTAACGATATTATGATTTTTAATTCTGATAGATCGCCGTTGTAATTTGATATGTCATAGCTCGTATTATAATGCAGAAAAGGTATGACAGTTCCAATCACATGCTAAGACAATAGCGAACTCTTCATAATTAGGCCACGGATCATGCTTAAATCATATTTAATTAAACCGGATGCTTATCATAGGTATTCCTAATACGATTGCAGAGTATGAAGAATATCACACATTGACAGTCATTGTCTTGATATTCTTCCTACTCTGCAATTCATTACTCATCTCTGTTACTCGCGCCCTAATTTACCACCAATTCGTTTGCACTTGTTTGAAATTGACGAGCCAGCGATTTAGCAGTATATGTAATTCTATACACGAGTAACACAGATAAGTAGTACTTAGTGTGGAGTCATTATACGAAATCCTTCTGTACATTACTTGTAACTTTACATACACTTATGCTTTATCCAGCTACTTGCTTGTTGCAGTATAAACATTTAAGTGAGCTGGATACATTGTCAACACCAAGGAGCCTGCAGCCTCTTAACAAGCACCGGGTCTATCGCCCATACGTCCCTAACTTCAGGAAACCCGCCATTTTTAAAATGGCCGAAGACGTTTACGAATACTTGAAAGATATTTACGCAAATCTTACCATGAATTTGTGAAAAATAAATTGTTTATTGGATAAATTCTTTATATTTTTTATTAATAAGAGCCAGATGGTCCTGGTGGTAAGCAGACCTCTATAACCTTTATTGGCAGGGACGACTAAAATAACGTTATTTAATAACGGTAGATATTATAAACATCCAATCTGCGGACATAGTACCGCATTTATACATGGTGAATTTGAATGGGTGTACTTTGGGCTAATATGATGTTCTACTGATCAATACGAACAACTTTTCCCATGGAACCATGTGTCGCAAATGAAAAAAAAAATTGCCTTCTCCATACAAACTAGTAAAGTTAAAATGACCAATTTGTATGGGGAAGCCATTTTTTTTTTCATTTGCGACACATGGTTCCATGGGAAAAGTTGTTAGTATTGACCAGTAGAACATCATATTAGCCCAAAGTACACCCATTCAAATTCACCCTGTATAATTCAAATGTACAAAGGTATTAAAATCTATAAATACACACAGGACTTATTATTTAACCCCTGAAGACGTCGCGCCGCTACAGTTATGTATATAAAATATTTGATTGCTCAAAAACTACTGAACTGATTCTATTTGAAATTCTTTCATTAATAGGAAGCTACATGGACTATATTTTATTTTCGCTCTGATGTCTTTTAAATTAAAAACGACGGGTGTATCCCGGGCTCGGTTGGTTTGTAATATAGGGTTTTTCTATTAGGCTTATAAAATAGGTTCTTATTAAAACGATTAAATAATAATAAATTAACATAATTTATTAAACAATAACAATTGTTACAAACTTTCAGCACGCATCTTCATTACACTTTTCACAATAAAAATAATTTGTTAGAAAAAAATACACCCTGATACAAGATAAGTATAAGAGTAGGTAATGACATTTTAAATTTAAAAAAAAAATGATAGTAAAACAGAAATACTACTCAAATGGTAGTAAAGTAAATATGTTTAGTTTTCTACAGAATTCTAGTTTTCACGTTCGGTTTATTAATTTATTTGTTATTATCATTAAATAACTATTACATAAAATCATATTTAAATTGTGTAATGACAAGAAAGAACAACTCAAGGCAGACAATAAAACAATCACAACTTAATTGTCAACATAAAATGTACAATAAATTATATAGTAAGGCTGGTCGCTATACAAATATTTTTACCAACATGTTATTGTGTTGTTAATACATTAATTATGTCCGTATAAACGAACAATTAGCAACAGTGCTCAACATAAAAAAAATAACGCAAATAAATAAGTATCAAACTCAGATACAATATTATGTGCCGGTAGATGGCGCCACCTAATAAAATAATTAGTAAAAATGTTGGTCAAAGTATTTGTCAATGTTGTTGTCCCAGGCTTAAATTATATTATGAGGTTTAATAATAAAAAAAAAAATATGTTTATTATGGACAATAATTTAAGGAATGATGAATGTAAAGTGTATATAGATGGGCACCAATTTTTATATATATTGTTAATTTAGGGCATGTTATAATTTGGGGAGTGTATAACTTTGACGAATTGTAAGTAAAAATAATCCATATTAATTCTTGAGAGATGTTTAGGTAAAAATATAAGTAGAGACTGACCAGTAAAATAAAAACACCGCCATATTGCGGATAACAATGGAACTAATTTATTTTACATACAATACAACTAGCATTTAAGGTTATTTCAGCCGACTGTACTGTCATTAAAACGTGCTTTTAATATAATGAATTCCAATATTGACAAAATAATTAAAAAATGCACTTTATAAATTTTATTATTGTAAGTAAGAAGAGAAGTTCGTTTGTATGGCAGCACTGTCGACTGCAAATACCTTAATGTAACGTCTTGTCGATTGAGGCCCAGTGATTGGGGTTTTATTTAACTAGTCAGGCTATAGTTTACAATTAATTATTCAATCTCATATATTAGTAAGTAAGTATCTCATATATTGGTAAGGTATTATTTATTTACACGTCATATATTCAGACAGTAAGTACAGGCAAAATATACCAAATTGAATATGACATAATTTACCAGAACCATTAGTTTAAAACTAATATAGGATACCATTCATACTCATTCTTTCTAAATACATTTTTTTTAATTTACCTAGCTTAATTATTAATAAAATAAAAATTATATTTAAAATTGTTTAAATCCAAGCCTTATGAGAGTCTTCTTTTATTAGTTAAATCCCCAATCAAAAACTATAAAACAATACTCACTCACCGTTTCTATATCCTACAAGGCGTTCGTTTAAATAAAGCATTTTATTCATACAGTTTGAAGCGTTGTTCATCATCTACAATCTGTCTTACGTATTTGGTCAAACCGATAATGCTTCGTAGATTATAGAAACCGGCCTTTAGTAAAGTTTATGAATAAGGTAACTAATGTTGTAAGGATTACTAAATCCTTTCTTAGAGAAACATCACAATTACAAAAATGTTTGTACAATCGAGACCTAAAGACACAGAAACTGTAAAAGCCTGGATTGCTTATGTTAACAATTACTATAATCCATAGTTGCTTGAAAAGTAGTAATAGTAATATTGTCAGAAAAAAAAAATTAGAAGCATAAACAAATAAAATTCTGTTGCATTATACAATATAATAAGTTATTACTTATTATATTGTATAATAGTACTAGTATAATAGTACTAGTAATGTTAAAATGACCAATTTGTATGGGGAAGCCAAAAAAATTTTTCATTTGCGACACATGGTTCCATGGGAAAAGTTGTTCGATTTGATTAGCAGAACCTCATATTAGCCCAAAGTACATCCTTTCAAATTCACCCTGTATAATGTATTTTCCCCTACATACATATACTGACAAATATGTACAAAGTAAGAAGCCGGGTAATCAGCGCTCTTGTCCGAATAGTCGCCGACTATTATATACGACTATTATTATATACTTATTCAAGATGTATATGATTTCTGGCAATTAAATATATAATGATTACAATTGAAAATTATTTAGCGACATCCTCAATAACGCCTGATTCAATTAAATATATTCCTTTCCTTCCTATATTTCAATTAATGTATTTGTTAACTTAATACAATCCATTTTAAAGCCGCGTTCCAAAAGTAAATATTAATGCGAGAATGACAAAGATAAAACAAGTAGAAGTGCCTTAAAAATCTCTGTCGATAAAACTATAACCATTGATTTAGAAAATAAAATCACCGCTAATAAGAACGCTAATATGTAAAACCTTTTTACAATACAATTTGGCATATTTAATAAAAAAAAAACTTTTTAATTAACGCCGAGTAAGCGTAAAATTCGTGAAACCAAGAATAATATATGGAATCGCCATAATGCCTAAAATCGTATATAAAACGAAATGTCAAACGTGGTCGTTGACGCCATATTGTGTTCTCAGTTCAACCAATAAACGCTCAGTGATTGCTTATAATAATTTTAATTCACACTTTTTGTTTTGAGTTTGTATGGCGGCGGCCATCTTCTGTTCTCACGTTTGGAACGCCGATTTTAGGCATTAGGGTCGCTCCCTATATATATCTCCATGGTAAAATAGCAATCAGACTCAACATATGCCCCGCGCATATGGCACTTCCACCATGTTTTATTTTAACCGTGACTCTGCCAAATAAAAAGAGGGAGACAACTATAGTTGTTACTGTATTAATATCTCGCTCTTTTTTCCCAGAGTAAATTAATTTTACTTTTGGAACCCAACCTGAAAAGGCACGTTGATACAATATACCTTAACTTCATAATTACAATATATATATATATATATATTAATGTCTCTGTGTCCAAGAACGAAGCTATAATATAATACAGTGTGCAGGTCTCTGTCTACCTCTATAGTAAAGTAACATACCCTATTTTATGCCAACAATTTCCTTTAATCTCTGTTCAATGTATTGTACTCTGGTTATTAACTTGTCCCGGGGATTAAAGTTGGAGTAAGGAATTTGTAATACTTTGAAACCCTGAAAACAAAAAAAAATACAGACCAATTATAATAAATTTCTTACTCCATAATCTTTTTAGGTTCTATAGATTCGCTTAGCCGATCATACAGATAATAATCTGTGCAACCTATATTACTTACAATTTTCACTCTCCTAAAGGTTAGCTGATAGATAATGCCTAAGGCATTAAGCTCGCCTTTGTACAAACCTTCTTATTGCAATAAAGATTTTTTTTTAAATAAATACAGATCCAAAAAAAAGACGTAGTCATGTTTCGGTTTTAGTCTGTGGATTTTTAGGAGACTACTGCATCGATTTCTTGTCAAGGTAGCCTCCTTTCAGGGTGCGGTTACGAAACCGGGCGATTGATTTAATGATAAAACAGCGAGGATATTAAAATAGACTCGTATTGCAAATACATCTTTGTCGCCGCCCATTGCGTTATCGTCGGCACAGTGGGAGCGATCAATATTGTTAAATTACAATGTATTGATCAACCCCATTCATGAACTTTATATGTCTGCTCACCATATGGTAAAAAGAAGAAGTTACAAAGACACAAGCCGTGCTACTATATATAAAACTAGCTGTGCTCGCGACTTCGTCCGCGTGGAATAGTTATTTTTTTTATCATATAAACTTTCATCCCCTATTTTATCCCCTTGGGGGTAGATTTATCAAAATCCTTTCTTAGCGGATGCCTACGTCATAACATCTACCTGCATGCCAAATTTCAGCCCGATCCGTCTAGTGGTTTGGGCTGTGCGTTGATAGATCACTATGTCAGTCAGTCACCTTTGAGTTATATATATTTAGATTATTCTTTAATACATATTTTTTGTGTATCTTGAACCGTTTTCACGGCGCACGCAACGGAAGGCTTCAAAGATGAAATAATTTCTCCCGTTTTTTACACATTTACTAATATATCTTTGCTCCTATTGGTCGTAGCGTGATGTTATATAGCCTATAGCCTTCCTAGATAACTGGACTATCCAACACAAAAAGAATTATTCAATTCAAACCAGTAGTTTCGGAGATTAGCGCGTTCAAACAAACAAACAAACAAACAAACAAACAAACAAACTCTTCAGCTTTATAATATTAGTATAGATGAAAAATAAAAGCGTCTGCGCTTGTGAAGTTTGATCGATTGACCTGTGCATAGAGGTGAGTAAAGAAGAGAGCACAGCGAGATAACGATAATTCATACAAAACCTGAACAGCTATAAAATAGAAATCGTCTGGTAAACGTGAGAATAAAAAATGGCCGCCTACAGCACTTTTAATTTTTAGAACAAAATATAAAGGTATATTCATTGCCGCCATACTCTTTTCTCACTTTTTCTATTAGTTTTGTATGGCAAGGCGGCCATCTTATGTTCTTATTATGATTGGAAATTATGATTTTAGGCCTTAGGGTACTTCCAGGCGCGTGGAATAGAGATGTCTTAACGCTTATTGTTTAACTATAAAATAATATTTACCTTAAGTTCCAATAATCTAGTGTATAACTTAAAGATGCCCAAAGGTTCCGGTGTTTTCCGACAGAGGTCGTGGTAGTCAAGTCCCAAAACTGCTATGTGGAATACACTGTAAATACAAAACACGTGTGTGAACTCGTGAACAAAATTACCTTCCATATATGGCTCTAACAAAGCCCTTAAAGATAAATACCACCACGGGTTCCTTTTTGGCTCCCGAGACCCGTTTAAACGACCTCGGGGTACCCAGCGGAGGGATTAAACCGTCCTCATTTCGCCGACGTTATTCGGAGGCAACACCTAACAAGTGGCGAGCTTGTTGCGGTGTTTATGATGGTATAGCCTCGTTGTATAAAGCGGCCACCCTGGTCAAGCCTTATTGTCATCTGCTTAACCTTGTTATCAGTTGCGCAGGGACTAAACCACTAGGCTGGGGCCGCTTTTATTATTTACAAAGCTCTTACATTATAAACTAATCTGACAACTTGATATGGTGGTAATTTTTACGATAGTTCGCTCATGTAGATTAGTCAAAAATTACAACTACGTTAGAAGGAACAATTGCTGTATTTTATTGTGAATATTATACTACTTACAAATACTTGCAAATATTAACTTTAGAATCTACTTATTTTGGATCACAAAGTTAATCTAGTATTCATTTATTTTGTTTTTTTACATACATGTGGTCTACTTCATGGTTGCGCCCTTGGCGGTTGTACCCGAAATCCGGAGGTCGTGAGTTCGATTCCCACGCTACATTGCCCTAGTTTCCAGAGAGTTTATCTAATTAATCTTTGATCAAAGGAGTACGGTCATTCTGGGCCCAACCGTAAAAGCTTAGCGTTCACAAACAACAGTTTTCTTACTTAATAATAGATAATTTAAGCATTATTTTCAAGTATTCAAAATAATTTTAGAAGTTCTGACAACTTTTGTTACGTGCTGATTCTTCTGCCTTTTCTTTGTATATTTGTCTAACTATGCAGAAAAAAAAAATGCTTTATACATAAAAAAATATTATTTTTGCTTATCTGGATTGAGATTTAACAAAATAAAGAGAGATTCACATTATATCGAAAGAAAAAGATAAGGCCGTATAGTATTGAATGCCCTTTGTCCATTTATCGCATGAACAGAATAAAAATAAAATAAAAATCTAGCGACGATAGGCCGATGGACTTGCATCCAGTGCTATGTTAAAATAAATAATTTAAAAAAAAGAGCGACGATATACCATCCACGGATTATATAATATTATTCTGTCAATGCTGCAGCACAGGGAAACACTACTAATAATTTTGCGGATTAATAATTCGCGGACCGAAATTGTTCGCTATACTAACCTAATAACTAGTCATAACATAACCTCAAATTGAAATTAAAATGAAAATAGCTTTTTCTCCCAACTTCTCGAACTTCGATGTAATTAACAATTTTATTATATGTATTTTCCTCTATCGAACTGTATGGGTTTAATTTTTGGACGCGGCTTCTAAGCCTGGGTCTGAAAATACATGGGCTATGACCGTTCTTCTTTGCTAATAAAAATAATCAAAGTGACGTTACATCATAATAAAATAATTATTAATTCGTTCATACGAACCGTTTCTTTTTAGTAGTCCTTTGGTTCGCAATGTTAAAAAACGTACACAAATAAATTATTAATAAAAAAACATTTGGATCACAAAAACCGTATAAACGGGCTCCGGGTAACCCGAGAACATAAGTTTTATCTCTCGTTTTAGCTTTCCTATTATACGTGGTGGCCGAGTTGGTTAGACCTTGGACTTAAAAACACAAAGGTCCCTGGTTCGAATTCCGGTGTGTACCAATGAGTTTTTAATTAAAAAATTTTTTCAAAAGTTTGACAACACCACTATAGTGCCTCGGAGAGCACGTTAAGCTGTCGGTCCCGGTTTCACTATACCAACTTGTGAAACTGTTTATAGATGGGTTATTGAGTCTATTCAAAACATCGGTGTAGACTCATACCATCGGCTACGACGAGGTAGGATTAAAACCCTTCCGCTGGGTACCCTGGGGCCGTCTAGGCGGTCACGGGCGCCGTAAGACACCCGTGAAGATATATATATATATATTATACTAAAGTAGAACTTTTATCCGATGCACTGAAATGACGTGATTAAACCAATCTATACTAATGTTATAAAGCTGAATAGTTTGTTTGGTTGAACGCGCTAATCAGGAACTATTGGATTGAATTGAAAAAATAATTTAGTGGTGGATAGCCCATTTATCGAGGACGGCTATAGGCTACATAACTTCACGCCACGACCAATAGGAGCGGGGTAACAACGAAAAATGATGTAAAAACGAGGAAAAATATTCCATTTGAGAGCGTACACCGTTTATGGTTAAAGTTACGCAAACGAAGTTTTTTTTTTATAGGAGTTCGGCATGTGACCCCACATCTACCTGATCGAGAGCAGTATGCAGGTCCAAGAATGAATACAGCCAGCTCTTGGAACTGTGTTGAAGAGCTGGTTTCATCCATTATGCCGGCTTAAGATTATTCTCTTAAGCCGGCTCTTATTCGGCCTATTCACGCTTCGTTTAAAGGACTCAAGGTTATAGGATGAAGGAAACACGCAAATTAAATAAAAAGCTAAATAATAAGTTGCGTATAAATAGAGTATAATTACATATTTTTAAACCACTATTGATCTAGCTATATATCTATACAAATCTATACTAATATTATAAAGAGGAAAGATTTGTATTTTTGTATTTTTGTATGTTTGTAATGAATAAACTCAAAAACTACTGGACCGATTGCAATAATTTTTTCACCATTAGAAAGCTGCATTATTCAGAAGTAACATAGGCTATATAATATCACGCTAGGTCCTATAGTTGTGGAGCAGTAACCAAAAATGTTTTAAAAACGGGGGGAAAGTATCGTTTCTGAGGCCTTCCGTGGCGTGCGCTGAGCATATAGTTAAAGTTATACAAAAATGCTCTATGGATGAATTGTTCATCTTAAGTCCCCCCGTGCGAAGCCGGGACGGGCCGCTAGTTATATATATTCAGGGAGTCGAGGTAATATGGGGAAAATCCTGGCGCTTTAATGAAATGAAATTGTTTATTTTGCCAAAAACACGGTACAATAGATGTTATAAAGCATTTATTGGTGTGCAATAAGTGCCAGGACTGTTGACACAGTACAATATGTGTACTTTTAGTGTATTCGTACTATGCTATCGATCGTTTTTTAATCCGTGACGTGGCGTTTATTTTGTTGATAAATGTTAATTTTTTTCATACAATTTAGCAATGGACTTCTGACGATAAAAAAAAATTGAAAATAGAGCTTAAAATAAGAAATTAATTAAATAAACTTTTTTAATAAAAAACTGGTTTTTGAAATGTTAATATTTTAAATCTGTAATCTAAAAAGTCTGCGTGACGTCATCATAAAAATTAATAACTAATATATATTTTTTTATGAATCTAGCAGAATGGTAATAATAAATAGTATTATTTTAAAATTTTATTGCTATTCTTATATATAGGCGTTTAGAGAGAGTTTCAAGAAACACGTATACCACTCGAAACTGTAGAGTATTATCGGACCCAATTGTTTACTTCGCGTTGCGGTAACTCGCGGTAACCAATAGAAACGCTTGCTTGTGACATTGATGTGTCAACTTCGCATTAAACTTTTTTTATAAAAGCAAGCTGTTTTTTGCCATCGTGATAATGACGTATACCAAAAACAAAATAGTTTTTTTAATCTCATAAAAACAAAATTAGTTTGTTATTTTTGGGCTATATTTTCTAAAACATTTATTTTGTATTTTAATTTTTCTCCGAAGCCTATTTAAGAGTAGGTATTAACATCTCATTTTGTGGTTTAAGCTGTGGTGTCCTCTAATTTTCTATCGAAAGTTCCGCACCCTAAGCATATTTCACTCTCTTAAAGGTTAGCTGGTAGAAAATGCCTAAGGCATTAAGCTCGCCTATTGTACAATTTTGTGCAATAAAGAATTAAAAAAAAAAAAAAAAAAAAAATACAAATCATTTAATGGTGTTATTTGTTAAATGAGGTAAATGCGATGATAATGTCAAAAAAAAACAAAGTTTTCAGGAGACTACTGCATCGATTTCTTGTCAAGGTGATAGTCTCCTTTCAGTGTGCGGTTACGAAATGGGTAGTTGAATTAACGATAAGACAGCGAGTATTTTAAAATAAACTCGTAATGTAATACGTAATTGTCAGCCCCCATTTCATAATCGCATCATTTAGCCGGCATGGTGGGAGCGATCAATATAGTTTAAGAACAATTATTGATTGATCCCTTTCATGGACTTTGTAGTTCTGCTCTCCACCAGATAGATACAAAGTCACATTTTTTTTTTTTTTTTACTCTTTGACGTCATTATTTTTAAGTCGTCGGTTCAGTTAATTGGAGTTATCATTTTCTTAAAGGTACGACTTACTTTTTATCTTTCCCTGCTTGACTTAACGCGACTGGATGGCATTTAGCGTCCACCACAAATTCCCCATCTGAAAGTTAAGTGAAAAGTTACACAAAGCACTCCTTCAAAAACAAAGATTAAATTCTTATTTTGTGCTGTAGACTATAAAAAATAAATACTTATTAATGTTTAGTTTTATAGCCTACAACACAGAATTTGCCAATTAGGAGGAAATTGCGCTCCTCCTAAATGATCTATAAGTTTATTAAAATTTTGATAAATTAACTGCTGCAAAAAACTCACCATACAAAAATCCCATTCCCGAATTACAGTCTCTCTTCAAGAAGTTTCCTGACGAAATCAAGTTCTTAAAAGTGTCCATAATGGTTTGGACATAGAGTAGCTTTTCCTTGGTGTAGACTACGGGCACTCCCACGGCTATGTCTTCGGCCAGCCTCGGTCCCGAGTACGTGGGCTGTGTGAGCTCTATGTACGCATCAATAGCCATTAACTTTTTCCTAACTGTGATTGATATTTCTGGAAGATATTCAAAATATATACATGATGGCCGAGCTGGTTATACTTTAGACTTAAAACACTAGTTGTTAAGTCCCCAGGTCAAAACCCGGTGTGTACCAAAGAGTTTTCAATTCAAAAAACATGTTACATTGGTTTGACAATACAGACAACACAATATAGTGGACGCATTTTACTATACCAAATAGTGAAACTATTAATAGATGGGTTATATTAAGTCCAACCTAAACATCGCGTTGAGATAGCCACTTGTTTGATGTAGGTAGACTTATACCTTTGACTATGATGGGGTTTTTCTATACTAATATTAGAAAGAGGTAAATTCGATGAGTTGGGTAATTTCTGGATCTACTGAACCGATTTTGAAAATTATTTTAGTGTTAGATATCGAGGAGGGCTATATGCTATATAACATCACGCTACGACCAATAGAAGCGGAGCAGCAATGAAAAATGTTGGGAAAACAGGGAAAATTTATTCCTTTTGAGAGCTTCCGTTGCGTCCGCTGCGTAAACGATTAAAGTTACGCAGACTAAGTTGCGTGGGGTCAGCAGTAATATTATTATATAAGATAAACTTTAACTAGGGCTACTGAATTTTTTAATACATTTTTAAAATTTTCACGGTTTTTTGAAAGTATGAAAAATCTTACCTCCAACAGATAACAATTTTTCAATAAATTCAGGATTTAATGTAGATCCAAGTTGTTCTGTGGTTGCTTTTTCTAGTATTAATAATGAAAACACTAAATCTAAGTATGAAGACGTCTTCACTAAGTCCAATTCTTTTATATTAACTGCTGACTGAAAATAAATAATGTATTATGAATTGTAAGGATAATAGGAATGTTGAAATATAATAGCCAAAGATTTGTAATGTTATTCAATTATTTGTTTATTGGAATGTGCTGTTGATTTTTGTTGCAAATAAATTAATGTAATATAATATCGATTTTCAGGAAACTATTTCACAGATTGATTTTCCAGTCTATTTTAAGGATGCGGTTACGAAATGGGCAGTTGATATGTCAATAAACCAGCAAGGATATTAATCGTAATGCAAAATCTTCTTTGTTGTAGCCCATTTCGTAACTGGATTATTAAAATGGTATAGCCAGAACAATCAATGTTGTTAAAGAACAATGTATTGATCTACCCCATTCATGGACTTTGTAGGTCTGCTTTCTGTTATAAAGGGGCATAAGATTTTATTTAAATCACTATAAAAAATATGTAAATAATAACCTGTAATAAAGCTTCACCACTGGGAGGAACAAAATTAAGGGTTGCCAACGTTACAATAGTAGAAGCAACATCTTGTGGACGGCACTTGGCTTTATTTTCAGCTATCCAATCACATGTCGCCGATAGTGCGGGCTCGTGTCGATACTTTATAAGGCCTAGGGATGTGACTATCGAAGTCACTACTGAAGTTTTGTCGAAATTTAATGAGTTATTCTGTAATTGGTGTATGGCGTCACTGAAAATAATTGAATTATTTTTTTATAATAATAATAATTGTATCATCACGTGGGTGCCTTACGGCGCCCGAGACCGCCTAGACGGCCCCAGGGTACCCAGCGGAGGGGTTTTTAATCCCACCTTGTCGTAGCCGATGGTATTGGCAAGAGAAATTGTTTGTGTAATTTTTATTATTATGAGACAGAGACAATGTTCTTAGCAAACCATGGATTCACCGTGCGGGTGCCAGGTCCATCGCGTGGTTGAAAGGCAGGGAAATGAAGTGCAGCATTCCCGGACTTGAGACCGAGAAGTAGGTTTAAAGGCCTTTAGAACTCTTACCTGCACTGTGTTCACTACCCTCTCTACTCAACCAAATACTATATGATCCTGTTAGCGCATTCCTGGAAACACGCTCCATAAAAGTTCCGACGGCTGTTCTCGGAAGGCCAAGATCCTTCAATAGACGGTGCAAAGACTTTGTTGGAATTCCTCTTGCACCAACTTCCACTGCATAAAGTTGAGTTTTAAATCCGTTTCTAAACAATAATAAAAATTACACGAACAATTTCTCTTATGCTAAATGGGTCCTAATATAATGAAAAGTAGAACTTTTTAATATGAACTTTAATTAATTACTTGGCTACCCTTACAGCTTTGTAATGTTAGGTACTCTAAATTATTATAAAGTTCTGTGATGAATCAGGGATCACTTATAGACCATGTTACCATGTTCTATATTGAGTCTGGAATCAATTAGACATATAGTACATAATAGTAGGTCATAAATAAATTACAGTCACAGTATGAAGTACAATACTGTCATACAATCAATGGTGGAACAGGAATCAATTAAAAACATGGTATAAATTCTATGGTGAGTCACAAATCACTTAGACAATGAGCAATGATCTAAAGTTAGTCAGGAAAAAATTAAATTCACAAGATGGAGTTAGGCCGACCAACCGGTCTCATTACCACCGCCCATACAGATGCGAAAACTGTCAAGAGACCTAGTCATGTTTCGGTTTTATCTGTGGGTTCACCGGTTTACAGGAGACTACTGCATCAATTTCTTGTTGAGGTATTCTCCTTTCAGGGTTACGAAATGGGTAGTTAAATTGACTATAAGGCAGCGAGTATATTTAAATATACTCATAATGCAATTTGTCGCCCCCCATTTTGTAATCGCATCATTTAGCTGGCATAGTGGGAGCAATCAATATTGTTTTAGAACAATTATTGATTGACTCCATTCATGGACTTTGTAGGTCTGCTCACCACCAAGTAGATACAAAGTCACATGTCGTGCTCCAATAAAAAAAATCTGATATCCCGGGATTGGCAATCCATGAACCTAAAAAAAGTATCTTATCAACTCACCTGCATATCCTGTCCATTAGGATTGGGTCTGGGAAGTTCAAAGTAGACATACAGAATAGTAAATCAGCACATTTGTTCAGGTCCATAGGTTGAGGAATGTCTGAGATGTTGTTTGCAAGGGCTCTCAGCAGGGGAGTACTTCGGCGCCCTTTATGAGCTAAAGCTTGCATTACCTAAAATAAAAAATTAAACAAGGTTTTTATACTAGTGACCAATTAAGTTTGGACACCGTAAGCAGTGGCAAAGTAAAAATTTCTGTTTTTAAAATATTTTTTTAGGTTGGTAAACCATTATCATCAAGGTCTTATTAAACAATGACAAAGTAGAAAATGAACTTTGTTTCAAGGTCTTTATAAATTTCCCTAGACAACTGCAGTCACAGTGGTAAAAAACGTCAAGTGACACTAGTCATGTTTTGGTATAAGTCTGTGGATTACTGGTAAAAGAGACTGCTGCATCAATTTCTTGTGCAGATTTATTACTGTACTTTTAGTATCTTTTCAGCTTGCAATTTCGAATCTAGTGGATAATTTGATGATAAAGCATTAAGCATAGCAATGAACTTTAAATACAATTTGTTTATATTTCAAGATTATAAATAAAAAACAAACCTTAACCATCTGTGGCAAAGTCAGATTATTAATCAAACGAGCTGCCTCATCATCGCCAGTGATTCCAAGTACTGTGCCCAAGTCATCAGGTCTGGTCATGAAGCCTAAGGTCTCTGAATTTGGAGTCCGAGCAAGAATTCTGCATAGTCTAAGGAATCGGGGGTCTTTTTCAAAGTCTGTTAACTTTACTTTGTTTAAAGATGACCATTCAGATAATACTGATACTATCTGAAAATAATTTTAATACCAATGAATAATATTGTAACCATAATTATTAATAATAATACTAGGTCAAATCTAGCCACTGAGCAGACTATGTAGCAGGAGAAACAAAAATCACCCAGACCATGGCAAACTGTACAGAATAAGCAAGAACATGTTAATATTGTTTGCCCAGGTTTGGTTACAACACCAACTAAATATGCAAGAACACAACAACACTGTGAACATGTACTGCCTCATTACAAGCAGTACATGTTCACCGTCACAAATTTATATACTAATAAAGAACACTGACCAAATTATAGCTGATGTATTTTGATTATCTTGAAATGACACCTAAACCAAACCAATTGGTTTTATACTCTATGCAACAATTTACCCTCAGCTAAAACGATAGTATGCCAGTGGCCATTGTGCTTTATATATTTTTGTTTTTGCCGGTCACCTTTATATGGAATACACTTATAATACCAATAAGTGAAAATAATGCATGCAAATTTCGTGACAGTGAACGTTTTACAACTTGTAATTAATGGGGCCCCAGGGAGGGAGACTGCACCTGGAGATCAGTCATAAATTAAATTATTTAAAGGTTATATAAAGTGTTTATATAGCCTTTATAATGATATCATAATTAATTCCACAATCACCAGAGCACAGGGGTGAAGGTTAATTAATTGCTAAAATAGGTTTTTACTAAGTTTCTATTTTAATATTTCCTGGAAGGGGTAGTATCAGTAATACAAAAAAATCAGATAAGACCAAGTCTGTGTTATATTCACTTAATACAGACTTAACCATAAAATAAAACCCTTAAGATTGAAGTTGGCTTTCTTAAATACCAAGTTTTGGTTAGTTTAAAAAAACCCTACTTAATATGTTTATTTCAAAGTTCATTATATATTTTTATTAGGACACTGTTTATAGTTCTATCATTTATGACATCATTTATTGTTATTATTGATTTGTATCAATACCTTATCAACAGAACTTAGTCTAGATAACTGGTTTATATGATACAGATAAGAAAATATAAAAAAACATATATTAAATAATTTCATGTACGATAGGTTTGTGCTACCTATAAAACACATATTGCTTGTTTTCCACCACTTCCCACAATGTATACACACTTGCCTAGATTTTTATTCATGTAGGAAGACATGGACTCACTACTTATTATGAAGCTATAATATATTAACAGTAATAAACACCTATATTTTGGTGATGTTGAAATATGTAGGCTATTACTTTACCCAAAATGCTATTAACAATTTTACATTGTATATTTTTCATTATTATACTAAACTTATCTAATGTATCCTCATATCAAAACAATATTATATTTTTTCTATACTGTTAAGTTTAATTTGGCATAGTCTGGGTGTTTATAAAATATAATGTGTATTGTTGTTTCTGGCCCGCAAGTCACACTAGTGTTGTCATTCCATTTTCTTATTATTTATATTATTAAATTAAGCAATCTTATGGTTTATATAGGGCATAAATAGCAATATGAATAGCACTAGTAGCAAATTAGGAATCACATTACAATATTACATATTGATAGATTCCTTTTTAATATATTTTTGTCTTATATATAAAAACATATTTTATGTAGGGCAAAATTTTGGCAAAACTGTTTAGAGTATTTACCTTTAATGCATGTCTTCTGGATACCATGGGAGCTTCAGCTACTGAGAGAACAGAATTCACATCTGTAGCCTGTTTGATCAGTAAGTCTATTTTCTGTGTGTTATTCAGTTTAACAGACTTGGCACTTGGAATCCGCTCTGGTAAAGAGTTTGGATCATTCAGGGAAGCAAACGCTGAAGCTAATAAACCTACAATTTTAGATTTGTTAATTAAATTAAAATATTCACACCTTCACTGCCATTAGTCAAGTAAATAAACAAAAAAATAACCTAACAACTAACAAAACTTTGTTTCTAGTTAATATGTTCCTACAGCAATGACAATACATATATCTAAGTATGTCAGTGGCAATTGTATTGTATAATTTTATGCTTATTATATACTTATTCATAAAAACTGAACTTTAGTAAAAATAAAACCCCTTTAGTGCATATTTATTTTTGTTGCTAAATATTTGTTGTCAGACTAGGTCCATAAGTTCTCCCAGTTTCGTGGCAAACATGAAGAGATACAGGCCTTTTACAACATTAATGCATTTAGATGTAAAACCTATACATACCTGATTTTCCATTGCCCAAACTTTCATTTACAGTTTTTGTAACTGTCTTTGTTATAACCTGTCGTTTATCATTGTCATTGTTTGTAACATCCACCTTCTCTGCTTTCAGAATTGTTATAGTACTCGAAGAATATTTCTTCAATGAACTCTTCGTTCCTAACCTCCAAAACACGGCGCTGTTGAACTTCAACATCTTAAAAACATTAAACTTCATATAAATTGATTTCACTAAATAATTATAGGTAAATTAATACTAAAGGATACCTTATCTAACCTAAAAAAAATAAGATAAACACACAAACGTCCTTCTCTTACATCATTAACACAAAAAAGTTAAGAGATAATTTATGATATAAAATATATATAGAGCATAAATTGCAATGAATGAAAACTTACAATTTTATTACAATCTTAAATTGTATAACAAAATAAAGTGAAGATCATTTATAAACAAGTTTATAAAAATTCAAAGAAATACAGAAATGGTGATTTTAACATTTGACAGCGGTTAAATAAATTAAACGAAACGCAAAGCATTCGATTAGTTTGTTATTTTTGCCCAAGATGATGCATATACCTTGTTAGATTATATAAAAAAATATAATCAATCAGATGAGGAATAAACACACGACAATGTATGCATTAGACATTAAAGTTGTATATTATTTACAAATTTCATTAAAAATAATATATGCAATATCAAAACGCTAAAAAGGTTGTGCCTATGTAATTATTAACTATCGATTATTCAGTCGATTATTATATAAAATTACAAATTACGTCGCGGGATAACGAAAAGGTCGGACTTATTATAGAAAAGAAAAAGACGTGTACTTTGTAACCACAGAGCCTGTGTTGTAGAGGTACATATGGTATCGGGGAACATTTTTGTAGATATTGATGTCTTCTCTAAATCTACATTATTTTGTTCTGACATCATCAGATTTCGCAGCACTACACGTAGGTCTTTTTTTACACTTCGGGCAGGGGTGTTCCACTCCGCGCTTTAGGCATAACGCTACAAGTACCCGCCCCCCTAGCCAAGAGCATTGTCGCTTTTTACGCTCGAACGTCGCAGAAGCGTGAAAGAGAGGGAGATAACAAATTTATTATCCTATTGGTGTATCTATATTGTTGTCTCGTTTTGGTTATTTCTGTAACGATAAAAACGAAAGTGACGTCACCACCAAATGTCATCTTCATACAAAAATTTCGTGCGCGCTTTTAGCGCTCATGCTCTTGGCTAGGGGGGCCGGTCTTACCTATAGAAGGGCATTATTTTACAGGGCTGCCGCGCGGCCGGTGCGCACCGGCCGAGTCGCACGTATTCGATACTCACTCACGCTCCGCGTCGAGATATTAATATTAACTAAAATGAGGTCTAAAACTTATTGAATCGTAATCGGCTGCTTAAATAATAGTAACAAGGGTCCAGGCCTCACGTTTTCACATTTCCAAAGGACCTTAAGAAAAGAATGCGAATTTTCATTACTCGTCACCTTTCCTATCTATCAAAAATTGACCTTTGTTATAGTTATTTATGACTTTCGTATTTACATACTTTGTTAGATATTCAATTACCTACTATAGTATAGCTAGGTATTTATAAGTTCTATTTACAAGGTCAGCGGCCACATTATGTTTCTAATAACGTGAGCGTTAGATTGTCAAAATAACGAATTCCGTTATTAGTGCTCTCTCCTCCAATCAGCGGAGGTTTGATAAGTATTTACGTATTTATTTGCCCAATTAGGTATGTAGGTCGCAATAAATGGCATGGAATAAGCAAATATACGGAGGCAATGTTTTTTGTAAGCTTTTCTTTGAACGTAGGAGGTACAATCGGTTTCTTTTAAAGATATTAATCTACGAAGTCACTACGTTTATGGTGTCAACTGCTCGCCAGTGGAATTTGCTTCCTCTGACTATAAGATCAGCCCCTTCCATCGGGGTGTTTAAACGCTTGGTCACTGCTCATTATCTGAACGCTTAAACCAGATCCTCGTGCCAACTTTTGTTTGGTATGGTATGTATGTTTATGTATTACATTTATTATATTATATACAGTATTTAAGTAGTTTTTGTATTGTTATGCATCATTGTTAAAATTATATCTATATCCTTTTAAGGAAAAGTTCTGCACCCTAAGCATTCACTCTCTCAAAGGTTAGCTGGTAGAAAATGCCTAAGGCATTAAGCTCGCCTATGTTCAATTATGTGCAATAAAGACTTTTAAATAAATAAATAAAAGTTCGGTAGGATTATTTATATATATATATATATGTATATATATATATATCATCACGGGTGTCTTACGTCGCCCGAGACCGCCTAGACGGCCCCAGGGTACCCAGCGGAGGGGTTTTAATCCCACCTCGTCGTAGCCGATGGTATGAGTCTACACCGAACAAGTGGCTAGCCCGTCGCAATGTTTTGAATAGACTCAATAACCCATCTATAAACAGTTTCACAAGTTGGTATAGTGAAACCGGGACCGACAGCTTAACGTGCTCTCCGAGGCACTATAGTGGTGTTGTCACACAAATGTACATTTTTTTTTAAATTAAAAACTCATTGGTACACACCGGGATTCGAACCAGGGACCTAAGTGTTTTTAAGTCCAAGGTCTAACCAACTCGGCCACCACGTATATATTTATATTTATAACATTACATAATAGACAGAAAAGCAATATTTAGTTTAATAGACTATGTAGTGTGCCGTATGGGTTACGTATCTTCTGAGGTTAAAGTACCTATGCAGCAGACAACCATAAAATAAAATTGTTTTATGATCTATATCATGGACATACATAACCTCTGGTTCAAAACCCCCAAAATGTTTGGAAATAGATAAATTTGTATGGGGGAGCTGTTGGGGGGCGGCGTTGGTTGTGTGTCCCACCCCCCCAAAAATAATGACTTCAATGTAAGAGAAACCAATAAAAGGTGATATTGTGACGATGGTGTATTTTTCTTTGGCTATTTTTTTTTTGCTCATTAAAAAATCAGCAACCAAAAAAAGGAAAAAATTACGAGGCTCAAACCCCCCGATATTAACGTAGCCGTTGATCAACTTTTAGGTGAATATATATTATGATAGATGGCGAGCACTCGTGCATTCGTTTAGTTTATAAAGAAATATGTCAAGTGGTTTCCATGGTGCTTTTGATTGTTATCATAGCTTGTAAAATTAATATAGATTCGTAAAGTTGCGTTAATAGTTTTATTATGATAATCCTCACATTATAATAGGTTAAAAAGGGTATACAAAGAAGATTGTCTGCTCCATACACGCCTGAACAGAATGGCACTGCAGAAAGAAAGAACCGTACTCTTATAGATAAAAGTAGATGTATGCTTTTAGATGCACATTTACCAGAAAGATTTTGGGGTAAAGCTATAAATACAGCTAATTATATCGTAAATCGAAGCCCTTCTTCATCAATAAACAATGAAACACCTTTCGAAAAATATATAGGAAGAATTCCTAAACTGAAACATTTACAGATTTTTGGTTCGAAGTGTTTTGTGTTAAATAAAGGTAAGAGAAGAGGAAAATTCAACCCTAGAACTAGAGAAGCTATATTTATGGGATACTCGGATTATTCCAAAGCTTACAGAGTATGGTTACCTGAAGAAAGAAAATTAGTTGTTAGTCGTGATGTTAGGATACTTAATAAAATATATTATGAAAAAGAAAATAATGAACTAACACAGATAGACGACAACAATAATAACAATGAAATTCAAATATTATTTCAAAATAATGATGAAGTTATTAATGAAGAAAATGTAAATAATGAAATTATTTTTACTAATAACGATAATAATAATGTAAATATTAATGAAAATGATGTAACACGTGATAGTGAAAATGAATTTATTAAAAATGATGATGACACTATTGATGATCATGAAAAATTAAATGAAACGAGAAAAAGTACCAGAGTTAAATCTACTCCGAAATGGACTGAAAATTATGATATGACGTTATATTGTGACACTAATGATGAAAATGATCCAGAATGGTCAGAAGCTATTAAAGATGAAATTAAAGCTCATATAAAAAATAATACCTGGACTATTGTTGATAGATCTGCTGATTTTAATGTAGTTGGCAATAGAATGATTTTGAAAGATAAGTATGGTCCAGATGGAAATATAATAAAAAAGAAAGCAAGATTGGTTGCAAAGGGGTTTATCCAAAGACCGGGAATGGATTTTACTGAAACATACGCCCCAGTTACGAAATTAAGTACTATAAGGTTACTGATTGCAACAGCAGTTGAAGAAAATATGAAAGTTAATCAACTGGATGTATATACAGCTTTCTTAAATGGAAATGTTGAAGAAGATATATACATGACAATGCCGAAAAATCTAATAAAATATTTAAATGAAATAAAGAAAGATGAAGGTAAAAATAAAGATCAAAGTGTATATAATAAAGTAAATAAAATGCTAGAAGAAATAAGTAATAATAAAATATGTAAATTAAATAAAGTCACATACGGTTTGAAACAAGCTGGAAGGCAATGGTATAAAAAATTAGACAATGAGTTGAGAAAACTAAACTTTAAAAGTTCTTCTGCAGATCCTTGTTTGTACATATTAGAAAAAGAGGGAGAAAAGATGTTACTTACCCTGTACGTCGATGATATTATTATTGCTTATAAAAATGAAAAACTTTGGAAAGATATCAAAGAAAAATTAATGAAAGCATTTGAAATGAGAGACATTGGAAATTTAAAATATTGTTTGGGAATAGAGTTCAAATTTAACGGAAAAACCATAACCATGTCACAGAAGAAATATATTGGAAATTTGTTAGAGAAGTTTAATATGAGTGACGGTAAACCATGTACTACGCCTATGGAGTTAAATTTGAAATTAAATAGAAACGATGATGAGGACGAGAAGAAATTGTATCCTTATCAAAATTTGATTGGTTCACTGATGTATTTAGCAATTGCTACAAGACCAGACATTATATTCAGTATGAGCTACTTAAGCCAGTTTAATAATTATTATGGAAAAGATCACTGGCAAGCAGCTAAAAGAATTTTACGATATCTGCAAGGAACAAAGGATCTAAAAATTAACTTTAATAAAACTGAAAAGTCATTACGTGGAATGGCTGATGCAGATTGGGCTGCGTGCACAATTGATCGACGTTCTTACACGGGATATATTTTCAAACATGCTGGAAGCTTAATCAGCTATGAATCCCGAAAACAATGGACCGTAGCGTTGTCGTCTGCCGAAGCAGAATACATGTGCTTGACTGAAGCAGCGAAAGAAGCCATACATCTAAAAAGGCTTATGGCTGATATTGGGAGAAAAGAAAAAAGCATTATTATATTCAACGATAATATTACTGCACAGAAATTAGCGAATAACCCAATAATAAGTGCGAAATCTAAACACATAGATATAAAGAAACATTTTATCCGTGACTGTGTTACTGCTGGAGACATCATTATAAAATATAAATGTACCAGCGATATGGAAGCCTATTTATTTACTAAGGCTCTGCCCAGACCAGCACTAGAAAAGCTGCGTAAAAGAATTGGGCTCGTCTAACTGGAATTCCTCGTGAGGGGGAGTATTATGATAGATGGCGAGCACTCGTGCATTCGTTTAGTTTATAAAGAAATATGTCAAGTGGTTTCCATGGTGCTTTTGATTGTTATCATAGCTTGTAAAATTAATATAGATTCGTAAAGTTGCATTAATAGTTTTATTATGATAATCCTCACATTTTAATAATATAAATGTAGGCCATTAGCGCTGTGCGATCGGTGCAAGAGTCGCTATTTATTTAATTGATCTTTCGGAGTGGAGCTTCTGTACTTGTACTATTATTTCTTCTGTGCCTTGGTTTTTCGAAAATGTAGTTACATTTTCGAACTTTTTGTATGAATCCTGTTTTTTTTTTAAATATACTCGTATACGTTACTTATTGATAATATAGCTATCTATAGGTTAGAGAATTATAAAAATAGGTTAAGTATTTTTTGGGTTAATCCATGACCATTACAAACAAACAAATGTCAAAATCCTTCTTTTTTATAATATTTATAGGTGTTTGTTATCAGTATCGATCATTTGCAAATGTATTGAAGCAACATTTAAATAAACTTTTTGACACAACTTTGATCAACTTTCCCATCACTAATATGTGATTGCGGTTCTTGGATGGGTGGGAGTTTGTTGTGATTTTGTTTTAATAATTAATTATTATAGAATTACTCAAACGGTGCGAAATTATATTAAATATGGTAAGTTCACACAAATAAATCTTTGAATAATATCTGTATCTTTATATATCTAAGTGCAACACAAGGTCTTGTTTTGCAACATTATTCGTTTTGGAATTCGTTTTCTCTTTATTTCTAACGATCATTTAAGAATTTCGCATTTTAATAACGGATTAACTACTGTAGTTACAGTTTTTTAATAAAATATACCATTTTTAGAGAAGTTATTTAATTATTTACCACTACCTCCTATGTTCATTTTTGATCAACTTTTCAGTGTACTTTACCGATTTTTATTTGACATTTACCGGTTTTGGAATATTTTATCATTTTTATAAAGGTTTCGTTTAAATTTATATAAAAACTAAACTTATGAGCATACATAGCTTAGATTTTTTTTAATATTAAACAAATATACACATTTAATACATTTTAATAAGAGAATTTTTACACTAGATAAATACAAACAGAACTAGAATTCATAAATTTAACACAAAAAAGCAATAAATTAGAATTATGGCATCCTAGGACAGAATACCTATGTTAAAATTAATTGATTGTTTGAACAAGCACAGCCATATAATGATTTACTACAAAGTGTCAGAGAAAAATCATCAAACTGTTAAAAAGTAACATTATTTTAATTTCCTGCTTTGTATAATAGTTTGTTTATTATAATATTGTCACAAAAAAAACTTATTTTTTTTATTTGAATTTTCTCTTTGTAAGTGAGCAATGTAATTCTTTTAAGAAATAAATGTCTTTAAACTGAATACATAAGTAAAAAAATACTCTAAAAGATTACACAATATTAGGTCTTATGCTGAGATTAATAGTCGTAGCTTAGTCCAAGTTGTTGCTTCCAACTGTCAAAATTTAGTTTTTCTATATACAGTTTGACAGTCGGAAGCAACGGCTAAGTTTGTTTAGCGCGTGCTTTGCAAAGATTTAATCTCAGGCCTTAGTCTGAAATTGGAATTCCTACTACCAAATTCTGTGGTAGGAACAAAGTTTTTGAATATAATTTCCAACCCGGTATAGGTAGAATCATACAGTATTTTAATGGGTAGATAGGTTTGGGTGCAGTGGAGGTAAGTGCTGTATATTGACAGCCTCCGTAGACTAGTGGTTGCGCCTTTGACATTGTATCCAGAGGTTGTGGGTTTGGTTCCCCATGGCAAAAATATACTAGTACATTT
This sequence comes from Monopis laevigella, assembly GCA_947458855.1. Lineage (NCBI taxonomy): Eukaryota > Metazoa > Arthropoda > Insecta > Lepidoptera > Tineidae > Monopis > Monopis laevigella. The sequence goes on from OX381588.1 coordinate 22,116,163, forward strand.
TTTCTGTACATGTTTGTTATGGTTTGGGTGTTTATAAAATATAATATATATTATATTGTTGCTTCTGGTACACATAGTACAAGCCTAGAGCTTAGTTTGTGACCAGAGCAATATGTGTAATTTGTCCTACATATTATTATCATTTATATACCTAATTACTAGCCATGAGCTAGTGATATCTTAAACTCTATGCTCTGCAGAAACATGTGTGTTGAATCATTGACAACCAAGAGCTCATCAACACCTTAGAGCCATTGCAACTTTGCAGAAATGTGGCTTGGTTGAGCATATTTTACTGTCTATATCTTGGACAGTGCTCTGAAGAGCTTTTTAATCTTATCCCCCTTCGCCTTTTGATCACAAAACATTGCGAGCTGGTGAAAAAATGCATCTGCATACTGTGGCATATGTACCATTATACTCAGTTAAGTTGCAGCAAATTTGGAAACAGCTCTATTTTTGAGATCTATTTGCTAAATTATTGACAGATCCTATGACAATCCAAAATTTAAAATTATGTTTCCGATTAAGTATGGTTTTGGGAAATAGGCTGTTTGTGTTTTATTTTATTATTGTTTTCAATATAAGATTTTTAAGTAGTTATGAATATTTATTTATACCTTATATATTATGACTGGTAAGAGTGTAAATAACTGTAACAATTATTCTATAATAACTGTAACAGTCTTACACTCTAACAAGTAAATTAATTAATTATTTAATTTAGAATAAATAAATTTTACATTTAGTATTTATTTATTTTAGTGGAAATGAACCCTACATTTTAAATATAATGCCAACAGCGTAACCACTAAACCATGGAAGTGGTCATAAAGTCATTCCATCCATACCAGTTTAATCATTGCAAAAAACAGTAGTAGAATCTTAATCATATTACACTCGTCAATATAGGCCAATAGCACTAATCTAATTATATTACTTTGTGATTTAGTACCGCTCTAGAGCTTGTGTGTGAATGTTCTAGATGTGTAATATTAATAATAACTATTTAAGCAACTCCATGTAAGTATATCATCAGCCTATTATTATTTTCAATATCATTGAATAGGTTTCCAAACATATATTTTAAATAGAATCATTTATTAAATATATGTCATTAGTTTTATGATATTTTAATTAATTATTTTGATCACATTTTTATATAAACTGTATAAATAATATACAAAGCATGTTCACTTGCTGTTTTTTTTATATAATTGAGACAAGAGTTTTAGTTTTATTGAATTTTTCACTACCAAATCATTGGAAGTGAAAAATTCAATAAAACATTACATATAATATACCTTTGTAAGTATAGAAAAACTTATGATAAAAAATGCTTAAAATTTGTTTAAATAATACCCCAAAATTACATATCAATTCCCAGATGATTGGGAATTGATGTGAGAATGTAATTTTGGGGTATTATTTAAACAAAATTTTAAGCATGTTTTATCATAAGTTTTTCTATACTTACAAAGGTATATTATATGTTATCCAAAGTAAGAATTTACCATTTACATTCTCCTGGGACATACTGTTTATTTTCTGTTTTATTGTAATTCAGGGTCAATAGTTTTTTAGTATAATAAAGAATAAACATCTAGACTTGGTAACAGTCTGAGATATCCCTCAAACATTCAACCAGTCATGACATTGAAAACTAATCATATTAATATTTTACCATATTGCATGCTTTATTTTATTTATTATTGGAATTATTATTAATAACAAATAGAATTATATAAAATACAAATTAATATTTAATGTTACATAGAAAACGAACCCTTAAGGAACTAGTAGTTGTCCATGACATTATTTGTTGGTTTTGTTTTCTTTATTTACCAATTAGTTAATTCTAAATTAAATAAATCTTGATTTATTTAATTGTAGACCACTTACTGACTGGACTTACTGACTGCTTCATCTGCTTGGGATGTTGACTTTAATGTAAAACATTCAATATATACAATTATGAACCTAGGTTTAAGAGACAAGTGAATAGGAAAAAAATTTACGATTTTGGTTTGACTTATTCATAGTAAACAGCAAGGAAGGTACACGACAGTAGAACTGAACTATGTAGTAGTACAAAGTTTAGTTAAATAATAATAATCCAGGTGCCTGCTCCATTGTGTGAAAAGGAAGGCAACTCAGTGATCAAAAATTGTAACTGAAATGTAAACTTGAATAGTCTCCTTTTTTGCATTCAGAATCCTCTCTAACCAAACAAATACTTTATACTCCAGTTAGTTAAAAGTGACAAAAGCGATTGTCACTCTTGTCACTTCGTACAGGGAGGTTTCTTTGTACAAGAGTGACAATTGCTCCACCGACAAGAGCCTAGCTCTTAAATTTAAGAAGTATTGTATTTGAAACATGTTTCGAAGATTGAAAAAAAAAGAAGATCAAGATCCTGTAAAAGATCTGTCTTACTTTCCACTTACAGAGGTAGGACAGATTATAATTTCACCTTTTTGGTTGTTGCAGGCGGGGGCAGATGGCGCTGGTGCGACTCGCTGAGTGCGCCGTGCTCCCCGCCCCCTCCCGGGATACTTGTATAGGTAATTATGTATACACACACGGCAGTGCCGTAGCCGTTTTCCCTACAACGAATAACCATTGGAGTGGCGACACACCTTGGCACGTAGTATAAGGGCACGCTTCAGCTGGATTTTATAACCTGCGGAAGTGTGTCTGGCAGGTGTTGGATGCAAATAAGACAGGATCTAGATCTTTAGCGCCTTGACATAAGTTGTCGGTCCAGGTTATGCTTAAGTGGCAATCCGCTATTCCACGGAGGCGGTAAGTCTTATATCGCATCATTAAAAAAGTGGATTACGAAAATCTTTCCCTTCTCTTATGAACACACCGGAGAACTTTTAATAGGTACTAGCGTTGGTTTTGTTTATTCGAACTGAATTATGTGCCTTAATTATAGAAGAAAATGTATGGATATTGGTTCCTCTAAGTGGTGGAAACATTTGCCTACACCTCAACAGATAGATCAGATTCTCAGCCAAGGTCTAAGAACTGGTCGTCTATAATTGTCCTTTGTTTCCAGACTATTCCCTAACTGAAGTATCGTTTGTACTAAACGATTTGTCCTGGAGAAGTGTCGATGACTCCAAGCATATTGACAAGGTAAGATATTATTTTTAATACTAAACCTAGATAAAAAACTTCTTTACTTTATAATAAAAAAACATAAATATATACGTTCTACGACAAGGTGGGATTAAAAATCCCTCCGCTGGGTACCTTAAAGCCGTCTAGGCGGTCTCGGGAGCCGTACCTGATGCACCCGTGATATTTATTTTTATGTACGTTTTGTATGAATGTATTTTGACGGTCCTTTTTCGATTTGTCAAGGTCATTGATATGTATAATCGCCTTATTTTTGTGATTTTTTAGTTTAGGTAGTTTTAAGCTAGAACTTTATTTATCTTTCACCAATCGGAAAGTTTCCCGAAATTAAACCAATACCGAAACTCGTAGGAAGTATACCAACCAAAGCATTCTAGGTTATGTCGAAATTTCAACTTTATTTATGTACTTTCATCGTTTATTATAGCCTGGCAAATAAGTGGAAGTCGGTGTTTGTCGTAGTCCCTTAGTCTGAGTTGGGCCTTTCACTATTTAAATGCTATTTCCTGCATTCAATCTACCCTTCACGTAGATATAATAAATAAGGATATGTCTCTTACGAAAATAAATAATTAACAAAATTATTATACTATACATGGTAACTTTGAAAGGTACTTTGGGCTGATATGAGGTTCACTGATCAAATGGAACAACTTTTTCAATGGAACCATGTCTCACAAATGAAAAAAAAGCCTTCTCCATACAAACTAGTAATGTTAAAATGACCAATTTGTATGGGGAAGCCAATTTTATTTTTGGAAAAGTTGTTAGATTTGATCAGTAGAGCCTTAATTAGATCAACGTACAATCTTTCTGCAAAAATATCTAATTTATTATGTATAGAAATTTATATTTTTTGATAAAGACATAATTATATATTTTAAATTATTAACATAAACTTTCGACAAAAGATATATATAAATGATGGTAAAATCGTATCTGTTGCGTAGTTTAAAGGAAATGAGGTCACAGCTAGACAAAAATAGCTACATTATGAGATATTATATATTAAGATGATATATAGTTCCATAAATTTATTTAAACTTAAATAATTTATACAAGCTTCCAATACAAAATGTTACTCCTTATGCTATCGTTCTCTCGCTTACATAAACTCACTTCTATCGGGCAATTTTTACCACAACAAAATGCATATTAAAAGTGCCTTTCACCCTGTCACAAGTAAGACATATCTACGACCCCTAAGCCATGCGGTTTGTCCGACGGATCGATAGCTCTGCGGGGTGTAGGATTCGATCCCCTATTTGTACGAGTAGGCTACGGCGACTTGCGTAGGGAACTATGGAATGTGCAAGAATAATAAACAAATAATTGTTATTACCAAAAAGCTAAAGGCGATTATTGATTGATCAATAGCTAATCAATAAATCCATTCGCCTGATTTTATAGACATTAAGAACAAAAACAAACTATATGTAGTTAGTATGCTCGACAGTAAAATTGCGAATTTGCATCCACTTCCAGAGTTATAGTAAGATTTAGGAAGCAGCGTCGATTATTAAAAGGCCAAGTAAAAGAAAATGTCGAAAGTTAAAATGTATTTAAATATTCATTAAGAAAAATTGTAATGTTTGATTATTTTTTTTTGCAATTCCGTCTTTTTTGCCACATCATAACATAACCGTTGAACAACAATGTAAGTATTGATCGACTCCATTCATGGACTTAGTAGGTTGCATACGTAGTCAGATGCCGTGCTACATAAAAAAAAACCTTGAACTTCTTGATGCTACAAAATAAAATACCTTCATATAGTGTAAGTACGTGTTGAGAATGAGAAATGGCACGCGTTCCCCTTCAGGCCTTGGGGCGATGGTTAATGTTGATTCGTTCTGGAGTCATTGGGGAGGAAAGCCGATAACTGTACGGGCATTAAGGTAATCTTAAACTGACAAATGTTAAGAAATGCCAAAACCAGTGAGGTATGTACATACATGGTGACTTTGAAAGGATGCACTTTGGGCTAATATGAGGTTCTGCTGATCAAATCGAACAACTTTTCCCACGGAACCATATGTCGCAAATGAAAAAAAAAATTTCTTCCCCATACAAATTGATCATTTAAAAATTTTTAGTTTGTATAGAGAAGGCATTTTTTTTTCATTTGCGACAATTGTTCCATGGAAAAAGTTGTTGGATTTGATCAGCAGAACCTCATATTAGCCCAAAGTACGTCCTTTCAAAGTCACCCTGTAGAGTGTAGTATTGGACAAGGATAAAAATAATTCTTCAGCTAAGAATACAAGAGGAAAGAGGAAGGCCTCTATAACTTCGCTAGGCCGACTGACCGGTCTCGTTACAACCGCCCATACAGATGCCAAAACCTTAAATTGGCCTAGTCATATTTCGGTTTTAGTCTTTGGGTTCACTTTTCAGGAGACTACTGCATCGTTTATTTGTAGTAGTCTCCTTTCAGAGTGGGGTTACGAAACGGGCGGTTGATTTGACTATCAATATTGTTAAACAACGATTTATTAATCGGCCTCATTCATGAAATTTGTAGTTCTGCTTAAACTCACATGATGACCTTGTATCTAATAAGGTCACATGTTTTCCTCCTATAAAAAAATATTCTCAGAATATTATAGTAATATATTTTTAAACAAAGATAAATGTTTTGAACCCCCAACACAACAAAAACAATATCTTACATAAACATTTTTTTTAAATATTTGTCTTGACCAGAGTTAAGAGGTCTTGACCAAGATTGTCTTATTGTCCGTGCAGCATTAGTATAGTTTTCAGGATTAAAATAAATGAGTTTAACAAATGGTATTATTTCTACATGTTTATTTAACTTAACTATATAAAACATAGCTTTAATACAAACAACCAACCGACCTATGTAATTTTTTGACATCTTAAAACTCATCGTTTCATATTATGATAATATATATTATAATATATATAAATTATATTTATTGTTTCACAATAAATAATATTATTATCTTAAAAATCATTTTTTGACATACACTTGGATGTTTGATGGCCAACAAGATTTCAAGTAGAACTTGAAATTGTAAAACGGACCTTGTACTAGGTCTCACGGTTCAGACAGGCAGACACCGGAGTTAGTAAAATTTATTATGAAATAAAATCCAACTTCGTTTAAACCTCGCTATATTAAAATGAAAATCTGTTTGACAACACAACTATAGTGCCTCGCGTTAAGCTGTCTGTCCCAGTTTTTCTATACAAACTTCTGACACTTTTAATAAGTCCATACTGACCCCACGAGTTTGCCATTTGTTGGCTGTATATTTATGGCCTTATTCATCAAAACTTATTGAGGCCTTGAAGAACACTTTAATTATAGAAAAGGTTTTGTCTCTTTTACGCATAATCATTTTTGTTGCTAATAAAAAGAGACAAAACCTTCCATAACTAAAGTGTTCTTTAAGGACTCAAATACTTTTTTTATGAATACCGGTGCTAAAATCCATCGGCTACGATAAGGTAGGACGAGAACGTGTAATATAAGCGATATCCGTTATGTTCTTAAAAATTGCCCCAATTTTAGTTTTCAGTTGACGTCGCGTTGTTTAGATTTCGGAAAGCCGAAATAGACTATTTAGGGTTTTGTATATTTTATCTCTGACATCATAGCATGTTACATAGCTTGTCATAACACTCAAATTATGAACATTAATGCTATTACCTTATGATAGGCATTAAAGTAAAACTAGAGGGTATCATCTCTTTCGGCTCCCCGAACTGCCAATTATGCAAACGGAACCTGTAGGGACCTCATGAGGGATGATTTACTTATAATTCCTACAAACGAGACACGGCTTAATTAACTTATATCACCTGCTATACAACAAACTACCCCGGCAACAGTGCTCCCAAAGCGCCCTCTACTTTACCAAAAAATACAAAACCATTCTTTCAGTGGCTTCTATGATTATAACACCCCACAGTATACCCGTTCACTTAAAACCAACCTTATTACTATTCGTTAAAGTTTAATATCTATTATTTCTAGACTGTCTTTAATGTCGTTTCAGCTTTGAGTTGTGTCGCTAAAGTCAGTATATGGAATATAGTCTCTATTAGTAAAGATTAACGGTGGTATTTTGAATGTGCTGTGTAGTTACGCAGCCTCCCCTATACAGTCGCGTTCGATCCTCAGTTGGCTCACCGGCGCGACCCGGACTCCCGGTTTTACGAAAGGAACACTCCCAAATAAATAATATTGCACATTTTCCTTTAGTTGTAAAGGAAAACAGATGCTCTGAAACCACAGTGTTATCTTTATTCTCGATATTAATTTAGTTAATAACGTCGAAGTTAAGTGACACAGTGATGCAAGTGGTGAATTAGAAAATAATAGCTTAGTTGTTATAGTAAAATTTTACCACAGGTTTGGTTTAAAAGATATAATGAAAGAAAAGGTATTGAAACTAAACTGCTTTGTGATCGTATTGGGTTGGGCATAGATTTTGTGGATTTGTCAGCTTTTGATGAATTGGCAGGCGATATGCTTTTGTCTGCGTGTAAGCAATAATATATCAACACAATGTTTTAATTAACAATTAGGTCCTACATTGATTTTATCAGTTTGGAATTATTCATCTGTTTAAGAATTTGTTAATAAGTAATGGTCTGTTATACCAGTTATTGCATGTTTTGACTACATTTTAGAACCTTCCTGAACAGAAACTTTTACGAAAAGTTGAGATTATAATTTAGATAATTGTAGTGTTTGAGTTTTTACTCAGTAAGGTTTAAGGTTGTGTTGTTTACAGGCGCATTGCGCAATGGGATCTCTTTGGATACTGTTGTCTGGCGTCTAGCCAAGTGCACACCTAATAATTTGCAAGTTCGTGGTATCTTTAAAATCACTTAGATATATTAAACCATTAAGCTGCCAGCTTTCTTTAGAAGGCATCCTTAATGGAGCCCAAGTATATAAAAAAGCGCATAATTTTTCATGGTGTGTTTCTAGAAAGAATATGGATTTCTATCAGGCTCATTATGAGTATTTTAATAATTTACTTTTTTCCCTCTTTAAAAAAATCCTTTAATCTTACGTGTTCATAAAATCTGTTAAAAATAACAAATAATTTGAGTTGTTAATAAAATAAAAATATGTACTTTTCGCCTAAAAAAATAGATTGCAGAATACTGCAACTTACCTTATAAAAATGTTCCCACCTAAATCGATATCGCCTGATAAACTAACATTATATATCATTTCATATTGACACTACTGTCAAGATAGCAAATTTTGCTAATGCTTTATCATTTTTTGAGGCTGAGATTTTTGTCAGTATATTATTATTTTAGCTTACGTATTGTATTGCATTATTTCTTTTCAATAATAACTAATCATTAAATCTACGATTTAGCCACTTAAACAAAACAGTTTTCCATAAATAACATTTGCTAAAATCATTAATTAAAGAAAATACAAATACGCTATCGTGTCATCATCTGTTTGGATTTGTGTAACAAATTATTTAAATGTTTTGGTTTGATTGATTATTTACCTACATAAAGGTTTCTGAGCTTATATATAGGTAACCAGCAGTGGCGATATCTATCTAATTGTTTTTTAGTATGTTCATAGTTGTGAAGCCATAGATATAATTGTGCTAGATATTCTCGGATATTATTGAGTTAATATAAGTTTCACCTTCAACAGCAGTATTATTATAGTGCGCATAAATATTTATTACATTTTACTGCTTTTCATGATGTAGTTTTAAAATTCATACTCCTGTCAGTTATTTTATGGTCGTACTTTTGTGTCGACGACCGATCCTCCCTCGCCCAAGGCGTGGCCCCGGTCACTCCATTATGTCGTTTAATTAATACTACGCTACACAATGTTACTGTCACAAATACCGTAATTGCTATAACTTTAGAAAATTACTCGTAATAATTTGTTTTATTAGAATAGATGAAGATAAAAAATCCACAAATGTTGCTTGTTGTTGACATATTCGTTTCTTTAACTAGACCTTTTCTGCATTGCTCAAAATCTTTTTATTTTTTATATTATCTTAAAACTAAATTAGTAAGTTCCGTGCTTATAAGTCTTCTTCCGTGTATTGGATGACTCATTAGACTCATTACTAACATCAGCGTGTAGTACCCATATTCTGAACTCGGTCTCGGGTGCCTTACGGCGCCCGAGACCGTCTAGAAGGCCCCAGGGTACCCAGCGGAGGGGTTTTAATCCCACCTCGTCGTAGCCGATGGTATGAGTCTACACCGAACAAGTGGCTAGCTCGTCGCGATGTTTTTGAATAGACTCAATAACCCATCTATAAACAGTTTTACAAGTTGGTATAGTGAAACCGGGACCGACAGCTTAACGTGCTCTCCTAGGCACTATAGTGGTGTTGTCAAACAAATGTACATAAATTTTTAAATTAAAAACTCATTGGTACACACCGGGATTCGAACCAGGGACCTACGTGTTTTTAAGTCCAAGGTCTAACCAACTCGGCCACGTATATATATTACTTATTTCTAGTTAAAGTAATTTGTTACAAATAGCTTCCAATATTAATGAACCCGTATTAAAATCGTAAACAATACTAATTAAACTCTAATTTAGGACTAACAAAGACTACAGATAACTAACAAAATTAGTCAAATGACTAATTTTAACATTTATAACTACAACTAGGTCACGCAGCTTGGATAATAATAGCTCTTCTTATAGGAGTCGGTTTACCTTGTTCACCCATAACGCTATGGGAGTGGGATTTAGAGCGTGCAACCTCAATTTTCTATTAGTTCTAAGATTTACCTCCCATTTGATCTTGTTCTCCTGGTACTTTTTTTCTTGGGCCTTTGTTTCTTTTTTGTAATTAAAGTAGATTCATTAACATTTGCTTTAATGCTTGTTTCTGTCGCTTTAGGTTATTGCTTGTTTGTTTCTACAGAAACATGAATAAATTTATGATTGATTTAATATTAGTATGTTACTGAAAGGGAATTTTATATCCCGAAATCAGAAATAAATAAAATAAATATAGCTCTTAACACCTTAACAATTTTTTGTTTGACACTAGGATGTTTAGAAACCCTCCAATATCCAGTCAACATATACTACAACTCTTCATTAATTTCTTTTGCTATGCTATGTAAATAAACACAGTTTCTTATAAACAAAAAAAAATATTCGCATGCACAATCCATTTTAAATACAAACATTTCATAGTTATCAACAGCAATTTTCTTTGCAATAACAGTTAATATATCGATAATTGCAGAAATGTTACTTCCACCTTCCATAGTTTTATCCGCACGACATCTCGCTTTGATTGCCGGCGAAATGTCATGCAATATGCTTGCGGCAGTCGGCTTATGAGAGGCGCCGGCGCACCTCGCTTCTTTATTTAAAACTTTAACAGATTTATTGTTAATTGTATGGTAGGATGTTGATTAAATTGTGAATGTGAGAATTATGTTCCGGTTTTTAGTGTTTAAGTGTGTTTATAGTTTGAACGCTATGGTGTGCTCATAGTTTCAGATAATTTTTTACTTTCATGGATGCGTCGGTAACTACTGCTACTATTTTATTGTTATTAATATTTACTATTGTTTCTATTCAATTCTTTTTTTTTTACTTTTCTTTACTTTATATTCTAGGTTAGCTATCGTTTTGATAAAATATTTGTTCCTTTCTGTTTGTTCTAAATTATACAATATAAAAGAACATTCTATCAATTTAGTTATTTTATTGTATTGGTTTTTCACATTGATATTTTATATTATTAAAATAATTTATTGCGCAAAATTACAAAATAAAATTAGACATAGGTGAGAGAGTTATTATTTTAAAAAAAACATATTCATGTGCTGATTTGGTAATAGGTTTATTACAAAATTTTCTAATACCTGTTGTTATATTATATAATATTATAAGTAGGTAATATCAAGTTGTCTCGTATTAGTTTACTGAATACCACAATACCGTACAAATCGTATTAATTTCATGTCAATCTTGCAAAATTTATGAAACAAACAATAATAAAACTTATATGATATTGGAATTAACAATTATTTTTGGAATTTTACTGAATGAAGAATTGCATGAGATTTTTTTTAGATAATATATATAGAAAAAATATGCTAGATTCCACAAGAAGTCCAACTACGAGTTCGATTATTATGCGGTTACAAAATGTGCGGCGATAAAAACGAATTTGCTTAAAAAAATAAAGTCATATTAACTACCCGTTTCGTTGCCTTTAAAGAAGTCTACCAACTCAATAAGAAATCGATGTAGTAGGCTCCTGAAAACCGGTGAACTCGCATACTAAAACCAAAAATGACTAGGTCACTGGTGGGTTTTAGCGAAGTTTTAGAACCTTCACCCAATAAGATGTATTTATTGGAATATTATTAAAAGTACCAGAACACAGAACCAAAAAATTTGAAGCTTCCTATACCTCACAATTATGGAACCGATTACCGCAGGACATAAGAAATTCTAATAATATTATAGCATTTAAAGTTTTATAATATAATAATAATATGTAGGACAATTTACACTAATTGCTCTGGTCACAAACTAAACTCTAGACTTGTACTATGTATACAAGAAGCAATGATATAATACATATTATATTTTATAAACACCCAGACCATGACAAACTGTACAGAAAAAGCGTACTAATATTTTGTTGCCATGGGTGGGAATCGAACCCACGACCCCCGGATACAACGTCAAAGACGCAACCACTAGTCTACGGAGGCTGTCGAAAGTTAAATTAAGAAAATGGTAATGGAAGCAAAAAACGTGAGGCCGAATTGTAATAGTTATTTAGTATTACTACTTTAGATTTTAGCTCGGTGCCCCCTGAAGCCTGCGCAGGTTAGTAATGTACTGACTTGCATAAGCTGAGGGTGTTTCCTTTTCGTCTATAGAATAATAATTATGTTTACTCAAGATGTCTATGTTTAATATCTATGTTATATTTAATAATTGTAATTTTTAATTGTGACTTTTATATTATTTTATTGTATGAATAAATATATTATATATTCAATTTGTTAGGGAAAAATTATTGCAAAAGATATTTGCGGAAAATTTCCATAATTTGCATGCCCCGCGGAGTACAGCTGTATTTAACCCGCATCTTTACACGTGCATATAACATTAATAAATATTATTTCAACTTCAGGCGTTTTTAAATTTAAGAATTTTCTTCAGAATATAAAAGCACTAGCTAATCGCGTAACTTCGTCAGCGCAACTTTAACCGTTTGCGCTCTTGAAATGAATATATTTTTCCATTGCTACCCAGCTCCTGTTGGTCGTAGCGTGATGTTATGTAGCCTGTAACCTCGATAAATGATCTATCCAACACTAAAATATTTTTTCAATTGGAACCAGTAGTTCTTGAACTTAGCTCGTTCGAACAAACAAACATCAGCTCTATAATATTAGTATAGATAATTACTGAAGTATAGTGTTTTAAATTTGAATGTCTTCCCGACTTGTTTTCTTGAGTCGGTTTGCGTAATGATGTCGAGGATTCCGGTGTAGATTAATGGCTTTTCTTTCTGGTGTATGGTTTTCTGATGCTTCGGGAAGTCACTTGTTGGCAGAGTATCCAATTTCGCCTTTAATCTTTTAGGGATCCTTTTTCTTGGGAACATTTTCGCAGTCAGCTTTATTGTTGGAATATCGTTATATACGTGATGGCCGAGTTGGTTATACCTATCTATATGTTGGTGACTACGTCCCGTTTTGAACGGAACTTCCCTTTTTTTTGCGTCTCCGTCCCGGTGTCCCCGAGAAAAGCTTCGGTACGCCGAAGTGTCCCGTTTTCAGTTGCATAAGAATTTATTTAATAAAGAAAATAAAAATAATATAACTGAGACTTGGCATGAATTAAATCATCTTCATATAATATTAATTAACTCATCGATTTCTTGTCGTTGTGCGGTTACGAAACGGATGGGGGTGACTTTGTTCATGAATGGCAGCAGACCTGCTCACCACCAGGTAGATACAAAGTCGCATGGTCGTGCTCTAACAAGAAATAAAAACAAAATCCCGTTTAAAATTGTCACGTTATTTATATCTAAGCTTTAAAAATCAACAGTTTTTATTAGATCCCGGTTTAAACCTCGCTGTGTATTTTTAATAAAAAAAAATGGGGTATATTTGTTTGACAACACCAAAATAGTGCCTTGGTAAGCTTTCGGCCCTAGTTTCACTATACTAACTTTTGAAACTGTATATGAGTTATTGAGTCTATCCAAACACCGCGGCGAACACACCACTTGTTCGGTGTAGATTCAAAATACTATAGGTTATGTATAATGAGGTGGAAATAAAACCATACCGCTGGGTACCCTGAGGCTGTGTAGACGGTCTCGGGGGCGCCGTAAGGCAACCGTAATGTTATATCATTAATAAAATACAATGAATTTGAAAAAATCGTAGTTCCATTTTTGGCCAAGAATCGTAGTTTTGGAAGCTCTGTTGCACTGTTAAATGATTTTTTTACCTTCCATACCTTTGTTCTATTTCAAGCTATTAACTTTATACACGTTGGTTGTTGCTTATAAATAAAATATGTGTTGTCATTGCTTTCACCAATATATCACTATAGAGTAACTCGCCTTGGTGCCATCTTATATACAGGGTGAATTCGAAAGGTTGTACTTTGGGCTAATATGAGTCTCTACTGATCTACGGTCCCATCGGCCATCAGTTCTGCCATTTCAACTTGCATTCGCTGGGCTATGTCGGTAACTTTGGTTCGTCTAGAGCTCTCCTAATTTCTGATTTGATCTCGCGCAGAGTGACTACAAGCATAGCCCTCTCTATAGCTCGTTGTGCTAATAAGGCCCATAGTAAAAGACTATGTTTCAGTGCTATAAATCACCACTGATAACACGCACTGGTCGAATACTTTTGGATAATACCTGAGGATATTGTTTCAGTCACAGCACCATTAATGATATTTATTTATTTATTTAAAATTCTTTATTGCTCAAAATTGTAAATAGGCGAGCTTAATGCCTTAGGCATTTTCTACCAGCTAACCTTTCAGAGAGATTCCTTTCTGAAATATGCTTAGGGTGCAGAACTTTTCGATACAAGGATATAGATAATTTTAACAATGATGCATAACAATACTTAAATACTGTCCATAAAACGAACAACTTTTCTCATGAAACCATGAGCCTTACCGGGAAGCCAAATGAAATACCGAATCGCCACGTCGATCGATCGAAAGCGAAAATAAAATGTATGTGATTTGACGTTTCACGGCGATCGAGTTCTACCCATAGACAATATTTCCTATACAAGTTTATCCATCGACTCGATTTGATCGGTTTATGATGTGGCTTCCCGGTAAGGTCCCATGTATCGCATATGAAAAAAAACCCACACACTTTGGTCGTTTCAACATTATTAGTTTTTTGGAGAAAACATTTATTTTTTGGTTCAAAGGTTGTGCCCTTTTAACAGGCCATTAGAGCCAGGTACCTACGTCAGAGGTTGTTTGTTAGATCTTGTTGCTAAAGGAGTTCACGAATCTATTTCCTGTGCACTTAACTTTTCGTAAAATAACAAGATCTTCATTGTCCAAATTCGAAATTCAAATTCAATCTCACGTACGGTTGACCTCCACGAGTGCAGGGGCAGCAGCAAATTCTGCTGAAAACCTCAAACGGTGTAAATATGTTAATCTTAGCAAAAGTTACATATTTGCACCTTTTGGGGTCGAAACGATGGGAACCTGGGGTCCCTCGGCCAAAGACTTAACCAAAGAATTATTTGGACGTCTGATAGAGAGGTCAGGCGACAAGAAGGCTGGCAATTATTTTTGTCAACGCTTAAGTTTAGCTATTCAGCGGGGAAACGTTGCCAGCCTTCTTGGCACCATTTCTGACACGATAGCACTAAATAATGATTTTTATTTATAGGATTAGTTTTATTTTAGATTTCAATTTGTTTTATTATTATAATAAATTTTATAGTATATTGCCCAATAATATGATGAAATCAAAATTTTATAAATACATGTCCTAAAAAAAAAAAAAAATCATGACTAAAATGAAGCAATGAATCAACTTTATGGTACAGCTAAGGTATAAAATAGTAAACCAGTATTGTTTAGAGTTTAGAGCAAACGACTTCCTTCTTCCATAACGCACAGCACAACACCAAAACTGGACACTAACCAAACGCATCCCGGAATAGATGAAACGTAAAAGCGTTGTATTTTATTAGACTTGATAATAATATATTTATGATATAAAAATATATATTAATTGGCATACAAAATTATTAGAATGTATAGCGTACAACCTAAGTAAAGTATACAGTGCTCAAAAAATGGTATATTTAGTCATTTTTCGTTTAAAAATCTCGAATAGAGATGAATCTCGAAAGTGCCAGAATCGCCCACCTGTCCTTACTATAAAATTAAATTCTAAATCAAAATTGAGAGAATGGTTCAATTATAAAAATTAAGAATGATTATTATTACACATTAAATGGACACCATTTTTTTCAATAAATTGTTTTAAACGTAAAAAATAATATATTTATTTATTTTTGTAAAAAATGTACAATAATTTTAATAATTTTTTAATATGTAGGACAAATTACACATATTGCTCTGGTCACAAACTAAGCTCTAGGCTTGTACTATGTGTACCAGAAGCAACGATATAATACATATTATATTTTATAAACACCCAGACCACGACAAACTGTACAGAAAAAACGTACTAATATTTTTTGCCATGGGTGGGAATCGAACCCACGACCTCCGGATACAACGCCAAAGACGCAACCACTAGTCTACGGAGGCTGTCATCAGTATTCCTATATTTTAATCATGTTTCACATAATGTCTTAGTTTTAATTTTTAACTCGAATTTAATTTTAGGGTTTAGTTATTCTATATAATAAAATAGTGCGTGCCTATACAAATATAACGCGTGCAACAGTCAGTGTTCTTGAACTTGTATAGTGCCTAATTATAGGCATTTTACTGCTCTTACGGAATCGTTACGTACAGCCGTTCCTGCACATCACTACGAGTAACTCTATAAATCGCTTGTTTACAATATTATAAAAAGCGGCCCCAGACTAGTGGTTAAGTCACTGCGCAACTGATAACAAGGTTAAGCAGATGACAACAAGGCCGAACCTGGGATGGGTGACCGCTTTATACAACGAGGCTATTTCATCATAAACACCGCAACAAGCTCGCCATTTGTTAGGTGTTGCCTCCGAATACCATCGGCGAAATGAGGACGGGTTAATCCCTCCTCTGGGTACCCTGAAGCCGTTTAAACGGTTCTCGGGAGCCAAATAGGCACCCGTGATGGTATTTTTTATTTATTTTTATTTTTTATTTTTATAATAACTAACAAAGTATATCGTCTAACTAACTAAACTATGTAGTCGCTGCATTAACATTAATATTTCTATCTAAATCAACGGATTTATAAAATTTATTGTAAGTAGTAGATTAGCGGTCAAAAAAGTTTATCGGAAATTTACCCAAGACAAAATATAAATTACAATTTAAAAAAAATACAGTGTTTGATCTAGCATTGTTGGTCTTATACAAGTCACTGTATCGTGGTGACTTGTTATTAACATTTGAAATTACACTGATATGACAAACACTGAAAATGATACAAATATAATTTATACAATTTTAATACCATAATAGAAAAAGTAATTTTATTACATACATAAACCTTCAATAAATATTGTTAAACAACAATGTATTGATCGACCCCATTCATGGACTTTGTAGGTCTACCATCAGCGGGCACATTCTGTTTCTTATAACGTGATCGTTAGATTGTCAAAATAACGAATTCCGCTATTAGCGCACTCTCATCCAATCAGACTAGTTTTTTAATCTTCGCTGATTGGAGGAGAGGGCGCACTTAACGGAATTCGTTATTTTGACAATCTTACGCTCACGTTATAAGAAACAGAATATGGCCGCTGGTCACATGACGTGCTTCAATTAAAAAAAAAAACTTCCAGAAGGAATTCTCTAAATTAAGGTAAAAACTTCATAAAAATCTAGGTATGATAAACCTAAAAAACTGCTTTAAATAAATGAATGATCGAAATTGATCGCTCCCACTAATGATGCGATTACGAAATGGGTGGCGACAAGTTGCATTGCGAGTTTATTTTAATATACTCAGCATACTCAGTATATTTTAATATACAGCCTTATCGTCAATTCAACCCAATTCGTAACCGCACCTTGAAAGTTTCCTTTCAAGGTGCGGTACCACCTTGACAAGAAATCGATGCAGTAGTCTCCTGAAAACCGGTGAACCCACAAACTAAACCGATACATGACTAGGTCACTTGACGGTTTTTGCAGCTATATGGGCGGAAAATAGTTTGGTCTTCAGACGTCTCCGCAGTCTATAGGGGTTCTATTTATTTGTTGTAAATATAGTATACTGTAAGCTAAGTATACCAGTAGGACTGTAGAACAAAGGCGTAGTAATTTGCGAAGAGTCAGCGTAGTGTATAATTAGATGGAGTTCGTTACCGAGGGTGACTCACCAATTGTATGATCTTCATTGCTCCTCGAGTACCGACCAATCAACTATTGTTCTTGCTCCTACGCAGCTACGTACACTTATAGTAAGCTTTAAGCTTGGCTTTGAAGGTCGGTTTACCAACAGGTGTTTATTTGTGACGTCCTTTAATTCAAAGGACGTCCCCAATTTCATCCCTAAAAATAGATAGTATCCCATATTTTTTAATATAGACTAAAGGACAAACAATACCCAGTACTTTATTCTGATTTTCTAGTGATGTTGATTAATAAATCTCTATTGACATCATAATAGAGTGTCTCAATGAAAACAACATCATGTCCTCTCTTATTTTTATCCTTAGTCCTTTATTTTCTCATAACAAATCCTCTATAACACAAAAAGGAAGCTGGCAACCCTAGGCCACTGTTAAAGTCGCTGTTTCTCATTAGAATTTATTATTTATTGTATGCGTATCGATCTTGAAACTATTTCAATGGTGTAATTATTAAATATTACTTAACAAAATTCTAGACTTCAGACTCACAAAGCGGGCACTGAAGCTAGTTATAACTGTCAATGGCTAATCACTCAATCTATGAATGGTGCAGAGAATTTTCTAAAACAAACGGCATAATTGGGTGTCACGCAACGCTTCGTCATCGCCAAGTCAACGTCCGCAACGCTGTCTACTACGCGTGACCACCCCGCTTGCTGCGACCACTCACCGTGATTGTACCGATGGGCTTGTAAAACAAGTGTTTTCTAAATTCATAAATGATGTATACCTTTACCTTAAAATATTATCTATAGCAAACCACTATTAATTTACCTGTTTACTGCTTAATTTACATGCATACCATCATTGCTGCCTCCTTGTTAAGGGGTAGGCAGAGAGCAATGTGCGCCACTTCACACGATCACTACATACATCTCTAAATTACACGACATCCATACATCTCTTCGTACATGCGCGTCTATTTCGAAGACTACTTACGTATTATTAATAATATTTAGGAAAATTTACACAGATTGCTCTGGTCTCAAACTCAGCTCTAAGCTTGTACTATGTGTACCAGAAACAACGATATAATACATGTTATATTTTATATACAACCATACCATGAAAAACTGTTCAAAAAAATTTACTAATATTTTTTTTGTCATGGGTAGGAATCGAACCCACGACCTCCGGCTACAACGCCAAAAGCAATTTGTCCCGAAGGTTTGACTGGTACAGAATGCCTAGCTGTATTAACATACTGGTATACCTATACATTCTACACTAGACATTTTGTAAGATCTTTTATTTTTTTAAATATTTTCTTGTTCTTATAATAATTAATTTTACATGTTTTCTTACTTAAGTGCCTAGCAAACAATAACTATTTATTTAAGTAACCTATATAGTGTAAGTAATTGTAATTGGAAGTAGAAACTATCTCCTACAACATAGGGAATCCTAGGGTAGGTTTAATAGTCATTGCTAAGCAATTGCTAATGCTTAGCCGATGCTTCGGACTGTCAAACTGCATATGAAAAAACTAAATTTTGACAGTTCCAAGCAATGGCTCAGGTTAAGCAACAACTATTAATCTGAACAGCAGGCGACACGGGTTCGAAAAATATAAAAATGTCTAGAACAGCAGGCGACACGGGTGCGAAAAATATAAAAATGTCTAGAACAGCAGGCGACACGGGTGCGAAAAATATAAAAATGTCTAGAACAGCAGGCGACACGGGTGCGAAAAATATAAAAATGTCTAGAACAGCAGGCGACACGGGTGCGAAAAATATAAAAATGTCTAGAACAGCAGGCGACACGGGTGCGAAAAATATAAAAATGTCTAGAACAGCAGGCGACACGGGTGCGAAAAATATAAAAATGTCTAGAAAAGCAGGCGACACGGGTGCGAAAAATATAAAAATGTCTAGAACAGCAGGCGACACGGGTGCGAAAAATATAAAAATGTCTAGAACAGCAGGCGACACGGGTGCGAAAAATATAAAAATGTCTAGAACAGCAGGCGACACGGGTGCGAAAAATATAAAAATGTCTAGAACAGCAGGCGACACGGGTGCGAAAAATATAAAAATGTCTAGAACAGCAGGCGACACGGGTGCGAAAAATATAAAAATGTCTAGAACAGCAGGCGACACGGGTGCGAAAAATATAAAAAATGTCTAGAACAGCAGGCGACACGGGTGCGAAAAATATAAAAATGTCTAGAACAGCAGGCGACACGGGTGCGAAAAATATAAAAATGTCTAGAACAGCAGGCGACACGGGTGCGAAAAATATAAAAATGTCTAGAACAGCAGGCGACACGGGTGCGAAAAATATAAAAATGTCTAGAACAGCAGGCGACACGGGTGCGAAAAATATAAAAATGTCTAGAACAGCAGGCGACACGGGTGCGAAAAATATAAAAATGTCTAGAACAGCAGGCGACACGGGTGCGAAAAATATAAAAATGTCTAGAACAGCAGGCGACACGGGTGCGAAAAATATAAAAATGTCTAGAACAGCAGGCGACACGGGTGCGAAAAATATAAAAATGTCTAGAACAGCAGGCGACACGGGTGCGAAAAATATAAAAATGTCTAGAACAGCAGGCGACACGGGTGCGAAAAATATAAAAATGTCTAGAACAGCAGGCGACACGGGTGCGAAAAATATAAAAATGTCTAGAACAGCAGGCGACACGGGTGCGAAAAATATAAAAATGTCTAGAACAGCAGGCGACACGGGTGCGAAAAATATAAAAATGTCTAGAACAGCAGGCGACACGGGTGCGAAAAATATAAAAATGTCTAGAACAGCAGGCGACACGGGTGCGAAAAATATAAAAATGTCTAGAACAGCAGGCGACACGGGTGCGAAAAATATAAAAATGTCTAGAACAGCAGGCGACACGGGTGCGAAAAATATAAAAATGTCTAGAACAGCAGGCGACACGGGTGCGAAAAATATAAAAATGTCTAGAACAGCAGGCGACACGGGTGCGAAAAATATAAAAATGTCTAGAACAGCAGGCGACACGGGTGCGAAAAATATAAAAATGTCTAGAACAGCAGGCGACACGGGTGCGAAAAATATAAAAATGTCTAGAACAGCAGGCGACACGGGTGCGAAAAATATAAAAATGTCTAGAACAGCAGGCGACACGGGTGCGAAAAATATAAAAATGTCTAGAACAGCAGGCGACACGGGTGCGAAAAATATAAAAATGTCTAGAACAGCAGGCGACACGGGTGCGAAAAATATAAAAATGTCTAGAACAGCAGGCGGCACGGGTGCGAAAAAAACTAATTTAAGGCGGATGAAATCGCGATATCATTAACAGCTTGTCATTTTATAAAGCTAACTTCTTTTAATGTTAGTTATAGCTTACAGCTAGATAGTGTGGAAGTATTTGTTTATCTGTTTAGTGACCTTTAGGAGTTACATCACTAGAGTTCTGCAGACACTCACGCGCGTGACTCATGTCGCGCCGCGTCGGCTTGTGGGCGAATAGTGCAGGGAAGGCTGTTTTAATAGACATTTAAGAAATCATTTTACATTTTATTATGTGTATGTTTACATGGTATCTGAGATTTGAAACCTGCAGGCGATTGTAGGTCAATTCTTTAGCTTTACCTAAGTGTGGTTTATTTATTTGTTTGTTATTTATTTATATACGTGGTGGCCTAATTGGACTCAAAAACACTTAGATCCCTGGTTCGAATCCCGGTGTGTACCAATGAGTTTTTATTTTTTTTAATTTATGTACATTTGTTTGACAACACCACTATAGTGCCTTGGAGAGCACGTTAAGCTGTCGGTCCCGGTTTCACTATACCAACTTGTGAAACTGTTTATAGATGGGTTATTGAGTCTATTCAAAACATCGCATCGAGCTAGCCACTTGTTCGGTGTAGACTCATACCATCTGCTACGACGAGGTGGGATTAAAACCCCTCCGCTGGGTACCCTGGGGCCGTCTAGGCGGTCTCGGGCGCCGTAAGGCACCCGTGATGATACATACCTATTTGTGAGATCCAGTCTGTATACCACAAATTGTCGACAACAATAAAAAAAAGACAATTAAAACACCATGATAAACTGTTCTTATCATTTGATTTTCGTTTGAATATACGTGGTAGCCTGGGTTATGTTGGGCTAGACCTAAACCTTAATAACACTACAGTTTTTAAGTCCGGTTCAAACCCCGGTGTGTACCAATGCGTTTTTAATAATAAAAAAACATGTACGTACAATGTACACACATAATTTGTTTTACAATACCACGAAAGTGCGTCGGAGATGTGACCGTCTCAGGCTACCCAGCAGCGAAGGGATTATATCAGCAACGAAGAGACCCTTCATCATTTCGCCGATGGTATTCGAGGCAACACCTAATAAGTGGCGAGCTTGTTGCGGTGTTTATGATGGTATAGCCTCGTTGTATAAAGCGGTCCCAGGTCTTGTTGTCATCTGCATTAGTTGTGCAGTGATTAAACTTTAACTTGGGGCCGCTTTTGTAGACAATATTTGATTAAAGTCTCACCACTTACGAGTAATAACATGATTACGCGACGAGTTCTCAGTAAATGCGAAAAGCGGCAGTTTAAGCTTCACAATACATAATCATAGCCAGAAGAAACCTACCACTTAAATGTTTATGCTCACATTGTTTATGGTGTATTAACCCTACGTTCCCTAGTTGTACCAAATGCACTACTGTTACTTGTTTATCGGCCAATTCCTATCACCAGTAACGGTTCGTTATACCCATCTAAAATGTTAACGTCTGCAGCTTGTTCTGTTATTTTTAAATAACAAATCGTTATCGTTAACGAAGCTTTGCGAACTCGAACGTCTAAAAACGTATAAATATTGTTTTCAGTGATATTAAAGTTTTTATTTGTTTAAAGAAGAATGTGGAGGTGTGAATATTACTTACTCGATCCGAATTAGATACCTACACAGGTATTCATAAAAACTTTGAGTCCTTAAAGAACATTTTAGTTACAGAAGGTTTTGTCTCTTTTTATTAGCAAGAAAAATGAATGTGCGCAAAAGAGACAAAACCTTCTATAACTAAAGTGTTCTTCAAGGCCTCAATAAGTTTTTATGAACAAGGCCATAATAAGTATCTTTATAAAAAATATAAAAAAATAGTATCCTCCCGTAGTTATTACGTTTTGGCTGGTTTTCTTTTAATTTATATCAAACATATACATAACACCATATACACCTTTTATATCGAACATATATAACAACATATACACCTTTTATATCAAACATATATAACACCATATACACCTTTTATATCAAACATATACATAACACCATATACACCTTTTATATCAAACATATATAACACCATATACACCTTTTATATCAAACATATATAACACCATATACACCTTTTATATCAAACATATATAACACCATATACACCTTTTATATCAAACATATATAACACCATACACCTTTTACGCTAAAACGCTTTTAATAAAACTACAACTTTAGTAAAATTGAAATAAATGCAATCACTATAGGCAGAAAAGCGGCCCCAGCCCAGTGGTTAAGTCACTGCGCAACTGATAACAAGGTTAAGCAGAGACAACAAAGCTGGCCTGCGATGGGTGACCGCTTTATACAACGACTATTTCATCATAAACACCGCAACAAGCTCCCCACTTGTTAGGTGTGCCTCCGAATACCATCGGCGAAATGAGGACGGGTTAATCCCTCTGCTGGGTACCCTGAGGCCGTTTAAATGGTTCTCGGGAGCCAAATAGGCACCGTAATGGTATTAATTAAAATTAAATAAAACTATAGGCAGATTAAAAACTTACATATAAAAGTATGTAAATACTGAACAGTGCGATGTGAAATGCTAAGCGATCGTTTCTCCATTGTTCATGATGGCGACGACCGCATTCCTCATTCATGTGGGAATTTCTTCACCATAAGCAAAGCAATAGAAAACTATAGTTTAGTTTACTTGCTACTTGCTACTACTAAGTATAAAAGTATTGACTGAGAAGCACCAATTTAATGTTCTTTAATGAATAAATATTGATTCTATAAAATAATATAAGTTTACTTATTATAAATTAAATAAGAATTATGAAATACTAACTGCAGTAAACTGACAGCAGTTATGGTTGTTTTTTAAGTGGGAGGGCCTTAAGTGGGCAGGAAAAGGATTCGCGAACTAGAGCGTCAAAAAACATCTAAATGTTGTTTTCAGTTATAATAAAGTTTTTTTTTTGGAAAAAAAGAACATGGAGGTGTAGATTTTATTTACTCGATCCTAATTACATAACTTCTTTATAAAAAATCTGTTTAGTTTTAAAATGAGAACTAAAGTAATATTTTTAGAATCATAAATCAAACTTTGGGTGTCTTTTCAAAAGTTAATATAGAGGTTTGATGAACGTAGAGGTGTAAATAGTAAGTAATATTTACACCTCTACGTTCTTTTTCAGTAAAAATAAACTTTGATATCACTGTAAACAACATTTACACGTTTTTAGACGTTCGAGATCGCGAAACCTTTTACTGGTTTCTTAACATACAGATGCAAAAATTGTCAAGTGCCCTAATGACGTTTTGGTTGTAGTGTCTGGGTTCAGGAGACTACATGGATTGTTGGTCAAGGTGGTAGTCTCCTTTCAGGGTGCGGTTACGAAAACGGCAGTTGATTTGACAATACAGCAGTGAGGGTATCAAAGTAGACCCGTAATGAAAATTCGTGTTTGTCGCCACTCATTTCGTAACCACATCAATTATCCAGCATAGTAGGAGTTATCAATACCTACTACATGTTAAACAACAATGCATATATCGACTCCCCCTTTCATGGATATTGTCATAACTTTGCATCTACCTTATGGTAAAGACACCTTACCATAAGGTAGATGCAAAGTTATGGCCGTGTTTTAATAAAAAACTTTTGTAATCGAAGTTATCTATACTATTTTTTTTCCAAAAATAAATTAATAAATACAAATAATATATTTTTGGTATTTTTTTCTTTTCTTTTTGAAGCTCATTAAGATCAGAGAAAATCTAATAAAAGTGACTGGAAAATCTGGAAAAGTCAGGGAAATTCGTATCCGAAAAAAAGTGGCCACACTGTTTGCTGTGAAAAGTCACGAGATCTACGAGTATATATTAATATATATACTCGTAGATCGTAGACTTTTGCATAGCTATATTAATATATCATTTACAAAATTCTACATTTTTTATCGTACAATATATCTTAACGTTTAAGATATTCATAAATATTTATTTTATAGCCATCGCTTCTTATATAGGAGATCATATTGTTACTCTATTTGGGAAGTTATGTTTTATTGCTTTAGCCACTATATTGGATAGTGGTGAATAATATAATATTTGAATTTATGTCAGTAGTAGTATTGTTGTTTGTATTTGTGGGTTTAAATTATTAGTATTTATAGTTAGTTTATCGGTATATATTACATCACGCTGTCCTAGTTCAAACAAATGAAAATATTTCAGTCATACTTAACACAAATTATTATAAATATATTATATTATTTATAGCTAAATCTTGGCTCAGATAAATTTCTTCTAATCTCTGAATTTTTTGTCTTAGATAAACATTTTCTGTGATTTTGAATCTACAACAAACATTTACGCATGACATACTTTAAGCTTGACTTTTATTTTTATATGCCAATACTTTAATATTGTCATTTTTGTTATGCTTCTATTTTATTATTTACTAGCTGATTCGCGCAACTTTGTCTGCGTAACTTTAACCGTTTAAGCAGCGCACGCAACGGAAGCTCTCAAATTTCCCCGTTTAAAAAATAATTAAATAATTTCGTACTGATTTTTTAAAATAAAATATAAATAATAAAATAAGACACGGATAATGTAGCTTCCTATTTGTGAGAGTTTTTGAAATCGGGTCAGCAGGTCCAAAGATCTCCCACCAACATACAAACCAACACAATTTTCCCTTTCTGTTATATTATTTGCTATAACGGTACCTTGAATTGTATTAAAATATGTAGTTAATCTAAACTACGTATATTCTAATACGTGTTACCAATATGGTTCTACATTTAGTATAAGCTTGTCCTTGTGCTTGTATAAGGTTTCACTCGTCAGTCACGAGGCTGTTATTGTTCTCTGTGGATTATAATTGATTAGTTGTGGGTTTTAGTATACGTTACTATTTTATATTTATTAATAACTAGCTATTTTATTAGTTTCACATCAATAGGAATTATTCACAGATCACCAGTTTAAACTTTTTCAGGTAAAATCATTCATTTTAATATGTATACTAAAGTGTTTACCTTAATTTCTTACCTGCTATCTTTTCCATTAACAAATGGCTATCTTTCAATTACTTCCTATCGCCATTTACCTCCGTTGCCAAAATGTAGGTCGTTACTTCCGGAACCCTTGGCTAGATCATCAAACTTCATGCCGTAGTACTTGACCTCTTCCGTTCGGAAATTACTTTAGTGCTTCCTCCGCCATAGGAGTCACGCTTTATCATTCTGTGTTGATCGCTTCTGGCTGTGTGCTTGTTCCTTAAATCAATCAGTCATCACGTGTAGACCGCCTGTGAATTACGTTATCTCGTGTTGTATTAATCATTGTAACGGCTTTAAATTATATAGGTACTTCAGCAACGGTGTTAAATTTCTAGTTATTTATTCTTTTATCATTATTATCTAACTCATAATTACGTGTACTGTTGTTTTTATATCCTTAATTTTGTGACAGTTCTCACCGGAATGTTAAGTACTTATGTAATGAATTCACTTTTTTAAAGACACATTATTCGATAAAGCATGTTACGTCTATCTATTGTTTGAAATTTATTCGTTTGTTTCTTGTCATAAATTTATATTTTATAATAGTTATAAACATTTTATTGACGCGTTACATAATTTTCAATAGTAACTTAATATTATACACATTCATTTACTTTCTTTTGTTTAATGTTATTGTATGATTGCGTCAGTTTAATTTAATCTTCTATTTCACTTATGCTGGTTATATCATTAATGAGTTTATTGCCCTTGCTAGCGCTACTTATTTTTAGTTTTAGGTTTTATCTGCTTGTTATAATTGTTTGTCATCAGCCGGTTCCCGGTCGTCCCCGATTTCTTTTCAATACAAGACAAGTAGCCAAGAATGTATTGGCGCCGGCAAACATGTCTCTAGCTTCTTGCAGTAAATAGTGATGCACTGACCCGTAAAGCTTTCTTAGAAACTAAACTAGGTTAACGATGAATGCATCGGTAACAATGTTTTTACTATGATCAGATTATGTGTCGGTTTTATTTATTTACTTGTTGCAATCATAAAACTGTTGATACCATTTTTCGGTGTTCCAAAATATACTTTTCAGTTATTTCGTTTCAATATGGGCTGCAACAAAGGCTAATTTACATTTATTTTACTACTAATACTGTAATAAACAAACGTTTCCGTGTAATCTATATACTATACTAATATTATAGGCTACATAACATCACGGTACGACCAATAGGAGCGGAGTAACAATTACAACTGTTCCAAATATGGGAAAATATAATCCTTTTGAGATCGTACGCTGCGTAAACGGTGTATGTTACACAGACGAAGTTGGGCGAATCAGCTAGTTTAATATAACTTGACATTAATTTATCTTATATTTGTGTAAAGCCAATGCCATTTATTATTTTTTATTTTTATTCCATTCACAACAAAAAAAGACATTCGGTCTCTATATGTATTTATTTAAAGAAAATACCATAACAATACACCGTAAAATAAATAGTATTGGTAAATAATAATATTATTATTTAAGATAGTATTTAGTATTCAACAAATTATAATTCTGAAGATTCAATAAAAAGCGGAAGAGCATTACTTATTTTAAATTAGTTATTCTTAATAAATCCCGGTTTCACTATACCAACTTGTGAAACTGTTTATAGATGGGTTATTGAGTCTATTCAAAACATTGCAACGAGCTAGCCACTTGTTCGGTGTAGACTCATACCATCGGCTACGACGAGGTGGGATTAAAACCCCTCCGCTGGGAACCCTGGGGCCGTCTAGGCGGTCTCGGGCGCCGTATGGCACCCGTGATGATACATACATATATATTCTTAATAAATAACTTATATTTATTAAGAATAATTCATACGTAGGTGGAGACGCTTCAACCAGGTATTTTGTTATTGATGCTGATAATTGTTGGACTGCATGATTTGTTTACCGCCTCAAGAATCAGTCACTATAACATCGTTGTGGTTTTAGGTTTTCATAATAATTCTATAACTAATTGATTAAATCAGGCGTTATTTTGCAGAATTCCATTATTTATGTGATAATATTTACTTATTTGCAAATTCTTTCGCTTTATCTAACAGAACGGAATTATTTCACGACAAAGCGACGAGGACATCCATCTTTGTTGCCGTCCATTTCGTAAACACGTCATTTACCCGGAGCGAGCAATGCTGATAAACATCAATATATCGATCGACTCCATGAATTGACTTTAAAGGACTGCTTACCATAAGGTAACATACATAATCCCTGGCTGAGCCCAATAAAATAAATAAAAGCAAAGTATTTACGTTATCTAAGATCTATAGATCACAGATCTGTCTGCCGTGTTATCTTGCACTCTGTTACGCTGTATTATGGAACAGCTGGCCAGATTGATCGTGGATGCCAGACATTCAGAGCAATTGCTCATTTACCATTTCTACTTTCTCTTTTATTATAATTCAGTTTTTTGCTTTCGCCGTTATTTCATTGTCAAATTTTGCATTTTTTTAATTACTCTGCGTAATATCATTGTGATTGACTCGGTGTAATTATTTGTTCTTTATCATAGTAATATTTGTAATAACAATTATTATCTTTTTGTTGTTTTCATTGTCTTCTTTTTATACACATAATGACTTATTGTCTGTTTAGTTAATCAAAGATGAGATTTTAAGTGTTTTATATTAGTTTTAGTTTTTTTGTTGTGGTGAAATAATTGTTCATTCAAATGCGGCGCGCTTAGAGCGTGGCGAGGAAGAAGGACATAAGTGATCCGAGGAATGTGTGTAGTGGACTGCAGTTTATCTGGAGAAGCTGGTTCATCATTTTTGTAATCATGAACAATGTTGGATATTTTATTTATACTGTTAATCAGATTTAGCTTCTCATCTTTGTAATCCACATCGTTATAAAACACCTTAAGCACACCTATCAGCAAATGCTTTAAGTTAATAAGCATGACATGAAGGCATTGTAGTGACAGAACCTTGTGCAAGCCCATGGCACTAATGGTTCCTCGACAGTCTAGATATGTTTGGTCTTACTCCAATTACCGCGATAGTTGGGCACGCCGCACGATGGCAAAATCCATAAGTTGTTCACTTTCTCCTCTTACTGGGGACGTAAGTGCTTTCGTCTGTTCAATGGTAAGCCGATGAAGATTATCACACTTAAACGTTACGTGTTCTTCGTAATAGACAGGAAAATATTATGTCTTGACAATGTACCTAAATGTTTTTGGTGCATAATGCTTCAGTTTGTCTTTATGCATATTTTTTGGTTTAACAAATATGCAATAATGTATAATTTTTTTTAAATATAATCTAAAACCATAATATAAATTATAACATTAAAAAATGCTCCTAAGGGTGAAGTTTATTTCAATAAGCATGTATGTGATAGAAAGTAGAAATTTGCATAATTTATATGAATTTTAATAAACACAAATTTAATCTATATTTTTGCCTCCTTTAAAAATACTTGATGTCATGGATGGCGTAAAATAAAATTACCTACTATACAAATTTCTTATTTTAGCTTCATTCGTTTCGGCTGAGCGTTGATGGCGATAACATCTTTGCTTTATAAAACTATTATAGATAGATAACAACATACATTATATGTATATTAAAAATTTAAAATTAACTAACACTTTAAAATTCTGAGTATTATTTTCTATTCGTTTAACACCAAAACCTATTTATACATCTGTAGCTTCCTGTAGGGTCGATCCAAAAATAATTTGGTGTTTTGTAACTGTCACACGTCCCCGTCGAACTTGAGGCACATTCGTCTTCTTATTTTATCTGTTTTTTTCTTATAGGTATCATCTCGGCAATTCTTTTCTCCTTTTAATTTGATTTATTATTGTTGTCTAGTTTGTTCTGTTTATTGTCTTTGTTATTTTAGAGTACTCTAATGGTGCATATCCGGCAGATTGTTGGTAATTTGTAGTAATTCTTGGTTTATATTAGTATTCTTACTTAAGGACATTGTATTCAACAAAATGACCTTTCGCATTTCCAGAAATACTCGATTACTGTTTGTCGCAGACTTGATTTTTTTTTATTCGAAATTAGAAAAAAAACTTTTTTAATATTATACAAAAATATGTATTACCCACAACAGAGAGGTTTTTGGGTACAATTACCAACATTAAATAATTATTAAACTTTGACTAACAGCCAAGTTGTAATATTGGAAGTACGTTTGTATGGGCGTCAAGTAGACTACAGAGTCCTAACTAAAATATATCATTATTCTGTAAAGATTAGTTTTTCGTTACTTATGCTGTAAAATTTCTTAATAAAATAATAATAAATACCATCACGGGTGACTTTTTTGCTCCCGAGAACCATTTAAACGGTCTCCCAGGCGGAGGGATTAACCCGACCTCATTTCGCCGATGGTATTCGAAAGCAACAACTAACAAGTGGCGAGCGTGTTGCGGTGTTTATAATGGTATAGCCTCGTTGTATAAAGCGGTCACCCATCACAGATCAAGTCTTGTTGTCATCTGCTCAATCTTGTTATCAGATGCGCAGTGCTTAACCACTAGGCTGGGGCTGCTTTTTTTTTAAATGCTATAATTTCTCGTGAACAATATTGATAGACAGTATACCTACTCGTATCCGGTCACGGTAGCATGAGTTCGCGTGTAAATTTTATAATAACCTCTACAGTGATTTCTCTAGAGGTACCTTAACGAAGTAAACGTCATTCAATTCATCTTTTTGAGTAATTTGGAATTGAAGGTAGGCAAGTGTAATAAATGTTTATGTTGTGTAATTCACTGACTAGGTTCGTTCTTGGTTTCACGGTTATCCCATTTACGACCGACCTCTTTACTACCTAGTCATGTTTCGATTTTAGTCTGTGGGTTTACCGCCTTTCTGGAGACTATCGATTTTTTGTCGAGGTGGTTGTCTCCTTTCAGAGTGCGGTTACGGGTGGTTCGTTTAACGATGCAAATAGACCTGTAATGTATAAGTAAATACAAAAATGTAGGTACTTAAATAAGTAATTGGACTACGTGGAAGAAAGGCGCGTGTTTACACTGTCCAGGGACCGGAAAACCCATTCCAAATATATTTAAGTTAAAATAACTCTTATAATATTATTCAGTAATATCAAAATCGTTTAAAATTTTAAAAACATGAAGGGTTAAAGAAGTAAGTGTCCATAGTGCAAAAATATATTTCTCATTGATCTCTGTTTACCTCTAAATAGAGATGTAGCCGTGATTGTATGTTAATTATTTATCTATAACAGTTTAAAAAATATATAGTGATACATACCAATCTCGAAATATTTCGTACATCATAATTTTTAGAAGATTCTTCATAATATAAAAGAGCACTTCAGAAATCTCTAGTTCATAGCTGAATATGGGTCGTCGCTCAAGTGCTCTCAGAAAATCTCTGAGCCGCGGGTTTTTGACAAGCTGCCTATTCGCTATCAATGTGGAAATATGTGTTATTATGTCGCTTCTTAATGTAGTTCAAAAAGATTCTTAATAAATTTATGAATGCTCGTTCGTACAAATAAATCAAAAGTAGCGTTAAACTTTAGGTCAGTGTGCAAAGTATTATTTTGTAGAACCTATTTGTTATTTTTATTTAAAATACTTTATTTACCTGTTTTTGGCATTTTCGGTTGAGACGGTGGGTCCGAGGTCGGATGGGCTAGTGAATTTATCCACGATTTAGAAAAAAAAAATGCTACGATCGCAATGCTGATCCTCTGAGCAAGGAGTACCTTGTTCAGAGGATCAGCATTGCGATCCAACGTGGTAATGCAGCTAGTGTCCATGTTAGACGAACATTCAAAATTCTTGTTATTAATTTGTAGCTGTTATATATAGATTTTTTTTTTATATAGGTTATTAGATAATAAATTTTGTAATATTTATTTCTTGAAAATAAATGTTTTAAATACTTTATTGCACAAAATTATAAAATAAAATTGTACATAGGCCAACTTAATGCCTTAGGCATTTTCTACCAGCTAACCTTTGAGAGAGTGGAAGATTATGCATAGGGTGCAAAATAAAATAACAAATATAATAAAATCGAATCCAAATTTAATTAAAATTTGTTCGTAATGTAATTGTGGTTGTTTTTTTTTATAGTTGTAAAAGTATTTAATTAAAATAGCTTTATTACATTAACCTTGGCTTGTATTACATAAATATTATTGCTTTCCTCATTTAATATGTGAGCCACGTGCTGGCCATGCATTCTATATGAGAAAATTCTGTCATCCTTGTTCCCATGAACTTTTGTTTCATGAATACTTTATGTAATATGTATTTATATATGTGTTGGTAATCCTACCGTAAATCTACAACTTCCCAAATTTTATTTATTACAAAGATGTCTGGCTCAGGCCCAGAAAATAGCGTAATACATAAAAACACTTCTTATTCCATCAGTCAATAAAATAAACCGGCCTAAATTTAAAATAGAACTACTAAGATTTATTGAAATTACGATTACGTGACTCGAACACTATGAATTTATAAAAGATTATTTCCACCAACCGATACTTTCACAAAGTAGTCCGTTTGTTTCCGACGCAACCATCCTAAATCATTTCGAATTCTAGGAGTGTTATTGTTTATGGAATGAACAATCAAAATGAATAAATTTTCGTAAAAATGAGTTCTCGGGATTTGTATTCTGTTGCCTATCGACATAAGAATGTTAACGCCTGTGACCGTGCCAACGTCGTGTCCACAATCGATACCCAGGATGTACTCGATAACGTCACCGAATTCAACGCCAATCAGTTTACGTTATATGATGACTTTGCTAATGATATGAGAATGGTTAACTTCACACAACTGAGAACAACATTATATCAGAATAGTTTAGATGTTGATAATGCAATAGTAGAGAGAGGATCATCGAAGACCAAACCTATAGACGCAAACGACTCTGGTGTAGATTTGGAAAACGGCAATCCATTAGATGATGTTGTCACTTCTAACGACAGCGAATTGGTGAGTATATTAATAATCATGTGTTTTCCTACAAACAGCTGTTTTTGATTTAGATTAATACTAGATTTCTGATTTACTTTTTACTTATTAAAGGATGTATATTTCCATGTTTATAGATTTGTACAAGGATATCTGTACGGGACTGTCGCGTACATTAAGTTTCTGGATCGTCGTTGAACAAGGAATGCCAAATAAAACCACGGAGATCGGTACAGTAATCGTGTGCGGAACGGCGGTGAGGCGGAGGCTTCCGTTGCTTCTATTTGTGAGGTCGGGCGGATCGAGTGTCTATCCGTTACGTACTGGCGGTAGTAGACGGAATTCAGACCACGGCGAAGTTGAATAACTGGTCCTGGGCTTGGTCGCACTAATCGGTGTACTGACCAACGTAGATAACTATCGAGGAACTGCGTGCTCTGCTCGAAGTTCGGGTCTAGGACTGTTTATTGACTTCTTGCTGCGAATGAACTTGTTGGCGAAATATTGGCCAACTATTGTCGAACTGTTGCCAACTACTATCGAACTGTTGCCAACTACTATCGAACTGATCTGAAATCCGCTTCCAGTAATATATATATACAAAGTATCTTAAGGCGGCTACCGCCCCGTATCCCTACTGACCTCCGAGTTGGGTGGAGCTATCCCAATCCCATCTGGTTGGTTACCCACGCCTCTTACCTCCGTTCACACGCTCTTTATTCCCACGATATTTTATTACAGCAAGTATTGCGAATACAACAATAGTCGGCAAGTAACAAAGTAACTATGACTTACACAAATATTAAAGAATCCTAAGTCGTAAAACAATAACAATTAACCTATCCTTTTCGGCATAATGAAACAAGCTATAAACAATAAACTAGTTGTACAAAAGATTGTTAAATACTACAAAGGCAGTTAGCAATCTCACTAACTGCCGGCGAAAAGCTGGCTTTAAGATAATAGAGAAATGTAACTAAGATACCATGGGAAAGTATACGCCACTAAATAACATGCGCAATCACACTAAATAGGTGTTTACAACTATTTCTAAAAACTAATACTTCTAATGGCTAAGGCCGTCCGGAACAATATCAGTAAAGCATTTAGTTTATGCATCATTAAATTTATTTCCGTGACGGCACCTTCTTTATTTAAACCTAATACATTAAACATTATCATTATCGTCCCCGATATGATTGTTTGTAATTCCAAGTGGCATTCGATTGTGTGACCGGAAGTAGCGCCGTCTCCGCGTGCTGGTGGCACTTAGTTGTTCATGGTTGGTGGCATTGTTGAAACTGTTGGCTGCAGGAAGAACGCAATGGATATCGCCAATCGACTTCGGGGCAATATCCGCTCTAACGTAATTGTTGGTATTAGTGGCAACATTGTATTAGTTCGTAGTAATTATATGATTGCTTCTTCTAAGAAAACATGTGTTCTTCATCAGCCTTATTTATTCAGTGGCCTAATTGTTTATGTAAGTGTTTAGACAAATTGCTATCGTTTTCGCGATTACATTAAGCAAACATTCATAATTTGATGAATGTTGCTGTAATGACGATTGCGATATGTATTACGTTTATCTCGCGTACCTTACAAATAAACAGATATAATACATACATAATAAACAGATAATTACAACACACTGTTATAACTAGCAGTACTGCAGTTAAGTAAACTTGTTATTACTAAATATTATATAGGTACACATTATCCACACTGAAAAGTTGATAATTTTTTAATCTCTAATCTCATTTATTAAAAAACAAAAACTAGTTGTTCGGGTGTCTCTGTAAAACCGCGGTTTGTTGCTGAAGTATGTGTAGGTTAATCGGTGGGTCCCTGTGGTGCGGTTTACTGTTGAAGTGGGTGTCCCGCGGATCCTTGGGCCGCGGTTTGTTGCTGAAGTATGTGTAGGTTAATCGATGAGTCTGAGCTGCGTTCGAAAACTAACACTTTGACACTGGGTAATGTCACTACACTATAATATGCATCTCTAGTTCTCTAAGCATTTTTCAGTATTTTTATCGCACCCAGTGTTAAAGTGTTAGTTTTCGAACACGGCCCTGTGGTGCGGTTTGCTGTTGAGGTGGGTGTCCCACGGATCCTTGCGTCGCGGTTAGTTTTCGAAGTATGTGTGTATAGGTTAATCGGTGGGTGTCCCTGTGGTGTAGTTTGCTGTCGAGGTGGGTGTCCTGTGGCTTCCACGACCGCAGTTTGATCTCAAAATAGGTGTAGGTTAAAAACTGTTAAGGTGGGTGTAGGTTAATTGGTAGGTATCCCTGGTCTGCGATTTGCTGTTGAAGTAGGTATTTATTTATTATTTTTATTTACAGATGTAGTTTATTACATTATTAAAATTAAAAGTATGTTATGAACTCTATTAACTCGGATGTTTTCTGTATAAAAAACCCAAAGTTATCTTAGTAATTAAATTCTAAAACTGTGATGATATTTAGGGTTAGGCGACATGTTTTGAAGGCATTCATCGAGACGTTCCGACTAGTGACGTGATTGCGGCCACATTGTAAGCATGTATTAATCACTCCTGTCATTACCATTCTGTACACATCCTCCAGGCGCCATCTTAGTCAGCTGCTTTGTGAATGCTTACTGACGTTACTTCTAAATGTTATAATATGTATAACTAGCTATACTTCTTTATTTATTTTTATCGTTAGCTTAATCTTTAATGTTGTGTACATCCAGTAATTAGTTAAGAGCGCTTAATCAATACTTTAGATTAATGGCCCTATTCATAAAAACTTATTGAGCCCTTGAAAAACACTTTAGTTAAAATAGATTTTCCCTCTTTTACGCATATTCATTTTTGTTGCTAAGAAAAGAGACAAAACCTTCTATATAACTAAAGTGTTTTTCAGGGACATCTTTTGCGTAATTATTCCAAATAAACGGTACCCAGTGAAAGGTTTTCTTCTGGAATTTGTTAAATAATATTTATGCATGAAAATAAGATTATAAGTAAAACACGTTGATAAATATCGTGATAAAGTCTTTCTTAATATTTGTTTTTAAAATGAATGTCTCTCAACTAAACTCATAAATATCACTTTTTTTTTATTTATTTATTAAAAGCATATAGTATAGTATACTTCACCAGCATCTATTGAATCTAGCATTGATGGTGACTATTCGTGGACTGGATAAACTTCTTACCATCATGAATTACCATTTCTGAGTTATGCAGTCACATGTCTATTATAAAAAAAGGTGCAAGTTTACCAATAATAATGTGAAATGAAACCTTATATCTATAATAGATCTGTCATTTAAATGATCCCATTATTATTTCCTCTGTGGTATCCACAAACAAACAGATAAGGAATATTATGAATGGACGATAAAAAAGATAATATCTAAAAATAATAATAATGCTTATTATGTATTCAATGGTTGTGCATAGATTCGATGAAGTACCGCTTTGTAATCGATATGCATTTGGAGTGTGGGCGACATTTTCAAGGTATACGGGTTTAGATAACGGTTCAAGAGCTTTATCTTTCATATATAGGTTATGTTTACCAATCACAGAGGCTACAAGCGACTTGATGAAGCATGCCCATTTACGTCCCGCCATTTCGCATTGCTGTCGGCCTTGTAAGCTTTTTTGGGATGCAATTCGTTTTGTCATGTTGGCCTTTCTTTTATTTAACCTTCACTTAACATTTTAATTTTACGATGTTGAATAACAGTTGATTAATGTACACACGTCACTAGTGTTTTATACTTTTAAAACTTTTCTACATGTTTTGTTTTCTTTTTTTATACATATTGGTCACAAACCAAGCTAAGCTTAGCTTGTACTATGTGTACCAGAAACAACGATCTTATTGGTTTTGGGGTTGACATCAGTCAACAACACTTCGACCGTTTGGGATCTTTTGTGTTTGTGTTTAAAAACAATGATTCTAATATATATTTTATAAACACCCAGACCACACAAGAGACCGTAGTTACTAATATTGTTTTGCCATGAATCAAACTCACGACCTCCGGATACAACGCCAAAGTCGCAACCACTTGACCACGGAAGTGAAATAATGAAAAGTAATCTCGGCAAAGTAAAAAGTAATAATTATCTTGGTAAGGTTTCGGTAAATAATTTTATTTACCGAAACTATTAAAGTAAAAAGTTAATACGAATAGGATTTACTAACTTATTTTATTGTCTCAATTCTTTGAAGAAAATAATGCTTCTTCAGGTCAGCTTAATTATCTAAGGAAAGGCGTAATACTTACTTAAAATTCTTAATTTTGTTTCAGTTGGAAAACGAAGTAATGGTTGATGCGTGGAGCAGCATGGAATCTACAAATTCTCCCTTAACTGACTCTGGTCCATCGGCCAGCGACGATTGCACGCCGTCTACTTCTAGCGGCCTCCGCGATCACATAGTATCCCCGTTGTCTCCCGAGGCGCGCTGCAACTTCCCCGACTCTACCACCAACAGCGCCAGGACTAGTGGCCTAAGTCGTGGCATAGACACCACAAGAGCAACGGACAGAGCGCGCTCTCGGGATCTTACCTTAGACTTACAAACATTAGACAACCTGCCGACGTCCTCGCGAAGACACTTCCTCGACGATGACTACCAATCCCCCACCAAGTTAAACATAGAATGTAGAATCCCTAAACCACATTTCCTCGACCACTCTCCGTCACCAGATGAATTTGACGAAAGAAGCGATATTACTAATCCTAATTTTTTGGACGATGATGTTATAGAGGATGTTACAAAATCGGGAGTCTTATCCAAGAAACCTGTAAAGGGGCATTCTACTAATTTAGCAACACCTGAAGATAGGTCACACAGAAGTAACTATAGAATCGCTTTGCATTATGGATTGGAAAGTGCGGCGAGATCCAGCGAGCGGGACAAAAGAGCTTCCCAACTTTACCAAAGAACGTGGCCCGGGGAGAAGGAAGCGTGGATCGGTCATGACACGGCGAGCGTCCGGAGCTTCTCCAGCAATGGATCCACGGAAGTCCCGCGACCGTCTTCTAATTTAGAAAATAAAATGGAGTGTGTCTATTCGCTACTTTCTTTGCTAACTTTATCTCCGGATAACAACGCGGATCTCAGCGGCTCGTTGCTGGAAATGAGTCGGTCTGTTGACAGTTGTATAGCTATGCGGCAAGCTGGTTGTATTCCTCTCTTAGTGCAATTAATTCACTCAAAACTATCTCGGGAGACTCGCGATCGGGCGGCGAAAGCTTTGCGAAATATAATCCACACTCAAACGGATGACAAGTCCGGACGAAGGGAGGCGAGAGTGTGGAGATTATTGGAGCAGGTTAGGGAGTACTGCTACATATTGGAGGATTTAGTCGAATCGCGGAAGGATGGGAAGGAAGGCTTGGAAGACGATGCGACTAAGCATCCGAGTCAGTGCGTTGCTGCTTTAATGAAGTTATCATTTGACGAGGAACATAGGCACGTTGTGTGTCATTTGGGAGGATTGCAAGCCCTCGCGGCGTTGGTGAGCGGCGACCAAGCGGCGCACGGCAGTCAGACCCACGACGCCACTTGCCTCACCATGAGGAGGTATGCGGGCATGACGCTAACCAACCTCACGTTCGGCGATGGAAACAACAAAACATTACTGTGCTCCTTCAAAGACTTTATGATGGCGTTGGTTGAACAACTCGAGTCTCCTAATGACGATATGCGTCAGGTAAGTTTGTTTTAATTATTTTAAAATAAACCCATGTATTTTTAGTATTCCGTACAAGAAAACCGAAACTTTTATGGATTCAATAAATCCGTCTGTCCAAGCTGATATTTCAAAAACCGGTTGAGATGGTTGAAATAATGTTTATATTTGTCCATACTTAATTTCAGGTGACAGCAGCAGTTCTTCGCAACCTGTCATGGAGAGCGGACGCCAACAGCAAACAGATTCTGCGGGAAGTCGGCGCCGTCAAAGGACTGACCAAAGCCGCCATGACCTGCCAAAAGGAAGCCACCCTTAAGTCAGTCCTTTCGGCTCTGTGGAACTTGACAGCGCACTGCTCCATGAATAAAATCGCGCTTTGCTCTGTCGATGGAGCTTTAGGATTTCTCGTCGATATGCTAAGTTACAATTCTCCAACAAAGACCTTAGCTATTGTAGAAAACGCCGGTGGAATCATGCGGAATGTCTCTAGCCATATCGCCGTCAGAGAAGATTACCGGCAGATTCTCCGCGAGAGAAACTGTCTTAGTGTCTTGTTGCAACATCTTAAATCCCCGAGTTTGACTGTCGTGAGCAACTCGTGTGGAACTCTCTGGAACCTCTCGGCGCGATGTCCCCACGACCAACAGTTCCTATGGGACCACGGCGCCGTGCCCATGCTTAGGAGTCTCATACACTCCAAACATAAAATGATAGCCATGGGCTCCAGCGCTGCCCTCAAAAACCTTCTTAACTCAAAACCTGGAAAATCTCACATAGTTTCATTGGATTCAACCGCTAGAAACATGAATCTGCCGGCTCTACCAACGCTAGGAGCTCGAAAACAAAAGGCTCTGGAGCAGGAGTTAGATCAGAACTTGGCTGAGACTTGCGACAATATCGAGCCGGCTACGTCTCCGTCCAGCAGCCACCGCGATGAAAAGAATTTGTTCACCGCTACCGAACGACAAATCGCTATGAATTTAGAGCGACATAGAATGACTTCAAGCTCGCCTTTAGCAGGGGTACTTGCTTCGCAAATATCTCTAAGCCACAGCGCCAACCTGCCTGGCTACCTCAGTTGCAGCAATACATTGTTGAAAGGGTCTTCCATTTCCCGTTCGGCGACCGAAGAAGTCAACCGATCTGACAGCAAAGATTCTGTCGCATCTGCTCAATCGGACTCTGCTTTCGAGAGAGCCACGCGGACCGGAAAAGTACCTGTTCCTACCCCCAGAAGTAAAGACTTTGTAAAGATTGACCCCCCTACAGAAGCGTTCAAGGTTCCCTCGCAACCGAAGATCGAGAAATTTAAATCGGAGCAACCTCCCGTACCGACTCCGAGGACAAACTACACGGAATCCGGTTTCGACGTCGACCAGGATTCGTGCGACCAGCCCATAGATTACAGTCGCAAATACTCCGAGAGCAAACCTTTGGAGAGTCCGATCGCCGCGGAGGTCGACAAAGGAGGCTCTTCGGACTACCAGGAGACCGACTTGGATCAGCCCACGGATTACTCGCTGCGGTACGCGGAGCACCAAACCGAAGCGCCTTCGGTGGACGAGGATACAATTAAACACTTCTGCACGGAGGGTACGCCTTACGAAACACCAGTTATATTTTCAACAGCTACTTCTATGTCAGATTTGAGGGTCATTGGTCACAATAAGGAGGCGAAAAAGCGAGCAAACGTGAAGGAGGAGAAGGAGCCAAGCAATGAGCGGAGGGTCCTGGTGAAGGAGAAGCGTGGAGGGTTCGAGACCAAGATGAGCTCTGGGTTGGGTTCGCCGGAGAAGCCGGTGCAGTACTGCGAGGAGGGGACGCCGGGGTACTTCTCCCGCGTGTCCTCGCTCAGCAGCCTGGGGGAGCCCGCGCCCGCCGGACTCTCCGAGGATGCCGCCAACCAAACTAAGGACAAAGATGGTGAGTCCCACACTATAATAATCATCTTATCGCGTAAAACTTCGGTTCACCCCTTAGGTGGCTCACCTTTTAGGTGGGAGGAAGGTGTCTACAACTTCGTTAGGCCGATCGACCGGTACTCCATAAGTACCACAGCCCATACAGATGCAAAACCGTCAAGTGACCCAGTCATGTTTCGGTTTTAGTCTGTGGGTTCACCGGCTTTCAGCTTGATCGCTCCCACTATGCCGGCTAAATGATGCGATTACGAAATGGGGGGACAATGACGAATTGTATAGCGAGTATTGTTTAATATACTCGATGCCTTATCGTCAATTCAACTACCCATTTCGTAACCGCACCCTGAAAGGAGACTACCAGCTCGACAAGAAATTGATGCAGTAGTCTCCTGAAAACCGGTGAGCCCACAGACTAAAACCGAAACATGACTAGGTCACTTGACGGTCGGTCGGCCTAGCGAAGTTATAGAGACCTTCCTCCCACCTAAGCTATAACGGGATGGACATAAAATAAGTGTCAAGAAACTGAGAAGCCTGTGATTTATTAAATAAACTGGATTATACTGTGGCTTCCACTCCACTGTCCGTCGCCTCGCGCCACTTTTGCTAGAATACAAACATCGCTCCGTCATCGCTCGTTTTGTGCCCCGGGGTCCTACCGGGAAGCCAAATGAAAACCGATCGCCACGTCGATAGATAGAAAGTGAAAATAAAATGTATGTAATTTGACGTTTCTTGGCCATCGAGTTCTACCCAAAAACAATATATCCTATAAAATTTTATCCAGGCTTCCCGGTAAGGCCTCAGTATAATGTCCCGCTAGGCTTAGACTCCGTAGCTTAGATTGTTTACTTGTAAAAGTCTATTAATTCATTTTATTCGCTATTTTTAAAATCTTATTTTGATATTTTATTCATCTCCAAAAATATATTATAAATAAACTTTTGTATAATATATTAAATGACTGTACACAATAAAGCCAACAAGAAATAATGTTAGCTGATAGATAATGCCTAAGGCATTAAGTTCGCCTATGTACAATAGTATTAAGCTTTTGTGCAATAAAGAATCTTTCGTGCAATGTATGAGAAATATAAGTGAAAAGTACATAATCAATGCACAAGGCCAAATAATTTTAAATAAGCAGCCAACCATATTTCTAATTAAAACTTTAATCTTCAATTCTTATTTCGGACTTGTTAAATTTACTATAAATAAAATCTATCATTTTAGGCTCGAAAGCGGTAACGTTTGCGAGATTCCCGGAAGCAGACCAAACGGGCCCGAATGTCGGACAAGCGGACCCGAATGCCGACCAGACGGACCCGAATGCCGAGTTCGTACAAGACACTCCGCTGATGTTCAGTCGAACCTCCTCCCTCGACTCTATACCGGAGTGCGACGGCCAGGACGAACACATCTCGGTGGAATCTGAACACAGGTCAGCCGTCATATCCTGTTAGCTTGTCAAAATAAAGAAATCCTTTATAAATGACATTGAACAATCAGCTTGTGTTACAGGTGCAATTACTTTGTCATTTTCTAGCATTCTCTGAGGTGACAATTGTACATAATGGATTTCGTTATTTTGACAATCTAACGTTACCTTTAAAGGAACAGTCTAAACTTATATCTATGGTTTTCATTCTTGTTGTTTATTTAATATTGTTTTTTTTTATTAAACGTTAAAAAGCTTAAACTAGTGCTAGGTATGATTGGTGAAAATGTTACGCAATAGTACAGTTTAAAAGTAAACGTTAAAAAGCTTAAACTAGGGCTACAGATACATCTAAATTGTCACTGCAGATTTATCAGCTGAATTAATAAAATAATAATAAATAAATATATATATAAAGTGTCATCAATTTCTGAGAATACCGAATTATCGACAGTTTAAAAACTTAGTCGAATACTGTCACCTCTTTGGTCATGTCGTATTGACACCCGTCATCCGTACCATGCATCTGTAAACACTTTATACTAACGAATGTTAACTTAATTATTTATATTAACTTGACAACAAAGAAGGTCTAGCTATATTTTGACACAATTACGCGTAAAACGAAAATCCATTTAACAAGAAAAGGTCTACGAGGAATTATTTTTTCTGACCCAATAACGAAGTTTGAACAGTGGTTTCATTACAAGAAAGTAGAATTTATGTTTTAACGATGGCGCCATTTGTAAGACAAATAAAAATAAACTATATGGCATATACATGTTGAATTTGAAAACTTGTACTTTTGCTACTGATCAAACCGAACATTTTGTTATAAAGTACCGTCACGAAAAGAGCCCTGCTAGGGCACAGCAAATTTGTATTAAATATCTTCCTACTTATTTAGTGTGGAGGTCTCTGTCGACTGGAGCCATGCTACTTGTGGACGTGGTGTCATGAGCAATTGTTATTGTTTGCAGTCGCATGACGTCGTGCTGCATCTCCCCCAGCGAGCTGCCCGACTCCCCCCCGCGCGCGCCCTCCGCCCCGCTGTCGCCCCCGCCCGGCCCCGCCACGCCGCCCGACCCGCCACGTGAGTTACCCCATCGACATTTATACAGGAGGCGGCCCTAACGCCCAACATCGACTGTGAAAGTCGATGATTGAGAAAAGAAGATGGCCGCCGTTATACCAACTCCAAACAAAAAATATTATAGGCAATCACTGAGCGTTGATTGGTTGAAGTGAGAACACAATATGGCGGCAAGGACTACGTTCGACATTTTTATATGCGACGTAGGTTGGTTCCCCCGGTTTCATGATAACTCCATTATTCTATAGCCTGAATACTTGGTATAATAATATAATAATAATATGTAGGATAAGTTACATATGTTGCTCTGGCCACAAACTAAGCTCTAAGCTTGTACTATGTCTACCAGAAACAATGATTTAATAAATATTATACTTTATAAACACCTAGACCGGAAAAACATACTAATATTTTTTTACCATGGGTGGGAATCGAACTCACCCCAATACTG
The DNA here is from genome assembly GCA_947458855.1 of Monopis laevigella. Classification (NCBI taxonomy): domain Eukaryota; kingdom Metazoa; phylum Arthropoda; class Insecta; order Lepidoptera; family Tineidae; genus Monopis; species Monopis laevigella. Next base: position 22,159,729 of record OX381588.1, read on the forward strand.
AGAGATTAATAAATACAATAACCTACAAAAATATTATTTTAATTCTGCGACAAAATCGAATATTATTGGAAGCACGAAAGCTAATTTTGTATGGAGAACGCGGAGTTCGCGATTACGAATGAAGGTACCTTACCATCAGGTGGATATTGGTCACATGTTGAGCTATTATAAAATATAATAACGTTGTACGTCGCAGCGGAGATGGGCACGGTGTTCGAGGAGCGCATGTCGGCGTTCATCGTGGAGAACACTCCGGCGCAGTTCTCCACCGCCACCAGCCTCAGCGAGCTCACCATCCCCGACGACAAGGTATTTCTCCGCTACTATGTCAAAGTTTTTTTTTTCACTTATCTATATAACATAATCATTGTGTATTGGCATGTCAAAATAACAATTTATGATAATTTTATGTTATACTTCTCATACCATCACTACTAATGCTTATTCTACAAATTAGTAGATTTATGTACATATATATCTTGTAAACTTAAATTTTATTTATTTAAAATCTTATTGCACTTAATTGTACAGTCAACGTCGAAGTAAAGTATACGTTTTTAAAGTAAATTGACCCTTAATACAAAGAGTGCATGGGGGTATACCATTACCTTGCTGTTGACTGTACAAAGGCGGACTTACTCCACCAGAATCTTCAGGGCAAGTAATAACAATTGTGAGGGTGCATGATAAAATACTATATATAGTCATATTATTTAGTTAATAAAATACATGTACTACAAATATGAAAGCTATAACATATACACAAGGCTACAGTCTTCTACCTACCCTCAAAGTATCCGTGAATGTTATGTAAGATAGTCTTGTGCCCGTCGTTCAGTATTGTTATTATTTCTTAACTAAATGGACTCTTCGCATTACGCGAAATTTTGCCAGTATCATGTGGGTAGAAAAATACAATTATTATTATTATTAGTAAAAAGAGGGATAACAGGATGAAAAGGAATCGGGAAAGGACTAGGGTAGAAAAGGGTATGGAAACATACGGTATAGTCTTGCCAATATCAAGTGAAGGAGAAAAGTATCAATAGTAAAATGGGTACCGCCATTTTACTTAAGGAAGGGATCGTTGAGATAGCGCAAATAACGAGTTCACTGCGTTAATGCTACACTTCTCACACATAAGATAACTATGAATGTTTATTCTACAAAATTGGTACACTTTTTCACAATAATATCACATAAACTTAACTATGAAAAATATAACAGAAACACATGTCTACAGTCTTCGGGCTACCCTCAAGGAATCCCGTAGTTCTGTAGCTCAACCACACAAGTTTTTGCAAACAGTTTTTACTACAGTCGCTAGTAACAATAAATAAGAATCAACGCATAAGAGGTTTATTTGAAAAATAAATTAATCCTATTGGTTGATCCCTATCTATAGTTACTAGCGACTATAGTAGAAACTGTTTGCAAATATTGTGGTAGAGCTACTGGCTTGATGTATTGGCTGACGTTTCAGTCCCTGCACGAGCAGCTGATAGAGACGTCAGACGTGGCGGACGAGCCGGCCGACGCCGGGGAACTCTCGCCGCACTACACTCCACGTCATTTGGAACAAAGGTAACGTACCCCACACAGTACATTATATACGTGGTGGCCGAGTTGGTTAGAACTTACACTTAAAAACATTAGGGTATTTGACTCCTTTTTGAAACCCGTTTTATATGATTCTTCATTACATATATTCACACTACATTGATATTTTCGGGATGTCAACTCTATTATTAATAAAAATCAAAGTTTGAATTTCCACAATGGCGCTAAAAACGCTGTTTAGCAGTCTATGTCAAATGTGACGTCACACGCAAGTAAACAAAAAAGTACAGATTAAATAATCTCCTATATAATATACTCTATTCTATTTTATCCATATGATTTATAATCTTAGACACTGTAAAAATTCGCGAAAAGCGAGAGGCCATACAATCAAGAATTTGAATTGATTTATAATCTGTGTATTGTTTTGTTTACCTGCTTGTGACGTCACCAGTCATCAACCAATCAAAGGTGTTTTTATTATAAATAAAATTGTACAAAATATTCAATTTTATTTCGTGTAATCTACAAAAGATATACATAATTTAGTTTAAAATAAAGTGAAATATGTTTTTCTACGCCATTGTTGTCGTATATTTTTAATGTAGTCAAATAGCCTATTAGGTACCAGGGGCCTCATTCCAAGTTTGCAACCGCTAATCACGACAAGACGTTGCGTAAACTATAAATATGGAAATATAAGTTCTATTCCAATGTATAGTAACACCAAATAAATAATTTATCAAATATTACAATGGGTAACACTTTAACACTTGTTCTGGGTTTAAAAGTTAACTTTAAGTTTGGCTGTGTCCGTAATTCTGTATATTATAATTCTAAATAAAAGTAAATAGTAAATAATGTGTGGTAAAAATTAATACCAGTATTTTATTAATCTTCAAGAAAGAACCCAAAGATATAACAATAAGGATATATAGTCTGTATTAGGTTGGCTATAATATATGCCGCCATCCTGAAATACACGAATTCTTCGCAAGTTTGAACATGTTTGGAGTATTGGAATTTCAACTCTATAATTAACATTTGGTAGAGCTTATATTTTAATATTTATAGTTTACGCAACGTCTTGTCGTGTTTAGCGGTTGCAATCTTGGAATGAGGCCCCTGGTCCAAAGCAATGAGTTTTTAATCAACATAGTTTAACAACACCACTATAGTGACTCGGAGAGCACGTTAAGCTGTCGGTCCCAGTTTCACTATACCAACTTGTGAAACTATTTATAGATGGGTTATTGAGTCTACCCAAACATTGCGACGAGCTAGCTACTTGTTCGGTTTAGACTCATAGCATCGGCTACGACAAGGTGGGATTAAAAACCCCTCCGCTGGGTACCCTAAGACTGTCTAGACGGTCTCAAGCGCCGTAAGGCACCCGTGACGATATTTATATTGATTTTATAGTACTTTAGAGATCATTGTCGTTTTCTCAATGAGCAAATTGATTGGTTCCCAGCTTTAATTTTTTTTGGTTCCTATCGTTTTTTAATTGTTTTATTTGTTTGTTTCAGCAATGATTTAATTAATGAAAACGTGTTAGTAACTGAAGACATCGGAGAAACACCCAAAGGTGAGTTTCAATTCTTTATACAGGGTGAATTTGAAAGGATGTACTTTGAACTAATATACGGTTCTGCTGATCAAATCGAATAACTTTTCTTTGGAACCATATCGCATATGAAAATAAAAATTGGTCATTTTAACATTCTAGTTTGTATGGAGAAGGCATTTTTTATTCTCGACACATGTTTTGTTGTTCCATGGGAAAATTTGTTCGATTTGATCAGCAGAACCTCATATTAGCCCAAAGTACATTTTTCAAAGTCACATTTTAATGACTCTGAAGGCAAAGAATATCGTAATTTGCCCCCACACTACTGATCTATATTGTTCGCGCTCAATAATACTGCCGATGTTGTTTCGTTTGACAGAAATAAGTAGTAAGCTATTATGATCTTATAAAAATTTTCTTCTTCTTAGTATGTATTTTTACTTTAAACGTGGCCATGTATATCTACTGTACTCCATGCTACAAGAACTGATAGTGACGTCATCATATTTAAATGTGGCCATGTTTATCTACTGTACTCCATGCCACAAGAACAGATAGTGACGTCATCATATTTAAATGTGGCCATGTTTATCTACTGTACTCCATGCCACAAGAACTGATAGTGACGTCATCATATTTAAATGTGGCCATGTATATCTACTGTACTCCATGCTACAAGAACTGATAGTGACGTCATCATATTTAAATGTGGCCATGTTTATCTACTGTACTCCATGCCACAAGAACTGATAGTGACGTCATCAGATGTAAATGTGGCCATGTTTATCTACTGTACTCCATGCCACAAGAACTGATAGTGACGTCATCAGATGTAAATGTGGCCATGTTTATCTACTGTACTCCATGCCACAAGAACTGATAGTGACGTCATCAGTTGTAAATGTGGCCATGTTTATCTACTGTACTCCATGCCACAAAAACTGATAGTGACGTCATCAGATGTAAATGTGCCCATGTTTATCTACTGTACTCCATGCCACAAAAACTGATAGTGACGTCATCAGATTTAAATGTGGCCATGTTTATTTACTGTACTCCATTCCACAAGAACTGATAGTGACGTCATCAGATTTAAATGTGGCCATGTTTATCTACTGTACTCCATTCCACAAGAACTGATAGCGACGTCATCAGATGTAAATGTGGCCATGTATATATACTGTACTCCATGCCACAAAAACTGATAGTGGCGTCATCAGATTTAAATGTGGCCATGTTTATCTACTGTACTCCATTCCACAAGAACTGATAGTGACGTCATCAGATGTAAATGTGGCCATGTTTATCTACTGTACTCCATTCCACAAGAACTGATAGTGACGTCATCAGTTGTAAATGTGGCCATGTTTATCTACTGTACTCCATTCCACAAGAACTGATAGTGACGTCATCAGATTTTAACACGCAAAGCATAGAAGGTGTACGCATGATTAAACGCCGACCGTTACTACGAAATATGTTATATAATAGTAATGTTTCGGTTTTAGTCGTTGGGTTCTCCGGTTTTCAGGAGACTATTGCATGGTTTTGTTGTCGTAGTCTCCTTTCAGGGTGCGGTTACGAAATAGGCGTTTGATTTGACGATAACGCATTGAGGATATTACTAAAATATACTCGATATGCAAATTCGTCCTTGTAGCCGCCATTAAGGTTAAGTAACCGCATCGTTTGCTGGCTAAACAATTAATTGATCCACCCCATTCATGGAGTTTGCAGGCCTGCCTAACATCAGATAAATACAAGGTCACATGCTGTGCTCCTATAAAAAATTAACATTTGTTTATTTAAGTCATTTTTACATTATCGACATCAAACAGATATGTACATTATTGTGTATAACGGAGCACGTTTAGACGCGATGACGTGACTATCAGTTCTGGTGGAATAGACCTTGGTTACGATAGTATAGGATGTGTTGTGCTTACAGAAGCAGACACTTGCCACGTGTACATAACTGAGGACACGCCCGCGCTGTCGGATATCTCCGCCGGCTCCGACCGTCTGCAGGTACGTTTACTACAAAAATCGCGCCTAGTGGTTAAGTCACTGCGCAACTGATAACAAGGTTAAACTGTTGGCAACAAGGCCGGACCTGGTATGGGTGATCGCTTTATACAACCAGGCTATACCATCATAAACACCGGAACAAGCTCACCACTTGTTAGGTGTTGGCTCCGAAACCATCGGCAAAATGTTAACGAGTTAAGCCCTCCGCTGGGTACCCCTGAAGCCGTTTAAACCGTTCTCGACAGCCAAAAAGAGCACCCGTGATGGTATTTATTTATTATTTTAGTAACCCTAGTGTGAAGCTTTAAGTTTGAGTTTACTAAAATTAGTATAGAAGATAGCACAGTGTCAAGCGGATATTTTGGGAACTAAAATTTCAGCGTGATATTGAAAAAAATGTTAACGCAATTGTTAATATAATTGTTGACTAGAAAAGTAACGTTAAAAACTCACGCTGGGGTGTAACAGTACGTATTTTTTTTTTAGAATTTATATTAATAGTTTGTATGTTAAATTTCAGTTAAGGAACCGAGCGTGTTCTCCCGACCACAACACGTCTAAATCGTTCCCGACTTACGAAGGAGTATACGTACGTATCCAGCTCTGTTCCATATGTTACTAAACTACAGCCGCGAAGCAAAAATCTAATTCAGTCTTTTTTAGTCTGTCGGTTCCATGGATATAAAATAGGCCTCTCCAGTTTTGAGAAAACAAAATGGCCGCCGTCATACAAAATAAAAATTAGAAGAAAAGCAATCACTGAGCGCAGATTGGTTGAAGTGAGAACAGAATATGGCGGCAACGAACTTGTTTGACATTTCGTATTATAGGCATTTTATGGCACTATGGCGGTTCCATATATTATTATTGGTATCATGGTCGGTTCTCCGGCTTTCAGGAGACTATTACATCGATTTATTCTCGAGGTGGTAGTCTCCTTTCAAACTGCGGAAAGACAGACTGCAAAACGCGGACTGTGAAACGGGCGGTTGAGTTGATGTTAAAGCAGCAAGGACAATATATAGACTTGTAATGCAAATTCGTCTTTGTCGCCGCTCATTTCGTAATCGTATAATTTAGCCCGAATAATGTTGTTAAACAACATTGTGTTGATCGAACTTATTTATGGACTTTGTAAGTCTGCTTGTCTCCAGGTAGATACAGCCTCGCATTCTGTGCTCCAAAAAAAAAATCTTAATCGGATGGGCGACGACGAATTTTATCCTCACTTCTTTATAATCGAATCAACTACCGGTTTTGTAACCACACCCTAAAAAGCGGCGACAATAAATCGATTCAGTTGTCTTCTGAAAACCGAAACATGCCTAGGTCATTTGACGATTTTGCATCTGTTTCGCTTTTGCACACGATATAATTTTTAATATCATTCAGGCTGGCTGGACCACCTAACTTTTAATCTTGTTTTCTCTAAAAGTATTACATTGAAATGGATGAAACTACTTTGGATGCCGTCACATATTGGGTCACTAACTTTTGTTAATAAATGGGCCTCTATAACACGAAACGATGAAACCTTGACAGGATGCTGTCGCATACGACTTGTTATCAATCTATATATGTGAGAACTCTCTAGCCAGACTGTGTCAGCTAAAAAAAAAAACATCACGGGTGCTTTACGGCGCCCGAGACCGCCTAGACGGCCTCAGGGTACCCAGCGGGGTTTTTAATCCCATCTTGTCGTATCCGATATATGAGTATTAAGTATACACCGAATAAGTGGCTAGCTCGTCGCAATGTTTGGTTAGACTTACCCATCTATAAACAGTTTCACAAGTTGTAGCTTAACGTGCTCTCCGAGGCACTATAGTGGTGTTAAACAAATGTATTTACATTTTTAGATTAAAAAACTCATTGGTACACACCAGGGACTAAACCAGAGACCTAAGTGTTTTTAAGTGGTACGGTCTAAATACTCGGCCACCACGCATGTTAAAAAAGCTTTAAGCTAAAAAAAATATGGAATAGCCTCAACAAAGAACTGTCATTTTTAGCGAAGTGTTAAAAATACGAAATGAAGTTAATGGTGTGCATCGTCATCCTACTCAGAGACAAGGAAAAGAGTAGACGAGGTTAGAGAACCCTAAGACTGACCTATAAAATGATAACTATTGTTTGCAGCATTCGTTGCCGCCGTACTTGCGGTCGTCGACAGAGACCGTGAGGATGTCGCAGGATGTCTCGCGACACGCCACAGACAAGTAAGTAATTTCACTAGGGACGCCACCAAATTCTTATATAAGTTTAAAAAAAAAAATGTATTAAATTTGTCGTTTAATTTTAAAATTATCCACCCACAGAGCGTATAGCACCAATAGGCGAGAATAATGAAAAAAAGTTTTTTTTTTTGACTTTTGATATGTCAAATTCCCATTATATATATATTTTAAAGGCAGCCTGTTCCTTTGCCATCGTGATAGTGACGTGTCACAAAAATAATAGATTAAAATTTTCTAACATGAATATCTTTAAAACCTTTTTTTTTAATTGATAAAAATTAAATTAATTGTTTATTAGTTAGCCTATATCTTCGAAATAAAAAAAAAGTTTTTTTTTTCGTCGGAAGCCTATTCTAAATAATAAATATAATTAGTTTTGGGGCTAAATGTATGAAACAAAAAGAGCCGAGGAGTATAAATTAAAAAGGTTTTTCTTTACAAGAAAAAAATAATCAACTTTCGTTGTTTATTTTTTATTTTGTTGTCACTTTGGAGCTATTTAAGCCAATAAGAGACTACTTAGGCAAATAATCAAAAGACCGTATTAACAAAGAGTGATATATATATATATACATCCTCTTTTTTTTTTTATTTGGGCACACAAGTAGTTATTTTTAAAATATTTTTTGAATTCATACGAAATTAGCTATTTGGCGTAAGGACCTTAAAGCCAGGACCAACGTGAAATCAAGCAATTTTTCTTCGTCATATTTGATTCCTTAGCATTATTTAATTTATATTTTAATTTATAAAAGCGCAAATAAAATACAGTAGACACGTTATATTATGAATACTTAATATCTTCAACGACAATTATGCTTTTTTTTATTGTTTTGTATTGGTATTATAATGAACTAAATAAAAAATTAATTGTGTACTTTTTTTATATTAATAAAAACCTACGAATTTTTACTATAATAATTTTTTTATTTAAAATTTTTATTGCACTAAGGTTTGTACAAAGGCGAGCTTAATGCCTTAGGCATTGTCTACCAGCCAACCTTTAGGAGAGTGAAAATTTTAATATAGGGGGCACAAGGAAAGAGAAATCAACATACATAAACTGCATAGATACAACTACATAAATAATATAGCAAAAATAAATACATAAATATATGTTTAAACCTATATATACAGATTTTTATCACACCACACATAGAATTTGTATGCGTGCAAATCAGTTTATATGGTTCAAGTTGTCCTCGCCTAAGTTTTTATTGTTCTGCCACCATCACAAATTGCATTGTTAGAGTGTTGGTATAGCATTGCGTGTTGCAGGGGGTCGCCGCCGCCGCCGCTGCCGCCCAAGTCCTGTAACACCGTGGCGCCGCCCAGGCCGCCCACCTACCTACCGGGTAAGCCTATCACTACACCTACAACCAGTCAAATATATTCTATCGCTTTATTTGATTTTTTGTTGATATTTCAATTATCATTTTCCACTTTAAAACTTAAGTAACATTAAAAAAATACTTTAAATAAAATAATAATAAAAACTCTATAACAAAGAAAACCTACCTTTATAAAAAAGACACCTATTATAATCAAAAAAGTAAATAATTCCGCCATTAAGGAGGGTTCCTAAAAGACTGGCTGCGTTAATTTATATTGATACGCTGTCCGAAGAAGCCTTATAGTCACAAGATGCGTCGGCCAAACGCTTAGGCTGAGTTTCACCAAAGTGTCTGTTAAAGTACTTGTAATGATTAAAGTTAAAAATGGCGTGAAATGTACTGTCTGTTGATTTCCAAAATAAAACTGGTATATACGACGCCATTTTTAACTTAATTTATTACATTTACAGAGAGTTTATTTTGGTGCAACTCCATTAGAAATATACTTTCGAATGTGCTCTTAGACTTCACAGTTTCGAACCCAACGGCTCATATTTGTACTTTCTAATGAACTGAGTAATTGCGCCGTTCGAGATTTGTTATTTTTTATTGACTAAATTGATACCTATTCTGTTCTATTTATTTTCACAGGAAAGAAACACGAAAGCCGCCTCCCGGTAAAAGCACAACGTTTCTCAAAGTCATTAACGAGAAACGATTCTCTCTCCTCGCTCAGCTTAGACTCGTTCGGCTCCACAGACCGAGAAATATTCGAGCAAACCGTTAAGGCGGGCGTCGACAACGTGAAGCCCAGGCGCGTCGCCATCGACACTGACAAGTCTCATGTCCGCCAACACAAGTCCCTGGACCGCAGCGACAAGATCACGCAACATAAACACAGGTCTAGGGACATGGACAAAGGAAAACAGAGGAAAAGCGCCATGACCAGGTCACCGCATTCCTTCCCTGGAGACTTGTCTAACTCTCTAACTCACCGCGCCGACCGGAGCGACTCTCTTAGCTCGCTCAGCAATGACTCGTTCGGATCTACAGATAAAGAAGTGTTTGAAAGGTGTGTGCGACTCGGAATGTCACATCCCAAGAAAACTGATGACGAGAGACTCAGAAACAAACAAGATGATAAGCGACGCAAGAGGGAACCGGCGAGACCTGTTCCCGGAGCGTTGGACAAGATGCAAGGCCACAAGTATTCCCGTGACCGCGCCATTTTAGAAGAAGTTATAGCCAAAGGGGCGGGAGAAAAGCATAACTCAAAAAACGTTCCAGCGCCGTTTGCGGCTCGCGCGTCCGTAGACGGAAACGCAGACAACGCGCCGTCCAACCCACAGACAATTGGGTGTGAAAACAGCTCACAGGCAATTGGAGGTGAAGACAACTCACAGACAATTGGAGGTAAACACAATCTGCAGGCAATTGAGTGTGAAGATAACTCGCAGACAACTGAGTGCTTAGAGAGACCGAACGAACTTCCCACTGTGCACTCTCCTAACACCACTGTGGACTCCTTCGAAGACACCCACATGAACCACTCCAACGAGTGTCTGGCCCCACTGTCCGCTAACACCACGCTGCGGTCAGATGTGACCGACCGACTCGACCGCTCCCACGACCACCCAGACGACTCCAACGACCACATGAACCACTCTAACGAATCATATGCGGACGTTCTGGACGGATCTATAAGCGACTCCGATTCTCCTCCCGAAAACCAAACCGGAACTCTAAAACGTCTCCAGAAACCTCACCAATGGACTGACTTAAAAGTGGGAGCTTTAGAATTAGACGAAATATCTTCAAAGAAAACTCACGACACGTGGAACGATAACACGTGCCCCGATGACGTGACATTCCCTACCATGAGCGGATCTACACATATGGTAGCGTCAATTAGGAGCGAAATCGCAGAAATAGGAATTGCGTTACCGGATTTACTAGAAAAGAGCGGAAAAGCCGCGTCTGCCGGGCCCGACCTTACCGACAAGTTAGATGACGAATATCTTCACTTAGTATCAAATGCCTCAATTAATAACGATCTCGGGACATCGGCGAATTTCAATCTTTTAATAGATAGTATTCCGGAACCAAGTTTCACTTCTTTACTAGAAGACTCAGAGTCTAAATTCACTTCACTGATGTCTGCGGCTATTCAAAAAGAAGCGACGCGATTGGCCGCTCAGTTGAAAAGTTCTCAGTTTGCAATGGAAAACAGCGTCACGTCAGTTAACTCTTTGGATTTGGAGAATGTTAAACCTCCTTCAGACCCTTTGGGTAGTTTGCTTTCGTTGAGCGCCTCCGGAAACTTTGACGAAAATCAAACGGGTAAAAAATCGCGAAGAAAGAAATCTTTGCCCGTATCGTCGATGGTTCGACGGGCGTTAAGTAATTCTATAAATCAAAGTAGTTCAGAGCATTTGGACGCAAATCCTGTTAGCTTTTTGGAGAATGTGAAACCTCCTTCTGAGTTAGAAATGTTAGACATGGAAAGCAGTATGCGGTCCGTATGCAGCATCCATTCGGAGGTCGTCGACCCCAGAGATCAGGCGCCTGTCGTTTTTGACCTCAAACAACCCATCCAAGACTTTCCCCTTTGTAACAATTTCGTATTCCAAGACTTGGAAACCGTCAACCCACCTTCGTTGTTCGACGAGATAGGAGAATCGACCGTAGAATTGGAGCAGACTACAGCGCATAATGTTTTTGAAGATTGCATTTCAAACACATTAAATATAGTGACGGATATACCTTCAGGCTCCGAGACTTGCACGCCCATACCTTCCGATGTTAGCAGCGTCGAATCTACTCCTAAGAGGAACTGTCTAACCCCTAAACAGCGACGACAAGCTACCAAAGATCGATATCAAACCTACACGATAACCGACAGCGTCTCTGACGACACGCAGATCGTCCTGGAAGTTGATTCGGAGGAGTTCTTAACGTGGACCAAATCGGAAAGCGACTCAAGATCCGATGACTACCTAACAGCGGCCTCCGAACCCAAAATTAAAAGAAAACTTAGCGCAAAGCAGAGACGGCAAGAAGACAGAGCGAGATATCAAACTCAGACTGTGGACATCGGCAATATATTGTCTGCGCAGACCGGTCCGGATCCTCAAATTGAGAATTTAAAGCAATGTTTGACCAGAAAGAGTATTAAGCAAAAGCGTGCGGAAGACGCAGATAGATACAAGACAAGAACGTTAAGCGAGGAGGTTTCTCCGTCGCCTATCGCTAGAGATAATAACGTTGAAAACGCAGAAACCACCACCGGATATGGAAGTCTATCTTCCAACGAACCGGGACCCTCGACCGGCGACCGGACGGGCGAAACCGATAGCGGTCATAACGAAGACGATTTCGAGCTAAACTCAGTTCAAATGAGGACCTACACCCAAAGTTTTCGAAATTATTTGCCCGTGGTCGAAAGTCCAGCCGCTGTAGACCTTTGTGTCAAGAACAACCTTAAAAACATGCGACTGTCAGGCCATCAAGACCCTAGTACCAGCGATTTTGCGAGCCTTGAAGGAGACGACGGATGCCATTCGGACTCAGATTCAGAAACTAGAGTCGTCAAACCAAAACCTAAAATCACAAAACCTGAAGAAAGACGAGAAGAAAGTTTAGACTCTAACGAATCTCTTGACACAGATTCTGTGAAAGGTATCCGAGGCCGAAAGAAAGCGTCTTACGTGTCGCCGTACCGACGCAACGTCACCGCCGCTAAGTCTGCGTCGCCTCCTAATAAACCCGCTCCATTAACGTCCAAATCGGCTAAGAGCATCTCGCCACCCAAGCCTGCAACGAAACCCGTTATTTATGCAAAATCAAAGAGCAGCAATACATCTCCGAAAAGGACGCTTCCAGTTAAATCTCCTGCAAAATCTATGACGAAACCGATCATCGTTCCGTTGTCGGGCGCCAAACCTTTACCTCTAGAGAGACAAGGCACGTTCACCAAGGAGACCGCCGACAAGAAAGCCCCCGCCAAAATCACTAAAACTGCCAAAACTTCTCCTTCGCGACTGCCGCAGCCAAACTCATCGCGATTTGTCAACAAGCCTCCTCTAAAAAAGGCCGTCAGCAATGACAAACCGCAAGCGAAGAGACCTACACGGCCCAACTCTTCCATTAAAACTTCTGCTTCCAATCATAGTCTTCAAAGCGATGACAGCGGAAAGACTGTCACTCTAGCCAAGAGTTCCCGACAAGGCAGCACGACCAGCGTCAACGGTGTCGGTACCAAAGCTAAAGAAGTCGAGAGTAAAATAGCTTCCCTCTGGAGGAAAGTAGAACAAAGCAAGAAAATACCGACTCAGCCCGATCGGAGGATATGGATCGAGCACACCAAGCCCGAGCCGCCGCGATTGGTTCGCAGCTCCACGTTCGATCGGCCGAAGGTGACAGAAGCTGCGGCAGCCGATAAGCAAAAGTCACAGATACCGAGTTTGCGACCGAAGTCTATTCCGTCGAGATCGGCTCCTGCCACGGGAGGGAAAGTGTTTGCCAGGAGACACCTTAACGGACAAACATCGTGAACAATTGATGCCTGTAACCGACGGTATTGTTATGATGAAGTTTAAAACAGGGTAATGATTACTCTGACAGATAAAATAGAGGATAATTTACCCCTGTAGAACGGCGCCCAAAATTACAATTACTTGTATTATAAGAATTAAATTTTGACCTTTGTTGACTATGTTTTCCCAGCAACTATCTTGGGCGCCGGTAACATGTTTGGTTAGGTTATACATCTGTACCTCTTCTTCATCTGTCAGGATAAGGTATACCCGAATTTGGAAACATTCTATATATATTGATCGTATGATTTGATTCTATATATATTGTGACAAGTAAACCTCGACTAAGACGCACTTCGTCGACTATAGTGACGCCCTGAGAGATCACATTATACTTTTTTAAATGCAATATTAATGCAATACTAGGGTTTTTTACCAACGTTAATATTTACAATTACTCAATAAGGCTTACTACATATACAAAATTTTTATTTATATATTTGCTAACTATAGTCCAATTTTTAAGTCTTTGCAATTGGTTTGACAGTTCTATACGTCAATAACATTTCTCAAATATTACAATGGAGTTATTAAATGTATATAAATCATGTGAGATTATAGATAGGCTTTGGCCCGTCTCAGCTCTTCAGGAAACTGTCAATTAAACAATCACAAATTAAACTTACACAATACAATTATTACAAGATTGTAATATCTAAATTACTAATAAATGGAGGTGAAATACGAGTAGTTGCATTTAAATTAATAGTGGTTTATGAAATTATTATAGGTATACTTTCATTAGATAAATTAATAAGAATAGCTCATTGTGTTAGCTGCGAACTGTCAAACTACTGCATCGAATTACGGGTCGGACTATAACTAAAAATCTTCCTTTAATCCTTAATTTTGTTGCATTTATTTGATAAGGTTGCCAAAATCGATCAAAATTATTATTTAAGTTTATGCTACGTTATTTTATATTCTGTTAGTTTATTTGTATATTTTATAAGACTCCAATTTACAATGTAAATATAATTATATACTCTTTTATGTTGAAGCAGTGTATCGCTTGTTAAGTGTAACCGGCGGCCATGTTGGATCATGGTCCGCGACTTACATCTAGTCACGTTAAACATAATACAGTAGAACATAAGACACATTTAGTTTATATAAAGGCAATTACAAAGGCAAAATAATTATATGAAATGATAGGTTATTAAAATAATTCCACAGACCGAAGTAAAGCGTTAGGTGTTGCTGTCATAGGGAACAAAATGGATTTGTTTCTTCTCTGAATGTGTTCAGAGTTGTCGGCGACAGTTACTGATTTACTTTGGTGAGTTGGCGCCTTATTCTGTGGCCGTAGTGTTTTCTTTTAAGTTTACTTTGTCAACGTCTCTCCACCAATAGGATCGCTTTATTTTCTGAGGCTGTCAAAATAAGCTCTGATTGGTGAAAAAAAAAGTCACTTAAGGGTCACTGGGTAATATTGGACGGGTTGTATCAAGTTAAGCAAACCGAGATTTTTTGGGGTGATATCTCCTGTTACAGAAATTATAAAAATATGTAAGTATAATGAAATAGCCGTTTTTCATCATCTCTAGCGATGCAGTTATTATTTGTAAGTAAAGAACCGTTTTTAAGTACGGTTTATAAGAGCGGCGCTTAAACGACGATTATGTAACTTAATCCGTCGATTAACCATAGCTGCCAAACCGTATCGCTTGTTAGTCGGTAGATTATGATAATTTTATAAATCTGTTCACATTTAGGATTATATATTTTTTTCTCCTAAAATAAATTAATAACATTACGTTATTGGGGTCGGGGAACATGGTGCCTGGCCCACCAGTGTTCTATCATTATATTTGTAAAAAAAAAGTATCACACAATCTGTAATAACTACTTGTTAAAAAATCCTAGGAGGGTCAGGGTGCATTTTCCTCGGCCGTACATACAATTAGTTTATAAGTAAATAGGTACGGAATTCGTAATATTTTCTAGTACTTATTCATAGTTACTTTTTATAGTCATGTAATTATTGTAGCCGTTTGTATATTTCACAAATTGTAAAAAAAAATGGCGCCGAAATAACGTGTTATTTTGAACGTAACGTAAATTGTCTTCTATGATTTATTTTAAGAGACCAAACGTAAGCCAGTTTATTTTGTTTATTTTTATTTAATTAGTTATAAATATATTTAAATGGTAAATAAACTACATTTACATTATACTTAAGTGTTTTTAGTTATGTTTCCGTAGTTATCCCATAGCGCTTGCATATCATGGTCATTTATCTCTAGGTCTGTAAGCTCTATCAGTTATACTATTATTTTTTGTTGTGCAAGTCGCCCTAAAATAAATAGTTTTTGTATACGAATTATAATTAGAAAGTTCAACGTCCAACATGGTTCCGACCCTAGAGTAGCACACTCTTGACGACCTCGCTAGTAAAGCGTTGAATTAAAATAATAAAAACAAACTAAGAATTCAGTTTTGCGTATCTTATCGGTTTAGGGTATTCGGTAAAATAAAACAGTATAAAATAAATAAAATATTTTATTTACATTTTTTTAATACTAAATGGAATGATAATTTTGTTTAGCTTCTAATGATATAAAAAAGGTACTTATATAAGTTTGATTAATAAAATAAAATGCCTCGCCATATTGCGGATAATTATTGAAACTAAATAAGTAATATCCGATCCAGAAATAAGTGTCATCTGTCGTTTGCGGCCCCAGCTTAGATTATTTTACTGGCGAAGCTGTAAGCTTTATTCAAGATATTTAGTACTCTTTTAAAAAGTAATAGCCTAAAGATACGAAACAATGAAACAACAAAGAAACAATCGCAAAGTTACCTCCATTTTTTATCTTATATATGCAAATATTATCGCTTGTCACAAAAAAAATCTGGTTATATGAGTTTAACAAAGAAACATTGGACCAAAGCAACGTTGGACCCTCAATTGTAAGAACTCATATAAGACTCTGTATCTTTTGGTGGTAAGCAAATACAAAGCCCCACTATACATAATATAGTTCACGGCTTATTAATGTATACTTCTACACTTATATTGTAAAGAGAAAAGATTTAATTGTTCCGGATAAACTCAAAAATAGCTGAATTCTTTCACCTATAGAAACATTACATTATCAGCGAGTAACATGGGGATGCATTTTATTTCCCGGGAACGTACCCATACAGAATGTTTTCAATATATATTAATTAGTATGTGCAAATTATAAAAGGGACCACCCGGATTCAGCGTTATGGGAATGTTCCCTAAATTAAACATATAATTAAAAATTTAACAGGTATTGTGGTGTTTCCGAATATTAAATCTAGGAGATCAAGTTTTTTAAAGCTAAAGTATCAAAAACTACTATAATTATTTATTAATAAACTAATGTATTTTTATAATTGAATCTTTACACCATAAAGATGATTTGCAACATCATTGGACATCTATAATGCCCAAATAATTTGCCATTTATCTTATATATTATTGTTGGTCTTTATTTAGTGCATTAAGTAAACTAATACATATTCTAAAATAAAATAAAAAATATTCAGCACCAAAATAATAAATTCAATAAAAAATTATAATAGGCCATATTATACCAAGTATGTAAGTTCAATTCGAATAATATTAGTTATGAACAAATTCATTATCAAAAACATACAAAAATATTTTTACATATAATTAAATTTAAGATTTTATACAAAAATAATTAATTATATACCTATTATATTATAAAATATTTAACAAAGTGTATGAGTACATAACTACAACTAGCACATATATATTTACAAAATATAAATTACTTAAACAATAAAGTATTCAATACGAAAGAGTGGAATGATTCAAAATGGCATTAAACATACTTATATCCGTATTTTTGGTCGATCCTAAATTGAGTAATATTCATTTAAGGGCACTGCATCCGCGATCGCGAAGTCCGCGTTCTGCATACAAAATGAGCTTTCGCAATTCCAGTATTTACAAACACCAGTAGAAACTGGTGTTTGTCGTAGAATTAAAATGATATTAGTATGTCCTTATTAATGTTTCGGACATTTTTTGTATCAGTAAATATTATTAATAATACAAAAGTATTTATTACAACAGAAAGGTTTCTATTTTATTTCACAAAATTGAGCATAGGCAAACTTAATGCTTTAGGCATTTTCTACCAGCTAGCCTTTGAGAGAGTGAAATATGCTTAGGGTGCGGAACTTTTTGAAAAAAAAAAGAAATAGATAGTATGTTATCAATGATGCATAACAATACGTAAACTACTTAAATACTGAATATAATAAACGTAATACATAAACATACATACCGTACCAAACAAAATTGCCACAAGTTTTTACGTACAATTACCAACTTAAAAATAATAATTGAACTACATATATACAATAGCCAAGTTGTCATATTTGAAATACGTTTGTATGGCGTCAACACGACTGCAGAGCCCTTAAGTATATAATGAGGGGATATTATTTAAAGAAAATGCAGCCTCAAAAATACTTACATTCGATATTCTCTAACAATGGTTACTTTCATTCTGCCTTGTTATGTGACATTTGGTAAGAATACCCAAAACATAAAATTCGTTTTACGAAATAGTTCCTTTTGACGAGGCGCTGTAGTCGCGCGAAGGATGATATCCTCAGTTTTGAAACTCCAAAAAAAATATATAAGAGAGAATTCGATTTATTTTAGTAAATAAAATGTATACCTATTACTAATAAAATTAATGTTGACATCATAGGTACTGATATTAGCACATTTTATTTACTCAAAAATTTATTAGTTCCACTTTTCGCCGCCGAAATTCTTTCATGAAACGAACTATACAATTACGAGATTTAAGATCGGTACATAAATACAAATGTTAATGTAGTCATTATAGTCTTACACTAAAACATTCATTTACTAAGATATACCCTACCTATGATAAAAAAGGTCTAAAAAGAGCCAAAGTTGCATATTTATTTTACATAGATCCTTCTCAGGACTCAATCATAGTATATATCTCTCGGAGTAATATATTTTTATTAATCTGAGAAATATCTAGATATGCAACTAATGTTGTCAAATGTCGTTTACAATAATCTGTATAATACAGACAGTCACTTGTGAAAATGTTACTGGTCAACCTGTCATACAATGATAAAAGCATTCCATGCTTTGAAGTGGTTCAAAACACTATTATTAACACTGATCTCGTTAAAATATTGAAAAAAAAAGAAAAAAAATGCCAAACAGTGTTAACATTAAAAATAAATAAGTACTTATAAATATTGTTCTTCCATTAAGTTAATATCAAAAACTTTATTTTAATACAATTATTGACAACAGTAGATGTTGTCAAGCTACATAGTTTCTACTATAGTCGCTAGTAATTATAGAGAGGAATCAAAAAAAAGTTAGGTTAATTCATACATTAAGACCGCCTCCGTAGACTAATGGCTTTTGGCGTTGCATCCGGAGGTCGTGGGTTCGATTCCCACCCATGGCAAAAAAAAGATTGGTACGTTTTTCTGTACAATTTGTGTCTATGTATGGTCTGGGTGTTTATAAAATATATGTATTATATCGTTGTTTCTGGTACACATAGTACAAGCCTAGAGTTTAGTTTGTGTGAGGATGATGTATTTTATATATTGTTATTATTTATTTAATTAAAAAAATTAAGCGATCCTATTGGTTGATTCCTATCTATAGTCACTAGCGACTATAGATTGGTCGATTCGATTGAATCTATACTAGAGTTATTTCGTCGTCTAAACTAAAACATAGAAAATTGTTGTATGCCAAATAGCAATGTGATAAAGGGTAGTCCGGGGGTCACCAACACCAGTGAACCAATTTATGTATTTTCCGTGTTGTCGAGCGGCGGCTGACTGAAGTTGGCGAGCACTGCGAAGTGGGACCACAGCGTGGGGGGCGCAGTGGCGGAGGGGTGGAAGTGACGACTTATCTGCCGGGGTCCACATATACAGATGACAAAACCGTCAAGTGACCTAGCCATGTTTCGGTTTTAGTCTGTGGGTTCAACGGTTGTCCAGATACTACTGCATCGATTTTTTGTTAAGTCTCCCTTCAAGGTACGGTTACGAATCGGGCGATTGATTTGACGATGAAACAGCGAGGATATTAAAACATAGACTCGTAATGTAACCCACTTCGTAACCGCATCATTTAGTCTATATTGTTAAACAACAATTAAATAACGATAAACCTGATGTTTTAACTCCTACCAAAGAAACTTTTGCCATGGCTGGTGCCATTGTAACTTTATGGCCACTTTAAATGATTGTACTTTGAGCTATTATGAGGCTCTACTGATAAAATAAAAAAACATTTACTATAGAACCATGTGTCGCAAATGAAAAAAAAAATGGCTTCTCTATAAAAACTACTAATGTTAAATAGCCAATGTGTATGGAGAAGCCATTTTTTTTCATTAGCAACACATGGTTCCATTATAAAAGTTTTTCGATTTTATCTGTGGAGCCTCATATTAGCCCAAAGTACAAAATGTAATATGTTTAATTCTCTAGGTTGGAGGAAGGTCTCTATAACTTCGTTAGGCCGACCGACCGGTCTCGTTACCACCGCCCATACAGATGCAAAAACCGTCAAGTCACCTAGTCATGTTTCGGTTTTAGTTTGTGGGTTCACCGGTTTTCTGGAGACTACTGTATCGATTTTTTGACGAAGTAGTAGTCTCCTTTCAGGGTGCGATTACGAAATGGGTGGTTGAACTGACGGTTAGGCATCGGATATATTAAAATATACTCGATGCCTAACCGTTTAAATTCATCTTGGTCGCCACCCATTTCGTAATCGCATCATTTATCCGGCATAGCGATCAATATTTGATTAAGAACAATTATTGACTGACCCCATTCATGGACTTTGTAGGTCTGCTCATCACCAGGTAGAAAGTCACATGCCGTGCTCCAATAAAAAACAAAAAAAAAAGTAAATAAGTTACCTTAGCGCCGAGAGAGCGCAGCAGGGTGGTGAAGCCGCGCTCCTCCTTGCAGATCCAGGGTCGCGCGCCGTCGCACACCTGGTACGGAGACACGTGCACTTCTATATTTATGTCTGCAAAGTTTATTCATTCATCGTCAAACATTACGAATAAAGTATACGCCTTTACAAGCATTTATATACAGTCATAAATTAGTGTTCTGGTTTGTTGCCCCCTGTATAACACACGAACACTTACTGAGTCTAGTGAGTGTTCTGGTTTGTTGCCCCCTGTATAACACATGAACACTTACTGAGTCTAGTGAGTGTTCTGGTTTGTTGCCCCCTGTATAACACATGAACACTCACTAGACTCAGTGAGTGTTCTGGTTTGTTGCCCCCTGTATAACACACGAACACTTACTGAGTCTAGTGAGTGTTCTGGTTTGTTGCCCCCTGTATAACACACGAACACTTACTGAGTCTAGTGAGTGTTCTGGTTTGTTGCCCCCTGTATAACACATGAACACTCACTAGACTCAGTGAGTGTTCTGGTTTGTTGCCCCCTGTATAACATATGAACACTTACTGAGTCTAGTGAGTGTTCTGGTTTGTTGCCCCCTGTATAACACACGAACACTTACTGAGTCTAGTGAGTGTTCTGGTTTGTTGCCCCCTGTATAACACATGAACACTCACTAGACTCAGTGAGTGTTCTGGTTTGTTGCCCCCTGTATAACATATGAACACTTACTGAGTCTAGTGAGTGTTCTGGTTTGTTGCCCCCTGTATAACACATGAACACTCACTAGACTCAGTGAGTGTTCTGGTTTGTTGCCCCCTGTATAACATATGAACACTTACTGAGTCTAGTGAGTGTTCTGGTTTGTTGCCCCCTGTATAACACATGAACACTCACTAGACTCAGTGAGTGTTCTGGTTTGTTGCCCCCTGTATAACATATGAACACTTACTGAGTCTAGTGAGTGTTCTGGTTTGTTGCCCCCTGTATAACACATGAACACTCACTAGACTCAGTGAGTGTTCTGGTTTGTTGCCCCCTGTATAACATATGAACACTTACTGAGTCTAGTGAGTGTTCTGGTTTGTTGCCCCCTGTATAACACATGAACACTCACTAGACTCAGTGAGTGTTCTGGTTTGTTGCCCCCTGTATAACACACGAACACTTACTGAGTCTAGTGAGTGTTCTGGTTTGTTGCCCCCTGTATAACACACGAACACTTACTGAGTCTAGTGAGTGTTCTGGTTTGTTGCCCCCTGTATAACACATGAACACTCACTAGACTCAGTGAGTGTTCTGGTTTGTTGCCCCCTGTATAACATATGAACACTTACTGAGTCTAGTGAGTGTTCTGGTTTGTTGCCCCCTGTATAACACATGAACACTCACTAGACTCAGTGAGTGTTCTGGTTTGTTGCCCCCTGTATAACATATGAACACTTACTGATTCTAGTGAGTGTTCTGGTTTGTTGCCCCCTGTATAACACATGAACACTTACTGAGTCTAGTGAGTGTTCTGGTTTGTTGCCCCCTGTATAACACATGAACACTCACTGAGTCTAGTGAGTGTTCTGGTTTGTTGCCCCCTGTATAACACATGAACACTCCCTGATTCTAGTGAGTGTTCTGGTTTGTTGCCCCCTGTATAACACATGAACACTTACTGAGTCTAGTGAGTGTTCTGGTTTGTTGCCCCCTGTATAACACATGAACACTTACTGAGTCTAGTGAGTGTTCTGGTTTGTTGCCCCCTGTATAACACATGAACACTTACTGAGTCTAGTGAGTGTTCTGGTTTGTTGCCCCCTGTATAACACATGAACACTCACTGAGTCTAGTGAGTGTTCTGGTTTGTTGCCCCCTGTATAACACATGAACACTTACTGAGTCTAGTGAGTGTTCTGGTTTGTTGCCCCCTGTATAACACATGAACACTTACTGAGTCTAGTGATTGTTCTGGTTTGTTGCCCCCTGTATAACACATGAACACTTACTGATTCTAGTGAGTGTTCTGGTTTGTTGCCCCCTGTATAACACATGAACACTCCCTGATTCTAGTGAGTGTTCTGGTTTGTTGCCCCCTGTATAACACATGAACACTTACTGATTCTAGTGAGTGTTCTGGTTTGTTGCCCCTGTATAACACATGAACACTTACTGATTCTAGTGAGTGTTCTGGTTTGTTGCCCCCTGTATAACACATGAACACTCCCTGATTCTAGTGAGTGTTCTGGTTTGTTGCCCCCTGTATAACACATGAACACTCCCTGATTCTAGTGAGTGTTCTGGTTTGTTGCCCCCTGTATAACACATGCACACTTACTGAGTCTAGTGAGTGTTCTGGTTTGTTGCCCCCTGTATAACACATGAACACTCACTGAGTCTAGTGAGTGTTCTGGTTTGTTTCCCCCTGTATAACACATGAACACTTACTGAGTCTAGTGAGTGTTCTGGTTTGTTGCCCCCTGTATAACACATGAACACTTACTGATTCTTGTGAGTGTTCTGGTTTGTTGCCCCCTGTATAACACATGAACACTCCCTGATTCTAGTGAGTGTTCTGGTTTGTTGCCCCCCGTATAACACACGAACACTTACTGAGTCGAGTGAGTGTTTCTAGCAGACTCCGCGATGTGATCCAAGTGTTTTTGACTCCTGCGTGGCCTCCGTCCAACCAAAGCATGTTTTCTATGCGAGATATAAACCTGAAAGAATAAAAAAACTTTAGATTGATAATTAGCTTAACTTATTTATTTTAATATTATGAAGCTGAAGAGTTTGTTTGTTTGGTTAAACGCGCTAATATCAGGAACTTTTAGTTTTGGATAGCCCATTTATCGAGGTAAGCTATAGGAGTAGAGCATCAATGAACAATATTGCAAAAACTGTGGGAAAATATTCCTTTTGAGAGCTTCCGTTGCATGGGTTGCGTAAGTTTAAGTTACGCAGACGTAGTTGCGATGGTCAGCTAGTGTGTATGTGTGTATTCCACATCTAAGTATACCTCATCATGCGGTCGTCTCCCGGCGTGAGGGTCTGGGTGTAGTGGAACTCGTAGACGAGTTGGTTGAGGACTACACAGCCCTTGCTGAACCCCAGAAGCCACAGCTTGCTTTGTTCCAGAGCCAATCTCTCTCGCCACCACGGTTCTCTGGAAAAACCATTGCATGCGGGTTAGCGCCATAACCTCGCCATTTGTTAGGTGTAAACTCATGGTCGGATTAATAGTCGTTGCTTAGCCTAAGCCATTGTTTGGAACTGTCAAAATTTAGTTTTTTCATATGCAGTTTGACAGTCCGCATCGGCTAAGCATTAGCAAGTGCTTAGCAACGACTATTAATCCGACCATCAGAGTTCTTCGGCGTCGACGAGATTGGAACACCCTTCGCCGGGCACACTGAGGCTATTTAGCGGTATTTTATGCCTTGAGGTACTCATCATCTTAAATATGTCACAAAGTGGTATAGGTAGTCCGTAGTAGTGAGGTCTAACCAATTTAATTATTACTTAATTTAAAAAAAAATGTAACTTAGTTTAATAACATCACTATAGTGCCTCTTGTTCGGTATAGACTCAGAATACAATGTGGGAATAAAACCCCACTAACCTGAGACCGTCTAGGACTCCGTGATAGTACTTTTTTTTTACAAAAAATAGGGCTGTACTAACGTACCAGGACCAACAATATTAATACTAGATGTGCCAATTATGACTTTGGCCGACTAGCCGATTAGTCGTTGTAAAGAGGCCGACTGATCGGCCAAGCCGATCACGGTTTCGGTGATTTTCGTAACGTTTCGTTTACAGTTTGATTCGCGGGAAAGTCGCAACGGTCGGGAAAGTCGCAACGGTCGGGAAAGTCTCAACGGTCGGGAAAGTCGCAACGGTCGGGAAAGTCGCAACGGCCGCGCCGCCGAAACCGATTGCTGCCAGAAAGGGCAAAAGCTTTAGTCTTTTTATATCATAATTTACTTTTAATAAATTTTAAGAACTTATTTATTTCCAAAGGAGGTTGCTTTATAAAATAAAAATATTGATAAATAATCAAGGTTTTTATATAATGTAATTTCCTCTCCATACATATACTGAGAAATATATACAAAATAAGAAGCCGGGTAGTCGGTGCTCTTTGCCGACTAGTCGCCGACTATGATAGTCGCCGGATAGTCGGCTTTACCGACTAGTCGCCGACTATTCGGCACATCTCTAATTAATACATATTGTATTTCATAAATATCCACAGGAAGTTGTAGGTAAATATATACTAGTTGCCATGAGGTAGAATCGAACCTACGACCTCCGGATAGAACGCAACCACGTAGGCGGTATACATAGCATAAACCTACTCACGGCTGAGTTCCATGGGGGTGGGTGGAGATGTCCACAGCAGCGTTGGAGGCTCCGTTCTTAGAGGTCCCAGTTTTGTGGATTATAGTATTCTGAAATAGGGTTAAATACCCTGATGTATTTTCATACATAGAACGTTAATATACTTTTTAATTTCTTTGGCATTTTTTTTTTGTTGGATAGTACCTAACCTAACTAACTTTAATAAGTAGTTACCAAGGTTATAGTGGGGGTAAGTTCACGCAGACATTCGAAAAAATTGTTTCTGCGCAGGTAGGTATTGTTTAAGAACAATTATTGATTGGTCCCATTCATGGACTTTGTAGGTCTTACACGTATATAACTAAGACATATATATATTTTAATATCGTAGCTACTAACATTTAGCACAATTGGTTTATTAGTCCCAAAATTGTATTAGTTCCAATTATTGCCGCGGGACTTCTATCATGAAATGGACTTTACAAATAAACCTACTTAATTTTTTTTTTATTGGAGCATGCCATGTACCTTATGGTAAACAGACCTACAAAGTATCCATCAATACATTATTATTTAACAATATGCCACCTAAAGGATGCGGTTACGAAATGGGTTAAAGACGCAAATGCATTACGAGTCCACATTTTTTCCGTATAAACAAACACTTACGTGCAAGTCTTCGATGTCAATGTCCTCAGGAACGGAGGCAGATATCTCCAGCTCGGACACCGGTAAAGATTTTAACCTATTCGTCACACCTCGCAGTAAACTGAAACACAAAAGGTTTGGTTTAATGTCATACTGTGTGGTGGCTGAGTTTTAAAAACACTTAGGTCCCTGGTTCAAACCCCGGTGTGTACCAATGAGATCTAAAAAAAAATGTACATTTGTTTAACACCACTATAGTGTCTCAGAGAGCACGTTAAGCTGTTGGTCCCAGTTTCATTATACCAACTTGTGCAACTATTTATAGATGGGTTATTGAGTCTATCCAATCATCGCGACGAGCTGGCGTTTACGAAATGGGCGGCGACATGGACGTGGGCCTTACCGGGAAGCCATATCGACAAACCGATCGACGACGCGTCGATGGATAAAAATATACAGAGAATATTGTCTATGAGTAGAACTTGATTGCCGAGAAACGTCAAATCACACACATTTTATTTTCGCTTTCAACCGATCAACGTGTCGATCGGTATTTCATGTGGCTT
The DNA here is from genome assembly GCA_947458855.1 of Monopis laevigella. NCBI lineage: Eukaryota > Metazoa > Arthropoda > Insecta > Lepidoptera > Tineidae > Monopis > Monopis laevigella. Next base: position 22,185,555 of record OX381588.1, read on the forward strand.
CCTGGTAGGGCCCCGTATTTGTATTACGAGTATATTTTAATTTCCTCGCTGCTTTATCGTCAAATCAATCACCCGTTTCAATAAAAAAAAAAGTTCTCAGCTCGTTTTATTAATTTTAACATACGGAACATTTACTTTAAATTTATGAAAAAGGAGTCATAATCCAAATAGTGCAAGACTCTTCTCCTCAGTGAGGAGTCTGTCTGCCTGTCCTATCTATGGAACATATCCAGAACTAATAGCCCGTAGTTCCGGATGTATTCCATAGGGCAAGCAGACAAACTCCTCCCTAAGAAGAAGAGTGTTGAACCATCTTGAACAAACCTACCTCTGCAGATGGTGCAGCGCGGCGTGCGTGGGAGTGTGGTCGGGGACGCCGGCGTTGTTGCTGGGCACGAAGTTGTCGTAGCAGCTGAAACTTTTGCATTCTATCCTGGAAACAAACAGGTCTTCAGGTCAAAGACGGATTCTTTGAGGGAAGCCCGAAGACTGTAGTCTCGTGTTTGTGTTATATCTTTGAGGGAAGCCCGAAGACTGTAGTCTCGTGTTTGTGTTATATCTTTGAGGGAAGCCCGAAGACTGTAGTCTCGTGTTTGTGTTATATCTTTGAGGGAAGCCCGAAGACTGTAGTCTCGTGTTTGTGTTATATCTTTGAGGGAAGCCCGAAGACTGTAGTCTCGTGTTTGTGTTATATCTTTGAGGGAAGCCCGAAGACTGTAGTCTCGTGTTTGTGTTATATCTTTGAGGGAAGCCCGAAGACTGTAGTCTCGTGTTTGTGTTATATCTTTGAGGGAAGCCCGAAGACTGTAGTCTCGTGTTTGTGTTATATCTTTGAGGGAAGCCCGAAGACTGTAGTCTCGTGTTTGTGTTATACCTTTGAGGGAAGCCCGAAGACTGTAGTCTCGTGTTTGTGTTATATCTTTGAGGGAAGCCCGAAGACTGTAGTCTCGTGTGTGTGTTATATCTTTGAGGGAAGCCCGAAGACTGTAGTCTCGTGTTTGTGTTATATCTTTGAGGGAAGCCCGAAGACTGTAGTCTCGTGTTTGTGTTATATCTTTGAGGGAAGCCCGAAGACTGTAGTCTCGTGTTTGTGTTATAACTTTGAGGGAAGCCCGAAGACTGTAGTCTCGTGTTTGTGTTATATCTTTGAGGGAAGCCCGAAGACTGTAGTCTCGTGTTTGTGTTATATCTTTGAGGGAAGCCCGAAGACTGTAGTCTCGTGTTTGTGTTATATCTTTGAGGGAAGCCCGAAGACTGTAGTCTCGTGTTTGTGTTATATCTTTGAGGGAAGCCCGAAGACTGTAGTCTCGTGTTTGTGTTATATCTTTGAGGGAAGCCCGAAGACTGTAGTCTCGTGTTTGTGTTATATCTTTGAGGGAAGCCCGAAGACTGTAGTTTCGTGTGTGTGTTATATCTTTGAGGGAAGCCCGAAGACTGTAGTCTCGTGTGTGTGTTATATCTTTGAGGGAAGCCCGAAGACTGTAGTCTCGTGTTTGTGTTATATCTTTGAGGGAAGCCCGAAGACTGTAGTCTCGTGTTTGTGTTATATCTTTGAGGGAAGCCCGAAGACTGTAGTCTCGTGTTTGTGTTATATCTTTGAGGGAAGCCCGAAGACTGTAGTCTCGTGTGTGTGTTATATCTTTGAGGGAAGCCCGAAGACTGTAGTCTCGTGTTTGTGTTATATCTTTGAGGGAAGCCCGAAGACTGTAGTCTCGTGTTTGTGTTATATCTTTGAGGGAAGCCCGAAGACTGTAGTTTCGTGTGTGTGTTATATCTTTGAGGGAAGCCCGAAGACTGTAGTCTCGTGTTTGTGTTATATCTTTGAGGGAAGCCCGAAGACTGTAGTCTCGCGTTTGTGTTATATCTTTGAGGGAAGCCCGAAGACTGTAGTCTCGTGTTTGTGTTATATCTTTGAGGGAAGCCCGAAGACTGTAGTCTCGTGTTTGTGTTATATCTCTGAGGGAAGCCCGAAGACTGTAGTCTCGTGTTTGTGTTATATCTTTCATATTACAGCCTCCATAGACTAGTGGTTGCGCCTTTGGGGTTGTATCCGGAGGTCGTGGGTTCTATTCCCACCCATGGCAAAAAATATTAGTACGTTTTTTTTTTTGCAACACGCGACTTTTCGTGATTGGTTACGAACGTGTTAACTTAACCTATAGGATATTATTATGCAAATTGTACTTTTTTGTAGAATAAGCTTTCGTAGTGATCTTAAGTGTGAAAATCGGTTGATTATATTTTTCTTTTTTTCATTGGCAGAAATACTGTATGATTACATCGCTTATGCCGAGATAATCAGAGTTTGATAACCAGTTTAGAAACAAGAAAATAATTCTTGTTTGATAAGCAGGTTACCAAGAGAAAATTTTCATTATTTTTTTATAACTGGGGTATCTACGTAGAATATGAATTCCTGTCTGTGCACCGCAAGGACATCTGGGGCCTTAGAGAAATTTCATTCCATTGGCCTTCAAGCCAACGGTAAGCGTGAGCCAAAATTGCCAATTTGGCTAGAGAATTAAAAGCGAGAGGCACTCTGGCTTAGGAACGAATGAAACCGGTCATTTCGTTTACTATTTTCCAGACAGCAGCTGTCATTAGTACTTAGCAAAATTTTGGAAATTTCGTATTTCATAAACATGTAACGAAATATTATATTTATGGTGTTTTATTAAGTAGTTAATAATAAAATAAGTGCACCAAATAATATTACGCCGGAAAAAAATACATAGATACGGAAACATGCAGTAAAATTGATGATGTAAGTATATATTATTTGTTTATATTTTAAGAACTCTAATCTCGTCTTGTAGCTAAATACATTATAATTTCTTCACATCAAATTGTAGCCCGACTATTAGCGATGTAATACCTAATCAAATAGTTTGTTGCTACAAAGATTAAGTTGTTTTTGTAACTACTTTAAACGTGTGTGATATGTTATGATAAATAAGTTATCATTTGTCTAGATTAGCAGCATTTTGTTGGTAGGAAATGCATTTTTAGGCAGAACAACATGCTGAGCATTATTTTATAATATTTAAGTACCTATTATATGCTGTAGGTACATGAAAAATTTTCTTCAATATCTTACAGAATTAGATGAGAGTATATTCGTGAGTTTGATTCCCACACATGGCCTATTGTTATTAATAAATGAATGTATTAAGATACTATTTTTGATTTTAATAAATGTCTTTGTTATAGGTGTGGCCAGACACAAGTGGAAAGTAAAAAAAAAAATGGAGCCCCTAGGTATAAAGCATGAATGGACTAAAGTGCCCTATAAAATACTAATTTACAAAAAAGGGGTAATTAATAGACCAACTAAAGCAGTAGTTGGCCAACATATTGGAAAAGATGGCCTTCAGTTTATATTATTGAATTAAAACAATGGATTAGAGAATATCAACTTTTTTTTCATATATATTTCCTATAATATCCCTACCAAACATAGTGCATTACTTGGTTAGACTGTAGACATTAAAACTACAGTTTTAGGTCACAAATTTAAACACCGATGTGTACCAGCCCATTTGTTTGTCAACACCTATTGCCTCAAAGTGAATATTGTAAAGACAACTGTATCATGTACCATATGTGTTTTTGTATTGGGTAGGTGGGTATCTTGGTAACAGCATTTTATTATTTATCACAAAAGACTGTAGTCTCGTGTTTGTGTTATATCTTTGAGGGAAGCCCGAAGACTGTAGTCTCGTGTGTGTGTTATATCTTTGAGGGAAGCCCGAAGACTGTAGTCTCGTGTTTGTGTTATATCTTTGAGGGAAGCCCGAAGACTGTAGTCTCGTGTTTGTGTTATATCTTTGAGGGAAGCCCGAAGACTGTAGTTTCGTGTGTGTGTTATATCTTTGAGGGAAGCCCGAAGACTGTAGTCTCGTGTTTGTGTTATATCTTTGAGGGAAGCCCGAAGACTGTAGTCTCGCGTTTGTGTTATATCTTTGAGGGAAGCCCGAAGACTGTAGTCTCGTGTTTGTGTTATATCTTTGAGGGAAGCCCGAAGACTGTAGTCTCGTGTTTGTGTTATATCTCTGAGGGAAGCCCGAAGACTGTAGTCTCGTGTTTGTGTTATATCTTTCATATTACAGCCTCCATAGACTAGTGGTTGCGCCTTTGGGGTTGTATCCGGAGGTCGTGGGTTCTATTCCCACCCATGGCAAAAAATATTAGTACGTTTTTTTTTTGCAACACGCGACTTTTCGTGATTGGTTACGAACGTGTTAACTTAACCTATAGGATATTATTATGCAAATTGTACTTTTTTGTAGAATAAGCTTTCGTAGTGATCTTAAGTGTGAAAATCGGTTGATTATATTTTTCTTTTTTTCATTGGCAGAAATACTGTATGATTACATCGCTTATGCCGAGATAATCAGAGTTTGATAACCAGTTTAGAAACAAGAAAATAATTCTTGTTTGATAAGCAGGTTACCAAGAGAAAATTTTCATTATTTTTTTATAACTGGGGTATCTACGTAGAATATGAATTCCTGTCTGTGCACCGCAAGGACATCTGGGGCCTTAGAGAAATTTCATTCCATTGGCCTTCAAGCCAACGGTAAGCGTGAGCCAAAATTGCCAATTTGGCTAGAGAATTAAAAGCGAGAGGCACTCTGGCTTAGGAACGAATGAAACCGGTCATTTCGTTTACTATTTTCCAGACAGCAGCTGTCATTAGTACTTAGCAAAATTTTGGAAATTTCGTATTTCATAAACATGTAACGAAATATTATATTTATGGTGTTTTATTAAGTAGTTAATAATAAAATAAGTGCACCAAATAATATTACGCCGGAAAAAAATACATAGATACGGAAACATGCAGTAAAATTGATGATGTAAGTATATATTATTTGTTTATATTTTAAGAACTCTAATCTCGTCTTGTAGCTAAATACATTATAATTTCTTCACATCAAATTGTAGCCCGACTATTAGCGATGTAATACCTAATCAAATAGTTTGTTGCTACAAAGATTAAGTTGTTTTTGTAACTACTTTAAACGTGTGTGATATGTTATGATAAATAAGTTATCATTTGTCTAGATTAGCAGCATTTTGTTGGTAGGAAATGCATTTTTAGGCAGAACAACATGCTGAGCATTATTTTATAATATTTAAGTACCTATTATATGCTGTAGGTACATGAAAAATTTTCTTCAATATCTTACAGAATTAGATGAGAGTATATTCGTGAGTTTGATTCCCACACATGGCCTATTGTTATTAATAAATGAATGTATTAAGATACTATTTTTGATTTTAATAAATGTCTTTGTTATAGGTGTGGCCAGACACAAGTGGAAAGTAAAAAAAAAAATGGAGCCCCTAGGTATAAAGCATGAATGGACTAAAGTGCCCTATAAAATACTAATTTACAAAAAAGGGGTAATTAATAGACCAACTAAAGCAGTAGTTGGCCAACATATTGGAAAAGATGGCCTTCAGTTTATATTATTGAATTAAAACAATGGATTAGAGAATATCAACTTTTTTTTCATATATATTTCCTATAATATCCCTACCAAACATAGTGCATTACTTGGTTAGACTGTAGACATTAAAACTACAGTTTTAGGTCACAAATTTAAACACCGATGTGTACCAGCCCATTTGTTTGTCAACACCTATTGCCTCAAAGTGAATATTGTAAAGACAACTGTATCATGTACCATATGTGTTTTTGTATTGGGTAGGTGGGTATCTTGGTAACAGCATTTTATTATTTATCACAAAAGAGGCTATAAACCCTACATAAAAAATACAATGTATTAGTTTTTTTTTTTCTGGTACCTACACTATAAGCTAGAGAGTATATTAGAACAGCGAGTAAAAATTATAAATTAAAACAATAGATTAGAGAAAATCAACTTTTATTTCTTTATATTTCCTACAATATCCCTACAGAACATGGTGTCCGACTTGGTTAGACCATAGGACTAACAGTACAGTTTTAGATCTAACTTCAATTGCCGGTGTGTACCAATCAGTTATTGTTTAATTAATGTTCTAAAAAAAAATGTTTGACAACACCACGGAGTCAAAATATTGTGTCTATACAAATACCACTATGAGCTTGCCACTTGATTGGTAGACTGAGAATACCATTGGTCATGATAACTCATTGACACTAAACCATCCGCAATGTACCCAGAGACCATCTAAACTAACATACTTAAGTATGATCATTGGTATTTTACCAATAAAATTAATTAATAAAAAAGATATAAAACATTACTCCATCCTAAACACTCAAAAAGTTTTCTTAAATAAGAGAATTAATGTTTCTGTTATTTTACATATAATTTCATTTTCAAAATATTTATTTATTCTATAAGCTTAACAATTACTTAGATGTTTTTAAGTTGGTCTGTAGATTAAATAAATTTCAAATCATTATTGATACACTCGGGTAACTTATAAAATATAATTAACTGCCATATAATTGTAATCCTGGATATGGTAAGTCTATATTTATGGAGTGTATTAATATTGTGTAGATATCTAAAAATATACACATGTCATATATTTTTTTGCAAAATAAACTACTTATATTTTATGTAAAATAAATAGAACCTATATCACTAATATTTACCCTATTCCTCCTCAACTTTATTTCATGCCCTGCATATTGCACAGTTACCTCATTTAACTTTAAAAAGTGTAGGTATATAAATTTAGATTATAAATTATGTATTGGTAATTAAATGACTCAACTTATCCTATGTGTGTTTTATATTTATAATTGTTTCTAAATATATCCTTAGTATTATACATTACTATTAACTTAACAATAAACTTTTATTCTTTTTTATTAAATTTATTCTAATACCTATATGGTTTAAAATTATAAGCATCAAAATTCATTCTTATACCGATATGGTTTAAAATTATAAGCATCAAGACTGTGTTCCTGAAGCTATTTATTTATTACCTATGTTAAAAGTGTTTTCTATTTGAGTGTCAATATTCTCATATAACTTTCATTTTTAATTAAAATTGATATACTTATGATCAGCAAATAGGTTACATTGGAATGGTAGTAGTACCCTTCAAGTTGCTTTTTGGTAGGTTGTTGATGTAAATTAATAATAATAGGTACACTACTTTGTGGGATGGAACATGTTGTATTTGTTATCTATTAATCTGTACCTTATACCATATGTGGCTGTGTTAGTTAGGAACCTCAGCTTTAGAAGATTAATGCTTTAGAAATGAACATATCTATATATGTTGACTATAAACTTACCTACTTATAAAATATAATAATGTATTGGGAGCATTGTTTTTGGTACTTACACACAGAATAAGCTTATAGCTTAGTTTGACTAGAACAATTTCTGTAAAAAAATCCTACTTAAAACATATTATTGTTGTTAATCCAGGCCCTTGTTTGTATTAGGTCTTTCAAAGGCACTCTTATGGTGATTAGATATTTATAAAAATAATCTTGCCATATTTACAAGTAATATTGACAAATCCTATTTTTTATTCTAAAATCAGTCTAAAAACTTGTCATATTATTTTATTAAGATAAGCTTTGGAAGTTGTCCTTAAATTCGACACACCAATATCCTATATAAAAATATCCACTTTATTTTTTAAAACTTTGGGACGATTTTTTATTGAAGCAGTAATAATTTATTAATCTATTCTCTCTGTAGTAACAACTTTAATAAAATTCGGACATACAAACAAACATTCCTATGATAAAAACTTTAAAAAATGTATAAATCGAACAAGCGGTGAGCCTATTCCAGACAGAATTGAAATCGTCAACTTTTTTTCCGTTGTCCTTACGGAATATGGAAAATTTGGCGATTTCTCTACCAATCCTATACAAACAAATGTCAAATATTTTCCAGAGTGGGTCTGGCTTACTATAGATTCTATGGAATTGCCACTTCTCTACCAATTTTTTCGTCTGATTTCAAGGCCTACTGAAAACTGTCAAAATTTATACTTATTTGACTGAGAGCGATTCCATCGATGGAATGGAGTGTAATTTCTCTAAGGCCCCTGTTAACCAGTCATCTAGGAAGAATAATGTTTTTTTTCAGAACCGCAGTTTTTAACAAAAAAAAACATTGCTTAATACTTATATAATCATTGTATGACATTGTTATAATAATATTATGAAGTTGGTATATGTATTATATTAAGCACCCGACTCATCTTTGTACGCAATCATAAAGGTTAGCTGGTAGATAATGCCTAAGACATTAAGTTCGCCTTTGTATATAACTTTTGTTTACTGTGCAATAAAGTGTTTATAATCTTTTTGATTATTTTTTTTCAAAATCTGAAAAAATACTTTTTAAATATTATAACACAAACATTGTTATTATAATATTACCCACAACAGAAAGATTTTTGTGTACAATTACCAACATAAAAATAATAAATAAAATAAAAAGTGGCATCAAAAGAGCGTATGTTTGATGTTAACAAATACCACCTGGCTCACCTGGCAGGCCGCACGACTACCACATGCTTGTCGGGGTATATCTGTGACAGCATCTTGGCCGTGCTCTCCAGGTTCCACTCCAAATACTTCCGGTTCTCCTTGTGGACCTCCATTATTTCTGGGTAGTCCTGCAAAGTGTAGGCCAAACCTTATCATACTATTCAGGTGGCAACGGAAATTCTCATGACTCTTGTATTAACCGTCCTGACAACGATTGAAGGCTGTATAAATAAATTTAAGTTCTTAATAAATCACAAATAAATTAAGTTCTTTAAAAATAACACTATTTAAAATCATTTAAAAAAAGCAAATACACGCTATTAATTTATAGGGACTTTCGTCCGCGTTTTTGTAATAAACGTCTATGTACTAGCCGTCTGATGGCCATTAGGAACTTGTGACCTTAGATTATGAATACAACTAGATAAAGGACGAGTGGACAAAGAATGGCCCCGTTAAATAAAAGCTGAAGCAAGCTCTTGTTCCTAATTAAGTATTATAAACACAAAGCTGGCGTCGACAAGTACTAGATGCCGCATTACGCATTAAAAAATATTTAAAAATAGCCATAATATTAACGGTTTTCGTTTACATGCTATTTATAAATAATGCATAGTATTTCGTTCAAATTTTATAAAAGGCATTTTATCTAGATTTTGTTGATCGAAGCCTGTAACGAATAATAGGTACCAAATGCATATTTTCTGCATTATTTCTCTTATCTATTAGTCGCAAGTTTTCAACCAAAGAAAAGTAACGTTAGAATGCATTTAGGGCTCTGTGAAGCAGAGGCTCTGCCATGGGTTTACGCATTATAGTATACGAAACGTTGCTACTGCTTACTGCGCTAACCGTTGTGATCGCTATGAGGGTTATACAGACCTGCACATCCCCGCCAAAGAACACCAAGGTTTTGGGCGCATTGGTGCTCCGTGAAGCTGGCACGAAGATGACGTCGTTGCTGCGAGCGAGATAACCGCTGACGGTGCGCAAGCGCAGAGCCGTCATGGTTTTAGTTAAACCCCTCGTCCATCTATGACAAAACGTAAGAAATTACTTTATATTTTATAAGGAGGTCCCTCCCTATATTTATGTCGCCCTCTAGAAACTCACAACAGCATGGTGGATAGAGACAACTATCTGTCATGGGTAGAATATTTAACGAAGTGTTGCCGATTCAGTTTCACCTTAATTAAATGGTTTTGAATTTATATGAATAAAATAAAATACATAAACTATTAAATGCATTTATTTTTCCTTAGTCTTCAATTATATTAGGTACTCAGAGCAATTATGTTAGCAGTATTAGGGTAAATCTACACAACTATAACACATACAAATATTAACTAATTAAACATAATTTCTATATAACTAAAGAAAAGTTAAAAATTCAATTATCATTTTATATTTCAAAAATCTACTAAATTCTAGGTCTACCAAAATGACTAATAGGCCTCTAATTGACTATAAAAAGACCTAAAATGCACCTTATATTGCTTGATGAAATATTCTTTTACTCTCATACATATGGGGAGTTTTAACAGACTTCAGCAATACAAGCATCATGGATAAATATTTCTCACACTTTATAAGCGTAATTAAAAAAAAACATACTAATACTGTATGGTATGATTTTATGGCATTATTTTCCCCTCTTTAGATAGAGGTCACTTGTCAATCATTTTGCATACATCTCATGGTCACTAACAAATAAAAATTATTATAATTATTGTTGCTTGGGCACTTATCAATTTTATATATACAGGATATATTATTATCTTTTTATTTCAAAACAGGTTTGAGACCCTGAGTTTGCCATTCTATGTATACAAGGATCACAACTTTGAAATTGTAAAAGAGACCTTGCTGTGCAACATTTTTAAGCCCATACTAAATTAAAATATTTATGAAACATTTAAAATTTAAATATAAAATAATTATTAAATATAAAGTTCTTCAATATTTTAAATCTTATTTTAAAACTGGTTGTTACATAAAAGTAATTGACCCATTATATTTATGCAAACAGAAATACCCTAATTAAAACTAAGGGTCGAGTTAATAGTAGTTGCTAAGGAATTGCTAATACTTAGCTGATGCTTCAGACTGTCAAACTGCATATGAAAAAAACTAAATTTTGACAGTCCCCAGCAATGGTTCCGGCTAAATGACTATTAAACCGACCATAAGCATTTATGTGGGTACACTTTGCTATGTTTAAGAAATGTCACAAAATCAATCAATAATATTTATAGTATAAGAATTATAACTTTTTCCACCATAATAAGCAGACTTACAAATCCATGAATAGGGATGATCAATACATAGTTGTTTAACAGCAATGATCACTCCCACTATGCAAAATTTTAAATTAAATAAAGTAATATAAATTTTCATCATTATCATGGATGTAAAAGAGTACCCACAACATATAAAGAAATAGATTAGAAAAAGAGCAATGGTTTATTTAAACTACCTATACCATGGCAAATAAATTAATAACAAAATAAAGACTTGAAATTATTATTATTTTTATCAGGCAGACAGTTGAAACGACTAAGAGAAGCCTGTATCTTAGCTGGTGTGGTTTCAACTTGCCAAATTATTTTAGTGATTGATAGACTCTGCTGAGATAACTTCTTTTGGTAGTTTATTCCAATTAGAGCTAAATCAATAATTAAGAACTGTACCCATGATTAGGGTTTCGACTTGTTAAAACAAATATGTTGTTGTTCATGTTCATGGCGGGCTCGTTTTCCGCAATTAGCCAAAAGAAACAAATATGTTATAATGTCAAGTATAATCAATGTATTGTCTGTACACCAATGTTTTTTTGTATAAATAATAACATAATGTAGGTATTTAAAGATAATTCCTAAACAATTCATTTAATATGGCGGTTATGTTTCTGATGATAATATTTTGTGTCATTCATACAAACAGTGATCTTCAGGGTGATATCGTCCAGGCAGTTCTTAAGATCCTCTTTAAGTTCTCGCACCTTCACCCTCACATCCTCACACATTAAATTATAGCACATTGCCACAATACCCATTCCTAAAAGCACATAAATAAAGTTAATAACCAACTTTAAATGAGACCCTCCGGCGGAATCTGCAATATTTGCTCCTGGAACAAAGTCTCCAAAACCTATCTTACACAAACTGATCACACAAAAATAAGTAGAATCCAAATAGTTCCAATTTTCCCAAGCACCAAACATTATAGTCCCAGTAAGAATATAAAACGATATAACCCACAAACAAGCTGTTGAAGGAACAGTTATTTTACGTTTAACAGGCTGTAGCTCGCCTTCTTCACACAATGCATCATCTCTCCGACTGCATTCATGGGCATTTATATACAACCATTTGAATGTTTTGGCTAATACTTTTCCCATGTTACAAAAGTACAGAACATACACTGGAATTCCGAAGCAGGCATATGCAATTGTAACTATTTTTCCCAAAACAGTTTTAGGTATTATATTTCCATAACCAATCATTGTAAATACTGATAAAGAATACATCAAAGCAGCTGGAAATGACCAAGTGTGTTCTGGGGTAAGTCCAGTGTAACCTGTACGGACAGCCATAGATATATTTTTTTGAAATATCTTTAGGACTTCATTAATATCATGTTCCCATACTGTTTTGTTGAATATGTTATCATTAACAGTGATGCTCCAAAGTTCTTCAGCACAGATTCGTCTCCAAGACTTGACATCTTGATACTGCTGGTCAGGGTTCTCCTTCTCAATATGCATGAACCCCACTGCACCAAGAATGGCATAACAGACTACCAAAGCACCCACTCCCACTTGTGTAAACATAAAAGCTATGAACTTTCTTAAGCAGTCTTTAATCTTCTCTCTTGGATCACTTCCTGTAGTTGAAGAGGAACAACGGCTCCTAGTAGATCCATGGTAACTCGAAGGACCAGTATTGTGTTCCATAATTAATTTAAAAACAAAAACAAATATAGGGCACGAAATTGTAGTTTTGCTAAAACCATTAACTATGGCGTTTATTTCATGTTTGAACTATTTTTGGAGTTTTGTTGGCGACTTGCCAAAACTATCTTACAGATTGTGTACAAGAATGTAAATATTAATCTCATACACTTCATTCATGTTAAAATATTGTATTATGGTAATAATAATAAATTACATTTAATTAGATACGGTATATGTTTCAAAATATTATTTATATAATAATTCAACACTTACGAAAATCAAATCCTTAGAAAACCAAACAAAATGTATCGCCCAAAATGTTGAAGGAAAACACCATTATTTAAATAAAGAAATTAGTATTTACGAATCACCGTCAGTGTGTACTAATAGATTTATTTAATTTTGATTAGTTCTTTAAATAAAACCTAACGAAAACCTAGAAAATATTTATTTATTTTCTAATAAAATGCGCGAAATATATTCCCGACAGATAATTAAATGATATTTTTGCACAGCAGATTATATACGAGCGGTATTTTTCATCAGCGTTTAAACAAAGTAATATTATGGAAGTGTCCTAAGCAAAAATTATAACCAACTCAAGAAGTGTGAGTAAGATAGGTGTCCCGCAGGGTGGCGTATTATCTCCTTTACTCTTCTCGATTTTAATAAATGTAATGGTCCAAGCAATAAATTTCAGTTCTTACCATCTGTATGCCGATGACTTGCAACTGTCGCTCCACTTGAAATGAGCGAGGTATATGCCGCGATTTCCAAAGTGAATAGCGATTTGGAAGCTATTCGAGTACGCTCGCAAAATCTCGGTATCCTAGTTAACCCTTGCAAGACGCAGGTCATGATCCTTGGTTCCAAATACATGTTGAGCAGACTGGATTTGGGAGCCATCTCTCCAGTATTATTTTATTATTATTATTTACCACTTCCTTTTCGCCAACATGCACCTTGGTGTGCACATATCCTCCGATGTTTCCTGGAATTACCATGTCGCTGATGTCAGTAAACGTATTTTCTCCAGTATGCATTCGCTAAAGCGGACAAAGCGGTCTCAGTATCTTATCCCTTTTAAGACAAAACTCATGTTGGTCAATTCTTTGCTTCTACCTATCATTGATTACGTTATATACGTTTATATTACGTTTATAGTTAAGGTGGCTTAATATCCGGTCTCGTAGATCAGTAGATCTGCTGTTCTTTTTATATAATGTACTATATAACCCTAATACTCCCTCTTACCTTAAGACTCGTTTTCTTTTTCTTTGTTATTCGCATGACCGTCCCCTCCGTTCCTCTGTCAATAACCTTCTAAAAACCCCGTCACACGTCTTTTCCAAATATTCAGATTCGTTTACCGTGTCAGCTGCTCGCCAGTGGAATTTGCTTCCTCTGACTATAAGATCATCCCCCTCCATCGGGGTGTTTAAACGCTTGCTCACAGCTCATTATCTAAACGATTAAACCAGCTCCTCGTGGCAATTTTTGTTTAGTATGGTATGAATTGTATGTATTACATTTATTATATTATATACAGTATTTAAGTAGTTTAAGTATTGTTATGCATCATTGTAAAAAAAAATTTTATATTCTTTTATCGAAAAGTTCTGCACCCTAAGCATATTTTACTCTCTCAAAGTTTAGCTGGTAGAAAATGCCTAAGGCATTAAGCTTGCCTATGCACAATTTTGTGCAATAAAGAATTTTGAAATAATAATAAAAATAGAAAAGTAAGTAGGTATTTATATACTAAGGTAGGCGCCCAGGGACTTGACGGGGCATGCACGAGGATTCCCGTTAAGTCAAGCGCAGCGGGCCAACCACCGACGGCTTCGAGTTGACATCTCGTTCGAGCTACGATCGAAAATTACGTATTTGGTACCACGGAAAGTGAAGGAGCATAGTTCATGAGTATAGAGTATAGTGAGATCGCGCCGCTCGTTCGAGCCAATGCCAGTCCTTCATATAAAATGTCCGTTCAACTGAGCGAGGAATATAGCATAGCTTGCCAATAGGGCCGCTCTGCACATTTTGGTTGCTACTTTACAATCCTTGCTAGGACCGCAAAACTCGATGTCAGCGCTGTCAGCAGCACCGGTCCGAACTATGTTACAGACGCCATATTGGATTTACATTGATCTTGCTTCTGGATGAAATCCCTGTGTGTCAGAATGACATTTATCTAGAAACACGTTTTTGAGGAAAGTAATAAGATTCCTAAAATATTTTTAAGGTAGATAGTTAAAAGTATTGTGTTCTCATATATTTTTATTATTTAATTTGATATGGCGTTTTATTTGACATTAAAACAGATTAAGAGGAGCATATGTGTTAGTTGCGAGATAGAGGAAGCTACAAGTGATGTTCTTGTGAGCGTGCTTAATCACTGGTCTGATTCATTGGCACGCTAATAGCACTGTGAGTTGTCACATCGCGCTTTTTGAATCAGACCAGTCGGTGATTATAAACGTTAGCGCTAACAGCAGCGCAGCGGTGTTAGCGCAATTCGGACCGTGAGGTATGTGTGTTACAGTACTTCCAAATATTAATCATTCTAATGAAGGTACGAATCATTAGTAATCTGTGTTTGTTAGCAATCTGTGGTCGGTCCCAGGCAGCGTTGTTTGTTGTCCGGCTTTCATTTTTTAGTTTTTAACTATAATTTTACTGCGGTTCGATACAATGTAATCAGAAAGTGATTCTACCATGTCCAATTATCAGTTCTAACCATATTAAGTGAGTATTTTTATTGTATTTTACAAACAATCAATGTCCTTGTGAGACATCCTTTCGTCCCTTCGTGGGCAAGGACAAATCTTTTAGTTATTCATTCATCCTAATATACGTATGTATATCTTGTATTGTACATAACTTCAGTTATATTGAGATAATTTTACGTTTGTAATTGGTAATAATGTTTGCGCTTGGCGATATTAGATGTTCCTAAACGATAGAGTTCGGAGTAATCGATATTTTTTATGTTATATAGGTATTTATATAATTATCTTGGGGGAGTTTTTACAAACATGTGCTCTCATTTAATTGATTACTATATGCCGCACAGAAACTGAATAAACAATTGTTTGTTATCATCAGTAATTTATTATTACTCATAATAGGAGTCCTTTAATTAGGTTAGATATTTTTACATTTTATTTGATTCAGCATGCATTGTCCAGTAATTTAAGATCAAGGTAACATTCATAAAAATATTTTAATCAGTAAGTATTTGTATCAGGTGTCTGTCCATTTGTCTGCATGAAATATCTTGTGATGTACTGATCTCTTATTTCTATTCTCTGATACTCACTTAATTCTAAAAATGTCAAAAATTACTTATAGATTTATGTAAAAATGGCTCTAAAGTCTACTTATATTTGGACTTGTACCCTTTTTACTGTCATGCTAAGTGTTGTGGAATATGCTTGAGCAATAACTGTTGCCATTACACAAATGCGAGAAACCCTGTTGACAAAGGTTTGTTTTTTTTTTATATGCAAACTCAGGATGCAAGGATATATATCAATGGATTTTTTCGTAAATATCATTGATATATATCCATTTTTTTAAGTTTTAAAAAACTAATATATTTTCATAAGTCTAGGCTGTATATGGGCTAGATTCCTTTGCCTTAAACCTAAATTTAAAAAAAGAATAATCTGTTAGTTGATTTGTTCAATTATAACATAATATAGGGATTGTTTGATGGTAGCCGAACACTGTATATATAGTGTTTATATTATATTTTTCAAATTTATTTTTTGTTTACCAGTTAGATAAGGAATTATAATTTTATAATAGTATAAATACAAATAATAAGTAAACCAAGTCAAATATTGTGATTTCAATAAATGATTAAGAGGCAATTGTTTTTTTCAAGGTTCCTTATTTACTTGCTTACTTACCTTCTTTAACAAAATAAATAACTAATGTGTACCTAATTAAAATTAAAACTAGGCTTTCAAACAATAAATAATAATTATTTGGATATATATCTGATATATATCAAAAATCTGATTTTTTCTCACCCTGTGCAAACTGCAAACAAACAATAAATGACATAACATATAAGTGACCCCGAAAAGTAAGTGAAACAAATGACAAAAGTAAATGTGGATTATACAATCCTCATAGGGTCACTAAGGCATATGCTTAACTGTAGTCATTTTTTGTTTCATAAACTGTATAAAATACAAAATCATCCTGTGATAACTCTCTTGTGGCAACAAACAATCTGCAGTTGGTGTTCTTTTCAATTTATGGATGTTGTCTAATAAAAGCACCTATATTCACACTTGATATGCTAATGAAAAAACATGTTTTTGTAATCTGTAACTTAAAATAAATTACTTATATTCATAGCTTGCATGAAGCTTAGATGTCCACTGTTGTTGACACATCTTAGATGTTAAATATGTCTGGATTCATTTGTAGCTTACAAGCAACAATTAAATGAAGCTGCAGTAGACAGCCTAAAAATGGCCTTCTCAGTTGTATATTTGATGACAACCTGCACCGAGGCTACAAGAGAAAGATAAAAAATACAAGATTGATAATCTCATTTATAAAAGCAAAACTAAATATATTTTATTTGGTGCAAAACTTATTGTTTTCATTTAACCAGGTTCAATATGTATTTAAATAAGTAATGAATAAATACATTAAAGTCCCATTACTTTTAACGAAATTCTGGTATAAGTTGTTCCAATAAAATATATATTTTTAATTCTGCGACATACAGTAATTGAGTATTATTTGAAGTGCAAAAGCTAATTTTGTATGGAGGACGCGGTTTTCACGATTACAAATGCAGCACCCTTAACATACTCCCAGTTTTGTAATCTCATCATTTAGACCGCATAGTGAGAATGATAAATATTCTTTAAGAGGAATTATTGATTGACCCTATTCATGGATTTAATAGGTCTACTCACCACACAAAGTCACATGCTGTGCTCTTAATTATCTTGTTGTTTTGCCTTAGGAAGTCAGAAGTGTTAAAGTGGTCTGAACATGGGTGTTTTATGATGTGATTCCAATTGACACTTTTTACAAAACTGCCTCGATATTTCTTTTAAATTTGAATCCTTAGGAAAACCGCAAAAATAAAAATAAAGTAGGTAATTTAAGTTCTGATTATCATTGTCCATACAGTTACAGAAACATTTTTTAAACTCTTACTTTTGTTTCAGATTCACCAAAACTATGTAAAATTTAAAACTTAAACAAAAAATGTTGTCTATGGTACCAAAACTACCCTCCTCAATACAACCATAGACAACAACAATAATGCAAACATACAAATAAAACACACCAAATTAAATGGATTATACTTAACTTTGACCCGAAATTCAAAATGGCTAATTCAAAACCTTGTCGAAAGACATCACAAAGTATAGATGAAATTGGAGGTATATATTGTAACATCTGTAAATGTACTCAACAAAAAAAATACAATTTTGACCGCCACTACAGAACCCATAAAGTAGAGAGTGACATCATTGTCTACACCTGCCTCGAATGCTTCAAGGAAATACCATCCTACGCCAGCTTCAGACAGCATTGCTATCAACATACTATAAAAAAGAAAACTATGTGAGTATACTTACTATAAAATGAGCCTAATATACTACACACAGTGTAGTTTGTCACTTCATCTAGCCACAAGATCTTCATAACCCTTACAAAGTCTTTGTCTCTACTATATTAGAACTTGGCAGTGTCCAGTGAAAACACGCACTAGGGTTGTGTCCCACTGTGATTCTAGGTTATGTATTATAATGTAAGTAATGGCAACATGACTGTATAACATATTGTATATCTGCCAATGTCAAGAAGTGGCAGAGAGAAAAAACTGTAAAATGGGTACTACCATTTTACCAAAGATTATGGTGTTCATTGAGATTACACTAACATCAAATTCACTGTGTTAATGCTACACTTCTCACACTTAAGATTATGCATCTACAAAATTGGTACATTTTGCACAAAAGGCATCATACCCTACACAAACACACAACTACAGTCTTCGGGCTACTGTCAAAAATTCATACAATTTATATTATTTTGTATATTTTAGATGCCACCAATGTCAAAGATCATTTTCAAAAACTCAAGTTCTGGTGGACCATTTAAAGAATATTCATGGACTTTGCACATATTCCTGCCCTGCTCCATGCAACCAAACGTAAGTTTATATAATTTATTAATGCGAAATGTCTTTCAATCTTTTTTTAATCTAATAGTAACCACATAACTCATAAATGGCTACTTCAATACAAACTTCATAAGTCACCATGGTGACTATCAATCAAAAAATATTCAGAATTCACTAAGGATTTTGAGTTTGCTGCTCCCACATTCTGTTTCTTATAACAGAAACGTTAGCTTGTCAAAACAACTAAGTCCTTTAAAAATTACATTACACAATCAGCAACAATAAACAGTATCATTATTCCGTTGTATTAGAAGTGCTTTTAGCTTTGAAACCCTTAGAATTCCATGTTGTGGCCATTGTACCTAAATAAATTTTTGTTTTTGATTTTTTGACTTTAAAATAAACAGGATATAGCCACGATAAGGGCCGATTTTCAATTGTCAGATAAAGTTGTATCAAAATGTATTATTCTACATACAATTAATCTGTTGATTGAAAAATCAACCCTAAATAATAATTTACCCTTTCAATTGGTAGATAGGTACTATTACAAAATATATGATATTCTTAAAAAATAATAGTCCCTAGTACAAGGACCTTAAATTGTTTTGACACATACAAATATAAAACTTTGTGAGTGCCTTTTTTCGCGACGACTCCGACAAAATTTTTAATCCAAAAACTTTCGGCGCTGCTGAGTTTAATAAAATTTAAAAATATGCTCAACATGTCCTACAAAAATCATGCTATGTATTAATCAATTATTGTATTCTCAAACCATCAGTAATAGTTAGTACTGATGGTAAGCGTCCGGATGGGATGTCATTAATTCCATACACTCAAGGCCGCGCATCACACGTAGCAAACAGCCAATAAAACTCTGGAGCCGCTGCAGAATCTGCCGGATGCTTAAAACGTAACAAGTACACGGAAATCATTACAAACCATCATTTCATATCCCATTTTCAATAGAAATGATGGGCCCGTGGTCCGAGGACGCTCTGGCATTCTCCCGAGAGCTTTGTGATAAGCTCCGTTTAGTGACAGGTGACCCTTTGAGAAGAGAGTATTTTGTTCAAATGGCCAACCTCGCTGTTCACTAGGGGAACGCAGCGAGTGACCTCGGCACTCTACGCTCATCGAATTGTATTTTTTAGTTGTTTAATTTAAAAAGAAATGGATATACTTATTACTAATAATTTGTAATTAAGATTCTAAATACAAATATGGACTTGTCCGACAAATATAATGAGTTAAATAGTCAGACAAAAAATATATCATTACTATGGTAAACTTCTTTTGGTCAATCTGTGACTCTCTTAAATAAGCTTAAATATTCACGTACCTAT
This sequence comes from Monopis laevigella, assembly GCA_947458855.1. NCBI lineage: Eukaryota > Metazoa > Arthropoda > Insecta > Lepidoptera > Tineidae > Monopis > Monopis laevigella. The sequence goes on from OX381588.1 coordinate 22,205,516, forward strand.
ATTATTTAAATATATTAAATTAACATAAAATTTGTCATGTGATATTACAATTATAAAATAATTGCAATGGAAAATCTGGAAAATTAAATCTTTTTTTTTATATTGATATTTTGTTATATTAAAATGTAACAAAATACTTATTTTGTTTAAAAAAAAATCGTGCAACATCAAATTAACTAAATCGTCATTATAATTATCATCAGGGTAATTCCATATGTGACTGACTCTACATTTGACCCAATTTGCGTTTTATTTTGCCTTGTTTTACGAATACCAGTATTTTTATAGTACTAATTTTAGTATGTTTGTTTAGTTCATCCTTCAATTAAAACGCTGTGATAATTAAATGCGCACTTAAAAAATGGTTAAATGGTCACATTTACACTTTTTTAAACAAAATGGTTTGTTTAAAAAAATGTAAATGTGACTGACTACATATAAAAGGATGTCGTGTTGGAGAGTGTTTTTAAACTTCAGAAATCTTCCTCGATGCAAGCTTTACAGCTGTAATTTGTATTTTTAGTTCAAGTAGATGAAATAAATTATTGGGATGTGTTCAAATGAAAAACCTTACATTCACAGAAACGTTTTTATTACAAAAATAAATTGTGACTGACACTACAGACCAAAACGTGACTGATTCTACCGTCACTGTGGATTGCAAAATAGTCGTATTTTTTTAATGAAACATTAGAAACTAATATTGCAGCACATAAGATAGGAACTTAGAAACAGTTTTAAAGATACCAAAATAAACGAATAAATTCTCAAATGCTGTTTTTACGTTTAATTACAAAATGCAGAAGATCCTTATGAAAATATTAAAAATCAACACTTATACTAAATCATATAGAATTAAAATATTGATACAAATAAGAATAATAAATTTATTTCCAAAAACATGAATATTTTTCAAATATCTACCGTCACTTTGGATTGCAAAATAGTCATAACTTTTTAATGAAACATTAAATAAATTAATAAATAATTTCTTTATTTGCCAGAACATGGTACAGAAGAATGGTGTTACAAATGATTTTATGATCAGCCTATTCTACCTTATTACAGGTGAGCAAAATATTAATAAGTACACAAAAATTTACAAAAACCCCAAAGGTGAACAAAAGCCGTATTTTACAAAGAGTATACAATACAAAACAAATTAAAAAACACAAATATATTTCTAAAAAAAAAATTGCTTTAAAATGTCAAAATTCTATTAAAATCCATAATTATTTCATTAAATACACAATGTCATTAGAAATAATGAGAAATGAATTCAATATTATGATGTCTTATTAATAAATTCAATGTCCAAGTCAAAATATAAAATTAAACGATAACAAACAATTACAAAAATAAGTTCTAAAATGTTATCATAATATAAGTTAATTCAGTCATAGATCTTATTAACACTGTAACAACTACTATTGTATTAATGCATAATGTCAGTAGGAATAATGGAGCATAAAGTCAAAAATAAACAAATCACTATGTCATTCTTAAATTCAATCTCAAAATTATAAACTACTAAAAATTAAACTACAATATAGGTAATTATTTTGATGTCATATTATAATACGTCATGAGCACACACAATCAATAAATAACGTAGGTATACAAAAAAAAAAAATGTTTCAGTCTTACTAAATTAAAATATTAACAAACTTGTACAAGTCACACAGTTTTAATTTTATCACTAAGAAACTCCTTCACTGTATAATACATTTTATTAACAAAAATTTAGACAATTTATTCTTAAACATTCCTAATGAAAGATCTTTGTAAATCTAATCAGGGACGTGATTATAAATTTTTATAGAAATTATGTAAACATTACTTTGAAATAGTGTAAGACGTTGGGGAGGGGTGTATACTTTATTTTGGTATCTTGTACTTCATCCTAATGATAAAACTTCTGAATTTCTTTTATATAAATCAAAGTGTTTCTTTACAAATACACAAATACTTAAGATGTACAGACAAGGAAGGGGTAAAATTTTTAGTTTTCTAAACAAAGGTTTACATGTATCAAGAAAACCAGCCCCAGATATTATTCTAATACATTTTTTTTGGATTTTAAATATTCTTTGTGCTTCAACGGAATTGCCCCATATGATTATTCCATATTTTAATACAGAGGATATGTATCCGTGGTAAGCTAGTAGGGCAGCTTGTACCGATACCGTATCCTTTGTGCGCCTTAATACATAAATGAAACTGTCCAATTTATTGGCAATTTTTTCAATGTGCTGTTTCCAGTTACATTCTTTATCGATTACTAAACCTAAAAATACTGTTGAATTAACCTGTTTTATGATTTTGTTATTATATATAATGTACGGATTTGATTATTACCATTTTGAGTCTGAAATTGTATTAATTTAGTTTTATCTATATTTATAGAAAGGTTATTGCAATCAAGCCAATTAGTTATATTTTTAAGTGTATATGCGATATCACTTTCTAAAAGTTGTAAGTCACTATTTTGAAAAATGAAAGTAGCGTCGTCGGCATATAATATACATTGATGCTTTGTAATGTCCGGTAGATCATTAATATATACCAAAAACAGCAGTGGTCCCAAGATACTTCCTTGTGGAACGCCTGTACTATTTTGATAGAAACTAGATCTGTATTGCTTTTTATATCCTTTTGTTATCCTAGTCAGTTCAACGCACTGTTGTCTTTCCTTTAGATAACTTTCAAGCCATTGAAGGGCGTTGCCCCTAATACCATACCTAGATAACTTATCTAGTAGGATACTATGAGAGACACAGTCAAAAGCCTTACTCATATCGATAAATAAAGCGGCTGTATTTAGTTTATTATTCAAGTTTTCTGTTACACACTTAACAAGATGAAAACATGCGAGTTCGGTTGACCGGTCCTTTCTTAATCCGAATTGATAGTTATTAAGTATATATATATATATATATATATATATCTTCACGGGTGCCTTACGGCGCCCGAGACCGCCTAGACGGCCCCAGGGTACCCAGCGGAGGGGTTTTAATCCCACCTCGTCGTAGCCGATGGTATGAGTCTACACCGAACAAGTGGCTAGCTCGTCGCGATGTTTTGAATAGACTCAATAACCCATCTATAAACAGTTTCACAAGTTGGTATAGTGAAACCGGGACCGACAGCTTAACGTGCTCTCCGAGGCATTATAGTGGTGTTGTCAAACAAATGTACATAATTTTTTTTAAATTAAAAACTCATTGGTACACACCGGGATTCGAACCAGGGACCTAAGTGTTTTTAAGTCCAAGGTCTAACCAACTAGGCCACCACGTATCTATTATTAAGTATGTTGAAAGCATTCAGGAAACCATATATTTTATTATGCATAACCTTTTCAAAAATTTTAGATAATATGGGTACCAACGTGATACGTCTGTAATTATTTAGATTATACTTATCACCTTTCTTATAAAGTGGTTTCACAATAGAAAACTTCAGGCGTGATGGGAAAAACCTTGTAATAATGATAAATTAATTATATATGTCAAAGGGACTGAAAGCTTTGCGGCATTTAATTTTAGTAGTTTTGTATTTATTAGGTCATATCCATAAGAATTAGTATTATTTATTGATATAATTATTTTAAATATGTCACTTTGTACAACTGGTGTTAAAAATATTGTATGTTCGTTTGAATCTATATTTTGTTTGCCACTATAAGTATTTTCTTTATTAGACTGATTTGTCATGTTTATAAATTGACTATTAAATAATTGACATATTTCATTTGGTTCACTATATTTCCTTTCATTAAATTTTATATAACTTATGTAATTGTCGGATACATAATATGATTTATTTTTTATCGTATCCCAGACAGCTTTACATTTGATTTTTGATCGTGATATATACCTTGTCTTTGTAATTTTCTGTGCATTAGTAATGCATTGTTTTAATATTTTATTGTACATGGCATAATTTCTTTTATTTATATTTTTATTAGACTGTGATAATCTATACTTAAGGTAATGCCTTCTCTTATTTATGCATGATTTTTTTATCCCTTTACTCATCCACATATTTTTTAACGGTTTATTTGTGTATTTTACTGAAATTATAGGAAAACATAGTTTAAAAAATAATGTTATTATGTCATGGAATTCATTGAATGCTTCCTCTGTATCAGTTTTGTTTAAAATATCATTAAATGTTAGTGCAGTAATACACTCATTAAATTTATTTATATTATATAATATACTAAAGTCTCTTTTGCTCTCTATCCAAGAATGAAAAGAAACTAATATTACAGCACATAAGGTAGAATTAAATGAAGTTAGAATTCTCTTCTCATTTATTCTGCTTTTTTTACGTAAAGCTTGACTCGCGATTGATGATGCTGTTTGTTGTATCAAACATCGTCGCCATTTTCTACTTTCGGCATTTTTCTTATAAAAAAATTCAAATAATCCACTGGTTTTTAGCTTCTCTCTCTGCTTTTTCTTCTCCTTTTTGATGCTGTTTTGGCCATCTCATCCAGAAAGCGAATAAAACATTACATTTTACTATGATACAGGACGTGACTGACTCTACGTATTTCGTGACCTACTCCACAGTGTGACTGACACTACAAAAATGTTTGAAACAGTTAAAGATAAAATAATAGAGACAATAAATTCATAATGCCGGCATCATGTCAGTAATTCTGTCAAATAGGAAATTTATATTTTTACATTCGTTTTAAAAAGTTCAAAAGACAATTATGTTTATTCTGTGACCGACACTACAACTCGGCATAGTATTATTATCAACATAATATTTCTTATAAACCCATTGTTTACATTAATTACAAACTATTTATTGGTAAGCCATTTATTAACGTAGCTGTATGTAGCAAAATATTACAATAATTCAAAATACTTACTGTAAAAATTTAATTAAAACATCACCACAAAATGCACTAATATCACCAGCAATGTGAGGCAGAGAACCATCGCTTTCGCTTGCGTATTCACTTTCGTCCGGGCGATGACAGCGTTCATTTCGTTTTGAAACCTAGACCGAGTGGCTACGACGATTCGTTCAAATGATGTAAATACTCGTTATTTCACATAATTTTATCTATGACATTCGTTCTTGGACGTAGCAACAGGTGTCACTACGTACTTATACCATTTTTTTTCTCTTATAGCTCCGAGTAGGTACTCTAACTTAGTTAATCTATAGTTTTTTTTATAAATAGGTCATCCGTGATATTTGACAAAACCCGACTTCTCATGGAAGTCAAGTATGGTCGCCTTTTGTATGAAGCATCTCTGCTGGCTTGAGAGAAGTGTAGCTAATAATGGTACAATGTTGGCTAAAACAAAAATATAGGTACATAGCTTTAAAAAAACTACATACTTAGGTAACATTATTGTTTAAAAGTAACACCTCAAAAACAAATTTTATATTGTGTATTTATTCCTAAGCAATTTATTAAACATATAACTTTATCAGCCACAACTCTTTTTGATAGTATCACACTTAAATCACGAAAAATAATACAGTGTTCGAAAACGATTGAACGTTTCGTTTAAAGACGATGGAGCTCCCGTCAATTATTGCGCCAGTCTAGCTTTAAAACGATTGTACTCGCATAGTATCACGAGTATTCGCTTCAACGAAATGATTCTGATTACGACTAACTTCTTTGCATATTCCGCCTAGCTTTTGACATTTCTGACACTTGTTTTCGTTTTTAAAAGATCGTTCTTGAGCGAACAAACGTTTTGCTGGCGCTCTGCCTCACTCCGCTGATACTCACGACGCCATCTTAAAAGACAGTATTTCCAAAACCAAAAAATAAAATTGCGTTGCTACTATGAAAACTTAAGTACCATGAGTGTTACCATATTTTTTTTGGTAATTTCGAAAAACATTTTTCATTTTTTTCATTTAAGGAGACTTCATCATCATTGTCGTTATTCGTTAGTTTTCGCATTAGAAGGTTTGTCAGACTGGTCGCAAAAAAGGCACTTACAAAGTTTTACATTTGTATGTGTCAAAACAATTTTAGTTCCTTGTATATTTTGGCCAAAGAAAGCTGAACCTAGCAAAACGCGGAAAATTAAAAAAAAAATTGACTAGGTAACACTGACTGTATAGATTATGTCAAAAACGATTATGCTATGATGGCGGCCATGGTGATTCTGTTGGCTGTGTTGCCGCTACAAAATACACTGGGATCAGCTTTCGTTGGTCAAACGTTTGGATAAAGCTAATTTTAGACAATAACTCTTTAAAATTATATTTGTAATTAAATTTACAGATTTAACAACCTAAAAGATTTCAAAGCCCACACTGAAAAACACAAACAAGACAATGCTAAACAGTGCCAAACCTGTAAGACCAACTTGCCAGACCTCAATGCTGCAGAAAAGCATATTGACGACCACACCGAGCACGCCTACTCATGCCCTATATGCAACACCCAGTTCCCAAACAAAGATGCAGCTCCAAAACATTTACTAACACATTTCGAAAACGAAACATTAAATCTGCAGGCGTTAAACGAACCCACCGATTCTAAAATGATGCGGAATCCAATACCTGTCGGATGTAGTATTTGTAAGACCTCATTCAAAAATAGACAAGATTTTGAAACTCATCACTTGGCCGACCACGGAGAGAATAAGGTATACGGCTGCGGTATCTGCTGGAAGACCTTCACAGACTACACCATGCTGAGCAACCACAGCTACAATCATGTTGTTAAGGGAAAGTTCAAGTGAGTAACAATATAATGTGGCTTTAATAATATATTTTCATAAGTGGAATAATTGCAAAGTAATATTATAATTATACTGTCATTTAAATAATGAACTTCCGCAAAATAACGCCTACATACATACATATCATCACGGGTGCCTTACGGCGCCCGAGACCGCCTAGACAGCCCCAGGGTACCCAGCGGAAGGGTTTTAATCCTATAGTAATTTTGTTACAGTTCGGTAAAGTGCAAATTGATTTTATTATTATTTTATTGGGTCCTTCTACAAGATCGTTGTATCCTATAAAGATCTGGTACACGCGCTGAATCAGCGTGATTAGTCCTGTAACGATCTGGCGCATGCCGCTACTGGTGAAATTAATCCAACAGTGGCAATTGTGATGCCAATACTAGAGCATTCATTTTTCATTAAATTTGTAATGGTGGTATCGATTAAATCTTTATATATATTGCAACTGCAAAGTAATCTTAATACTATTCATAATCATAAAATAGGTTGGAAATTAACTTACGAACTAAATTTTATTGATAAAGTATTCAATGATAATAAACATATTTTTATACGCCTTCTAAAGAAACCATAATTATTATTTGTTTATTCTTTAATTATTAGTAAATAAACAGAACGCATCGCCGTCCATATTGTAATGCATTTATCAGGAGCTTTACAATGCATTTTAGTCAAGTTAATGCTATTATAGGATCATAGTCATGGACACCATATTGTTTAAAACCGATTACTCTAGTAATAGCAAATGCAGGTCACATATAAGTAGAATCTTATCTATAGTAGTAGCAGGACGTGCAAGTTTGGTGCTAGCAATCCAATAGAAGTCACGACAAAGACAAATCAATCTTTTAATATCTTCGACATATAGTAGCTTTACCCAAAACATTTACAGGAGAAATTTTCTTTAAAAAAATTAAAAAAAAGTTAACAAGAATAAATAGATTTATAGGAGCTTTTACTTATTTATATAATTTGCATTTTAAGGCTCCTATAAGTATCACATAATGTAAACCTTTATAGGACTACGTATTACGATCAAAAGTGCTTGTAGCATAAATACTCTAATAAGATGTATTTGTAAATGTTTATAAGACTACTTAATAGGATCGGAAGTGCTTGTAGGGCAAATAGTCCCATCAGCTGCTTATATAAGATCAGTGATTTGAATCAAAGCGTCTATTAGTGTGCTATAAGATGTTTTGTCTTCAAGTAAACAATTCACCAATTAAGAGAATTTTGCTACTTGGGTTGTTTTTAAAAAGTTAGTTGGTACTGTCCTAGCAGGCTATATAAATGTATATATATATATAATTATAACAAACTAGCTGGCAACTTTTTTACCGACTCGAAAAGGGAGAGGTAGATAATTCTACCCATATATTTATTTTTAATCTATAATCTGCCTTGCCTGATGCTTGAACATGTGATTTGCTTCAGATGTGACATGTGCGAGAAGTCATTCTGCCGTCTCCACCTGTTGGTGGTCCACATGGAGACTGTGCATAGCGGCCCGGACACCGGCAAAGCATTTCCCTGTGCGGAGTGTGAACTGGAGTTCTCTACCGGAAAGGGTCTTAAGGCACATTTGTTGGATTGCCACGGAATATCTTACCAGATTTGTCCACATCCAGGCTGTGGAATGATGTGAGTACGACATAACCTACCTTATATTATCCCTGGACACAAATACGTACTAGGCCTCTACTATTTTATAAACACCTAGACCAGGGCAAAAACTATACTTTTTTTCCCAATGATTAGAATTCGAAACCCTCGGGTACAACGAAGGCATGTTCGCCTTATTATTTCTTAGTCACTTCTCTTAACAAAAAATATTATTTAGGTAATAAATAATAATATTATTGTAACAAAATAATAATATTATTATAACAAAATAATGAGATATAATGACTGTCTTGTTGCTTACAGCTTCTCTTCACCCACTGCATTGGTTTTTCATCAAATGGAACATAAAGAACCTTCAGAGAAAAGATGTAAAACATGTGGACTACCCTTCAAGAGTCTCTTAGCTTGCTTCCGACACATGAGTATACATAAGCAGATTAAATTTACGTGTCCGATATGCAGCCGGAAATATAGCGCCAAGTGTCTAGCTCTCACACACATCAAACAACACTACCAAGCACCCATGCATGTGTGCATAGAATGCAGCAAGTCTTACATCCTCAAAAGCAGATTGCTAGAACACATGAAGACACATAAAAAACCAAACATTTGCACATATTGTCAGAAACATTTTCCTTCAAAAGCTTCTCTCAATGACCATATTAACGTGCACACCAAACAGACCCCCTACGAATGTTGGGTCTGCCATAAGAGATTCTCAGCAGCTTCCAGCTGGAGAAAACATATGAAAAATATTCATAATAAATCAACTAAAAAGTCCGAAATGCTATTAGAGGGTAATATATCTAATAATGCAACCAAGGACAACCAGATAAGTAAAACGAAGCCTGCAAGTGACGAAACCGCAAGTGACGAAACCGACGGTAAAATTAATAATACCGAAAATAATATCCCTGACCTCGGTAGTGACGAAACCGATAAATATTTTAATAAAAAACGTAAAAATACTTCAAACATAATTGAAACTATGAAAACCTTTGATCACAATGTTACTAATGAATTAATTCATTTCGAATCCAACGATAGCAGCATTATGACAGTTATTGATGCATATGAAAATGACTCACACTCGAATGAAGAAAATATTAATGTAAATAACCGAAAAGATACCTATTTACTAGTTGATGGCCAAGTGGTCAATGAGACCAACTGTTTTTACATAGATAGTCAAAGAAACAACGTTAGAAGTGACGACATAAATGGACTAAATAAAGAAAGTGAAAACATCATGTTTAACAATATAGGTTTTTTTGGTGAAGAGGATGATTATTCACTTAATGTTGAAGCCGACAAATATGTACATAAAGGTGAAATAATAAAATTACAATTCGAAAATAATAATTGTTATGATTATCAAATTAATCATGTAGGAACTGGTGTAATAAATGGTCAAATAACTGAAAATAATTTTGAGAATTCTGACCCAAATGGTATTAATATTTACACAAATGATGTTTCAAATCAAGTTAATGAAAATATGAATATGCCAGGAAATAACCAAATTATCAACTCACATTATAATATCGGCTTATACGCTAATGGTCCAATTATGGAAAACAACAACATTGTGACGAATGGGCAAGGAGCTAATAAACTACAAGTTTTTGGAAGTATTTTTCCCAAACAATCTGAAGTCCAGACCCAAAACATTAATATGAATGAACAAATTGCAAACTTTCAAAATATTAATAAAAAATATAATGATGGAGCAGGTTTTGTGGTGCAAAATATTTTTGGGAATACAAACACAGATTTAAAAACAATGGAAGCCGTCAACATAAATATAAATAGTTTAATGGCCGCTGTATCAGATAGTAACGATTGCAACTCCGACGAAACTCCGATAGACGAAGACGAGAACATTATTATGGAAATTGGTAAGTATACATTAATATTAAATACGTATTTTATGAGTATTAAAATGCATGCAGGTTCATAGAAAGAAAACGGCGATATACAGTTTTCAATACCTACAGAGTATTGAACTATTGGAAAAATTAATTCTCACTAGTTCGGCGGCTACTTTACGGAGTAGGTATAAAACCGTTTTCCTATTTACTAACTAATATGTTTTATCTTAATTTTCCTTCAGGGGCCCTAACAGAAGACTTGTTAATGAATCCGCCTCAGCCGCCGCCTTCCGCGTTACCCTTAGATTACGGCCCCGATTTCGTATCAAACACGTCAGTAGACACGTACGACTACGGTAACCATGTGGTGTACCTCAACGACTCTGTGTATCCGCACGTAGACCCGCATCTCACCACAAAACCCACACAAGTAGGGTACAACCAACATCTCGGGTATAACAACCCACAAATAGTAAACCCGCTCGGTTATCAAACCATTTTGCCATTCACTGAATTCGTTGGCCAATATAACGTCATCAATCCAGCGATATAATAATGAAAGAGAATGTTATTGGTACGCCATTTTGTTTTTGTTAAATCTTTTACATATTGTTACTAAAAATATATATTAAAGTGGTTAAAAAAATGTTAAGCTGGTTAACAAGTTTTATATAACATAAAACTACAATTTAACATTGAAAAACACTTTTAACAAAAAACAAATGGCCGCCAGTGAGTGTCCGAGAGAAATGTATGTCAAGTTCCATAATTGTTGTTAAATGAAGCTTTTATTTGCTTCAAATTATTATTTACTATTAAAATGTATATTTATAAAATTGTTGTATACAGTTTAAAATATTATGTATTTTGAATATTTAAGTCTACCTCATCAGTAAACAGGATTACCTCATAGATAAATATTTTATTAAATTTTATATATAATTATATTACCCAGCAAGATTTTTAAAGAGAAACCGTTTTTATTATATAAACACTGCATACATGTTATCTACCTCAATTAGTTAAGTTTTTATAAGTAGAGCATGCATACGATGCATTTATAACAAGGTATTTGTCTTGAACAAAACTTGTGCCATTTTAATATCTTTGTACCAAAATCTTTAATTAATTAACTAGAAATATTATGATTAATAATATTACTAAACAAAATGCAGAAGCAAAGCGACTAAATGATACCACAATATTGATTTTCTAATATATACAGATTTATATTTATACTAATCTGAGTATTTGCAGTTTGTTAATTAAAGATTTAAAATATAGAATTAACGCTATAAATGTTTTAATAATAATATAAAAAAAAAGAATTACCTGGAAACAACATATATTTTTATATCTATGTTACAATAGTCTTTATATTAGTTACATATTTTTATACTTATTAATAATAACTAAGTTAACTTAGTTTAGCTACTCAAATTAACTGGTACAATTAATACTTAGAAAGTTCAAACCTGATATTATTTAATTAAATATTTGAGAAAACCATATAAATAATTTTCAGTAGTGAACCTTAATGTGCATTTGCTTAGGTTTTATTTCTCTATACAGGATGAATTTGAAAGGTTTGGGCTAATGTGAGGTTCTACTGATCAAATCAAACAACTTTCCAATGGAGAGAAGTCGTAAATGAATAAAAATTTTGGCTACCCCATACAAATTGGCCATTTTAATATTACTTTTTTTGTATGGAAACGGCAATTTTTTTAATCATTTGCGACACAAGGTCCCTTGGGAAAAGTTGTTTTATTTGTTCAGTAGATCCTCATATTAGCCCAAACTACAAACTTACCATGTATAATAATACAAGTGACCGCTTTACTCCTTATTTTTTATTATAACATCAAACATATGGAAAATAATGAATGTAAGTTTTGTTACATTTTCGGGGAAATAATAAGTTAAGCGAATGCAGCTTTAATAACATTATATGGGCCGGATTATTTTACACAGGTGAACGCCATCCATATGCAATAATTAGAATTGGTTATAATGTTTGCAGGTAATTCCACCAAAAACATTAAAATATATTTTCACTATTACTACTAATAAATAAGAAATATTTCGGTAGAATGCCAATGCGCTATAATATAGTAAATAATGTAAAATACACAAGAAATATATTATCACTAATTGGGAGAAATGTGCTCAATATTTGGAGGAATTAGGTGCACTGAAATTTCATTATAACAATCCTCAGTAAAATGGATTAATAATTTTTATAACACAGCGTCGTATGTAACAGTGTTATATAAATACTGAATGTTTAACGCTATTTTTGACGTTTTTCATTACAATTACAGAGATGTATTTTTGGCGTTTAAATTACATAAATATTTATATTATAAACTAGTGGTCAAGTATAAACTTTCGATAATATTTTACAATATTGAAATAAAATAGTAGTTCCATCTTTTTCCCACAACATGTCGACGTGGCGCTGCTGCTCGAGAAAACCTGTCACTTCATTAGCGCATTGGCATTTTTCGCGAACCCTATAGTTTTAAATAGTTTCTATATTTGGATTTTAAAAAAACTGACGGTTAATATTACATAGGATAATTTTGCAAGCTAATTTTGATTGTTTTTTACTTGTTAAATGCAACATTATATAAGTTTAATGATTTTATTTTAAATATTTTTTTTTTCGCAATAAATAGAATGTGTTTTTAAGTATTTATCGTCAGTTTTATGTATCCAACAGCTAAACGGTGAACTGTATTCTTAATGAAATATTATTTATAAAAAAATGCTGCCCGGGGGAAAATATTTGGGAAATATATTACTATGCGAGTAACCAACTTCGATGAAGGGTGAAATTAGCATTATGTGTTCGTGTTCGAATTACATTTTATTTTTCTTCATAATATTGTGGTTTCGGATACAGGCAACCGTGTGGTGACCCATGTAAATAGTATGGAATATTACTTACGCCTATCATTGATTCTGCTTTATACTTTTTGTACATTTTTTGCTTTTATGAATATTTTCCGTTTATTTTTTATGAATGGATTTTCCAATTTTATGTTTTTGTTTGTTTTTATGTTAGGTGTCCAACTTTGTGTAAGACTGTTTTTGATTCCAAAAAGTATGTTTTATATTTATTTTTAAAAATTATGAGTATTATTTAGTTAGTTATTCTTACACGAAATTGGACTCGAATTTAAGTTTAAGGGGAACGATAGTGCTGTGATATTTTATATGTCTGTTAAGTGTAGTTAGGGTAAGGCTTTGTATGAGAGGAACAAAAGTACAAACGTTAGATATGATGTATCGGAAACGAGAATCCATGTATATTGTGTCAGGTCATAAAAGATTATGGTATCAAATTAAATTTGGAGTTCAAATTTGAATTCGAAGATATTTTGAATTTGAATCAAATATACTTCGCGTAACAAAAAGACGAAATTACGAAACGAAAATTTAAAATGATGTATTTTAAGAAGAGTTTTTAAGCTTTGCGATAAAAACTAAAAAATCTACGATATTTTGTTGAAGTATAGAGATATATTTACAAAAATGAAGAGGCGGGGACGGGTCTTAGTGATAAAATTATCCAAAGACTGTATTAGGTGTTAATGGGTTCGATGAATTTTGAAATTCGGCTGTAAAGTGGGATAAAAGCGAAAAGCTTTCTGCTCGTATCGGAACGCAACACAAAATTTGGACAAAAATACATTGGCTTTGACAAATGAGAAATTTAAACTCTGAAAAAATATCAATCGAAATGGAAAAGATGGCGCCTCACACCTACAGTCAGGTTGGCAAAGGAAACATTATAAAGTATAATCATAAGTATGTTATTGTAATATTGTACAGTAGACGTGGACGCGCCTCGCACCACCCGCCACCAGATGTAAACGATTGTCGTCACAGTCATTCCACGTATGTCAGCTCTGTTATGGTTCTATTTCGAAACGAATCGAAATTTGCAAGGGTTTTTGATTCGTTATTGAACGTCAGTGCTCGCTCCGAGATACCACAGTATTGGTATGTACTCGATAACGTTAGTTTTCGTACGTTATGTTCGAAAGCATAGGTTAACGAAAACGAAGTTTTCGTAACGTAAATAACGAATCGTACGCTAATCGTATACATCTCTTGAAGGAGTTAAATTCCAGTAAACGTGCGAGTCGCGAATCCTTCTCCGTTAGTAATTTAGGTCGTGTCTCGTTCCTCAATATAAATAAATATTAATATAATATACCCCTATTAGACAAAGCGATGGATGAAAATGAAAGAATTGTATATGTATATGGAAAAATTGTCAAAACGTGCTTCTTTCGCTTTTATCGTAGTTACTAAATGTTTGGTGTAATACAATCTGTGTGTCGTAGTGTCCGAACGAGATACGACCTTTCGGTAATAAAGAACCACTTCGGGGGTTCTTGGGTACTAATAGTTATCTAATGCTATCATATTCACATATTTCGTTCACAATTCTTGGATCATGAAAGAAACGCCTCACACTTTAATTTAATATTATTTAGGTATTTATTCCATAAAATAAATAATGGGGTAGCACCACATTAAAAAACTTTATTAAGGGATAATAATAACATAATCCGTTTTATTCAATTAATAATTTAAAGATACATTTATCCCGTAAATTCAACATTGGAGAGGCCTCATCACGCTTACGTGCGTTATTTTCGTTTATCGATATCACTCGTAATATCGATAAGCGAAAATGATCGCCGAAAACGGGGAAAAAACGTGCGCAAAATTCGTGGCGGAAAACGTTCTCCGTGATGTGGCCCCTGAGGCTATGAAAAATATAAAATAATGTTCATAATCTCGCCATAATATTACTAGGGTTACATAAATTTCTAGCATTTCTAACGAAATTTATGTGGTAACAGTTCGTTATGTTCCTACTTAGGCCTTTTGGCGTTTCGTTCGTGACGAGAATTCTGTCATAGATCCTAAGCCTTAGATTAAGATGAAACACAGGGTATTGTGGTTATATTTTTGAGGATTGTTAAGACGTGAGGGGGAGATAGCAGAGGATGAGACTCTAGATGGGACCTACACAATACTACCTCAATACCCACGCTGTGTATAAACCAATTTTCACACTTGAATCTGTCTAATTTTAAGAGAAATAGTAAATGTACGTGTTGTAGAATTATTATGTTCTGGTGCGAGAGGGATGAACCAAAACAAGCATTGAGGGATGACAAATCGCTAGATATCGGGCCTTAGCACAACAGTCTCGATAGGCGCGATAAATCGACAAAATCGATACATATTGATTTTATGAATGAATGTTCATTCATAGACTTCATTTTATCGACTGTCAAACTATATCGATGTGGTTATGCTAAGCCCCTACGTCTTCAATTGTTGCGAATCCAATTACATTCAAGGATAAGGTCCTTGAATGTAATTGGATTCGCAACTGACATACGTGTTTATTATCTCTTTTTGCTTTTTATTTTATCGGCTACAAATTGTTCGCTGTTTAATGGTTCATCAACTTTCGGCCTTACCGTTGTTACCTAAAGCTTATATTTCACTATACTATAGTTATCCTGTGATTATGGCTTCTATTAAATCATAGATCTATGATCCCAAATGATTGTGATGTTATAGTTATGAAAGGAAGTTATAATAAAGTGTGATATAGGCCTGTTGTGTATTTCGATGACAGATGAAGATACCTGTAAGTACTTTTATTGTTCTATCATGTTTTGTGAAGTTACGGTCACCGACCGACTAAGCTACAGTTTTATTTATATCTTATGATTATGAATTTTCCGTGATCATTTGCAACTCTGAAATGGAGTTGTCCAGTACTATTTAACGTTAATCAAACATATTTCGGTTGGCATACCAGGTTTTCTTTTATTTTAATATAAAAACGTTAAATTTAACAATGTAATCGATTCTGTCGTCGAAATATCTATGTTGGTACTAAATATAACATAATAAATATATTCCCTATCGTGTATTTCAGATTAAAAAAAATATTTTTAATGCATGTTATATTTATGCACACAACAAATAAAAAGTATATTCTTCGAGGTTAAACTGTAGAAATTCGTTAAATAGAAGTAACGTGATTGGTTGAAATTTATCTGATAACCAGAAGAGAGAATTATATTAATGACCTTAATTAAGTTTGGATGGATTCGACATTTCACTCTTGTGAAGTTGTTTTGTCTTACTTAACCCAATGTTTATTTTATAGCTATTGATTGTAATTTTTAAATGTTATTGTTTAATGGTTTTTTATCTTTTTCTATGTACATTTGACAAAACTCTTGAGACTTTCTCGTGCCTTCTCTATAACTAGACATTGGCAGAATTACGCGTAAAGCTTAAAGCCAAGAAAAGAAAGAAAGACATTTCACTCTATAAACGGGATTGTTATTCCTCTATTTCATTTAGATTCATAATATACAAAAAAGTAGGAACATTTTTTATTTGCCAAAAATAACATATTTCGCGTCGATATCGTTAAAAAAAATGTTCTTGTCAAAAGTGCAAGAAATTTGTAAGTGGCAGAAAATACATCTTACAAGTTGCTTTCCCAGGAGGTTATGCGTTAATATATGTTAACATTCCTGGGGCTTTACCAAAGAGCCGATCGATAATCGAATCGATATACCCATCGTAAGCCAAATGTATGGGATTTGACATTTTTCGGCGATCGGACATTTAGGATGTATAGGAAATTTACCCATAGAGTAAATTTCCTATACATTTTTATCGATCTATGAGGCGATTCGTTTGGCGATTGTGTTCTTTGGTCAGGCCCCAGATAACTATTTTAACATGTCCGTATCTGTTGGTGAATAAATGGAACATCTAAAATGTATTTATTCAAGGAAACAGACTTTATCTGTTTTTATTTTATTTTTAATAAGTTTTGAGTGACATTGGTAAAATTTTGCAAACGTGTAGAGGCCATTAACATAGATAATTATTATAGTAAATAATAATTAAGAAAATCATATAAAATGATCTATGTTTAATCTCGAAGAAGTACCAAATTTATTTAGAGTAACTAAAATGGCACGTGACTTGATAAAGATTGCCGTCATTTTAGCTTAGTGCATATCTATCTTTGTGTCTAAAAAATATTAGATTAAATAAAAAATATTTATATTCACATACTTATCAAAATTGTCTTTAATTGTATTATAAATAAACTTACTTTTAGCGCTTCTTAAATTATATGCATTGTGGTACCTCCTATATTTTGTTGCATAAAGTTGTTAAATTATTTTAAAATTCTAATGTTTTTTATAACATTATGTAACAAAATATAAATTCCATATTAAAATATTCATTGGTAAAATTATATCTAAAATGTATGTATCACCTACTATCTAGAATTGCATGTTATTATAAAATTGTATTCGCATTTGGTGTAAATTGATTATATTAATATAATTGGTTCATGTGAATAACGTCAATGATTGAAACTAAAACGCGTTTATTATCTAACGAATGGGAAAATATTTTTAAAGTGGGTGGTCTGATAATGCGAGGACAAAATAATTTCCTTGAATTTAATAAATTGAGTCTGACCAGGTAAAATACCCTCGCCATATTGCGGATAATCATTGGAACTAATCTCGACACGTGTTTCCTGATTAGGTTTGTGGTTTAAACTGTTACCCATTAATGTTATTCAAATGGGCATCTTAACAATTTGTGTGCGTCGTCACTTATATTATTCTATAGTTAGAAAGCATCCATGTACTATTATTATAAAGGACTGTATTACATACTTGTTTGAAATAAATAAAGTGGTCAATATGTATAGTTTTATTTTCATATCTTAATTTCTTTTTTACCTTTCAGAGGCAGAGTTTTGCTTCTTATTAAGGTTACGTTTATGCGTAAGCAACCTCCAATATAGATAAAATATGTAGTACAATTTAGACACACTGGTCACAAACTAAGCTCTAGGCTTGTACTATGTTTACCAGAAACAATTGTATAATATACATATTATATTTTATAAACACCCAGACCATGACAAAGTGTACAGAAAACGTCTATAATATTACTTTGTAATTCCAGTTTTCAAAAAAAAGCGATTCTACTTACGAATTAACGTTACTTTAATCGAAGCAAATACTTAGGTAGATCCTCACTATATAGGTATCTAATCTATCCTGATACTCACCTATACCACAGACAGCATATTTAGGTACGTTTGGGCCCAATTGGGCCATTGCCATAGGCGGCCCCTGCCGGTATCAAAACGCATTTTTTACCTAACATCGATATTTTATATACAAACTAACGCAGAGTCAGGCGGACTAGTAGTTTCGTCCGCCATAGGCCGTATAACCAGCCGCCCATCTTGTTAATTTTGCAGTGTGGAAATGTGAAATTGTTCTGTGCAAAAAACTAAACTGAGTTCGATTAATATAAAAAAAAAATGCCTTACAGCTAAAACAAAGTATTAATACCCAATAAGTATTTGTTCTGATGTTTTCTTGGACATTTCATTCTTTCATCTCTTCACTTGCCATGTCTCGGGGTTAGACTTCGAGCGACGAAATTCGCTCCTGACCACAGAAGAAATAACAGTACAACTACAGAAGAATCACCTAATGCTTGCTTCAGGTCGTAATGCGCTAATTACATAGTTATATTCACCTACAAGATGATTATCTGTCTATTGCGTACATTGGCGTGTCTAAGGCTATTTTCCAGGAGGCCCGTTGGGTAGGTATTGTCGTATAAGTATCAAATCTGGAATATTAGTTAAATGGGTAGGTAACCTACCTGAAATGTACCTATAGGTAGACGTGTCCTTTTATTATTTAAGCAGCCGAATGCAATGTTTTAATGTTGTGCTTAAAATTTAGTTCTTTAGTAATATCACGACGCGGCATAAGGACAATAGCCTTAGACACGCCAATGTACGCAATAGACAGAGAATCATCTTGTAGGTAAAAAATAACTATGTAATTAGCGCATTGCGACCTAAAGCAAGCTATTGGGGGATTATTCTGTAGTTGTACTGTTATTTCTTCTGTGGTCAGGAGCGAATTTAAGTGTAGCATGAGTTTTGCGAGGGCCACAAAACCGACGCACCAAGCGACAAAATCCATAAAAAAAATTACGAGATCATATTAACTGGCATACGTTTGATTTTGACGCTTGGCGCGTCGGTTTCGTGGCCCTCGGGTTAGTATTGAGAAACGTGTGGTCGGCGCGTGGCAGCCCTCTAATTATACTCTATGCCTCTGCCCGAGATGCAAGTTGTCATTAATGGCAAAATTTACCACTTTCTCTAATAACCACCATAAAGAACACATTTTTATAGATCCTAACTACCGTATTTTTAATAATACCCATGCTCAGCATAATTTTAAATTTTAGAAGTCCTCCTCAAGCATCAGTTTTCTCCGGGGAGTCTCTTGCTATTTTAGAAGCTGTGAAATATGTCCAATCCTACAATATTAAAAAATCCATAATATTCTCTGACTCTCAGAGTTGCTTGAAAGCACTTTCGGCCAACCCCTTCTGTGAAAACCTCCATCCCCTAACTCTGAAAATTAAGCACCAACTATGGCAATGCAGCTGTCTTGGACTGGACATTGTACTGGCGTGGATTCCAAGCCACTGCGGTATAGTGGGCAATGAGGCTGTTGACCTACTTGCCAAGGAGGCTTCATCCACTGGCTCAATGGACAATTTTGTTTTGTACCCGCAGGACTTGATCCCTATGGCTAGAAGGGATCAAGTTGCCTAATGGGAAAGTATATGGAATTCTGACCCCACTAAGGTTAAACATTATAGATCAATCCAACCTACCATTTTCACTAAACCTTGGTTTTTTACATTAAAACAATTTACTAGACAAATCACCTCTACTATCTGTCGACTTCGACTTGGCCATAATAGTCTACCTTGCCACCTACATACTCGTAGAATCAGGGTTAGAGAGAGCCCCTTGTGTGACTGTGGGACAGATCTGGGAACATTAGAATACTCTCTATTTGGTTGTCCCAATCAGAATATTTCCCTATACGATATTCTTCCACCCATATCCCTCGTCCCACCAATTCAACTACTCTCTTATCACTGCCCAATTATAATGGAATACTGGCTATAGCAAAATATTTAAAAAAGTTCAAATTAAGATTCTGATTATAAATATATTCCTATTATACTTCCTATGAATATTTACTTCTGGACCGCTGGATCCGGTTTTTATTAGTTTCAGGGGCCCCTTGTATAAGTTTGTGCCTTAATATATAATAGAAGTTAAATTAATTTTTTAACTACTTTATATATCTAATATATGTTTCTTTTTCAGATCTGTGTGCCGTCCTGTATTGTCCACGGGCCCTTGTGTTCCCCTATGCTGAATTTCTTTGTTTGTATTGTACTGTTTATACCTAGTGTTAAATGTTTAACCTTAACTAATATTTATTGACATTTTTTTTTATAAAACAATAATAATTGTAATATTATATTTATACTCCTATGTGCCTTTTCAACAACTTGACATTGGCAGAGTTACGCGTCAAGCGAAAAGCCATGCACCAAAAATAATAATAATAATACCCAGCTAAACAATATTATATTAGGGCGGCAATCATGCATTTAAGGATTAAGTCACAATGGACAATATAACAATCAAATACTTCCAGAATTCGCTATAAAAAAATAAAATATTTAACCATTTATAAATAAAACTAAATATTTTAAATTCATCAGTTTATTAGAGAGATAAGTGTCGGAATGTTATAAGAGTACAATGTTTATTAATATTACTAAGAGAATTTGACACAATAATATGAACACCAACAAGCATGTTAACTAAGCGCGTCATAAAATAGAAGTAGGGTTGTATACAACGATTGCAGGGTGTTCTACTCGTGAAAGAACAACTTTCACTGTGGAACAACTTTCCTATAATTGATCCATAAATACAAATTATTTATAGCGTCACTTTGTGGTTAGTAGGTGGTTAGTAATATATAAGTAATACAATGTGAACCCTGCAAAGGCACTGCAGATTAAGATTCCATTTAAGGTCCCAGGGGTAGGTATAAAATTTTTATACATTTTAGCCTAGTAGGTAGTGTATTTAATAGTGTAGTGGCCGACCTTTATTTAAAAATAGAAGTTACATTGTTTTTGAGGGTAACAGTACGAATTTGGTTCTTTTAGCTTCGGTAGAGTTGGTCGCATAGTGAAAGTTGTTCATATTGATGAGTAGACTAACATCCTGTAAAGAGCTATGTAGAGTTTTCTTACACCAGTAGAAGAGTTTACATAGTATAATGACTAATTTCTAATTATGCCTCGAGTAGAACTTCTATTGAAATGAAATTCTTTAACTTTGGTACAATAGGTGTTAGTGCCCAATAATTAGTATCTAAGCTTAAAGCCTTTTACTGTAATATTGTAAAATATATTTTATGCTCGTTGGGAGACGTGATGTTATATAAGTATTAAAGGTAGGTACTAATTTTAAAACATTCAGACTAATATAAAAGTTAATTAACACCGCACCATCAGACGTTGATAAAGTTAATGCCTGATTAGTCTCAATTTAAATTCGTCTTAAATAAGTCGACGTATATATTCGTGTTAAACACATATTAACGGATATATTTGAACAAATTTAAATAGAAACTAATTAAACACACAATTTAAGGTGCGACAATAGTATATTTTCTACAGTATTTATCATAACATCAATATAATTAATATTGCTAAATATTTAAATATTCTAATAGTTAGAAGTAGAATACCTAATTGTTGGTTAATAATTATCAATAACGCCTACTTATCTAAAAGTATGGCATCCAATTGCAAACATAGACTGACCAGTAAAATCATTAAAGCCGGATGTAATTCGACAGACATCAGTTTGTGCCATTGCCTTATAAGTTTTTTTTCTAAATTAGTTCCAAAGTTATCCGCAATATGGCGAGGACTTTTACTGCTCAGCCTAATTATATATCTATATCTTGTGCATAATTTATATAAAATATCTAAGTGAGATGAGAAAGATTGATAAAATAACAAGGATCACTTAAAACTAACAGATTTAGACAAACGGTACAGATTCTAATCAGGGCTCAAATCTACTGAATTGGCTTTACTTCAATAGAGCCGAAATACAATTATTTTTGAAATTTTTCTTCCAAAGTCACCTAATTTTTATATACGCGATTATAATTCGATTGAAGTAAAGTCTACCTAGCAGCCTATAAGATTCACAAGCAGATATTTTATTTTTTTATTATATTATAAACAGAGTCTGTGTTTGACCTAAATCTTGCCTGCAGGGTGATTACGCGCAACAACGATAAGCTAAACTTTAACTGATATCATGCAATTCTGACGTAATGCAAACCTGGTTACATTGAAATTTGACTGACAATTTCGTCATTTTGGTTAAAGTTTAGCTTAACGTTGTGCGGCGTAATAAGCCTCCTGATAGAAAGCAACGATGAGGTCAAACAGATAACACGCTTACTCTGTAAATAGGAGACTACCACCTCGACAAGAAATCGATGCAGTAGTCTCACGGGAATCGCTATTTGACCTGAGCCGTCTACATGTTCTGGAATCGTCCGTCCTTGTCCAGCATGAGGATGTTGGGATTCTCCTTCTCGAACTCCGTGGGCTTACGGTCGCGCTGCTGGTCGGTCCACTCTCCCTCCCCTATGCCCCACTCTCCCACTTTCTCCCCTATCACGTCTACTTCGGCCCTGGCTCTAATCTGTTCCGCCTGGGGGGAGAGTCATCTGTTATATAGAAGAATAGTCTGTGCACAAAGTTAACCAATGGGGGATTTGGAGGATGTCATGTGTCTTGTTTTCACCTTTTTTCATATTTTACAGACAAATCGTCTAATATATACAGAATCAAATAGAATATTATATATATTAACATCAAATTTTACCAAAAATAATCAACCTTTTTTCTTGGACCTACCGGTAAATTAATACGTGTGGAATTGAGATTTGAATTTTGAAGCTTATGTTCGGAAAATGTATAAATCCATAATCTTCAAAAATGGGGGCCGATCTTAATTCCACACGTATTAATTTACCGATTTCAAAAACAGAGGATTGAACAAAAAAATAAGGGCCAGGTCGACCAAAAGACGACATAACTTATACAGGGGATAGTAATGTCAAATTCCATACAAACAATTATTCGTGGATTAAATTATTCATTATTCGGAATAATTGTTTGTATGTGATTTGATATCTCGGTTTAAGTTATATCCACTTTTGGTCGTATCGGCCTCGGGCAAATAAAAAGTATAAAATAACGATTTCATTTTCGGAGTTTGAATTAATTAATTTTGTTTTTCTTCTATTAAAACTAACCTTTTTAATGCAATGCTAAAATGTCGTTATTTTAGTTATCCATTCACTACATAACCAACTTCTGGGATTGTTATTGGGTGTATATAAATAAGGACGGTGACGAGCTTATCACTTGTTTGGTGTACACTCAAACTACCATGGGAATAAGACCTGGGGCCTTACCAAAGAGCCAATCGATAATCGAATCGAAATACCCATCAAACGCCAGATGTATGGGATTTGACGTTTCTTGTCCAAAGAGTAAATTCCTATACATTTTTATCGATCGATGCGGCGATTCGATTGGCGATCGTGTTCTTTGTTTAGGCCCCTGTACATTTGCGTATAGGCGGTACCTCAGTGTCGTGCTTGGCGAACTTGTCGAACATGTTGGCGTACAGTTTCCGCTCGCTTTGCTTCTGCTTCTGCAGCTTGGCGCGGCAGATTGCTATCTGGTTGGCGGCCGCCTGAAATCACACATTCCTCACTTCACCTATACGTTTTTACTTACAGCATGAAACTATACAGCCAACTTAAGGCCTCGCCTCCCCAAACGTGAAAACACAAAATTCTAAATTATTTATTTCATGTAAATATTTACAGATTTACATGAAATAAAGCCTTCGTAGACTAGTGGTTGCGCCCTTGGCGTTAAATCCGGAGGTCGTGGGTTCGATTCCCACCCATGGCAAATAAATATTAGTACGTTTTTGTGTACAGTTTGTCATGGTCTGGGTGTTTATAAAAATATAATATGTATTATATCATTGTTTCTGGTACACATAGTACAAGCCTAGAGCTTAGTTTGTGACCAAAGCAATTTGTGTAATTTGTCGTAAAAAAAAAAGAAAAAGAAAAAAAAAAGATATTTATGATGAGTCAAAAAGAAACGTTTTATACAATAAGGTCGAGTGCGTTTGGTTACGCGCCTATTAATTTCCAAAATAATCTGCGTACCTAAGATAGATTATTTATGTAATAAATAAAATATTAAATAAATAAATATTTTTCATTAAATTTATACTTATTGAACTAAACGCGCGATATGAAAATAATACCAACCAAACGCACACTGCATAACCAAGTAGTTGGTTAGCTGATTCCATTGACCTTTCAATCGTAAACTGCCATAAGATGGCCGTACAAACTGCCATAAGATGGCCGTACAAACTGCCATAAGATGACCGTACAAACTGCCATAAGATGGCCGTACAAACTGCCATAAGATGGCCGTACAAACTAAAAACAAAAAGTGAGATCATAAAATATTTTATAATCACCGTTGAGCCTTGATTGATACAGAATATGGTGGCAACCATGACGCTTAAAAAACGCGCCCGCGCGTGGATGGGCACGGTTTTTACCTTCATGGTGGCAACGAACGTGTTTGAAATTTAGTGTTATATATTAAGTGTAGGTATATCTAATAAAATTTGTAAAAATCTATTCAGTATTTTTTTATCGGAGCACGCATTGTGACTAAGGTCGTTTCGTATTCCATCGTAAAAAAAAATCCAATTTTCTGTACAGTTTGTCTGGGTGTTTATAAAATATAATGTGAATTAATATCATTGTTTCTGGTACACATGTGTATTGTCCTTCATATATGAGTAAGAAATATACAAAACCAAATTGATCTGTCTTCTAAATTTACAATATTATTATAAAACACCTACCTTATTATCAGGTTCTTTTTCCAGAATCTTTTCAAAGTCCTCCATAGCTTTGGTGACATCTTCCAGGCCCACCAAAGCCTGACCTCTGCGGAAGAGACCCTTGACGTTGGTGGGATCCAGCTCCAGGGCCTTGGCGGCGACCTCGCGAGCCTCGAAGTATTCTGGCGGGGTCAGCTTCAGGTAACACAGAGACAGGTTCAGGTATGTCGGGATTAACAGCTCGGTCGCTTCAGGTTTTTTCGCCTCTTCTTTTACCTCTAAAATGTAAAGACAACACTTGCTTAAGTGGTGGCCGAGTTAGGCATTGTGTACATATTATAAAACAAAGTCCCTGGCCGCGTCTGTCTGTATATGTTCGCAATGATCTCAAAAACTATTGAAAATATTTGTACCTCGTAGCCGATGGACAGAGTCTACACCGAACAAGTGGCTAGCTCGTCGCGATGTTTGGACGGACCCAATAACCCATCTATAAACAGTTGCACAAACTGGTATAGTGAAACTGTGTGATTTCTCACGGACGCGCCGTTAAAAACCAGGCATTTCATTTGCGGCACATGGTTCCATGGAAAAAGTTGTTCGTATTGATCAGCAGAACCTCATATTAGCCCAAAGTATATCCTTTCAAATTCACCCTGTATATTTATATGGTTCACCATTTATTACTTTAGTACATATGAGTCAAGTACACTAAACATCAATGCCTTTTCATATACACATTTTATTATGCACCTGTCTTTTTTTTTTCCGTCCTGCTATTTTTAACCTGCAACAGGTGTCAACCCTATGACAATAGGTATAAGTTTTGCACGTTGTTAGAGAGCTTGGACTCTGTCCCGTTTATTTACTCATGCGCTAATAAGCTATAGGTAGACGTGGATTTCGTTACCTAGCATGAGTGTAACAAATGAGAAATCCGGATCCTTGTTATTATTTAAGCAGCCGGATGCGAAGCAATATTATTGTCTTCATTTGAGTTAATATGAATATCTCGACTCGGCGCGTGAGTGACTATTGAACAAACTAGCCCTCTAAAACAGATTCATCTAGGCGGCCCAGCAGGTTACTTCTAGCTTCATACCTAAAGTGCTGAGCGAGCCGGTCCTGCCGCAGATTACCGCGAAGCGAAGTGAACATTTGGGTCCGACAATATTCTACAGTTTATAAGTGGTATTCGTGTTTCTTGAAACTCATCTTCTCTACAATAATTCTTGTGAAGCTTTATTTTTATCATTTCTATAAGAAGAGCAATATAATTTTAAAATAATACTTTTTTCTTATAACCATCCTGCAATATACATAAAGATGCATACCGCACCACCTTTATCCAATAGTACCTACTGTTTTCAACGTCTATTAGTCTATTATGGGGTGCTTGTGGCGTTAGGCTATATTTCCGAATAAAAAAAAGTATTCTCTTTTTTTTATTATCGTCGGAAGCCCGTTCCAAGTCACAGCATCAGATTACAGTTACTATATTGGAGACTATACTCTAGAGCAGTGTGCACAACATGCCGAGTATACACTAGAGCAGTGTGCACAACATGCCGAGTATACTTTCAAAATAACAATCATACAACATGTTAGTAAATACAACTAAGTATAGAATTTACCTAAAAAGCTTAATTTTTAAGACAATTTAAATCAGACTGTACTAGGTTTTTTTTATAGCAGCTCGGCATGTGACCCTAAAACTACCTGATCGAAAGCAGTATGCAGGTCCAAGAATGAATACAACCAGCTCTTGGAACTGTGTTGTAAGAGCTGGTTTCATCCATTATGCCGGCTTAAGATGCCTATTCACGCTTCGTTTAAAGGACTCGAGGTTATAGGATGAAGAAAACACGCAAGCAGGTAAAGCATTCCACATTTTAATAGTGCGACGGATGTACGAATCACCAAATCTTAAATATCAAAAAGCCGCCACGGTTAAATGGAACTGGGCAGGCCATGTGTGCCGTATGTCCGGCGATCAATGGCCCAAAATTATAACAGATTGGGCACCATTCGACCGAGGAGGCAACTTGGAAGGCCCAGGAGGAGATGGAGGGATGAGATGGACCACTTTTTGAGGGACTGGTCCAACAAAGCAAAAAATAGAGAGAGGGAAGGGAGGCCTTTGCCCAACAGTGGGACAGTATAGGCTAATATATATATAATTATAAAATGTGTATAAAAGTTTGATATATTACATAAAGTGTATTTAGTCATCTCAGAGTAATGCAGTCACATGTCGAGCTATTATAAAAATAAAAAAGTTTTTATTACAAAGTTTTGTTTAATATTGTCAAAGAGAAGAAATAATTTTTGACAATTATATTTATGTGTGAGTAACAGAGATCACTAGTGTCAGAACTTGATTTTCACTTACCGGTCAAAAAATTGACTGTCCTCTTGTACATAGTAATCGCCAGATCATAAAGGTTATCCTTGAAATATTCTGTTCCTTTAGTCTTAAAATTCTTTCCTTGTTCAATCATTTCTTTTTCTTCAAGCATCCAAGCATCTTTGAGTCTGTCAAAACCATTCAATTTCACTGTATATTCTAGACTTGCATTAGGTGGCACTTTTAGCTCCTCATGGCCACCTTTGAAACCATATCGGGGTTGAATTATGAGTTTTGAGATCTCTCCAACTTTAAATTTCTCTAAAGCCTTTTCTACACCTTCACATATATCATACAGGGTGCCTTCCCCAAGGTGAAAAAGTATCTCACTCCGTTTGTCAAAAACTGTTGGGTCACCCAGCAATCTTGCCTCCAAGTCAACTGTAATTTGAATAATTTAATAGGTTTTGAAATATATATGACAAAAACATCATGTAAATCAAACTTATTTATTTCATGTAAATCTTTACAGATATTTATGGATAGTCAAAATAAAAAAAAAGAAGTTTTTAACAAAGAGGTCTTAGAGTGCGTTTGCTTAGGCTGTTATTCATTACCAAAAGAACGACGAATATTTTTCAATAGCTTGACATCAAATTTAGAAATTAAACGCACAGTGGTATAGAAGTCTTAATATGAAAAATACTACCGAACCGAACTCGCTACATAACCAACTAGTGTAAAACTAGGTGGTTAGCTTATTCCATTGAACTGCCAATCATTATTTGGCATACAAGGGAGCCACCAAGGCGACCAACTTCACCGACCATATCCACGCCTTAAATATTTATTCTAAATACCAATCGCATATATAAAGTTATATGGATCGGTATTTTTAATAGCGTAAACACTAACTGTAAAGTCGACCCCCTCGTAGACACCGCGGAGAAAAAGGTACCAGCGAGTAAAAAACTCTGGTGCTTCACACAAACCAACAGAGGGGCATAGCTATTGCAGATTAAAAACACCCTATGGCAGATTATTTGTTACTCTACCAATGTACAGAACTACACAGTATACTGTAGTATAAATAAGTAGGTAATTATCAATGATTACCTTATCCAAAGGCAATAAGTTAAATAATGTAATAAAAATAAATTATGTGATAATTAATTATTACAGTATCGGACTTTACCTACCTACTAAACTAGGGTACGTCTTACATATGTAATAGACATTTTAACTAAGGTTTGGAATAAAGTAATTTTGTTTATATTACCATAGCTTAATGAACCTCAATCCCATACAGTTTCACCATAACATGTCATATTGACAGTTAATTGCCCGTGCTTGCTTTCTTTAATATTTTTTTTACTGGGCAAGGAACTTTCCACTGATCCCTACCACTTTGCTGGATGAATAAAGAGATAAGAAACTGGCGGCTACACAACGAATTTGATATTCTCGCTGCTTTATCGCCAAATCTACTGCCCGTTTCGTAATCGTATCCTAAAAGGAGACTACCTTGGCAAGAAACCTAACCACTTATCCCCTAAAAACCAGTGAACCCACAGACTGAAACCGAATAGCAGTGGCGTGCACAGGGTTTTAGTATAAGGTAGGCATAATTTATAGTAACATACCAAAGAAATGAGTTTTTAGCAATTTTAAATGTTTAAAAAATCACAACGTAGTCTACAATGACATATTTTGCGAAATTTGCGATAAGTTGAAACAGCATTAAAAAGCCATTACTTATTATTATTAAAAGGTTTTTCACTACACAAACAAATTAAAATCATCACCATAAACCTCTCACAGAAGAAATAATAGTACAAGTAACGTGACTAAAGAATGCGAAAGTGACAAAAAAACAATACCTACCTTATTAATAAATGACAAAAGAAAAATATCAAAACATTAGGTAAATTTATTTAGAATTACGTAACATTGCAAATTAGTAGGATAATATTAATAACTCACGACTTCAAGCTCCACTCAGATGCATGCGATCTCGCTCTGCACGCGTCATGTAAGCAGGACACAGTATAGTTTCCTATTTGTACCGCTAAGGACTCCTGCGCTCCTGGTACTTCTCAACAGTTTTGTACAGAGAAGTTCTCGTTCTTTCATTGATACCGTGTGCCTAACGACTTGCTACCTACAGTTTCTGCGGTCCTAGTCCTATTAGATTTAAATTTATCACAAATATTTGATTGTTTGAGGTACAAAGGCAGTGCCTAACTCTGTCATACATTTAGCATAATCCAATAATAATAATAATTGAAAAATTGTAAGGAAAACTTAGGCAACCAAAAATAATACGGAGAATAATAGTACAAAAAAATAGCGATAGATGGCGCTAGTACCATATGATGATAGTACTACAAAAAAACTATAGATGGCGCTTTTTGAAATACAAAGTGTCAATATAACAAAATATAATATGTTTTTAATATGATTTTATTACCAAATTTCTTGGGTAGGCAGTGCCTTTGTGCCTATATGGACTGCACGCCACTGCCGAATAGTATTTATTTCATGTAAGCATTTACAGCCATTTATGAAAAAACAAAAAAAAAACTATACATGTATATTTTATATAAGGTTATTCCGTCATTCTTTCGTATAAAAAAATATATAGCAACCAAACCGAACGCCCATCACATAACCAACCAGTGTAAGACTAGGTGGTTAGCTGTATTGGTAACAAACTTACTAGACATGAAAGCTCCGTCATTAGGCGTGTTGCTGCCTTCACCTGGCACCAGGATGTTCCGCAGAATCCCCTTGTTCTTGTTTGGAGACAGGTCCTCCAGCTCCCAGTCTATCATCTCTATCTGAAATATTTAACTTAATATTATAATAAAATATAATATCCATGAAAATATAATTTTTTTTTTGCATTAAAAAGAGGTGTAAAAGTAAATAAAACAAGTAGAAATAAAAGATGACTATTACAATGCTTGAGAGTATAAGGCAAAAAATATAATGCTGGCCGTGTACTATACCTAGTATATAAGTTATGAAAAAAAAGTATACCTAACCCAATGTGGAAGTAACTTAAGATTCTATCAAGGAAACTTTATTCTATACTACGTTTTTGAAAAATCCAGTCCTTGACAAATATCTTGCGATAAGTAATTATTTATTTATTTATTTTGATATAAGTATTTGCATAAGCATAAAAGGCACATCCTCTTTTAAACATCTTTTAATTATAATAATAATAAGCGGGAGACGAAAAGGCGCCTGTGATTTTATTTATTTATTATTGTGGATAAATATTCTCGATTTCCATTTGTGTTTGCTTTTTTTTTAATTCAGCTAACAATACTACTGCATCATAACTTTTTTAATTCAGCTAACAATACTACTGCATCATAACTTTTTTAAATTCAGCTAACAATACTACTGATACATAACTTTTTTAATTCAGCTAACAATACTACTGCATCACAACTTTTTTAAATTAATTCGGCTAACAATATTACTGCATCATAACTTTTTTAATTCAGCTAACAATACTACTGCATCATAACTTTTTTAATTCAGCTAACAATACTACTGCATCATAACTTTTTTAATTCAGCTAACAATACTACTGCATCATAACTTTTTAAATTCAGCTAACAATACTACTGCATCATAACTTTTTTAATTCAGCTAACAATACTACTGCATCATAACTTTTTTAATTCAGCTAACAATACTACTGCATCATAACTTTTTTAATTCAGCTAACAATACTACTGCATCATAACTTTTTTAATTCAGCTAACAATACTACTGCATCATAACTTTTTTAATTCAGCTAACAATACTACTGCATCATAACTTTTTTAATTCAGCTAACAATACTACTGCATCATAACTTTTTTAATTCAGCTAACAATACTACTGCATCATAACTTTTTTAATTCAGCTAACAATACTACTGCATCATAACTTTTTCACCAATCAAAATAGCTTAATTTGCCAGTCTTTGAGCGGAAGCTATTTTATTGGTAAAGAGTTAGATTATGTTATTAATAGTGTTGCCAGACGTCCTGTATTTAAAGGACTCTGATAAAACAACCATATTGGCATAACCATAGCACAAAGTTACCGAAATCAAAGAATTTGGTGGTACGGCCTCTTAACCAAATTTTGTTATATGAATCACTAAATTCAAAGACAAACTTACCGGCGAATACTTGATGAAGAGTATTTCAAACTTAAAATATTTATTCAAAGAAACAAAAAAATATATATATTTGAGTACAAATTAATAATAAAAAATAAGTAAACCTACATTAAAAATAAACTAAATTAAATTAAAATATTTGTCCTGAGGCATAGTACCCAAAACGCTGACGGCTTTACCTTTTTGTATTGTATTAGAAATTTTTTGTTTAAAATACACGCCAGCTCTTGGGTCGCCGGTAGCGTCGATAAGGAGGGGCGCCAAAGTTTTATAAAAAGCTTTGGCGTCCTGACTCCAAGGACCAAGTGTTTCCACTGCGAAAGCTAAAAACTCATAAACATTTTTTATTTCATCGTATTTATTATGTTTATTGACTTCCGCAGTGGACGCGGCCGAACCCGCTCGACTTGCTGAATCCGTTAAATAAGACAAAGCCATGGTGTCCACACATGTAGCAATCCCGGCTTTGCCGGATTTCCAGGGAATCAATGTCATCCCGTCAGGTCTTTTACCATCACTTCTAGATAGCCCTCTGGGCTCCAATATTGAAGGGATGTTGGCTGTAATAAGAGACCTGCGTAGGATGTCATTGATTTCGGCATGCCTGCGGAATCGTCCAGCACTTTTTTTACACGATAGTCCATGAAGTCCGTCCGTATCGACGCTAGTGCCACAAGGACAAACATGAGGTTGGCATAATTTAGCGTCTACGCGTAAACAAACAGCAATCCTTATAGTGCTGTTGTTTAATAAGGTGCCTATGTTGGGAGAAGGATAAGCCTCCAACCAGGCACCAGATTCCTTCTCAGATGCCGCAAGAATTCTAGCTTTGTCTTTTATACAGGAGTTGCGCAGCAAGTCATCCTTAATTTTATTAATGAAAGGTTCGTCCCATTGCTTTTGGATATTTGGTAATAATGGCAAATCAGTGGTGTTGCATTTAATTTTCCAAGCTTCTACAGCTTCACCGCTCCACGAGATCTCAAAATCACTTTTCAGTGATGGATATAGAATTTTACCGATGAGATCTCGTGAAGCAAAGGTTGAAGCTATGTAGGCAGGTGTGGCTTTGCTGGCAATTTTACGTATTCCAAGCCCCCCATGTTTTATGGGAAGGGAGACTTGGTCCCATGAATTTTGGTCAAAATTTATATTAAAAATTTGTTCAAATATTATTTTTAAATTGTTATCCAGTTGGTTTAAAAAAAATGTATATTTCCACATAGGCGACCTAATAAAATATGTGAATTTTGGAATGAAAATGCAAAAGCGAATGATGTAAAGTGCTATATGAACTTTTAACAATTTATTAGAATTTTGAACAAAAAAAATTTTGTTTAGTTTTATTAAAAGGCGGGATAGCAATATCGAAAATAGGGGAACCGAGAATTAATAAATTTTCCTTACACAAAACTTTTAAATTAGGAAGTAATTCTTGAAGTTTAATGCATATTATTTTTGAAGCTAGCCTTCGAAATGTACATCCAATAGCGATAGGACGGATCCCACCCTCTTTTTTATTTAAAGCAAATAATGAAGCACCGTAGAGTATTGGTAAAATTTCAGTTATTACATTACCAAAAAATAGAAAATTTAAAAATTTTGTCAAACTTTCCAGCAAGCCATGACCGCTTTCTCCTGAGCATAAATATTTTAGATGTTGTGGACTAATGCCATCTAACCCAGCGCTAGAACCAGCTGGAAAAGAAAAAATGGCTTGATTGACTTCATTTAAAACCGTTGTAATAGGTATTGTATCTGTTGATGGAGGACTTGGTAGGGAAGTATTTGATGCAAAAGAAGGATGTTTGCTGCGCAACTCCTCTAAAGTTGTATTATTACTTTCGGCGCGTGTATCTTCGGAAAATAAAAGTCTGCAAGCCCCTTTAACGTTACCTTCAAAAAATTTTGTTTCTATGTGCCTAATATGATCATATGCTCGTCTATTTTTTTTGTGTCGAAATAAAACTTTCATTGATTAAACAATTTTGTTTTACAGCACTTGTTAGGTTTTTTTTTTATGTCCTGTTGGTTTTACATGCAAAATTGTATAAGAGAAAGTAAATAAATCAAACCAACTCTGTATTGAGTTAAATTTTACACATTTATCTAAACAAGATTGTAGATTCTGGGCTACTGAATTCCGGGCTCCGCGTGGTATGCGTTTTAGAATAGGAATAGCTTGCCTGTATTTTGATAGGTTTTTCGAAAAACTAGTGACATCTTGAGTATTTACATTGAATGTGCTAGAACTATGCACTTGAGGAGTGTTAATAATAATGGGAGATGTGATATTTTTATGAATGCTTAGGCCACGCTGTCCTTTATATAAACGATTATTGGAGCATAAGGAGCAAGATAGTAGATTATTTGTTGGAAACAAGTATTAAGAGGTAAATATATAAAGCCAATCAGAAATCTAGATCTCCGAATACCCAAACCAATATATACAAAAACATAGTAATAGTACAAGTTATTTAGAAGCATAAGTTGCCTTGATAGAAACAAATCGCAAATTTGCCTCCATGTTTTTTGATATTTCCTATAGTACGGTTTGTAGTGTCACCCAATGTATGGCGAGGTCAAAATTTGGTATCGGATGAATTCACTTGGCACAGTTATATCCTAGGACAAGCTGACCTGATTTAGCCCGGTCACCATCCACTCCCCCGTGGGGGGTCATTGGAAGTTACTTATCGCCGCACTTTAGAGAAAAAATCATATCGGCTTCTATTTACCTAACATCTCGAGTATGGTGTCATTTTCGGATAAAACAAAGTCGTGCCTTTCATTTTTGGTACAATAAATACACGCTTTCATGTAAATTTTGCAAGATACATGGAAAAATCTCACAACATCAACTAATATTTTTTGCGTTAGCAGACAATTATTTAAAATATATGTACAACAACATATTAACAAAAAATATAGTTAAAAAGCTCAATTCATGCAGATTTCAGCAATATATAGTTTTATACAATTTATTTTAGACATTGTGTAAAATAAATTAATATACCTAACCGCGCGGTAACGTGAATTGTGACGGAGCTGGTGCGACGGTCGCGCGCGGGTGAGAGAACTCGCCGCGAGCGCGCGCTCGTGTTATTCATCGTTGTGATTTCATTTGATGAAGGTGCATACGAAAAGTACACTGCATTACTAGTTATTTGTTTGATACATAACTAGGTGTGTAATCGTTTGTAGATTCAGTAAAGTTTATATTGCACGTAAGTCGAACTATACTACTTATTTTGATGTATTAGAATGTATTTTCTAACCTAACCTTACTTAAAATTACAACCAAATAAAATAATAGGTAGTTAGGCAGTCTATTCAAATTACGGCAAAAGTTATCACTGTATTCAACCTAGCTACTGGCTAGCTACCTAACATTGATTAGGTACCTACTTACTTCAACTTTAAAACTTTAAAGACTTTGCCGATTTTAAGGGTTCGTACCTAAATTGTAGTATTGGTTCTAAATTCTAATTAAGTGAGCGCGACTCACTCTTGACTGGTTTTTAGTAATACATTACATATTCATTAGTAATAAAGCTGTTTATGATACTAATGTATGCATGTTTTTGTTTTAAAAAGGGGTATGCTCATCTCGATCTCGTACTTGTAAATATATTATTATTATATGAATGATGTCTGCCCAAGAAGACGTTGATTGGAAATTGTGTGTTTTGTGTCAAACTGAAACAACAGAAAAGCTTACGGCAGCCTGTAGCCAGGGTGCCAGATTTGAATTAATTGCTAAAAACTTGCTTGAGTTTCACAAACTGCATTCATTGCCTGTCACTCTGAAAGCAAGCTTGATCGCAAGCATTAATGATCTGAAGCCAGTGCTTATTAAACATGCGGCATGTTGGCATAAAACATGTTATTTAAAAATAAATAATACTAAATTAGATCGAGCGCGTCTAAAGGCAAAAAAGTCGAAAGAAGAATGTAATATCACTAGCCCCATAACTCGCAGCTCAGTACCTACCGCCTATGACAAAAATACATGTTTATTTTGTGGGCTACAGAGTATCCGAAGGAACCTATTATGCTCAGTAATGAAAAAGAGTTGCAGTGATAATATTATTACATGTGCCACAGAATTAAACGATTACGAATTATTAGCAAAGGTATCTGAAATCTTATTTCTCTAGAAGCAAAATATCACAATATATATATACGTCAACTATAAAAACAGATTAAAATGTATTCCAATCCAATCAAAAACCAAATTAAAACGTCAAGTTCAGGCTATCACATTTTCTGAAATCGTTGCTTATATGAATGACGTGAAAGAAAACGAAGATGAAATTCCAGTTTTTAATGTAGTTGAGCTTGCAATAAAACAATCACAGACTATGAAAGAATTAGGAGTGGAGCATGTAGTACACTCTTACAAGCTGAAGGAAAAACTGCTAGAAGAGTGTCCAGATCTAATTGCTATTACCAGAGCAGGTTTACCAAATCAAATTATTCAGAACGAGATTTTGAATCCGAAGGAGCTGCTGTCTGAAGTGGTAAAAATTATTCGAAGTGATTTATTTGAAAAAGAAGATGGCCACTTCAAAGCACCCTCATCGCTTGTGGCTTTGATAAAAATGCTCATATTCGGTCCATCTCATATCTCAAATGCAACAGGCGTTTACAATGTTTTATGTCGCAATATTGCTGATCTTATTGTATATCAGGCAATTCGAGGTCGTAAAAGAGGTCTAAAGCGAAGACATAATAAAACTCAAGAGACATCCGGTCCCGTTTATTTAGCAGCGAAGTTATATGCTGCGACTCGCAAAAAAAAACTAATTGAATGTGCTCATCAGCTTGGAGTAGGTATATCGTATCACCGACTTAAATCGATAATTACCGAAGAAGCTAATAAAGTATGCAGCGTATACGAAAAAGAGCAAGTAGTAGCACCTTTAAAGCTTCAAAAGGGTCTTTTCACCACAGCTGCTGTTGACAATGTGGACCACAATCCAACGTCCACTTTTGCAGACACTTCATTTCATGGAACTGCCATAACACTAATGCAGCACAAAATGCCAAATGAAAGGGGTAAGTTAATTACATTATATAGGTAGTTAATTTCAATATCAGCACTTATTTCTTATTTACGTTTAGATACTTTTAATGTTCTTCTTATTACTTTTATAGGTTTTCCGAGGTTGATTATACCACATGTGCTAGAAGATGATGGTTCTAGTAAAATAAGCAAAGTAATGGAGCTTCCACTAGATTACTCTGTAGTCCCCCCCTTATTTTCTGGACCTAAAGAAATTTACTTGCACGAAGACTGATGTTTATACTCATGAAGTATCAGACACTTCCTCGCCACTTACTGAAGAGCAGGAATGGTTACAGCAAACAATGTCTGATACTTTTAAGCCATGGGCTGCATTTCATGCTACAGTTGACAGAGATCAAATGAGCGCCATAGCACAGATGTAGCGCTTCTTCCAATTTTCAAAGAGCAATCCCACACTGCAGCAATGATGTTGCATTCTATGAAAATGGTAAAAAAAAAGCGGTTCAGTTTCTGAATCCAGGCCAAACACCGGTGCTTGTAGCGGATCAACCTTTGTATGCTCTTCTGAAACAACTTCAATATCTATTGCCCGAAACAGTTGGAGAGGACAAAATGTTTGTAGTTATGGGAGGCCTGCATATAGAAATGGCAAGATTGAAAACCATCGGCCAAAGGCTCCGAGGGAGTGGTTGGGTCGAGGCATTAATACAAGCCAGTGTTACTACTTCCGGTAGAGCGGAAGCAATGCTCATCGCAGCTCATGTCACTAAGACAAGATACGCTCACCAGGTATAATTTAACTTTACTAATTAAGATGTTTTTAGTAACTGTTGTAAAAACTTTAAGGAAATGATTTTATTTCAGGTAACTGCAACAGCACTGTACATTCTCCATAAAAAAAGCATATCTGACGATGACTGAGTCCCAGAATTCTAATATTGGCTTTGAGGAGTGGCGTTTAGAGATGCTGAACAGATGCCACAATTCGAATATTGGGACATAGTTCTACAAATGGAGCTGTTAATTTTGCAGCTGGTGCGTTCAATTCGGAGGGGTGACTTCGGTACGTACGTGAACTCCTTGCGAAGAATTGTACCATGGTTTTTCGCTTTAGACCTTTCTCTGCAATAGCACTTGATCAGGCTCACGAGCAAATAAACGCACTTATAAAAGGAGATGGCGGTAAGAACATTTTTATTTATTGATGACTTATTTTATTAAATTAATTAAATAAATCAAGCAAAAATTTCCTTAGGTATGATTGGGCTCACTGAGAAACCGGATACTCTTCGTAAATGGCTAATTGCAGGACCTGAGATAGCAGCCATGGTGGAAGCTTTTGAGAGTGAAATATTGTAAATAGACAATAATGCAGACTCTGACCAAAGTATTGAGAATCGACACCATTCTGATACAGTTGCATATCAAAATAAATTCGTTAAAATGGTAAAATCTCTAGAACAAACAATAAACGATATGGGTAACCCGTTCCTTGAAGAAACGCAAGATTTTTACAATATCGATTCAAAAAAGATGCCTGGTGAGGATTTTATCAATACCGTGTTTAATGTTGAAAAGAGTGGTAAACAGCAATATATAAACTTCTGTAAGGAGAGACTACAGGGTGGCACATCTTTAGAAGAACCAATGAAGCTGAATAAATATACCCTTTTTTCAACAAGTGCTGGTAAGACTAACAGCAAAGCGAAAATTGCGGGACTAAAAAACGATTGCGGTTTATTTAGCAAGTTGTATATTGCTACATCTGAAGGTAGAAGAGGAGATTTGGACATTTTTTTTTGCGCATGAGAATCAACCTTACCCGCCAGCTTTATCTACTACTTCGGGTTCTCTAAGATCTTGTACCAACTCGAATCTCTTGAAATGTCTAACAAAATCTTGCATCGAATCAACAGCACAGGCTGCTCCTGCAGTCACCGTAAAAGTTCTTGATGGACCAGCGATAGTACATATGCTTAATCCTGGTCAATCGTGTACTTTTGGTGATTATGCAGATAACATTTTCAAAGCATTCGTTCAAAAGGAATTAACAAATACCCAAAGGGTAGATATCATATGGGATAGGTAATAGTGTAGTACTTTTTCGGTTATTCAAGTTCTGGTAAATAATTGAAGCCATTAATATATTCGTGATTTTTTGCAGATATGATGGAAAAAGTAATAAAAACAGTACTAGGGAGAAGCGAGGTATTGGCTCACGTACACGAGTTTGCCCAAATACTAAAATACCAAAAGGGTGGATCAATTTCCTACGTGATAATGAAAACAAGAAAGAACTGTTCCATATGCTGTCCTTAGCCTGTCACGCTATGGAGGTACCGGATGAAAAAGGACTGAATGTTACAGACGGTATAACTGTTCTTAGCAGCAGCGATCGTTGTAAAAATAACATCGACCCCTGTAACCACGAAGAAGCTGATACGAGAATAATGGTGCATGTGGCTGACGCTGTGACTCAAGGATTTAAACGGATCATGATACGCACAGTTGATACAGATGTAGTGGTTCTAGCTGTGTCATGCGTTTCGAAGCTACAAGACAATATTGAATTGTGGGTCCAAATCGGCACAGGAAAAAATCACCAGTTTCTATCATGTGACAAAATCGCAGCCTCTTTAGGTTTGATTTTAAATTACCCTTATAATTCTTCTTTTCTTATAATGCATTTTACTAATTTAAATAAATAACATCTTGGTCTTATTTAATTCCAGGCCCTGAAAGAGCAAGAGCCAACCAACTTAATTCTTGCAATAAATTATGTGTGACTAGATGATTGGAAAAGTTTCTAGGCACTGCAGCGTACCGTGTCCGATTTTCTCAGATAGACGTATGATAACTGTATATAATAAAGTTTATATTTTTTTAAAGCGGGATAAATTTTCTTTAATATAGTATTTTTTGCACAATATTCAGTACCTATTTTGAAAAATACTGTTAGTTGAATAAAAAAAATAGCAAACAGATTTTTATATTTTCGTCAATATTTTCCTTTTTTTCTATTAAACCATACATTAAATGTCTCAAAAATAAATTCCTTGTGTCTGATTTATCAGAAAATGACACCACACTCGAGCTATTAGGTAAATAGAAGCCGACATGATTTTTTTTCTGAAGGATGGCTACCGGGGTAAATTAGCTTGGATTTACCTATCATACATCTGTGCGAAGTGAATTCATCCGATACAAAATTTTGTAGCTTATGTCATTACAGACCGTACTACTATTACATACTTTAATATAGAGCAGTGTTTTTGTTAAGTTATGTATATGTATAAGATCAAGTGCATGGCCTAGTGTATTTGTAAAATTCTAAATATTATGAAACTTACAGCAAAAAAACTGTATATTTTCCAAGAATTCCGCGCAGGATTTTTTTTTTCTCACTCTCATCCCACGCTTTGTAAGAGACATCTATTATTTCACCTGTTTTATTTGCCTGTAAGGGCGTATAGAAATCCTTTATACACCCTCTAACTCTATATTCTATTCTTTCCCTTTTATGCTTAGCTGAGAACCATACTCCACATAAAAGAATATTTATCAATGCCTACATACCTAGTCAATTACCAAGTGTGTATTTATACGAAACACTTCATATTTCCCTACGATCGTAGAAAGATGTTGAGCCTTGAAGTTGCCTTTGGAAATGAATCCATAATATGTAAATGTTAGATCACAAAATGGCCGAGAGGTAGCTATAGCCAACAATAGGCATTTGGTTGTAA
The DNA here is from genome assembly GCA_947458855.1 of Monopis laevigella. Classification (NCBI taxonomy): domain Eukaryota; kingdom Metazoa; phylum Arthropoda; class Insecta; order Lepidoptera; family Tineidae; genus Monopis; species Monopis laevigella. Next base: position 22,246,056 of record OX381588.1, read on the forward strand.
TGCGGTAATACTTAAAGTGTGATTATACATATTTTATATATATACCATCACGGGGTGCCAATTTGGCTCCCGAGAGCTGTTTAAACGGCATCGGGGTACCCAGCGGAAGGATTAACTCGTCCTTATTTCGCCGATGGTATTCGGAGGCAACACCTAACAAGTGGCGAGCTAGTTGCAGTGTTTATGATGAAATAGCCTCGTTGTATAAATCGGAACATTATTCAATGAGTCACCATATAAAATATATATGCTTCGCCCATGTAAGTGGAACAAGTCCACCTATTATAATTGTAGCTAAATAATACCTCAAAATTAAGAGTGGCATTAGGTGGTATCTTTGGTGGGCTGCCATTGGGTCCATAAGCATATTCCGGTGCACAAGTCAATATGCACACTTCTCCCTTTTTCATGGTGGCCACTCCAATCTCCCATGCCTTTATTACTTGATCTAGAACAGCAATACATAAAATAAAAATTAAAAATAAAATAATATGTGCTTTGATTTGTATTTTTTTAAAGATTGTCAGATTTACTCTAAATAGGCTATAAAACAATAATAATCTATCATTTATAAAATATATGTCTGAATGAGCATCACTTAAAAACTACTGGACCAATGTGGTTAATTTGGTGAACAGCTATTAGTTTCAGGGGTAAAATAGAACATCTCCTGTAGTTTGGATCAGCTGACGACCAATTTGATCCACCAACTGACTTGCATCTTTACTCCACGGTCCCAGCGTCTCTACAGCACCCCTAGCACGGCCAAGCCAAGACAAGATATAATAATAATAATATGTAGGAACACAAATTGCTATGGTCACAAACTAAGCTCTAGGCTTGTACTATGTGTACCAGAAACAATGATATAATACATATTATATTTTATAAACACCCAGACCATGACAAACTGTACAGAAAAACGTACTATCTATTTGCCATGGGTGGGAATCGAACCCACGACCTCCGGATTTAATGCCAATGGCGCAACCACTAGTCTACGGAGGTATATATAAAGTTGCGAACAAATGTCAAAAGTAACTATTTTTTAATATCAACTAATGAGAGCGCTGCAAAGTTGCACCTGATTGGCTGATATAAAAAAATGTTTTGTTTGAAATCCGCTCGCGACTTTATATCTTGTCTTGGCTTGGCCGTGCTACGGGTGCAGCAAAAGCCAAGAATATATAATTTTCTTGTAAATGGAAATATTTAAGTTTTTTTTTATATTCTCGGCTTTTGCTGATGCGGTGCCAGCACACTGTGGTGTAGTACGTAAGTAGCTAGGAGCGAGAGTGTCACTACATGTAGCATCCCACAGTAGACCTTGGCCCCACGGTATTAGCGTCATGCCATCTGGCCTCTTTCCATCGTAACGTGAGATACCTGATGGTTCGAGCGTGCTAGGAACATTAAGTAGCCAAAGCACATTTTATGATACTGTTAAGCGCCGCATGGCGTGACACTCTACCCGGGCTATGGACACAAGACAGTCTGTGACGACCAAAAGGATCGACAAGCGCAAACACAGGGATGATATTTAAAAAGCTCAGCTCCCACACGCAGCAACAGAAATACGAAAGGTATTCTTATCTAAAAGTGTACCGAGTGATGGAAAGGGTACGCAATTAGCCACCCACCCGACTCCTTCTGACAGCCTGCATGTAAGCGAGCTAAGTCAAGAGATGTCGAAAATAATGTATTGTTATGTTTTTTATCGATTGCTATATCCTAACTTTTTGGAATTTTTGGTAGACTAGGTAATTTGTTGATTGAACTGACCTCTTTCCACCGGCTAATGCCTTCATTCATTCCGCTGATCTCAAATTTACCAAGTAATGGGTTAAGAATTGATTCCTTATTAGGATAGTATTATATTATTATTTTTTTAAAGATAAAAATGCAATGAAAAAAATCCTGGTGAGCAGGACTCGAGCCCACGAACCTCGCTTTTGCGGCAAGACTATCCTAATAAGGAATTTATAAAAATGCATAAATATAAAATTCTAAAAAAAGTTAAATTAAAACAGCCCCCTCTGCATCTAGTATTAGAAACTAGCTAACTTCACTTGTATAAAGTTATTAAAAGAAAGCTAGTAGAGGGCGTTTGTGTATAAATAGAAAACAAGCAATGACAAAATTCATGAGGGGTGACTGGAACCTGGTTGGCTCAGCTGTTGAGTGCTTTGCCGCGAAAGTGAGGTTTGTGGGTTCATTTTGTATGAATTTTTTCATTGCATTTTTATCTTTAAGAAAAAAAAGACTATCCTAATAAGAAATTTATAAAAATGCATTTATATTATAGTATGTAGGGTGAAGGATCCAGATGCCGACACTGCACCAAATTATCAGCACTTCAGTGAAAAATTTAAATATTAAGGTTTTTTTTATGGTTTCTAAAATGCCAAGTTATTAAAAAGTTTAAAAGGATTCTTAACTTCAAATCTAGCAACATTATACAATAGTGTGGCTTGTTGATCATCGTATAAATATGTGCATCTGGATTGAGAGATCTAATCAAAACCAAGCAAAATGGCTATATTGGCATTTCGTAGCATAACGTAGAAACTTATATATGAAATATTTTAATTTGTAAAGGCGAGGAAAAAAAGTTAGCGTCCAAAAATAGGAGCTCTCAATCCTGACGTTTTTGAAAAAATATAAAATAATATTTTTAGAAGTATTTACTCTATGTTATATTTTTTTGTACTAACATTCAGTACACACATCGTAAGAGATAATCAGAAGAATTCAAAATATTTGGAGGTAAAATGAAAAAGATATAAGACAAAACATGGATCTCTCAATCCAGACGTTTTAGATTGAGTGATCCTTTGAAACACCATGTTAGGCTGAGTAGAAGCAAAAGTTGACTATGCGAGCATTTAATAGTACTTCTCGACATATTCGCAAAAAATAAATAAATATCCAAATGATAACCGTTAAAAAGTTATAGCAACTTCGTCATTTTTAAAACATCTGGACTGAGTGATCTATATTTTCACATATAGGTATTTACTTTTACTTTTAACTAACAGAAAATCTAAAATTCTACGAATAATTAGAAAAACATCTTCTAAATCCTGGCATTTAAACTATTTGTGTAAAGATTGCACTTTATTATATTTTTAGATTTCAATTTTACCCATACAGCAAGTTGTGTAGGGTGACCATGTTTTTTTTTTGTTGGCACTCGGTATGAACACATGCCAAACCATACAAATTCATATTGATTCCGAAACAAATTTTAGTGTTTACTAATGCCAGTAAATCCATTAAAAACTAATGTTGAAAAACGGTAAACCCACATATTGATGCCTTAAAAATAAATCTGGATACCGTTATAATTACGACTGATCTAAAATTTTCGAGCTACCTGAAAAGCGGTACCTAAACACTGACTAATCCCGTAACATAATCTCCTGAAAACCCGTAAACACTAATAATGTGTTTAAAAAAAACTTTTTTTAAACCACATACATTTAAGACCTAGTCATTTTAAATTTCTTTAAAACGGTAATGTTTTAAAAAAAAAGATTTTATAAATACCAGGAAGTACCCTAAGCCCCAAAATAGCCTGTCTAAAAATGAGAACACAATATAGCCACCCGCGACACAAAGTCAATACAAAAAAATGACAAGTGCGAAAACTCGCCCGCGGAGTGTTCCGAAGGTAGCGGAGGGGTTTTTTTTCCACCTCGTAGCAAATTGTGAGTCTACACTACACTGAACAAGTGGTAAACTCATAGCGGTATTTGTTTAGACTTAATCACCCATCGGTAAACAGTTTCACAAGTTTATATAGTGAAACTAGGACCGACATCCTAACGTGCACTTATCTTTGACTTGGACCCTTTTACACCTACACCTATTAGGAGATATTATATTATATATAGCTGGACTTACCACTGACTGACTGACACACTCATTGACAGAATTGTTCTCCCAGAAGGAGAGGTGGTGGGGGGATGAAACTTTCCAGAAGTATATAAGAGGGGAGGTCGAGTTGGGGAAAAATCCGAAAATGACAGATTTCCACTGGCGCACGGAGATATGCCCTCGAATAGCAAAAAGACTCTATGTACCCCCCATGGTATCATAGCTTATTTTGATCAGGGTGACGAGGCAAATCCGGACAAAAAAAAAAAAATGACAAAAATGACAATTTTTTGGAAGATGACATTGTGTGTCATACGCTCTTTTCTCGAAAAGTATACGTCGGACAGCTTTGTGCCCATACAACTTTTGGAAGAGAATTTAGTTTAGAATCTGAAAAAAATATAAAAATCCTGAAAACTGAAACTTTTTTTTTCAGGAATTTTTTTTCTTAAAGAAAGTACGAGATAGCATAGTGGTCTCCATACACGGCAATGTTGGTATGAAGCAGGACTATCCGAAAATAATTTTTTTTTCAGGATTCCTGTTTCAGTTTTTTTCCCGAAAAATTTTTTTTTTATTTTTTTTCTCGAAAACGGTGACAGATAGCGAATAATGTCCATACAACTATTTGAATCTTTTAATTAGGAGAATCCGATAGATTTTTTTTTTTCCTGAAAACTGCAATTTTTTTTTTCAGCATTTGTATGGAATACGATCATCCAGATATAGCCATCGCGGTACATTGACTGACTTGCCAATAACCTTTTGTACCCAGAGGGCTAACTACACGTTACGCGGCCGCTTCGCTCGACGACTCGAAGTACAGATGTGCGAAACGGTTAGAAACGAGCCGTCGAGCGAAGCGAGACGGATCGCTTCGAACCGTTTCCACATCTGTACTTCGAGTCGTCGAGCGAAGCGAGCCGGCGAACAGTACCCAGTCGGCTAACCACGCATTACGCGGCCGCTTCGTTCGACGACTCGAATTGCAGATGGGCGGAACGGTGAAGAAGCGAGCCGTCGAGCGAAGCGAGACGGATCGCTTCAAACCGTTTCGCACATCTGCAATTCGAGTCGTTGAGCGAAGCGAGCCGGCGACCAGTACTCAAAAAACTTTTTGTAACAGGAGACTTAACCACCCAAAAGGCCCAACCACCCATTACGCGGCAGCTTCGTTCGACGACTCGAATTGCGGATGGGCGGAACGGTGAAGAAGGGAGCCGTCGAGCGAAGCGAGACGGATACCTTCGAACCGTTTCGCACATCCGTAATTCGAGTCGTCGAGCGAAGCGGCCGGCGGGCCGCACCCCACCCCCTAGTTATACTATATAAAGCTGGACTTACCACTCACTCACTCACTGACTGACTCACTCACTCATTGACAGAATTGTTCTCCCAGAAGGAGGGGTGGTGGGGGGTTGAAACTTTCCAGAAGTATATTAGAGGGGAGGTCGAGTGGGGGAAAAATCCGAAAATGCCAGATTTCCACTGGGGCTCGGAGATATGCTCTCGAATATCAAAAAGTCTCTATGTACCCCCCCAGGTATCACAGCGATTATTGATCAGGGTGACCAGGCAAATCCGATTCTAAAAAAAAAAGTGACCAAAAAGTCAACTTTTTTTCTCGGGATAAAAAGTATCACGGACTTATTGCGGGAAAAGTATGCGTCGGACAGCATTATAATGTTAGAACATTTTGAAGAGGTGTTAGTGAAGAATCCTACAAAATTATAAAAATCCTGAAAACTGAAACTTTTTTTTTCAGGAATTTTTTTTCTTAAAGAAAGTACGAGATAGCATGGGGGTCTCCATACACGGCAATGTTGGTATGAAGCAGGACTATCCGAAAATATTATTTTTTTCAGGATTCCTGTTTCAGTTTTTTTCCCGAAAAATTTTTTTTTTTTTTTTTTTCTCGAAAACGGTGACTGATAGCAAAAAATGTCCATACAATTATTTGAATATTTTAATTAGGAGAATCCGATAGAATTTTTTTTTTCCTGAAAACTGCAATTTTTTTTTTCAGAATTTGTATGGGATACGATCATCCAGATATAGCCATCGCGGTACATTGACTGACTTGCCAATAACCTTTTGTACCCAGAGGGCTAACTACACGTTACGCGGCCGCTTCGCTCGACGACTCGAAGTACAGATGTGCGAAACGGTTAGAAACGAGCCGTCGAGCGAAGCGAGACGGATCGCTTCGAACCGTTTCCACATCTGTACTTCGAGTCGTCGAGCGAAGCGAGCCGGCGAACAGTACCCAGTCGGCTAACCACGCATTACGCGGCCGCTTCGTTCGACGACTCGAATTGCAGATGGGCGGAACGGTGAAGAAGCGAGCCGTCGAGCGAAGCGAGACGGATCGCTTCAAACCGTTTCGCACATCTGCAATTCGAGTCGTTGAGCGAAGCGAGCCGGCGACCATTACCCACAACAACTTTGTCTCAGAAGGCCTAACCAAAAAAAACGCCCAACCACCCATTACGCGGCAGCTTCGTTCGACGACTCGAATTGCGGATGGGCGGAACGGTGAAGAAGGGAGCCGTCGAGCGAAGCGAGACGGATACCTTCGAACCGTTTCGCACATCCGTAATTCGAGTCGTCGAGCGAAGCGGCCGGCGGGCCGCACCCCACCCCCTAGTTATATTATATATAGCTGGACTTACCACTGACTGACTGACACACTCATTGACAGAATTGTTCTCCCAGAAGGAGAGGTGGTGGGGGGGTGAAACTTTCCAGAAGTATATTAGAGGGGAGGTCGAGTTGGGGAAAAATCCGAAAATGCCAAATTTCCACTGGCGCTCGGAGATATGCCCTCGAATAGCAAAAAGTCTCTATGTACCCCCCATGGTATCATAGCTCATTTTGATCAGGGTGACGAGGCAAGTCCGGACCAAAAAAAAAAAATGACAAAAATGACAATTTTTTGGAAGATGACATTGTGTGTCATACGCTATTTTCTCGGAAAGTATGCGTCGGACAGCTTTGTGCCCATACAACTTTTGGAAGAGAATTTAGTTTAGAATCTGAAAAAAATATAAAAATCCTGAAAACTGAAACTTTTTTTTTCAGGAATTTTTTTTCTTAAAGAAAGTACGAGATAGCATAGGGGTCTCCATACACGGCAATGTTGCTATGAAGCAGGACTATCCGAAAATATTTTTTTTTTCAGGATTTGAGTTTCAGTTTTTTTCCCGAAAAAAACACATTTTATTTTTTTTCTCGAAATCGGTGACAGATAGCGAAAAATGTCCATACAACTATTTGAATCTTTTAATTAGGAGAATCTGATAGAATTTTTTTTTCAGGAAAAGGACAAATTTTTTTTCCCGAATTTTTCGGATTTTTCGGGTAATCGGGAAATTTTTTCGGGTAATCGGGAAAAATCATAGAGTCAACTTTTTGTACCCAGAGGGCTAACTACACGTTACGCGGCCGCTTCGCTCGACGACTCGAAGTACAGATGTGCGAAACGGTTAGAAACGAGCCGTCGAGCGAAGCGAGACGGATCGCTTCGAACCGTTTCCACATCTGTACTTCGAGTCGTCGAGCGAAGCGAGCCGGCGAACAGTACCCAGTCGGCTAACCACGCATTACGCGGCCGCTTCGTTCGACGACTCGAATTGCAGATGGGCGGAACGGTGAAGAAACGAGCCGTCGAGCGAAGCGAGACGGATCGCTTCAAACCGTTTCGCACATCTGCAATTCGAGTCGTTGAGCGAAGCGAGCCGGCGACCAGTACTCAAAAAACTTTGTGTAACAGAAGACTTAACCACCCATTACGCGGCAGCTTCGTTCGACGACTCGAATTGCGGATGGGCGGAACGGTGAAGAAGGGAGCCGTCGAGCGAAGCGAGACGGATACCTTCGAACCGTTTCGCACATCCGTAATTCGAGTCGTCGAGCGAAGCGGCCGGCGGGCCGCACCCCACCCCCTAGTTATTATACTATATAAAGCTGGACTTACCACTCACTCACTCACTCACTCACTCACTGACTCATTGACAGAATTGTTCTCCCAGAAGGAGTAGGGCTAGAGTAACCAAATTTTTGGAGGGGGGTATAGAGGGCAGGTCGAGTGGGGGAAAAATCCGAAAATGCCAAATTTCCACTGGCGCACGGAGATATGCTCTCGAATATCAAAAAGTCTCTATGTACCCCCCCAGGTATCACAGCGATTATTGATCAGGGTGACCAGGCAAATCCGAATCTGAAAAAAAAAGTGACCAAAAAGTCAACTTTTTTTCTCGGGATAAAAAGTATCACGGACTTATTGCGGGAAAAGTATGCGTCGGACAGCTTCGTGATGTTAGAACTTTTTGAAGAGGTGTTAGTGAAGAATCCTATAAAATTATAAAAATCCTGAAAACTGAAAAAAAAAATTTCAGGAATTTTTTTTCTTAAAGAAAGTACGAGATAGCATAGTGGTCTCCATACACGGCAATGTTGGTATGAAGCAGGACTATCCGAAAATAATTTTTTTTTCAGGATTCCTGTTTCAGTTTTTTTCCCGAAAAATTTTTTTTTTATTTTTTTTCTCGAAAACGGTGACAGATAGCGAAAAATGTCCATACAACTATTTGAATCTTTTAATTAGGAGAATCCGATAGAATTTTTTTTTTCCTGAAAACTTAAATTTTTTTTTTCAGTATTTGTATGGGATACGATCATCCAGATATAGCCATCGCGGTACATTGACTGACTTGCCAATAACCTTTTGTACCCAGAGGGCTAACTACACGTTACGCGGCCGCTTCGCTCGACGACTCGAAGTACAGATGTGCGAAACGGTTAGAAACGAGCCGTCGAGCGAAGCGAGACGGATCGCTTCGAACCGTTTCCACATCTGTACTTCGAGTCGTCGAGCGAAGCGAGCCGGCGAACAGTACCCAGTCGGCTAACCACGCATTACGCGGCCGCTTCGTTCGACGACTCGAATTGCAGATGGGCGGAACGGTGAAGAAGCGAGCCGTCGAGCGAAGCGAGACGGATCGCTTCAAACCGTTTCGCACATCTGCAATTCGAGTCGTTGAGCGAAGCGAGCCGGCGACCATTACCCAAAACAACTTTGTCTCAGAAAACCTCACCACCCATTACGCGGCAGCTTCGTTCGACGACTCGAATTGCGGATGGGCGGAACGGTGAAGAAGCGAGCCGCGGAGCGGATCGCTTCGAACCGTTTCGCACATCCGTAATTCGAGTCGTCGAGCGAAGCGGCCGGCGGGCCGCACCCCACCCCCTAGTTATATTATATAAAGCTGGACTTACCACTGACTCACTCACGTATTGACAGAATTGTTCTCCTAGAAGGAGGGGTGGTGGGGGGTTGAAACTTTCCAAAAGTATATTAGGTGGTCCAATGACTGGGGGAAAAATCCGAAAATGCCAAATTTCCACTGGCGCACGGAGATATGCTCTCGAATATCAAAAAGTCACTATGTACCCCCCCCAGTATCATAGCTCATTTTGATCAGGGTGACGAGGCAATTACGGATCAAAAAAAAAAAATGACAAAAATGACAATTTTTTCAAAGATGACATTCTGTGTCATACGCTGTTTTCTCGAAAAGTATACGTCGGACAGCTTCGTGCCCATACAACTTTTGGAAGAGAATTTAGTTTAGAATCTGAAAAAAATATAAAAATCCTGAAAACTGAAACTTTTTTTTTCAGGAATTTTTTTTCTTAAAGAAAGTACGAGATAGCATAGGGGTCTCCATACACGGCAATGTTGCTATAAAGCAGGACTATCCGAAAATATTTTTTTTTTCAGGATTCCTGTTTCAGTTTTTTTCCAGAAAATTTTTTTTTTTATTTTTTTTCTCGAAAACAGTGACAGATAGCGAAAAATGTCCATACAACTATTTGAATCTTTTAATTAGGAGAATCCGATAGATTTTTTTTTTTCCTGAAAACTGCAATTTTTTTTTTCAGTATTTGTATGGGATACGATCATCCAGATATAGCCATCACGGTACATTGACTGACTTGCCAATAACCTTTTGTACCCAGAGGGCTAACTACACGTTACGCGGCCGCTTCGCTCGACGACTCGAAGTACAGATGTGCGAAACGGTTAGAAACGAGCCGTCGAGCGAAGCGAGACGGATCGCTTCGAACCGTTTCCACATCTGTACTTCGAGTCGTCGAGCGAAGCGAGCCGGCGAACAGTACTCAGTCGGCTAACCACGCATTACGCGGCCGCTTCGTTCGACGACTCGAATTGCAGATGGGCGGAACGGTGAAGAAGCGAGCCGTCGAGCGAAGCGAGACGGATCGCTTCAAACCGTTTCGCACATCTGCAATTCGAGTCGTTGAGCGAAGCGAGCCGGCGACCATTACCCACAACAACTTTGTCTCAGAAGGCCTAACCAAAAAAAACGCCCAACCACCCATTACGCGGCAGCTTCGTTCGACGACTCGAATTGCGGATGGGCGGAACGGTGAAGAAGGGAGCCGTCGAGCGAAGCGAGACGGATACCTTCGAACCGTTTCGCACATCCGTAATTCGAGTCGTCGAGCGAAGCGGCCGGCGGGCCGCACCCCACCCCCTAGTTATTATATTATATATAGCTGGACTTACCACTGACTGACTGACACACTCATTGACAGAATTGTTCTCCCAGAAGGAGAGGTGGTGGGGGGGTGAAACTTTCCAAAAGTATATTAAAGGGGAGGTCGAGTGGGGGAAAAATCCGAAAATGCCAAATTTCCACTGGCGCTCGGAGATATGCCCTCGAATAGCAAAAAGTCTCTATGTACCCCCCATGGTATCATAGCTCATTTTGATCAGGGTGACGAGGCAAGTCCGGACCAAAAAAAAAAAATGACAAAAATGACAATTTTTTCGAAGATGACATTGTGTGTCATACGCTATTTTCTCGGAAAGTATGCGTCGGACAGCTTCGTGCCCATACAACTTTTGGAAGAGAATTTAGTTTAGAATCTGAAAAAAATATAAAAATCCTGAAAACTGAAACTTTTTTTTTCAGGAATTTTTTTTCTTAAAGAAAGTACGAGATAGCATGGGGGTCTCCATACACGGCAATGTTGGTATGAAGCAGGACTATCCGAAAATAATTTTTTTTTCAGGATTCCTGTTTCAGTTTTTTTCCCGAAAAATTTTGTTTTTATTTTTTTTCTCGAAATAGGTGACAGATAGCGAAAAATGTCCATACAACTATTTGAATCTTTTAATTAGGAGAATCTGATAGAATTTTTTTTTCAGGAAAAGGACAATTTTTTTTCCCGAATTTTTCGGATTTTTCGGGTAATCGGGAAATTTTTTCGGGTAATCGGGAAAAATCATCGAGTCAACTTTTTGTACCCAGAGGGCTAACTACACGTTACGCGGCCGCTTCGCTCGACGACTCGAAGTACAGATGTGCGAAACGGTTAGAAACGAGCCGTCGAGCGAAGCGAGACGGATCGCTTCGAACCGTTTCCACATCTGTACTTCGAGTCGTCGAGCGAAGCGAGCCGGCGAACAGTACCCAGTCGGCTAACCACGCATTACGCGGCCGCTTCGTTCGACGACTCGAATTGCAGATGGGCGGAACGGTGAAGAAGCGAGCCGTCGAGCGAAGCGAGACGGATCGCTTCAAACCGTTTCGCACATCTGCAATTCGAGTCGTTGAGCGAAGCGAGCCGGCGACCAGTACCCAGTCGGCTAACCAACTAAAAGGGCTTTCACCCAGCCGCTAAACCACCCATTACGCGGCAGCTTCGTTCGACGACTCGAATTGCGGATGGGCGGAACGGTGAAGAAGCGAGCCGCGGAGCGGATCGCTTCGAACCGTTTCGCACATCCGTAATTCGAGTCGTCGAGCGAAGCGGCCGGCGGGCCGCACCCCACCCCCTAGTTATACTATATAAAGCTGGACTTACCACTGACTCACTCACTGACACACTGACAGAATTGTTCTCCCAGAAGGAGAGGTGGTGGAGGGGTGAAACTTTCAGGATAGTCGGGGCATGGTCCAAAACCAACCAGAAAAATCTGACATTGCCAGATTTCCACTGGGGCTCGGAGATATGCCCTAAAATGTCGAAAATGCTCTATGTAGCCCCCCCGGTATCATAGCTCATTTTGATCAGGGTGACGAGGCAAGTCCGGATCAAAAAAAAAAAATGACAAAAATGACAATTTTTTTGAAGATGACATTCTGTGTCATACGCTATTTTCTCGGAAAGTATACGTCGGACAGCTTTGTGCCCATACAACTTTTGGAAGAGAATTTAGTTTAGAATCTGAAAAAAATATAAAATTCCTGAAAACTGAAACTTTTTTTTTCAGGAATTTTTTTTCTTAAAGAAAGTACGAGATAGCATAGGGGTCTCCATACACGGCATTGTTGGTATGAAGCAGGACTATCCGAAAATATTTTTTTTTTCAGGATTCCTGTTTCAGTTTTTTTCCCGAAAAAAAAACATTTTTTTTTTTTTCTCGAAATCGGTGACAGATAGCGAAAAATGTCCATACAACTATTTGAATCTTTTAATTAGGAGAATCCGATAGAATTTTTTTTTCTGGAAAAGGACATTTTTTTTTTCCCGAATTTTACGGATTTTTCGGGTAATCGGGAAATTTTTCGGGTAATTGGGAAAAATCATCGAGGTATATAAGCTGACTTGCCAATAACTTTTTGTACCCAGAGGGCTAACTACACGTTACGCGGCCGCTTCGCTCGACGACTCGAAGTACAGATGTGCGAAACGGTTAGAAACGAGCCGTCGAGCGAAGCGAGACGGATCGCTTCGAACCGTTTCCACATCTGTACTTCGAGTCGGCGAGCGAAGCGAGCCGGCGAACAGTACCCAGTCGGCTAACCACGCATTACGCGGCCGCTTCGTTCGACGACTCGAATTGCAGATGGGCGGAACGGTGAAGAAGCGAGCCGTCGAGCGAAGCGAGACGGATCGCTTCAAACCGTTTCGCACATCTGCAATTCGAGTCGTTGAGCGAAGCGAGCCGGCGACCAGTACTCAAAAAACTTTTTGTAACAGGAGACTTAACCACCCAAAAGGCCCAACCACCCATTACGCGGCAGCTTCGTTCGACGACTCGAATTGCGGATGGGCGGAACGGTGAAGAAGGGAGCCGTCGAGCGAAGCGAGACGGATACCTTCGAACCGTTTCGCACATCCGTAATTCGAGTCGTCGAGCGAAGCGGCCGGCGGGCCGCACCCCACCCCCTAGTTTTACTATATATATATATATACATGGTGACTTTGAAAGGATGTACTTTGGGCTAATATGAGGTTCTGCTGATCAATACGAACAAATTTGGCTTTTCCATACAAATTGGTCATTTTAACATTACTAGTTTGTATGGAGAAGGCAATTTTTTTTTTCATTTCCGGCACATGGTTTCATAGGAAAAGTTGTTTGATTTGATCAGCAGAACCTCATATTAGCCCAAAGTACATCCTTTCAAATTCACCCTGTATATATATATATATACAAAATGGATTACTGGACACAGAGAAACGTTTAACAAGTAATTTGTACTTTGTGAAAATTATTACAGCATTTCCTTGATATTTATACTTCCATAGTACCTTCACACAATATACTCGTAGTATTCCAGTATTCTGTGCTTAAATAAACGTCAAAATGAAATATATTAATATTTAAATTACTTCGCCTCTCAGGGGAGCGGCGTCATCAGTGACAGTAATTTGTAGTGATGAAATCCATACACTAAAATCAATAGGCAAATCAAATGTTTTATTATGTATTTTTTTAGCATTGATTTACACACAACTTGTAATTTTTCTGCATTAAAATGAAAGTTAAACTATACATATTTACAAAATAATAAGCCATGCTTCATAAAAATTAAAAACAAAACATGGTCACCCTACACGACTGCTCTATGGGTAAATTTGGAATTTATAAATCTAATAAAGTGCTACCTTTACACAAATTGTTTAAATGCCAGGATTTAGAAGATGTTTTTTTAATAATTCGTAGAATTTTGGATTTTCCGTGCGATGAAAGTAAAAGTAGATATATGTGAAAATATAGATCACTCAGTCCTGATGTTTTAAAAATGACGAAGTTGCTATAACTTTTTAACGGTTATCATTTGGATATTTATTTATTTTTTGCGATAATGTCGAGAAGTACTATTAAATGCTCGCATAGTCAACTTTTGCTTCTACTCAGCCTAACATGGTGTTTCAAAGGATCACTCAATCTAAAACGTCTGGATTGAGAGATCCATGTTTTGTCTTATATCTTCTTCATTTTACCTCCAAATATTTTGAATTCTTCTGATTATCTCTTACGATGTGTGTACTGAATGTTAGTACAAAAAAATATAACATAGAGTAAATACTTCTAAAAATATTTTTTTATATTTTTTCAAAAACGTCAGGATTGAGAGCTCCTATTTTTGGACGCCAACTTTTTTTCCTCGCCTTTACAAATTAAAATATTTCATATATAAGTTTCTACATTATGCTACGAAATGCCAACATAGTCATTTTGTTTGGTTTTGATAAGATCTCTCAATCCAGATGCACATCGTATAAATTACTCTAAATTTGAGTGGCAATATTTTCGTTTGAAATATAACAAAATTTGGTTAAGATTTGAAATTGTTGCTTTCTTTAAAACATCTATCCATTAGTATAAACTAGGAATAGTTTTTTATTTTATAAGAGCCTATATAGGTAATTTAAGAAGTATACATTTTAGTTTTATAATTAAACAACACAATTAAACATCAGAAATTCAAAAAAACACTTGATTTTGACTCTGTGCTGATAATTGGTTACACGACTGCTAATAATTGGCGATGGCGGTGCTAATATTTGGACATAGGGTAATATTTCCAAAAAATGTTTTCTATGGATCATAGCTTACACTTAGTTATATAATACTATATAAATAAACAATATTTAATGTCTATTGTATCCCCTTGACACTGCAAATATGACATAAATTGTAGCCTTCAATGAAATACTTGTAATTAAAACTTCTTGTCCTATTAAAGTGCTGATAATTAGGACCGTCACCCTAGATATTTTGAAAGAATTTTTGAAGTAAAAGTATGTTTTTTTTTGATAAAAAATATGTTTCTTTTAAATATGCAAAATTGTTATGTTATTAAAGTATTACTCTATACTTCATACTTTTTTTAAGAAATTAATACTTTGACAAGTAATAATAAAATAAAATAAATAAATACCATCACGGGGGGCAGTTTGGATCCCGAGAACCGTTTAAACGGCCTCAGGGTCCCAGCGCAGGGATTAACCCATCCTCATTTCGCCGATGGTATTCGGAGGCAACACCTAACAAGTGGCGAGCTTGTTGCGGTGTTTATGATGAAATAGCCTCGGTGTATAAAGCGGTAATAAAAAACTTGTGCATAAATTAAGAGTCAAAATATTTGACTCTTAATTTATGCATTTTTTCAGGAATAGAAAAAGTATGTACTGCTTGGCACTGGTAGCGAAGGCGCAGGCTGAGGAACGGCGCAGGGGGTAGGGGAAACTTGATTTATAGAAGAGTTTGGATAAGCTTAGGTTCAGATTATTGAGCCCCGACTGTACTCACAATAGTTTAAAAAAAGCAACAAACACTTTTGATTTTACTTGACACTGGCAAGATACAAACAAAAACAGGGTCACTCTTGTAGCAATGCTCATGTCTACGCAATGCTCGCTTCCTGCACACCTTCTAAACCTAACCCATCCAATTCGGTTTTGGGTACTTATCCATTCGCTCGCTCCCGCCTAATTTTCTGATCTACTTAGATTTTGTTTAGTAATAAAAAATACATAACCAAATTTTTTTTTAAATCAAACTGATTTTGCCCCATGCAGCGCGAACCTTATAAATATTATTAAATTAAGCAAGCAAAGAGCAGAAAGTACAACTAACCTACACCCAAATTAAATTTGAATGGTTCATTTCTATCCCTACTGGAGTCGAATTTGCTTCCATCTTCAAGAGTCCCAGTATAATGAACTCGAACTTCGCATCCTGCAGAAGGATTATCATCTCCTTGCCCAGCTTTAATGATCTTTTTCAACACACCACGATCTTGTTTTTTGCTAATATCCATTTCTTCATTTCCAATCATTTTGGAATGTATTATTTTCTTTCAGTTTGCGGCTGAACAATGTATGGGTGCTGAAGTACAGTGATCGATTGATTTTTATTGATTTTGGCCTTCTGTCTTATTATATTTTGATTAATGGCGTCTACGCGTTACGCGTATTTTTGCCAATGTCAAGTGGGTAGTTTTAAATTATTCAAAATATTAAATGTGAAAGAGGGATAATTGGATGGAAAGGACTAGGGTAGAAAAAGGAATGGCGACATGACCGTATGTAAGCATACGGTATAGTCTTGCCAATATCAAGTGAAGAAGGAAAAGTCTACAGTAAAATGGGTACCGCCATTTTACTGAAGTTTGTGGGATTATTTGAGATAAAACAAACACTGAGATCACTGCGTAAATGCTACACTTCTCACACTTAATATTACTATACGAATGCTTATTCTACAAAATTAGTACACTTTTGCACAATAATATTCAATAAAATTAAATTTGAAAAATATAATATAAACACGCGTCTACAGTGTTCGGGCTACCCTCAAAGAATCGGCCTTCTGTCACTTTGGTAACAATATTGCCACTGACAAATTTTGCTTTATAATCTTATTTTTTAGGATTTTTTGTATGTTCTTTGCTTTAGGACTTCAAGGGCCATGAAAAATATTTTCTTTCGTAGAGAGTAGAGGTGAGCGTTACGTAACGTAGATAGTTACAATAAAGTCGATATTTCTTAAATAACTAATAACGTTTATTATATTTGTAATAACTTTTTAATTAAAAAAACGTAATTTAGAAAAAAAAACATAATATTGATTTTTGAGTATTAAAAGGGTTAGATCTCATTATTTCCTTTTATTAGAGTACAAACACGATAGGCTTACGACCGACGGTTGACGAGATAAATTGAAAAAACATTTTGACCTTAATGACATTTATTGAGTATCTTTTTTTTTATATTCATTCGACTTATTAGATGGCATACCATCGAATTCTACCTAAAAAATGGAATTGTCAATAAGTTCGAAAATCCTTTAACAAAGCTGAAATTGGCTAGATATAGTTTAAGTACAAACACTTTGGGTCTAGGGCCAGGGGTTAATAAGTTTAAAAAAACGTTTTGACATGACATTTCGCCAGATTACACCAATACCATAACTATGAGTCCAAAAACAAAATATAAGCCATGTGGATATAAGAGTTATTATCAAAACAAAAATTTAATACTTTTATTTAAAACTAGCGGCCCGTCCCGGCTTCGCACAGGTTTGTATAACTTTAACTATATGCTCAGCGCACGCCACGGAAGGCCTCAGAAACGATACTTTTCCCCCGTTTTTAAAACATTTTTGGTTACTGCTCCACACCTATAGGACTTAGCGTGATATTATATAGCCTATGTTACTTTTGAATAATGCAGCTTTCTAATGGTGAAAAAATTATTGCAATCGGTCCAGTAGTTTTTGAGTTTATTCATTACAAACATACAAAAATACAAATCTTTCCTCTTTATTATATTAGTATAGAAAAACAAAATAAAAACTAAAACAAGATAATTTTTAAATACAACTACGAAAAACCTAGAAAGAATGCGTCACGGAACGTACCGCAACCAATCACCGCAATAGCGTGAACATCATTAACCACCTCGTCGAAGTGCAACGACGATATTTTAAAAACCGATACAAGAAAAAGGAACTAAAACGAGGATAGCAACAATAACTCAAAAAAAACAACGTCAAAAAACCTTAGAACAATTGTGCAACCAATCACGAAAAAACTACTATAACAAAAATCACTAAATAACAAAATCACGTGAAGTAACAATAACCACCACGTTACAAGAGTTTCCATCGTTACAAGTTACAACCGTTTCAAGCGTTTCAACAGTGATATCCATATAGATAGGTACATTAGTTCCGTCCGTTTCAATCACAAGTTGTGGAATGTCGGCGAGCAGCGACATAATGCAAAGCGGTGATATAATGAACTAAGTAAACCAATTTATAACAACTACTACAGAGAGATGGCGCTAATAAATTAAATAATGCAGAATATAAGTAGTTTAATTGTGGTCAATAAAACTTTATTTGTCTTTTGGATGTTAAAGTTAAAAATTGATTAAAATAAAAACACATGTAAAAATCATAATAAAAATATGAAATTAAAAAAATGAAGTGCAGAAGCGGGGATGGAACTGGCGTTCTGTGGTTGTTAAGTTATTTACATAGAATAGAATCATGTCGCCATTAAAATTAAAATTGATAGAAAATTTTAAATAAAGAAAATTTGTTAGATAAGTCACAGAAGCAATAATTGTACAATGTAGATAAGTTTTGTGACTGCTGTTATAGTGAAAGAGTTTTTATATTAAAAAATCATTGGTACACGGGCTAAGTAAAAAAATATTTTAAAACAATGATTGTTTTGAGATTTATTTGAGAGTAAAGTAGGTACATAAAATTAAAATTATTTTCGAGGCACTACGCTTGTTAATTTTTTTATTTTATTTTTTGCTTATAATTAGATTTTTTAATAACAACTATAAATAGTTACATAACGGGTGATTAACAGAAACGTAGCCGTTACGTTACAATGAAATCACGTAACAACCCACCACTAGTAGAGAGAACATATTTTTACTTATTTGTTCAGTGCAAGGAACTTATTACTCTCTACGAGAGGTTCAGTCACTGAACAAATAAGTAGGTTCAGTGGTAAAGAGTATTAAGTAGGGATGATCCGATCCGATCCGATCTTTTAGAAAATCGGTTCGAGAGCATACTTATAAATACCTAGCTATACTATAGTAATTAAATATCTAACAAAGTGCGTAAATACGAGAGACTTAGATAACCATAACAAAGGACAACATTTGTAACATAGGAAAGGTGGCAATTTTAATGTGCCTGCCTAATAATAACCGTGGATTTATTTACCTTTTGAGGTCCTTTGGAAGTATGAAAAACGTAAGGTCCGGATCCTTGTTACTATTAATGCAACCGAATGTGGCACAATAACCTTTAGATCTCTTTTTAGTTAATATTAAATATCGCCACTAGGTGTCATACACTGAGGGTCGGATTAATAGTCGTTGCTAAGCAATTGCTTATCCGATGCTCCGGACTGTCAAACTGCATATGAAAAATACTAAAATTTAACAGTTCCAAGCAGTGGCTTAGGCTAAGCAACGACTATTAATCCGGACATGAGTATCATACAAACGCGCGACTCGGCCGGTTCGCGGCAGCCCACTGCGGCAGCCCTCAAAAATAAAATCCATCCATGGGTACGACCGGGTACTTGTAGCTTCATACCTAAAGCGCGGAGTGGAACACGCCTGCTATAGGTTATTATTAGGCTATATTATATTATATTTATATTTTTATATTACACACTAAAAAAAAATATCAAAATGAGTGTCTGTAGTCTGTTTATAAAATGCGAATTATCATTATTCATCACCTTTCCTATTTATCAAATGTTAACCTTTGTTTTAGTCTCTCGTATTTATGTACTTTGATAGATATTTAATTACCTACTATAGCTAGGTATTTATAAGTTTACAAGGTCAGATTTAGTTTTTATAAGTATAGGTAGGTACACTACCATGCACTAATTATTACTAGAAATATTATGCGGTTTTGATAAGTATTTACTTATTTATTTGCCCAATTTTAAATTATAAAATTGTAATTATTTAATTACAAGATTCCAGAAGTTTCAGCCTATAGACCAGACTTACTGGTGTACTCTCGGTACTTGAAGAAAGTAATACTTATAGAACTCACCGTTTCGTGGGAAACAAACATACCTAAGGACCACAACATCAAGTCGAACAAATATTTTGATCTTACAAACGAAATTACTAGAAACGGATTTAAAACTCAACTTTATGCAGTGGAAGTTGATGCAAGAGGAATTCCAGCAAGGTCTTTGCACCGTCTATTGAAGGCTTTTGGCCTTCCGAGAACAGCCGTCGGAACTTTTATGATGCGTGTTTCCAAGATGGCGCTAACAGGATCATATAGTATTTGGTTGAGTAGAGAGGGTAGTGAAAACGTTGCAATAAATAACATAGAATAAGCAAATATACTGGGGCAATGTTTTTGTAAGCTTTTATTTGAACGTAGTAGGTACAATCGGTTTCCTTTAAAGATATTCTATGAAGTTCAGTAGGATTATTCATAATATTACATAATATACAGAAAAGCAATATTTAGTTTAACTAGACAATGTAGTGTGCCGTATCTTCTTAGGTTAAAATACCTATGCAGCAGACAACCTAAAATTGTTTTATGATCTACGTACTTACTACTAAGTACCTAACCTGTTTACACCGTACCGGTTTCTAAGAAGACAACCCTAACGTCGTAAGAAAGAGAGAAATAACGCTATAGAAAGAGTGGCAACCTTTAGATTATAAATGTAGGCTATTAGCGCTGTGCGATCTGAACTTTATTGTCCTAGAGCACTTTTTCATGTCCCCGGTCGGGGTGGAGCTCACAGCGCTCCGCCTCGGCCTAAAAAGGCTCCGGGACCGGATGGGATCACAAACCTAATGCTATCGCAGCTTTCCCGCAGGGCAATCGTAACTTTCACATGCCTCTGCAATGGGATACTATACTTCGAACTGGACACTTCCCCAGCACTTGGAAGCGGGAGAATGTCATTATGTTGCCAAAGGCCACTTTATTTTTGGTAACCGGATTGAATAAAGCGATCCTATTGGTTGTTGCTCACGTGCACGTATGCGTATACCTACGTTACGTTGCTACAATGCGCAAACCCATGGTAGAGCCTCAGCAGCCCAATTATGCCCACGTTTATTAAATTTAATTTAAAACTTATAAAGTTAAACTTGATATTTTGCCATCACAACCTCGTCTGTTTGAAGACCAATTTACAAAAAATTCAAGTAAAAGTTTAGCTTTGCTTTTTGTATGAAAACCGAATTATGACCGTTTCAGTTCGAATGCGTATTTGTCAAATAAAGCTAAACAATTGCCAAAATTACAGAAGTATTAAAGTTACTTTTACAAGTAAAAATTCTTCTTTAAAATTGATTTTACGATTTTTTAAAAGTTGAATTATTACAATTATATTAAAACCGTCAAGTGACCTAATCATGTTTCGATTTTAGTCTGTGGGCTCTACTCTTTTTCAGATACTACTGCATTGATATTCTCGTCGAGGTAGTAGTCTCCTTTCATAGTGCGGTTACGAAATCGGCGATTGATTTGACGATAAAAGCGAGGATATTAAGACTCGTAAATACTCGTAATGCAAATACGTACGTCTTTGTCGCCGCCCATTTCGTATTTGCATAATTTAACCGGCATAGTGGAAGCGATCAATATTGTTAAACAACAACGTATTGATCGGTCCTATTTATGAACTTTGTAGGTCTGCTTACCACCAGGTACATGCCGTGCTCAGATAAAAAAAACTACCTATTTTATTATCATTTTTATTTTATTAGTGCACGGCATGTGACTTTGTATCTACCTGATGATAAGTGGTCATACAAAGTCTATGAATGGGGTCGATCCACACATCGTTGTTTAACATCATTGATCGCTGCCACTATGCCGGCTAAATAGTGCAGTACGAGACGGCGCAGGCGACAATTTATTTTATCCAACCGCACGTTTCGTAACCGCACCCTGAAAGGAAAATAACTCTTTGACGAGAATTCGATGATGTCTTTTGAAAACCGGTAAATCCTATACTAAAACCGAAACGAGGCCTGTAGGTCGGCCTAGCAAAGTTGTTGACCTTAACTATACTATACCATCACGGGTGCCTATTTGGCTCCCGTGAACCGTTTAAACGGCCTCAGGGTACCCAGCGGAGGGATTAACCCGACCTCATTTCGCCGATGGTATTCGGAGGCAATACCTAACAAGTGGCGAGCTTGTTTCGGTGTTTATGATGAATTCTTCCCACCTTTGAAAATATTAATACCTGGATACTTATGAAATTATTTTTCCGCATATATTATATTTTTATTTCAAAATATGTGGTACTTCGTGGAAATACATTAGTGTTGCTATAAAAAAAAATGTTTTTTTTTTTACGTTATAAGGATATAAAATCAAAACGAAAAACATTATTTATGTTTTATTATTATCTTGTCATCAGTAACTACTTGAAAAACATTTAATTAGACGCTTGTTTCAATATTTATTTCGTTCAATCATTGTATTTTTTTTATTGGCAAGTTTCCGGATTTTCGATAAGTTAAAAGCTAAAGTTGAAATCCTTTACCTGCCAAGCAGTCCAAGACGGACATGAATACTATACCCCATTTGCCACGCGTCCGTTATGGACCGCGCGGGACTTGTTTAATAAAAGTGTAAAATTTTAATATAATCAAAAACTAATTTTGTCTATTACTTTATTAATAATTTATTTAGGTAAAATTTGGTTTAATAGTGGATTATAAACTGTATTTTCTTGCGGGATGTATTTATTTTAGATTTAAAACTTAAACAGTTTTGTAGAAAATTGTATAAAATACTTAAAAAAAACTTCATATTAAAATACAAAATGTATTGAAAAAAATATTTCCAATTAGGTTTTTGTTTAAGACCTGGGAGAGAGAAAGGTCTGAAAAAAATTACGTTGAAGGGTTTCCATAAATGGATGTGTGGTACTTGCTTCTACAGATATAAGCAAATAAGACTATTTATAGCTACTTATAGCCTCCTCTTAATAATAACACAATAGGCTATTTGACTACACTACATTAAAAATATACTAAAAATTGTGGTCATCCTATCAGACAATGGCGTAAAAAAACATATTTCACTTTATTTTTAACTAAATTAGGTATGTATATCTTTTATAGATTACACGAAATAAAATTGTTTTTTTTTTTCAATTTCATTTATAACAAAAACATATTTGATTGGTTGATAACTGGTGACGTCACACGCAAGTAAACAAAACAATACACAGATAATAACCTCACGGTCCGAATGGGAT
This sequence comes from Monopis laevigella, assembly GCA_947458855.1. Classification (NCBI taxonomy): domain Eukaryota; kingdom Metazoa; phylum Arthropoda; class Insecta; order Lepidoptera; family Tineidae; genus Monopis; species Monopis laevigella. The sequence continues at coordinate 22,269,008 of OX381588.1, forward strand.
GACACCGCTGTCAGCGCTGACGTTCATAATCACCGGTCCGATTCAAAAAGCGCGATGAGACCGCTCACGGCGCTATTAGCTTGATAATGAATCGGACCAGTGATTAAGCGCGCTCACAAGAACATCACTTGTATCTCCCTCTACCTCGCAACTAAAACATATGCTCCTCTCACTCTGTTTGAATGTCAAATAAAACGCCATAAAAAAATAATGAATTTTAATGTATTTTGTATATTTGTTTACATTAATATTAAAATAAATGAGAACACAACACTTTTAACTATCTACTTAATAATTATTTAAGGAATTTTATTACTTTCCTTGAAAACATGTTTCTAGATAAATGTCATTCTGACAGCGCTCACAGCGATTTCACCCACAAGCAAAATCACTGTAAGTCCAATATGGCGTCTGTAGTGACGTCACTATCTATGTAATATCATCTATCGTTAGCGCGCTTACGCCCAATCGGACCGGTGATGACAGCGCTGACATCGATTTTGTCGTGAATCGGACCGCAAGGTAAATCATGTCGATGAAATAGAATAGAGTATAATATAGATTATTTAATCTGTACTTGTTTGTTTACTTGCGTGTGACGTCACACTTGACATAGACTGCGAAACAGCGTTTTTAGCGCAATTGTGGAAATTCAAACTTTAACATTGATTTTTATTAATAATAGAGTAGACATCTCGGAAAGATCAATGTAGTGTGCTTATTATGTAATGAAGAATTATATAAAACGAGTTTCCAAAAGGAGTCAAATACCCTATTGTAGGTCTTTTTTATATATTTACTAAATGACAGTGACTTATGACTTTAAGTTTTTATCTACATTCGCAACATATATAGTTCTTTTACAACAATATATAAAATATTTTTCAAAAATCTTCTATTTTATAACATTTTTAATTACGAAATCTGTTTTAAATTTATAAGTTAAAATTTAGTACCTCTTGACTATTCTATTCTTGAGAAGTTAAATTTTACATTCATTATTAAACAAACAAGTTTATTTAAAAATAAAAAGATTCCATAAAAAAAATATTAGAAGTTTATAAACAAATTTTATAACATAACTGCCTTTTTCATGCATTTCAGATACAGCATTGACATTATCAATCAAAGTAAAGAAAATAAGTTCTATTGTCCATGTCAACCTTCAGGAGACTTTTCTTATCGTGAACAGAGTAGGGTGACGGATCCAGATGCCGACACTGCATCAAAATTAAGCACTTCACCAAAACGAGGATGGATTAATTGTTCAGCTGGGTACCCTGAGGTTACACAACTGCTAATAATTGGCGCACCATCGCCAATTATTAGCAGTTGTGTAACCAATTATCAGCAATCAATGTTGCTAATATTTGGACAGGTACAAATGTTTTCTATGGATCATAGCTTACACTTAGTTATATAATACTATATAAATAAACAATATTTAATGTCTATCCCCTTGACACTGCAAATATGACATAAATGTAGCCTTTCATGAAATACTTGTAATTAAAACTTCTTGTACTATTAAAGTGCTGATAATTAGGACCGTCACCCTATATATTATTATATATTATTATACCTTCTCTCTAATATAATTTAAAAATTATAATTCAGAATTCCATCGGCAAAACGAGGATGGATTAATTGTTCCGCTGGGTACCCTGAGGCCGTTTAACAGCACCTGTGATAGTAGGTATCTATTTATTTATTATATTGATTTAAATCTTACATTAAATATGACAAATACCTATCTAAAAATTAATAATTAAATTATGTCCTCCTTTATGTAGGTGAATAAAATAACGCCATACTGATTCTATATGGGAAATATTATTACAGAGTTTGGCAACAAAAGGCCCTTAGCTCCGCCCATTTACAATATTTTTCTTGCCTTTGTCATAACCTTAAAAAATATTTGAGGTTTCATAATGTTATATATAGATATATAACTTAGTAGTCTAAAACCAGTATTCATAAAAACTTATTGAGTCCTTGAAGAACACTTTAGTTAATGGTTTTCTCTTTATTTTAGTAACAGAAATGAAAATGCATAAAAGAACAAAACCTATAACTAAAGTGTTTTTGAAGGACTAAATAAGGTTTTATAAATAAGGCCGTAATAATAAAAAAATAAGAGTTTATATTTCAGCAAATATAAAGACATTTGGTTTCATAGTATCTTCTTAATTGTACAGAACCTTGAGTGAGCAGCATTTTATTTCCTGCATGCAGCCATTCATCTGAGCCATCACAACAATCACAAATTCCATCATTTACTTTACTTGATGGTATGACATTTAGAGTAGAATGCTTACTTGTGCTTTGCATATCACAATAAAATACACCATCTACACATGCAGAGGTACTTGGTTCATCACTACTATCCTCACAATCACAATAGTCATCATTAACATGTTCAAAGGGAATCAATTGATCTATCTTTAAACACTTAAATTCATCTTTTATATCTGGCCTGTATTGAGGCATATTTGTTACCAGTACTCCTCTTAAAACACCATTATTATTTATATAATTGTCTTCGGATGTCTTGATAAGTAAATAATTTAACTTTTGGAAACTGGAATGATCCATCACTTCTAAAATTTTGTTTCCCTGAGTAGGAATTGATGTTATAGTGAAGAAAAAATATAGCTGATACAGTATGAAACTAATTACAACAAATGCTGAAAATATAACAATATTTTTTTTCTTTCTCCATCCCATTTTCAATATACAAACATCTAAATAAGTACAGGTATTAATGGATCACCGACATTCACCGAACACAATACTGAATTATCACAGATTAAATAGAGTCAAGAGTACTATATACTTAGAATAAAGGAGACACTATATTATATTGTAATATATATACCAATTTTTACGTATTAATTTCAAATTTTCAATCACTGAACAAATACATAAGTATTTTCAATTAAGTTTTTTGTTATTCTCACAGTCACACTGTCTCACAGACTACTTCTTCTTTTAAATAACTGGCCAAAGAGTACTTTGTTACTTTGTTATACTAGAAATAGAGTGATAACTCAAGGGTTTTTTTGAGTAACGAAACAGCAGCGACATCTTTTATTTTTAGCCCGAACAACAGAAAAAAAATCGAAATGTTTAGACCATGCTTCAATAGATGGCGCTGGTGGTCAACTATTTATATACGTATATATATATATACACATATATATATATAGATCTTAAGGCTGAGTGGTACCAGTCTGATAATGTAATGTAGCGATTAAAAATGGTGTCGAAAGTACCAAATTTATTTTGCAAGTCGATGTCAATTAGCATTAACGTAGCATTCGACGTCATTTTTAATCGTTACATTACATTAACAGGCTGGTACAAATCAGCTTAAATGTTTTTTTTATGAAACTTATATTTGTAAGTTTCATAATATATATATAGGTAACTATAAAAAGGCACTAAGTAAGTCTGTTGAAGAGAAAATAAAACAAACAAATACTTTTTTCTCGATTTATTAAAATGATTTTTGGCTAAAGTTTGCACATAATCGTTTTCGTCTTCAATTTGCCTTTTGCCACATATGTTGTTTATATTTTTACAATAGTTTTTTAAAAATAAATTTACCGTGCTGTTAATGATACAACCTACAACAACTTTTGCAATCACCCACGCAACAACATTTTGATTTATTTGGCATGATTTCAACAACAATAACTTCACTTAACTCTAAAAATTTGTTTTTGAAGCAGTGAATACGGAGGAGAAAATCCCGACTCGACTATAAACACTATACACTAGTATACGAACACCAAACACAGACGTATTAAAAATACTAAAAGTACGTAATTTAAAATAATATATCTACAGAGTTACAGACTCAAGCACTCAAGCGCACAACAATCACCGACGTTGACCGAACTTGACCGAAGTCGTCCGAAGTTCACCGAACGGCCGAACGACGGATTCGGCAGGATCCGGAAACTGATTTGTTATTTTTTTAATTAGTAATGTCACTGTATTTTGTTTTTTAATCTAGCAAGTTTAAAAAAAGATCAGAGACATCTATTACGAAAAGCCCGAACTACATTATTCTCCTTGTAGAAATTTGTTTCCATATTTTTTGTTCGAAGATTGCACAGCATGTAACTGGCCTTCTACGCTTTACGCATATTTTAGCCAATCTTAAGCGGGTATATTTAAAAAGTGAAAGAATGTAAATAAAAAGTGGGATAAGAGGATGGAAAGGAATTGGGAAAGGACTAGACCAATGCTAGAGCCGCACTAATATTACCAGCAATACCAGCTAACAAAACGTACCCCTTCCCCACCAATGTAATAACTCAGAGCCGTGTTCGGAAACGTTACACATACACTGGGAAGTGTTACAGAGTGCGATAAAAATATTGAAAAATGCTTAGAGAAGAAGAGATGCATATAGTGTAGTGACATTACCGGTGTTAAAGTGTTAGTTTACGAACACGGCCCAGGGGCCTTACCAAAGAGCCGGGGCCTTACCGGGGGCCTTAGAGAAATTACACTCCATTCCATCGATGGAATCGCTCTCAGTCAAATAAGTATACATTTTGACAGTCCTCAGTAGGCCTTGAAATCGGACGGAAAAATTGGTAGAGAAGTGGCAATTCCATAGAATCTATAGTAAGCCACACCCACTCTGGAAAATATTTGACATTTGTTTTTATAGGATTGGTAGAGAAATCACCAAATTTTCCTTATTCCGTAATGACAACGGAAAAAAGTTGACGATTTCAATTCTGTCTGGAATAGGCTCACGGCTTGTTCGTATAAATATTATGTATAAATACATAATTTTAATATTTTATCATAGGAATGTTTGTTTGTATGTCCGAATTTTATTAAAGTTGTTACTACAGAGAGAATAGATTAATAAATTATTACTGCTTCAATAAAAAATCGTCCCAAAGTTTCAAAAATAAAGTGGATATTTTATATAGGATATTGGTGTGTCGAATTTAAGGACGACTTCAAAAGCTTATCTTAATAAACTAATATGACAAGTTTTTAGACTGATTTTAGAATAAAAATAGGAATTCTCAATATTACTTGTAAATATGGCAAGATTATTTTTATAAATATCTAATCACCATAAGAGTGCCTTTGAAAGACCTAATTCAAACAAGGGCCTGCGGCCACATTCTGTTTCTAATAACGTGATCGTTAGAATGTCAAATAACGATTTCCGCTATTAGCGCGCTATCCTCCAATCAGAGTAGTTTTTTAACCTTCGCTGATTGGAGGAGAGAGCGCTAATAACGGAATTCGTTATTTTGACAATCTAACGGTCACGATATAAGAAACAGAATGTGGCCGCTGGATTAACAACAATAATAGGTATTAAGTAGGATTTTCTTTACATAAATTGTTCTAGTCATAAACTAAGATATAAGCTTATTCTGTGTGTAGGTACCAAAAACAAAGCTCCTAATACATTATTATATTTTATAAGTAAGTAGGTAAGTTTATAGTCCCTTTGTGAAATATAATAAAGGTGACTTGAATATGTTCCATTAATCTTCTAAAGCTGAGGTACCTAACTAACACAACCACATATGGTCCAAAAAGCAACTTGAAGGGTACTACCATTCCAATGTAACCTATTTGCTGATCATAAGTATATCAATTTTAATTAAAAATGAAAGTTATATTAGAATATTGACACTCAAATAGAAAACACTTTAAACATAGGTAATAAATAAATGGCTTCAGGGACGCAGTCTTGATGCTTATATTTTTTAACCATATAGGTATAAGAATGAATTTAGTAAAAAATAATAAAAGTTTATTGTTAAGTTAATAGTAATGTATAATACTAAGGATATATTTAAAAAGATTTATAAATATAATATAGGATAAGTTGAGTCATTTAATTACCAATACATAATTTATAATCTAAATTTCGACAATCGAAAAAAAAAAAGTCTAGATCAACAAAATACAAATTAGAATAAAGAAATAAATAAATGTTTGCAATAATTATTTAAATACATATTATATGTACATCAAAATCAATCCGAAGACCGTATGGTATGACCGCGGTACCTGTATGAATATTTGCAAAACTTAATATCCTGGGAATATAAGGCAATCAATTTAATTTTTAGTTGCATCTTTCTGCTGTCATGTCATACCACTATGTCATACAATATTTGTTATGACATTTTACAAAATGTAAACAAATTTTTTAAAAATAATATAAATGAATTCCCACGGGCAAACTTGTAGTCAACATTTCCTACTATGCCCTTTGTGTTCAGACGGAAAACATTATAAAGGAGAACGAGGTTTGGCTATACATTCAAGTCGTCGTCATGCCACACAGTCTTCGGGTTCACAATAACATCACGATGGACAACAAGTAGTTTTTCCGTCCTCAATCCAGCAGTCTTCAGGTCCACTCACACAAACCACACAACTTCAAGATAATTCAACGGATTTTTGGAGTACTTTGTCAAAATTAAAAAACAGTATTCAAATAATAAAAAGAATTCCTCGTGGGGCTCGTATAACTGTTGCCCGTTCCTTGGGCGATTGCATAGCGAAAGTAGTAACAGATAATACTTTAGCATCGTGGCAAAACCTCATGACTTTTTCATATTCCATACTCCATGCTAAAGATCAAACAAAAAAAATTTCACTAACAACCCAAATTAAACTAAACACAACCGATATTACTATCCCTGACTTAAATAATACTGAATATAATAAATCAAATTATTCATTAAAAAAGGCGATAGGATCAAAGATTTCCGACGGGAATGTTAGAGGTGCTGCTAATATTATATTTTCAGATGACTCCATAGCAGGTTACTCCGTTGATACATATAATGCATTACAAAACAAACATCCCTCACCCTTACCTTCGATGGAGCTCCCTAGTCCACCTACTCTGGATCAACTTAATGTGCAAATAAATTAAAATGATGTTCTAAATTCCTTGTCAAGTTTTCCTAATGGTTCGTCAGGAGGTGTTGATGGTATTACACCTCAACATCTTCGAGATCTCATTAACACACATACAGTAGATGCAGGAAAATACCTTCTCACTCAATTGACATTATTAATAAATCTGATGTTATCTGGTAAAATTAATAATAAAATAGTTCCAATCTTATATGGCGCAAATTTAGTCGCTCTAAAAAAAAAGGACGGAGGTTTACGTCCCATAGCAGTCGGAAGTACGTTTAGACGCATCGCGTCTAAATTATGCTGTCGATATTTTCGTGATCGGTTTATTAATAAATTTACACCCAAGCAATTCGGATTTGGTATTAAAGGTGGCTGTGAGGCAGCTGTACATGGAGCAAGAACCTTTCTAAATTTAAACAGTTATGATGTTTTTATAAAAGTCGACATAAAGAATGCTTTTAATTCGGTAGATCGTGGTGTTTTATTATCAGGAATTCGAAATTTTGTACCTGAAATATACAACTATTTGTGGCAATGTTACAGCTCTCCTTCAAAATTATATTATATATAATTTATTAGTGTAGGTCTTACAATTAACTTTGAAAAATGTGAACTTTTTATACCTGAAAATGTCCCTGTTAACCGTCGTATCACAGAGCACGGAATCCACGCGCGCCGGCCGCCGCTACTAGAGACGGCATGTTCAACATATTTCATACAAACCAAGCGTGGGGGTGGGCGTTACCTTTAACTCACTCCGGTGACGTCTTGGAGTGCTGTGGCTGGGTCGATATTTTTTTTATCGACATTATTTTTTATGGGCAGAAATATATATTAAGTCATATACAATAAGTCATAATTAAAACACACGGATTTTTAGGTAGACGAAGTTAAGTGACACTAATAATTTTTCAATTTGGCAAAATTAGTGATTGAAACTGGTTTATAGTAAATCTTGTACATAATCTTAAATACAATTTGATATAACAGTGACCTAGTTAGTTAGACCCAGACATAATATTTTGATCAAATAATAATACATTTTTATTTGATAGACTTGTATTTATATATTTGAATTGCGTTTTTTGGTAATCTAATTAGGGCATGCAATATCGAATGATTTACAATCCCGGAACTGATTTTCGATACTGAAGATGTAATTCCGGAACTGGAAGGCGGCGATTTCTAATAAAAATAACCACTTCAAAATAAAACAAGCTATGTTATATAAAAACTCTTTTTATTGTCACATAGCCGAAGACATGAATACTTTAATGTAAATACAATATTTACAAAGTCCATCGCAATTCATCATTGACCCAAAAATAATACATTTTTATTAAAATGGCTTCGTATTGATATAATAATTAAGTTGCGTTTTTTTGTAAGGTAGTGGAGTCTAATATCTACATATTTTTCCATTATTGCATTTATTAATTGAATTGAATGATTATTCATGGGTTCTTGGTCGAATTGGTGTATCGATAAATTTTCAAATAAATTAATTTCCAGACATAAATGCAAAGCAGGTGTGGTTATATATTGTTTTGTATGTTTCGAGTTAATGTACCCTCTATAGAGGATACTGGACACATCTCAAAGACGTAAATTAAAATTATCTGTGATTAGGGCTCAGCAGACCATTAAAAGGCAAAGTCTTAACGTAAAGCAACTACAGGAAACCAATAAAAGATTTTAAAAAAAATGCTAAAATGGAAAATATTATAAAATATTTACGAGAGCGATCTGCTATAACTGATGAGGATATAATTACTTTAGAAAGTACAAACGTCAAAAATGATAATTTAAAATTTAATTGAAAAGGTAAAAACCTCAAATGAAGTTAAATCTTTTGCATTAACGTTGCATTATTATTTACCAAAGGCGTATATTATGCTCGTGAAAATTTTAATACCACACCCATGAACCATTCAAAAATAGTATGAAAGCATTGACGCCAATGCAAGTTTTACTACAGAATCATTAACGGCAATTAACGGTCAACAATATCTATTACCATTCCGAATTTCAAGTAACTTTGATCAGTAGTTGTATCAGTGTGTAAGATAATTTATACGGACAGACAGACAGACACCAAAGGCTCACTTCACTATAAGGGTGATTCCACTTCCTTTCTTTTTTGAAAAAAAAAATCTTATTACTAAAAACATTTAACAAGCAATATAGCTTTCTTTCGATGTGACTTATTTGCCTCAACCTTTTTATTTATTTGAATATTGTTTATTTAGACCATGTTTAACCTGAACCCAATTGAAAATTATACTGGTTGGCATACATGTAGTTAAATAAAATCTGTAACCATTTCAAATCGGATCAATAGGTTTTAAGATATTCCTGCGGACAGCAAGGTATCTAAGTGTCACCTTATGTGAAGCGGCCAGTCATAAAATGTTTTTTTCGAAGTTTGTAATAATACACAAGATACTATAGAAATAACAACTTTACAATGGCAATTAAAATATATTGGTACTCTATGGGTACGCTAACTTGCATTATCGACATGATGCCAATCAACGCGTGCGTCCCCTCACTATTGCATTCACTAATGACTCGCGGCTTTCGCACGGCTGCATCGACGCACATTTTAAAAAAGCTAAAAATTAACATTATTTACTTACTTGTGATATGATACTCCAGAATTTTGTTTGTTAATGTTTTTACTTTGGTTCTTACACCAAATCACAGCGCAATGAGGCATTTTTATCGATTTAATATTAATGTTTATTCCGCAACGTACGAAGAGCAACTGGCGGCCGATTGCGCTCATATGTGCGCGCAGCGCATTTCTTTGCCACGACTATTATTATTACTACCGTCTCTAGGAGTGGGCAGCGCGCGGCGATTCCGTGCTCTGTGCGTCGTATAGATATTATAAATAAATTTAATCTTCTCATCCCCAACATAATACAATTAGATAAAAAATCATTTTCATTTTTAGGTGCCCCAATTTAAGTGCCAAAAATCTTTTTTACAAGCCGCACTTCCAGTTAAGTATGGTGGACTAGGGATCCGGTTACCTTCAAGCGTAGCGCTCCCCGCTTTCCTGTCATCTGCCCATAGTGCACACGCTCACGTCGGTAAAATATTAGGTGAAACCTTAGACGATGTGAGAGTGTGTTACTTGGAGGAGGCCAACAGCGTGGAGCGATACATTTCCTGAACAGGACATCCCAAAGGAAGCAGCCATGCAAAAGGCGTGGGACTTACCTGGTACGGAGAAAATTTACAATAATTTATTAAATGAATGTAACGAGGACTCCGACCGGGCACGTCTTCTCGCTCTTAGACAACCAGAATCAGGTTCATGGCTGCATGCTTTACCCTCAAAGAATCTAGGAAACCTTCTGGACTCAAATATTTTAAGAGTTTGTTTATGTTTAAGACTAGGTATACAGTTATGCGAGCCCCATCAGTGTCCGTGCGGACGGGATGTGGACCGATCCGGTCACCACGGGCTCTCTTGTCAGAAAAGTGCAGGTAGAATGTACAGACATTGTGGTTTAAATGAGCTAATTCGGCGAGCTCTAACCACAGTGTCTGTGCCTTCTATCTTGGAACCGCCCGGCATATGTCGCGATGATGGCAAGAGGCCGGATGGTGCTACCGTCGTGCTATGGAGTCTCGGCCGAAGTTTGGTGTGGGACGCGACCTGTGTGGATACATTGGCCGCGTCTCACATACGAAATACTTCGCTGAGAGCCGGTGCAGCTTCCGAAAGTGCACAAGCCCTCAAACGCCGCAAATACAGTTCGTTATCGGAAAATTATATATTTGTGGCGTTTGCAGTGGAGACTTTGGGCCCGTGGTCATCGGATACCAAAATGTTTGTTAAAGATATTGGAAAGCGTTTGGTCCTTGTCTCGGGTGACCTTAGAGCTGCGGCGTTTTTGTCACAACAAATTAGTATAATAATACAACGTGGAAACGCCGCCAGTATCTTAGGCACTATGCCGCACGGCACCATTTTAGATCATATTTTTAATTTATAATTATTGTATACTAGGATTTTTATAGGTAAGTATATTCTATGTTTTTAATTATTTTAAATTTTAATTTTAGGTATTTAATTTAGTAAGTTCTTTGTTATTTTTTATCTTTATTAATATACTAGCGACCCGCCCCGGCTTCGCACGGGTGGAATGCTGATACTAAATACACTACAGAAAAACTGTGAACGTTGTATATAAAAACATAGCGGCCCGCTACGGCTTCGCACGCTATTTATAGGCACGCTCTTGCCGCACCGGGCGGCCGGCCGGTACCGCCGCAAACGCTACGTCCCGCAATTTTTAAATCTGTAATATCTTCGAAAATATTCACTTAAATCATACGGTGTAAAGGGCCATATAGATCTATATTAAATGAACAATGTATTCAAGGTATTTAATTGGTTAAGGATTAATGCTGTATTGGTTAAAATCGCTTCGAAAATTAGCCATTATTTGTCGTAAAAAGTAAATGAAAAAAAAAGTTATTGTGGGTTATCCATAAGAGATAGACATATACCATCACGGACTTTTCTGTAGACCTTTTCAATATAAATATACTTATATATACAAATATTTTTATATATACAATACTTAGTACATTATTTTGATAAAACTCGTAGGGTTCAGCCTGCGTTTTCAATGTAAGCGGAAAAAATGAAATTATTTACGACATCACATTAGAAACCTCAAAAATAACAGTACTTCTCCACTATTTAATGGATGTTATTATACATATAAACCTTCCTCTTGAATCACTCTATCTATTAAAAAAAACCGCATCATAATCCGTTGCGTAGTTTCAAAGATTTAAGCATACAAAGGGACATAGGGACAGAGAAAGCGACTTTGTTTTATACTATGTAGTGATATCTAAATTTATATACCTACACTTTTTGAAGTTAAATGAGGTAACTGTGCATATACAGGGCATGAAATAAGGTTTAATGTTGAGGAGGAATAGGGTAAATATTAGTGATATAGGTTCTATTTCACCGGTTTTATGCTAGTACTATATTATTGTATTATCATAGAAACTACATGTGTTTAAAATTACAGGTTAATTTAATAAAAATAAATAACTTAAATATGACGTAAGTAGTAGATTTTAAACCTAAAAACACGCCTTAGATATCTCGTGAATAACACACAATGTGTAAATGTGATTAAAACATTTAAATATACAACATAAATTTTCACATTTATAATAACAAAGTAAAATATAAACTAAAGTGGATATCCACAGTTATGGAGCCATGTTATTTTGAGTCTTATGACTCGGATGGCTGTAGCATTTATAATTAAAAAAAAATATTTGAAAACTTGGCTGGATGGTTCATGCCCTTGCCTTTCCGACAAGGATAAATTAAACAACATCATCATTTTAAGAAAAATGTATTTGCAGATTTTGCTTGAATTTTCATTATTTAAAATTATTTTCCTTTCCTAATTTTATTTAGATAAAATTTAACATAACTATAGTGTAATTTATGTACACTAATTTGTGTTTTTCAATATGAGCTATAATTTAGGGGTGGACCTTTCTATGGGTGGAGACGAAGATAATGCCAAAGATGAAGATGTACAGGTAAAGAGTTGTATTTTGTTTTTAACTGGCCATATAGGCTGGAGGTTGCTTCCGCAATAAACCCTTCTCGCTGTCATCGGTTTGCGTAAATAATTACCTTCAGTTTGGTTGACGATATTTATTGTTATTGCCCTGCTTCTAAGGGTAATAGTTTTATTTATAGCCCATGAACTTTCTCAGTAAACAGGCTATCTAATAATCTAACTCATTTTTTTTTAAATTGCCCCAAAGGTTTCTCATATATAATCATACATACAAAGTCTTATAAATATAAAATATTTTATTTAAAATTCTTTAGCTTTATTATATTATATATTGCTTATTTATTCCTTAGGCATTTTCTACCGGCTAACCTTTTGCTTAGATTCAATAATATTTAATGTTTCATCAGGGGTGCCTTACAACACCAATGTACTACATGATTCCCACTTTGTCACAGTATTCTGATTCTATACTGAACTATGTCACATTACTTATTCTACTCAAGAAAATAAATAATATAGAAATATGTAATAAATTGATTGTGTCAAAAATTGAAAAAAGCATTAAATTTTTTTAATTAAACAATATTATATAAAAAAAAACTTAAAACTGATAAAATTGGTTAAGGTATGCACAAACCAACACATTTAATCTGTGACCGCTGTGGCAATCTCAGTCATTCACACCAAACACGCATTCTACCTGTTCAGGATATCTGTGTTCGGGTGGAGTGAACATCCTCTATTGAATTTTATGACAAATTGGAAGATATTTAAGACAAAATTCTTTTACTAGTAGCATTTATTAAAGATGATGAAAGGGTTAAGTTAAGATGTAGGTATTTAAGTATATTTGGAATAAAACATTTGTTCACTGATATATTCAAATAAAATACAAGGTTTTGGTTACATAGTATTAATACAACCAGTAATTTTTAGGTTTTTATTATTTTAATGTTTAAAAATAAATTAATAAAGGTTTAATAAAAACTGGATGTATATAATTTACTTAATGTCCATTTATATATATTGGCCCCTATTTCTTTAAAATTTCTTTTTTTCTTTATTATTTTTGTATAACATGGGTGTGATGTATGCGTTTGTTTTGAATATGTTGATACAAGTACTATTGCAGTAACTGTCTCCACCACGGCTGCAGATTGAATGCGTTGGTTTGACTGAAGCTTTACACTGGTTACTTAATTTTTTTAGGTGGACAATTCAAAGAGCCTATTAATAAAAATAGCAACATTATATGCAGAGCAGTTGATGAGTGATTTGGTTCTGGAAGTAGGAGGTGTTGGGTATCCAGCACATCGACTCATACTCTGTGCCAACAGTGAGGTCTTCCAGGTAATAATACATAACTATTAAAAAGCTAGAGACTAGATATATTATGAAGTTAAAAAAAAGTTTTAATAATACTATTTTTCACTAAAAAACTTCATTCCTTGCTACTAATGCTTGTGTCTATAGCAACTAGGAATCAAAAGGTTTCTATAGACCATACAATATTTATGGGCTCTCTAGTAATAATGGGTGCACATAGGTATCTTTTCAGCTACTATCTTAGCGGTTGAGTAGAGAGGGTAGTGAACATAGTGGAGGGAAGAGTTAAAAGGCCTCTAACCCTACTTCTCGGTCTCAAGGGGAATGCTGCAGTTTTGGGTGTTGTGGTTCATTACCCTGCCTTCCAACCACACAATGGACCCGGAACCCGCATGGAGAATCCATGGATAGCTAAGACATTGATATGGACATTGTCTCTATCATAATTATTTTCTACCCAATCTCACATTTAAAATTAATAGTGAACATAATTCATATGATCTACCCTCATCTACCCTCCTAAAGTCAATTTGCTAACACATATAAGTTTTTGCTCTGTTTGTATTTATTATTTATAAAGTGATAAACAGTGATAAATACCATTTATTCCGAAGAGATTTGCATGAGAAATTAGAAGAAATTATTATATTACTTACATGTGAAATGATTTAAAAGATTGAATATTTATGTGCAAGTCATGATCACTACTAAGTATAGATTTCATTGACAAATTAATTTTCGTGAGTTACTTTTACAGTTAATTTATTATCCTAATAAACTTAAAACACTAGGAAAAACCTAATAAGAAACCTACAAAATAATACTTTATATTAGTGTTATTGTTTACATTTTTGACTGACTGGCAAGTGTCAGTCGTCAGTTACTCATTAATTAAGGTTAAGTTTTGAATTAGACATTTGTTACACAAGTACACAAGGCGAGCCGAGCCGAACCTAGAGTTTTAAATAATTTGTTGGTCCTGCTTGCTCAATTTTGGGCCGATATTGAACAATAAAAGTGGTCCAATATTAGTAATAGTAAAAATGGTCTGGTATTGAGACAGACCTAAATTATTAATATTACTGAAGTAGTGGCTAAATTTATTATTATACCATGTCGAAGTGTGGTTCGTGTTCATCAACATTATCACGAGGAGAAAATATATATATATATATCATCACGGGTGCCTTACGGCGCCCGAGACCGCCTAGACGGCCCCAGGGTACCCAGCGGAGGGGTTTTAATCCCACCTCGTTGTAGCCGATGGTATGAGTCTACACCGAACAAGTGGTTAGCTCGTCGCGATGTTTTGGATAGACTCAATAACCCATCTATAAACAGTTTCACAAGTTGGTATAGTGAAACCGGGACCGACAGCTTAACGTGCTCTCCAAGGCACTATAGTGGTGTTGTCAAACAAATGTACATAAATTTTTAAATTAAAAACTCATTGGTACACACCGGGATAAAATATAATGGAGAGAAATATAACACAGGAGAAAATATAATGGAATGTTTTACTTGTAAAACGAATTATCACCTTCTATGTGTGGGTTTAAGCGCATTACCATTTAGTAAGCTAACTAGTGATGATAAAAAGAATTGGATATGTCCTGAGTGTAAGAGTAAAATAAAAAAAGGTGGAGATAATTCTGATACACCTGTTAAAAGTTTACCTAAAGTTATTATTGACAATCGGATTCTTAAAGCTGTGGAATCTGGTGACTCTCTTGGCCTTGCTCTGGGAAGTACTGAAATGGATCAGCAGTCAGCTGAATTGTCGTCTATTAAGGAATCGTTGGATAGTAAATTTGAACACGTATCTAATCGAGTAACAAAATTGGAAGACCAAATTAATAATTTTAAGAAAACAGTTATCAATCTTGGTCATGATTTTGAAAAGATTATTGAGCAAAATAATGTAAAAGATCAGTGGACACGAAGGTCCAATATTGAGATAGTAGGCATACCCGAGAAAAAGAATGAGAATCTCATTGAGTTGATCACGAAATTGGGCGAACTTTCCGGTTTTACTGTTGAGCCTCAGTTGGACATTGATTTTGTAACTAGAGTAGCACCTAGAGATTACAATGGGAAACAGTTGAGACCAATAATTGTTAAGATGATATCTCGCTATCGTAAGGATGATTTCATGACGGCATTACGGAAAACAAAACCTGTCACCAAAGATCTAGGATTTGATGGCGATGAGATTTTTTTTTTTTTTTATCAATGATCATCTAACAAGCCGAAACAAGTATCTTCTGCGGCAAGCAAAGGCCATTGCCAAAGAAAAAGGTTTCAAATGGGTATGGGTGCGTAATTGTGGTATAATCGTGCGACGTAACGATTCCAGCTCACCGATCTACATACGATCCGATACTTATTTATTATTGGGTGATTTTAATATTACCTACGCCGACTGGAATTCTGGTGCTGCACTAGCGGGTCCATTATCCTCGTCGGATTGTTCTAAGGGTTCCAACGATAGATTTGTATCAGCACTGAATCAGTTTTTATCGTTAACAGGATTTAATCAATTTAATTGCATTGCTAACAATCATAATAGGTATCTTGATCTGGTGATAAGCAATGTAAATATATGTAGGGTTTCCCATTCATTGGAGCCCCTAGTGCCGGAGGACCCTCATCATCCTTGCTTATCCATTACATCAAACATTAAAATTAAGCAAGATGCTTTAAAACCACTGCCAAATATTGCTAGAAATTATCATAGTGCAGATTATGATGCAGTAAATGAAGCTCTTATAAATTGGAGTAGCCACTTAGATAATGTAGACATTGACACAGCCGTAGACAACTTTTATTCTGCCATAAGTGAAGTTATTGATAAACACATTCCGGCAAAAATTGTAAAAAACCAAAATAAATTCCCACGTTGGTACAATACGCCACTTATCAAAATAATTAAGCAAAAGTTGAAAATGCACAAAGAATGGAAAATATATAAAAGGTCCTCTGACTATGAACTTTTTGCAAATTTAAAATCAAGACAAAAAGAATTAGAATCCCAATGGTATATATCGTTATGTGAGTAATATTAAACGTAATCCTAAATATTTTTGGAGTTTTATAAAGAGTAAAAAAATCCAGTTATGATATTCCCGACACAATGCGCTATGGTAGTAGTGTTGCATCTAATGGTCAGGATATTGCTAAAGCTTTTAATTGTTATTTTCAATCTGTATTTGAAAAATCCTCTCCTTCAAGTGGAAAAAATATAAATCAACTAAACTCTACTCCATTATGTTATTAGTTCACTATCTATTGATGAGCAAAAAGTATTCCACAACCTAAAGAATTTAGATGTTGCCAAGGGTAGTGGGCCTGATGGGTTGCACCCTATCTTTCTTCGTAATTGTAGTGCTTATATTGCAGGTCCTCTTACAACTTTATTTAATAGGTCTCTTAAATTAGCAACATTCCCTAAACTATGGAAAAGATGTTTTGTTGTACCGATACATAAAAGTGGCGATAAACATAGTATAGACAATTATACAGAAATTTCTAAGATCTCAATCATACCTAAGCTATTTGAGAAAATAGTATACGACTTTTTGCCTCCTCAAATAAGACCTTTTATAATTAGTCAACAGCATGGATTCATCAGTCGACGCTCAACCGAGAGTAATCTCTGTGAATTAATTGACTATGTCAGCAATGCAATGAATGATGGTTCTCAGGTGAACGCCGTGTATACCGACTACTCAAAAGCATTTGATAAAATTTTTCATGATTTGTTGCTAGATAAACTACAGGGAGTCGGTCATACATGGCGATCTACTAAAGTGGATCGAGTCATACCTAAGGGATAGACATCAGGCAGTAACAGTAAAGGGATTTTGCTCATCCTTTGTACCAATTTCAATGGGGGGTCCCCCAGGGCTCTCACCTCAGTCCCCTGTTTTTCAATATTTTTATTAATGATATAACGAAATCAACAATTTACTCAAAATTTCTTCTTTTTGCTGATGATAATAAAATATTTTCAACAATTAATTCAATAGAAGACTGTCAGGCTATGCAGGATGATTTAAATAACCTATCTTTATATTGTATTGAAAATCGATTGAAAAGTTTATCGTTAGAAAAGTTTATATTGAAAATCCATTGTTATATCATTCTCGCTTAAAAGAAACCCCATAAACTTTAATTACAAATTATCTGATAATGTACTTAAGAGGGTGTCTGAGGTAAGAGACTTAGGAGTTATTCTAGATAAAGAATTATTATTCAGATCCCATATAGACACAACTGTGAGTAACGCATATAAAATGTTAGGATTTATTATGAGAGTAGGTAAAGTATTTAAAGAACCTAGTACGCTTTTAACATTATTTTACTCATTAGTGCGTTCTCGTCTAGAATATGCATCATGTGTATGGAATCCTCAATACAACATATACATTGACAATATTGAAAAGATGCAAAGAAAATTTATCAGATATATGAAATTCAAATTTAGTCACAAACATGATTTTCTCAATTCTTTTTCCCCGAATACTCTCATTGAACGTAGGGAAATCAGGGACCAAATTTTTCTGTTTAAAATTATCAATGGTTTAATAGATTCAGAATATTTACTGAATAGAATAAGTTTTAAGTGTTCGTCTCGTAATCTAAGATCGTGCGATTTATTCCACATATCTACTTGTCGTAGGAATTATTCCCAAAATAGGTTTATAGTAAGATCATGTAATATGTATAATTTAAAGCATTTTAATTCCGATATGTTTAGTTTGTCCTTACCTAGCTACAAAAAATTACTGCATATTGTTGAGTTACCTGTATAAATATTATTTGTATATATGTATTGTTCGGTGTAGACTCATATCATCGGCTACGACGAGGTGGGATTCAAACCCCTCCGCTGGGTACCCTGGGGCCGTCTAGGCGGTCTCGGGCGCCGTAAGGCACCCGTGATGATACATACATACATACCTGTATAAATATATTTTAAAGGTTGGCACTTTGTATTTGTTTTATTTATTTTAATGTTTTAATCTTGTTTTTACTTTTACTTATATGTTTTATTAGCAATTGGCTTTTATATCCATAATAAGCTTGTGAAAACTTGACTGGTAATGATTTTTAAAAAATATCTTTTTATAAGGTGTATTATATCTGTTTGTTTTCCGAATTAATAAAATAAAAATAAATAAAATGATTTGTAATAAGTGCCCTCTCACAAGTTTTGGATTGGTTAAGACCATGAAACTAATAATAATATATGGAACATAGTGCCTTAAATAGCCTATTAAACGAAATGTGAATCAAGTTTGTTGTCGCTATGTTCTGTTCTCACTTAACCATGGCAATAAAGATATGGAGGTGGCTATGGGCCTTAAATTGCAAAACAACAAAAGCTATTATGTATTTGTTTAGTGTCACTGTGACATTTACATGTAGGTAGTTTTAATATAATGAGAATAAATTAGTTTGTGTTATAACCTAAAACTGTGTGTATCTTTTAATGGCGACTTGGTAAATTAAATGTACGATATACGTGGTGGCCAGGTTGGCCTTGGACTTAAAAACACCTAGGTCCCTGGTTCGAATCCTGGTGTGTACCGAGTTTTTAATTAAAAAAAATATGTACATTTGTTTGGCAACACCACTATAGTGCCCCGGAGTGCACGTTAAGCTGTTGGTCTTGTGAAACTGTTTATAGATGCGTGATTGAGTCTATTCAAAACATCGCGACGAGCTAGGCACTTTGTTCGGTGTAGACTCATACCATCAGTTACAACGAGATGAGAGGATTAAAACCCCTCCGCTGGATACCCTGGGGTTGTCTAGGCGATCTCGGCCACTGTAAGGCACCCGTGATGATTTGTATGTATGTAATGTGGCAAAGAAACATATTCATTAATTGTGTCGCTCTTAGTGCCACATTGTCCCACAAGTATTGTATTCTAGGAAATACTTGAAGTTTTAGACACTTATTATCAGCCAGAAATTAATGAAATTTTACAAGCTGGAAAATTCCATAAACGCCAACAATTACATGAGGAAAGCATACAATACACTTACCGATACACTTAGAGTAGATTAGTATACCGATACACTTAGAGTAGATTTTATTGCTGCCATTAGTGCACTTGGCTCACAGTGTAAATTTGAAGATTTAAATCGACAGTTGAGGGATAGATTGGTATTTGTTGCGGAAACTCAGTTTCGGCTGAAAAGCATGAAAATAGGTCGAAATAAAGTCTTAAAATAATAATAAAATGCGTGGGTATCTGAGAGCCCATTACAACATGTATCGCTACGCACATCGCATAAGTGGGCGTGGCACTATATTAATTAAATTAATTGTCGAAATATTCCAAATATTTATGTTTAAATGTATATAAAAGGGTATTTAGGGTTAGGCAGATGTTGCTACCCACCCCTAAAATACATATAAGCCCTACTGGTATCCCCATTGTACATATAATAAGAAGTTTATAAAATGTGTAATTTCTTATATGAATATTGTGTTTTTTGTATGAATCTGGTATGATTCTTATAAATAATGTGTATCACCACGACCTACTATGTAAAAGGTAATGGTCTGGGTAGAATCGAATTGGATTCTGAGCCCAACAAGAAAAATAAATGTTTTTATGTCTTGGTGTCATAATTTTCCCCAAGTAAATCCTAACACATACAAGGGCAATCCCTCGAGGGCCTGTTATTGTGGTATAACAGTACCTCGGGTGATTTAAGGGCTCTAGGGAGCTGTCGACAATAATATTGTTGGCCGGCGCCATACCAATCGTTGTTAGATTGGTCGGCAACTCTCTAGGTCCAAACATTGGATGCATGTAGCATCAATGCCCAGACACTTAGGCTGTCTAGACCTACGTGAGCTGGGTCTAGACCTAAGGGCCTCTAGGGAGGTATACACCCGGAGTCCCCCCGACGACCCGATGCGCCTGGAGGGCTCCGAGACCTAACCTAATCGGTTATTGTAGGTAGGTTTTTGGCCGTTATACTGCGCTAACGGCCAGGTGTTTATATGTACATATAAGTATTATATACTAAAATGTAGGTAATTCATAAGGTATTATGTGTAAATAAAGGTATTGGCAAAAGGGTTTCAACAGGCTGGCTGTCAGGTACATGTAGGGTGCATAGGGCCGCCGAATTGTCGCGGAATCGGCGGTGAAAATCGCACACCGGTCGGGGGTCCCATTTGGGTAATTCTTTGCGCACAAGAGTCGTCATTTTCTCGGCTTTGGATTCATTCTTACATCCACTACCACAAGAGAAGCTACTAGGAGCTACTAGTACACGACAAGGTTGTCGTTCGCCGAAGCCGGGGACTTAACGCACTCCAGACCCACGGGACCCGCATTGGAAGAGGACCGAGTCAGCAGAAGCGACGCATCGCTACACGGCAGCCGGACTGTTGGGACCCGAGTAGCATTTTGTTTCGTGCACTCGTTGGTTTCCTTTCCGGCCCCCACCTGCAACCACCATCAACATCCTGAAGCTGCTGACTGAACGGCCTTTGTGAAGGCCCCAAACGGCCTTTTTCAAGGCTTCCCGTGCGGTTGTGAACCAGCCACGCTCGCCCAAACCGAGGGCACGCGTTGTTTCCGCGTGCCTTTGCTTTGTGGTGTATTCCCTCCGCAGCCGAGCTATCGGGGAGGTGGATCCGCCACAGTTTTAGGTGTGCGTGATGACCTTTTGAAGACTAAGGGACTTACATATGAGGCTGTAGTGCAGCAATGTCTTAACTACCAAGCGTTATTCCCTGATTTGGTGTAGATATCGGTGTAGATACACTTAACAAGAAACAAACTCCTTTCCTATGGAAATTGACAGAATCATGTTCACCAAATGTCGACATTGTGGTCAACAACATGACATGGGTGAACGGTGTCAGTTCGCTAAAGCAAAATGCTTCTATTGCAAAAGATTTCGGCACATTGAGTACAAGATCCCCAAAGTGCACCAGATAGAAGAAGGAGAATCAAGTCAGAATGACACCCATAATCAAGAACTGATGATGGGGCTGTACATGTTCAGATCAATTTCCATAGGATACTCACTATGGAAATTGATTCTGGTGCTTCGAGGTCTATTATATCTGAAAAAGTTTATAGCAAACTATGGCTCACACCACCACCATTGCTTCCTACAAATGTGAAGTTAGTTACATGGACTCGGCAAGCTTTAAAAGTTGTGGGCCGAATACAGGTAACAGCAGTTATTGGGAATAAGGAAGCACAGTGTGAACTGATTGTAGTATCAGGTAATGGTCCTAGCCTTCTGGGAAGAAACTGGTTCAAGGCTTTGGGACTTGAGTTAATGGGAATCTGTTGGTCTTATGACCAAATGGAAACCTTCCCAGAATTATTTAAAGAAGGCCTTGGGGAATATAAAGGTCCAGAAGTTTCATTATATGTACGACCAGATGCTTCCCCCAAGTTCCTGAAAGCACCTCCTGTGCCATTTCCATTGAAAAACAAGTGAATGAGGAACTAACTTGTATGTTGGAAAACAATATCCTTTCACCTGTCCGATTCTCCAAGTGGGCAACTCCCTTAAGGATTGTCAAGAAAGATCTCACTTCGGATTACCGTTCAACTGTGAATATTGCTATTAACGTATCAACGTTAATAGCAACCTTCAACCATTTTCTTAATTTTACTTTAAAATTAGTGTGGTTTTCTAAGCTTCTTAAATTTCGTGGCAAAAGTCTAGAGGATGTTAAGACGAATGCCACCTTTAAATATTTAACTTTTATGATACTTGCTGTAGACATATAATGATGCAGCTCCAGGAATCTTCCAACGGGTAATCCGAATCTTCCTGGAGCTGCATTCACCCCAAAAGCTAAGCGATTTACTTTCATCAAACCCAGGGGGTAATTAAGAGTGTTAACTCTTAATTACCCCCTAGGTAACCACACTAATTTTAAAGTAAAATAAAGAAAATGGTTGATGGTAGCACAAAAAAAGGAAATGGAGGATAGATTTTACATTAAGTCTTAATAACTAGGTATACATATATAATATAACTATATATAATAATAAGTTCTTTTTTTATTGTGAGTTCTATTTTATAAATTAGCATAAGTTTTTGTATTGTTAATTTTATTAAATAAATAAATTGACAATGCAAAGACTTTGCTGGAATTCCTCTTGCACCAATGCGTCTTTTGGGAGAGATGGGATCAGATTATCCCGAGATTTACTCAGGATTTGTCGCTTGGTTACACGTAGATGTTTACAACTCAGATGGCTTTTTAAAATGTTTCTCAAATTGTTACTGTCCCCTGAACTGCGTGGAGGAGTCAGCGCCCTGTGGTAATCCAAGCCAAGACTTAAATTTTCTTATGGCAGTTGCATCCAGATTTATCAGAAGAGTTTTGCTGAAGTCGTATACAAGAAAAGGCCATGTTAGACGAGATGTTAGGTAGTTGTCATAAATCCAAGCTTTCTTGACATTACTAATTGTCTGTTGATCTACCTTGTTGTTGTCATTAATAAAGCGTTCCACAACCACGTCTAAGGATGGTGTTCTTCCTTTAAAATTGATCCTTCTGCCCATAAATTTGAAAGGCATGGCGGCCACTGCGGCTTTCCTGCTATGAATAGTTCTGGGTCGTATGACGTAAAGTTAGTATTTCGTCTGCCCAGACAGAGACAGAAGCATTTTGATAATTTTGTTGTCATGCCGTTCAACCAGAGTAAAATGACTAAATATGTCATTTTTCGTTCAATATTTATATATTTCTTAATTAATATTTATTATTTATTTCGTTTAATATTCGATATTTTTGAACGAAAAATGGCATATTTAGTCATTTTTCGTTTAAAAATCTCGAATCGAGATGAATGTCAAGCGCGAGAATTACCAGGTGAGAGTTCAAAAGGAAGGCCTTTAAACCTACTTTGCGGGCTCAAGTCTGGGAACGCTGCAGTTCATTCCACTGCCTTCCAACCACGTGATGGACCCGGCACCCGCACGGTGAATCCATGGATAGCTAAGAACATTATCTCTAAAAAAATATTTTAAAAAAAATATATCAAAATATCACAGGTGCCTTACGGTGCCCGCCTAGATGGCCTCAGGGTACCCAGCGGAGGGGTTTTTAATCCCACCTCGTTGTTGCCGATGGTATGAGTATGTACTACAATAACGAGTGGTATAATAGAGCCAAATTAATAAAAAAAAAAGACTCTTTTTAAGTTTGGGTGGTCTTTGCCAGTTACTTTGTTCTTAAGTTAAATATTAAATCCCATATAAAAAAAAAATGTTATCTTATACCTATTTCATTTAAGTCATATTATTATTTTTAGGTGATGCTAATGAATAGAGAGTGGAGTGAATGGAGAGAAAGTCGTGTTGTCCTACAAGAAACTGCCTCTGCTGCCTCCGTTTTTCCACTCTTTCTTAAGTAAGTTTCTTTATTATAATATGGTTTAAACCTTTGATTCTTAGAGATTGTTAGTTTAGTTAGATCATGTACTTACAACGTTTTACCAAGTTATATAAAAAAATATACGTGGTGGCCGAGTTGGTTAGACCTTGTACTTAAAAACACTTAGGACCCTGGTGGGCGATTCTCGCGCTTTCTACATTCATCTCGATTCGAAATTTTTAAACGAAAAATGACTAAATATGTTATTTTTCGTTCAATATTTATATATTTTTTATTTATTAATTAATATTCATTATTTATTTCGTTTAATGTTTGATATTTTTGAACGAAAAATGGCATATTTAGTCATTTTTTGTTTAAAAATCTCGAATCGAGATGAATGTCGAAAGCGCGAGAATCGCCTACCTAGTTCGAATCCCGGTGTGTACATACATTTTATACCGAAAAACGATTATTCAACTCGAAATATTCTTTGTTGCTAAACGATCATATTACTTACTGTCATCAAAAGACTCTTTTAGGTCATCTGAAGTTTGAGTACAGAAACTAGGGTAGTACACAAGACCGGGTTTATATGCAGGCACTTTATGCAGGGGGCAAAGTTAAAGTCAAAAGTCAAATAATTTATTTCATGTAAATCTTTACAGATATTTATGAATAGTCAAAAAAAAATATATTAACAATGAGGTCTTAGAGTGCGTTTGGTTAGGCAGCTATTCATTAACAAAAGAACGACAAATATTTATTATACCTCGATATCAGATTTAGAACTTAAACACGATGGAATGGAAATCTTAATATGAAAATTACTACCGAACCGAACACACACTAAATGACCAACTAGTGTAAGACTAGGTGGTTAGCTGATTCCATTGACCTGTCAATAATTATCTGCCATACAAGAGTACTGCCATATAAGATATGATCGGTGAAGTTGGTCGCTTTGGTGGCTACCAAAGCGACCAACTTCACCGATCATATCCACGCCTTAAATATTTATTGTAAATAAAAGGTAAGTAACCAATCACATATAAGTAAAGGTATAAGGATTTTATCGGTATTTTTAAGGGCATAAACACTAACTGTAAAGTCGATCCCCTCAGAGACACCCGGAGAAAAAGAAACCAACAAGTAAAAAACTCCGAAAAGTGCTTCACACAAACCAAAAGAGGAACTCTGCTATTGAATGACTTATGCTATATAGCATATATACAATATATATAGTAGCATACTCAATATGCACCCCACTGATCAGCATGCGTAGAACACCCTATGGCAGATTATTTGTTACTGTACCAATGTACAGAACTACACAGTATACTAGTAGTATAAATTAAGTATAAATAAGTAGGTAATCATCAATGATTATGTGCGAGAAGCCGGCAACAAAACTCGTTCAAGCTTCTCACACGGGGTGCGTTACGCACCGCAAATTAAATTAAAAAATTAAACTTACCGAATGGCTTGTTGTGGTTCTTCAGCGAGATTCCTGGGTACCCAAGGGATGCAATAACGTCTTCAACCTCTACAACTAACATGCCACGCAAATACGACGAACAATATAATAAATATCAACAACACAACGCGACAAATCTGACAATCATAATTAACAAATTATATTAGAATCAAAAATAAATTAAATCAGGACTCCACCATATTTCTCTGACACAACGACCGTCATTAAGTTATGACCACAGATTAGCGTCCATAGAGTATTATCAAAATCGAACATTCCCCCGCCCCGGATAGAAGGAATATATACGCTACACAACGGGCAAACGGGAGAGTGTTGCCACCGCTCTCTTCAAAACGGAATCTCCAACTATAACCTCAGCAAAACGAGGTACTCTATCCGCGCCTGGAACCAAGTTAAGAATGCGACCCCTTCTCCAATGCAATGGGGATAGGGGATAAGGTCTTATCAGTCCAATTCACGCGTTGCTGCAATATGTGAAGGTATTCGAGCGACCAGCGATGCCAGAAATGCTGGGTCATCTGCTGGATCAATTCAAATCGCGACAGTCGAGTACACTTCACAACTCTGAAGGAGTATTCAGGCAAGGCGACAAGTGGCTGCCCTATCAAAAAATGACCTGGAGTCAAAGCCTCGAGGTCGTTTGGGTCTGAAGAGAGCGGGCACAACGGGCTTGAGTTAAGGACGGCTTCAATTACAAAATACCGTAGCAAGTTCCTCAAAGGTTAATACGGTTTCTCCTATCACCATACGTAAGTGAGTTTTGGCAGCGTTAACAAACAGCTTCAAATATTCCTCCCCAATGTGGACATGCTGGTGGATCAAAAAGCCATCTGATTCCACGTTGGGAGAGTGCAGTTCCAATTACATTCTGATTATTTGCTACAAATTTATATATATCATTTAAATAACGGTCAATGCCCTTGTTGTTTGTTCCACAATCGGACGGGATCAACGATGGCAAACCGCGGCGGGACACAAATCTACCAAGGGCAGCGACGAAGGCTTTAGTGCTTAGGGCAGAAACCAATTCCAAATGTACGGCTTTGGTGGACAGAAATACAAAGACACACAAATAGGTCTTAACAAGCTTTTATTTAGCTTTCCTGAGGTGTGACAGAGAACGGGCCAGCAAAATCTGTACCCACGCCAGCAAAGGGACATCACACTCCGTATGACTCGTATGGCGGACAGAATCCAATATTCGCGCTGCAAGATGGCCAACAAAGTATTACAGCCAGCATGCGAGTTCTTGATATGGTGATCAGCAACCAACAAACTCACCAAGTGACCAGAATTAGGGAGCAACAAGAGGTGACGAGGTCCAAAGGGAAAATTGGCATTCCGAATTCTCCTCCAACACGAAAGAGGCCCAAATCATCAAAAAAAGGATTTAGGCGTCCAATTGCTCTCTTGAGCTTACAACGTCCAGCCCGCAGTGTCTTTATTTCAGTCTCCAACTAATCGTCCTGAACAACCTTAATCCAATATAAAAGCGAGTCATTCCGTTCACATGGTGTGAGGACTGGCGACTGGCGTTTCTCCCGGGGTGTCGACAATTAAAAATAAAGCTTTTAATCCACGCAGTTACACCCAATAATTTATCCAGGGAGCTAAATTTATTAAATAGAAATTCAGGATCCAACTCCGCGGTCCTCACCACCCTCAAATACGCGGAGACCTGGGGCCTGACTAAAGAACACGATCGCCAATCGAATCGCCGCATCGATCGATAAAAATGTATAGGAAATTTACTCTATGGGTAGAGCCTGATGACGAGAAACGTCAAATCCCATACATTTGGCTTTCGATGGGTATATCGATTCGATTATCGATTGGCTCTTTGGTAAGGCACCAGGTCAACAAAGGCTGACCATGTGGGCAGGACGATTCAAAATGCGTCAACCAATCAAGGGCCCCACCAAAGTGAGTGTCGCAAAAGTTTTGAGGCAGCACAACCCCTGGACGCAACATCTGCAGGGTTCATTTCTCCTGGAACATGTCTCAATCTGAGAGACGCGATTGGCCACAAAGACTTCGAGTGTATGGACAACAGCTCTCAGCCACGAGATAACAATCTGGCTGTCAGTCCAGCCAAACACGTCACCAATATGAACAGTGCGTCTCAACGTTACAAAAACGTGATTCAATAATCACGTAATTCAGAATCGTAAGTCGAGTCCGAAAGGGGGCTACCTTGCTTTTAACTAAGACCAAATTCACTGACGCTACACAGTAGGACACACAGTACGCAAATAGACCACGGCCGCATATCCTCGCTCTGAAGCGCCACAGAACCCATGGAGGCTCGCCGTGTACTTCCCAGCTGAAATTTCCTTTCAGCTCAGGCCTGGGTAAAGAGACTACAATGATTTCTGAAAGTGAAGTAACAAAGGAAACCCAGTTCTTTAACACGGTGTCAGTGAGTTGGTCGTCCCAACTAACTCCAGCAGTCCAAAGTCTCTGGAGGAAACATTTATCCAAAAATATTACTAAGCTAATCCAACCGCTTGGATCAAAGGTTCTGGCTACAGTGGACAGTACCAAGCGCTTAGTCCAGATCCTGGGCGGAGAAAGATCCACCCGATAGGTAAACATATCCTGGACTGGCCTGTACTGGACTCCAAGAACAGACAACATATTAGGATTATCAATATTTTCGAAGAGGATGGGATCCTGCTGGTGCTCCAATGGCAAGTCAGCCAGGAGAGGGGGGGAGTTCGATATCTACTTTCGTAGCTCATAGCCTCCAGCCCTCATTATCTCAATCAATTCATTCCACTTCAATTCACTCGCACGTATGGTTGATCGATACTCACTCACGCGCCGCGTGGTGAATATTAACTAAAATGAGGTCTAAAACTTATTGAATCGTTATCAGCTGCTTAAGTAATAGTAACAAGGATCCGGACCTCACGTTTTTACACTTCATAAGTACCATAAAAATTAAAAATACGCCTACCTATAGGTTATTATTACTGATCTTTGCACCGTTCAAAAATTATTTATCGAACTGAAGTTTTGACTCCATCTCAAGGGGCCAATGCGTCATTTGGGAGAGATGGGATCAGATTAACCCTAGATTTACTCAGGATTTGTTGCTTGGTTACACGTAGATGTTTACAACTCAGATGGCTTTTTTAAATTTATCCCAAATTGTTACTGTCCCTGAACTTGCATATCAGTCCTAGTGTGAGTTTTCTAACTATTACTTTGCGTTTGAGTTAACTAAAATTTGTATGGGAAATAGTTCAGCGCTCCAAGCGGAAATTTTGAGAACTATAAATGCGAGCGTGAAATTGGTCAAAATGTTAACGCAGTAGTAAAGTTAACGCGAAAGTAAATGTTAAAAAAACTCACACTAGGGCTACAGGACAGTTCCAGACGTCTTTATCGTTAAAATAGTCTTTTACACTATAGTAAGCCTTATTGATTAATATGTGTTTTATACAATTCTTAAACTTTATTTCACTGAGATCTATAATGCTTTTAGGTAATTTATTAAATTTTACAGTTTTTGTTAAGCCGGCTTAGTGGCATACTGCGGGCCAACCACCGACGGCTTCCAGTTGACATCTCGTTCGAGCTACGATCGAAAATTACGTATTTGGTACCACGAAAACTCAAGGAGCATAGTACGAGTTGAGATCGCGCCGTTCGTTCGAGATAATGTCGCTCTCATTATGCCGGCTAACTGATGCTATTACGAAATGGGCGGCGATAAAGACGTACTTATTTAATAATAGTCGAATAAATCGCCCGTTTCGTAACTGCACTATGAAAGGAAACTACTACCTCAACAAGAAATCGATGCAGTAGTCTCCGAAAAACCGTAGAACCCACAGACTAAAACCGAAACATAATTCTGCATCTGTATGGGCGGTAACGTGGTAACGAGTCCGGTAGGTCAGGATAGCTGAGTCATAGAGATTCCTTCCTTCCACCTAAAAAACATACAGCATAACGATATAACACCTAAATCAAATACTTTGTGAAAAACCAATGTAACAACGCCTGATTCAATCAATTAAAAACCAATGTGTAATTATTACACAAATAAAACTTTTAATAAATCACAAAATCAATTTACAAGAAGAATTTTACTTGTAAACGTTAGTACAAGAGTAACTTTAATTCTTCTGTAATTTTGGCAATTGTATAGTTTTGTTTGACATATACCCATCCGAACTAATACGGTCGTAATATAAAAAAAAGAAAGAAAGAAAAACTTTATTTATTCACCAAACAACAAATACTCAAGTTTTTTTTTTTTTAAATCTTATAACTATGAATGAACTGATTGCGTGGTGACAAACAGGTGATCGGCTCAGCACAAGCTACAACAGGTTGCGCTGTAGCGCTGATTTTCAGCCGACGCCTATTATGTACGAGGACGGTAGAAGGTATATTATTCAAATATCGGTTTTCAAAGAAAAAGCAAAGCTAAAGTTTGACTTGTATTTTTTGTTGTCGTCGAAGTTGGTCGTCAGAAAGAGAGGAGGGCGTATTCGCAAAATATTAAGTATAACTTTATAAGTTCTAAATTAGATCTAATTAACATGGGCATAATTAGGCTGCTGTACACGAGGCTGCCGAACTAACTACTTTTTGAACAGACCATTTTTTTCGAGATTCTTCAAAGGTTTGTAATTACCTTTCTTGATGGTACTTGTCGCAATGGATACTTGTTCGCTTACCATACCAATGTAACTTTCCCGTTTCTGTTATTTATTTACGCTTCAATTAAGTCCAAACGTTCGCGATTTGAAGACATTTTTTAACAAGAACTACATAAATTGCAGCTAACATTCTACAATTTTCTAAGCGCAAACACAATAATGACATAAAGATTTTCAAATCGATTTTGAAGTTTGAAAGTTAAAACTTTTTTTTACTTACTTTATTTTAGCCAGTCTTCTTTATAGCGGATTATAAAGGATCTACCCACAACACAAAGTCAGGCCAATGTAGGACTCTATTACCGAAATGTATGGAAAAAGTTTTTCGCGATTATACTCAAACCTCAGTCGTCCCATGTAGAGACTTTTGTTCATTATAAGAAACAGGAAAGTTTGGCATCAAAAAAGTTTTTGTGTAAAATTATAATTTTCTTGCTGGCTGTGAATGCCGTTCATCCACGGGCGTAGCTAGGGTTTGGTATCAGGGGTTCAAACTTCGTTTAATTTTGTTAAAAAAAAAACGCCATCGTCAATATCACCTATTAATATGTATAGTAACGCCGTAACGCGTAATGTCTCTTAAATTAGTAAGATACGCCATTACAAAATAACTGCGAGTACCCTTCCTTACGTTGTGGGGGATTTAATACTTCAACACCACCCCTTGCCTACTCCCGTGGCAAATTTATCTAATTTAATATTTTTAATATCCATATGGAGTTCAGCATATCTCAAACATTTATGGATGATCTCGTTTTATTGTAACTATAACCCTTACTGTCCCATCTCAAAAATGAATAAAGAAGATGAGATTCAAACTAGAAAACCAAAGGGTATCGGAGTAACACCATACTTTGATCTATATTTATATAATAATGTAATTTTTCAGGTATTTTTACACTGGCCAGATTAGAATGTCCCATTATACAGTGTTACCAGTGCTCTCCTTAGCTGATAAATACAATGTCAAGGTAAGAGATATTATGCACCTATATATTTTTTGGAATACTTATAATTTAGTGCACAATTATTTTGAGAAAATATTTATATTTTTTAACATATACCTATGGTAAAGTTCCTCACTACCCTGGTAATTCTGGCATTCTTCACTTATGAATTTGTTTCAGGATTTGGCTTCGCTATGCCTTTGTTATATGTCCCAGCACACAGCGCAGGCCGCCAAGTGTGGGCAGCTGGTTGGGTGGATGCAGTACACCATGGCCTGTGGACACCATTCAGTTTCTTTGGTAACTATGACGAACTTTTAGATAAACAATATCCATTTCTTATTTATTTAAATTCTTTATTGAACTAAAAGATTTGTGAAAAGGCGAGCATTATGATTATATTATGCCTTAGGCATTATCTGTCAGCTATCCATATGCTTCTCTCACTCTGTTTTAATGTCAAGTAAAACACCATAACAAATTGATGAATTTTAATGTATTTTGTATATTATATACGTCGGCGTCCTTGCAGCGACACAACTCAAATTGTTAAAGAAGTAGTTTACTTGACATAAATCAGCGGCCGCGTGCGCCAAGACATCAGTGAGCGTTCACGCCAAGACATCATTGAGCGTTCACGCCAAGACATCAGTGAGCGTTCACGCACACTAAACCAATCGCGTATAAGTACCTAATCAGTGTCCGCGTCGCACGATAAACTCTTAACAAAAGATCGTTTTATTACCATAAACTAACGTATGGCGTCTAGCCGATGCATCGTCTCGCTCAGCAATCGCCATGTGAGTAGCAATTGCTATATGCCGCTTATGAGCCTCCAAATTTAATCCTCGATACAGGGGGACTGCGTCAATGGTTTCGAGAGGGTAGTTAACTCTGTGCAGGGGAAAAGGCCTTTAACCCTACTTCGCGGTCTCAAGTCCGTGAATCCTGTAGTTTATTCCCCTGCCTTCCAACCATGCGATGGACCCGGCACTCGCACGGAGAATCCATGGATAGCTAAGAACATTGTCTCATACAAGCATTTTAAAACTTTTTTGTATTTTATGGAATCAAATTCCATAACTATTTATATATTCTGATTGTTAATCAAATTACTGTAATTTAATTCCAGATTAAAATAGTAAACAAAGTGTTACAACCAATAAAGATAAATGTACCCAAATATTATGATACATTTTAAAGCACATATATTAAACCATAAATATAGAAATTGATATTAAATAAAATTGCATCCTTTAGACGTTTCTCTATTCACAGTTTAGTTTAAAAAACAGAACATTTACCGATATTTTTGACAACTACCTCATTGTTCTAAATTATCTGGTAGATGACTGGTGAACAATGCCTAAAGGCATAAAGGTCCGCCCTTTTGTAATAAATAGAATGTTAAATAAATATTTTATGATAGATTTTATAGACATACTCGTAACTGTTTGTTTACAAAACAATAAACAAATGTTTCAGTTGTGTCAAAACTACTTAAAATGGAACCTGGAGTGGGTTTGGTTCGAAGGTGGAGGGTTCGAAGAGATGGAGCCGGAAACCCTGGTGCAGCTACTGCAGGAAAACGATCTGGTGCTCACCAATGAGATGGCGGTCTATCAGTAAGTTTATAACTAACTAAACTAAATAGTCACACCTTTTTTCTAAGGGTATAGCAGAGACAAGAGAGCGCCACCTACAATGATCTGGCATAAACCTTTCGCTTTCACATCCACAACTCTCTTCATACAAGCTCTACGGTTATGGTTTGAGACAATGTTCTTAGCTATCCATTGATTCTCCGTGCGGGTGCTGAGTCCATGGCGTGGTTGGAAGGCAGGGGAATGAACTGCAGCTTTCCGGACTTGAGACCGCGAAGTAGGGTTAAAGGCCTTTTAACTCTCCCCTTCACTGTGTTCACTACCCTCTCTACTCAACCAAATACTATATGATCCCGTTAGCGCCATCTTAGAAACATACGAGTACGTTATACGTTCCATAAAAATATATAGTATAATTTATATAGTATATACTCGTACGTGGTGGCCGAGTTGGTTACACCTTGGACTTAAAAACACTTAGGTACCTGGTTCGAATCCCGGTGTGTACCAATGAGTCTTTAATTTGACACAATATGTACATTTGTTTGACAACACAGTGCCTCGGAGAGCACGTTATGCTGTCGGTCTCCGTTTATATATTATAGATGGGTTAATGAGTCTATTCAAAACATCGCGACGAACTAGCCACGTGATGATATGCAACTATGTATGTATGTTATTCACTCGAATGGTTTTTATGTTGTTTTTATATTATTTGTTAAAAAAAAATACTTAAGCGTGGGATTGGAATTTAATTAGCATCAGTGTAAAATTTAGAAAAGGTATATAGAATTGGAAAGGCATTAAATAATTAATTTGTATTTGTAAGGTGACACTGACTCGCGGGCTAGTCACCGAGATCTTGGTTTGTATTTGTCGCGACCACCTCTCTAGTCCGATGGCCGCGGCGCTTCTGTAGCACGCTCCTGTCAAACTACCTGCCTTTAGTTCCAGTTTGGCAAGACTTGGGTGGTCCTGGGGCCTTATTCCGAGTTTTCAAACGTTAAACACGACAAGACGTTGCGTAAACTATAAATATTGAAATATAAGTTATAATAATGCCGCCATCTTGAAATACACGAATTCTTCGCAAGTTTGAACATCTTATGGGCATTGGAATTTCAACTCTATATTTAATAGGATAGAACTTATATTTCAATATTTATAGTTTACGCAGCGTCTTGTCGTCTTTAGCGGTTGCAAACTCGGAATAAAGTCCTGCCTATGTACTGTGTAGGAGCCATAATATAGGTATAGTTTGATGCAAACTTTTGAGTGAAAATAGCTGCAAGTTGTGTCAGCTGGGGTGTTACAGTATATAGGATCCCGCCTGCTGCCCTTTGTCGCCAACTTCACGGTCAATTAGCTTGCATTGAACACTACTTATATACAGTAGTGGACAACTAATTATACGGTACATGTGGAACGCCAGAGTTTTTTACTTACTGGTACCATTTTCTCCAGGGTGTCTCTGAGGCGATCGACTTACGATCGGTGTTTGCGCCCTAAAAGATACCTTCTATCTATCGACTTGTATATTTTGATTACTTATAATATATATTAGGGGCGTAAGTATGGTCTGTTGGGTTGGTCGCCTTGGTGGCACTTTTGCAGGACTGTCAACGGTCAATGGAACCAGCTAACCACCTAGTCTTAATCTGGTTAGTTATGTAGCGTGTGTTCGGTTGGGTTGTTTTTTTTTTCTCCGGTAAAGACAATAATAATAAAAAATAATAATATGTAGGACAATATTGTATTTACACATATTGCTCTGGTCATAAACTAAGCTCTAGACTTGTACTATGTGTACCGGAAACAATGATATAATACATATTATATTTTATAAACACCCAGACCATGACAAACTGTACAGAAAAACCATACGTCAATGAGAATAACATACTAATATTTTTTTTGCCATGGGTGGAAATCGAACCCATGACCTCCGGATACAACGCCAAAGGCGCAACCACTAGTCTACGAAGGCTGTTATAGTTTAATAGTTCACTGTCTGTTTATTTTTTATAATATTTTCATCATTTGTCTGTGGGAGGAATGGCGACCTGGCCAAGTACTCACTTGGACCTTATATATATATATATAAATATTTTTGATATACATATATTTTAACTTTTCATAAAAGACTGTAAAGGTTTACATGAAATAAATATTTTTGAACTTGACTTTGAATTAGGGATCTAAATAACATTAGTTGATCGTGACTGTATGTGTATATAAATCACAAAGGCATACTTAAGATAATAATTTTCAGGATAGTGGTTCGCTGGCTGGAGCACCAAAGGGAGAAGCTGGCTTGTTGCGGGTACACGGGGGAAGAAATCAAGCTCCATTGGGAATGCATGGTGCACACTGTCTTGACTCACGTTAGGTAACAATCATTTCTTGTAACGGGTAAACTTGCTCGATAGACGCTATATAGTTGACGATAATAATATGTACTGCATCGATTTCTTGTCGAGGTAGTAGTCTCCTTTCAGGGTGCGGTTAGAAAATGGGTAGTTGAATTAACGATAAGGCAGCGAGTATATTAAAATATCTTAATTGCATCATTAAATGCATTATCAATATAATGCAATTCGTCATTGTCGCCCCCCATTTCGTAATCGCCATTTAGCCGGCATAGTGGGAGCGATCAATATTGTTTAAGAACAATTATTGATTGACCCCATTCATAGACTTTGTAGGTCTAGTCACCACCAGGTAGATACAAAGTCACATGTCGTACTCCAATAAAAAAAATGTAGGACATTTTCACGCATATTGCCCATGTCTCAAACTAAGCTCTAGGTATATTCTATATGTACCGAAAAAGATACTAATACATATTATGTTTTTTAAACACTCGGACCGAGGCAAACTGTACAGAAAAACGCCTAATATTATTTTACCATGAGTGGGAATCGAAGCCACGACCTCCGGATACAACGCCAAAAGCGCAACCCCTAGACCACGGATGTGTTCAGCGATAACATAAACTTACCCAAGGACTTTGGGTTGAAGTGTTAATTATAGTAGATGGTTGGAGCTTAATGTTGTGGTAAGGGTAAGGTGTAACTACTTACACCAAATATTACCACAGTTCACAGTTTTCAAGTTAAGAGGGCGTTTAATGGCAAATAAAACAAGTGAAATAAAATATGCCTGTTACAATGTGTAAGTAAGTAACAAAAAAAAAGCCGCGTGGATTTATTTTATATGCTGTAATTTTCAAAATATATTGAATT
Organism: Monopis laevigella; assembly: GCA_947458855.1. NCBI lineage: Eukaryota > Metazoa > Arthropoda > Insecta > Lepidoptera > Tineidae > Monopis > Monopis laevigella. The sequence continues at coordinate 22,305,194 of OX381588.1, forward strand.
GTACAAAACGTTGGGCCATGTACTAGATGTAATACATAGGTATAACTAACTTTAAAAAAAAAAGGTTTTATAATTTGCTTCACATTGAAGTAATAGGAAATATTATTAAAAAAATGAGGTAACTATTTATAAGTTATTTATACCTTAGTATTAGATCTAATACATGGCCCAGCATTTTGTACAATAGGCTATTTGACTACATTAAAAATATAGTATAAATTGTGGTCATCCTATCAGACAATGGCGTAAAAAAACATATATTTCACTTTATTTTAAATTAAATTATGTATATCTTTTGTAGATTAAACGAAATAAAATTGAATGTTTTTTACAATTTTATTTATAACAAAAACATCTTTGATTAGTCGATGACTGGTGACGTCACACGCAAGTAAACAAAACAATACACATATTATAAATCATGTGGATGAAATAGAATAGAGTATAATATATAGGAGATTATTTAATCTGTGCTTGTTCGTTTACTTGCGTGTGACATCACACTTGACATAGACTGCAAAAGGCGTTTTTAGCGCCATTGTGGAAATTCAAAATTTAACTTTGATTTTTATTAATAATAGAGTAGACATCCCGGAAATATCAATGTAGTGTGATTATTATGTAATGGAGAATCATATAAAACGGGTTTCAAAAAGGAGTCAAATACCCTATTCAATATATTTTGAAAGTTACAGTATATATAATTTTTTTCTATTGGGGAAACATTATCCAATTGCTTTTCTTCTAAATATATAGTAGATATTATTAATATATATGTATTTTTAATTTGCGAAAATTTCTCGAATGGAGACCACGTACCGGCCACCATAATACCGGCATAATGTCGTCGGTCCACCCATAAAGTGGACCGATTATCAAAACCGCAGAAACTAGCTGGATACAGCTAACCACCTAGTCTTACACTAGTTGGTTATGTAGTGTGTGTTCGGTTTGGTAGTAATTTTCATATTAAGATTTCCATTCCATCGCGTTTAAGTTCTAAATCTGATATTGAGGTTTAATAAATATTTGTCGTTCTTTTGTTAATGAATAACCTAACCAAACGCACTCTAAGGCCTCATTGTTAAACTTTTTTATTTATAAATATCTGTAAAGATTTACACGAAATAAATGATTTTGACTTTTGGATGCAAGCCGCTTCCAACCGGTGTATGTGGAAATCTATAGGAGAGGCTTATGGCCAGCAGTGGATGTCCTATGGCTGATATTTTTTTTAAAGTATATTTCTTAGTTTTGATGTGGGTATTCTTATATTCGCAGATAAAGAATGTTGATTTGTTTTATGTCCCCTTTTAAGCTTCAAGTAAACACTTTGTATTTTGACCAATAAAAATAAAATAGCTTTGATTACCTGTATTTGCCTCCAGATTTCCAATGATGTGTCCGAAACAACTGGCCAACCTGTTGCTGAGTCCGCTCATCCAGCAGTTCAAGGACTTCCTCATAGACCGCATGGCCACCGCTATGAGCTACCAATCTGGTAAGTGGACAAAGTAACAACTCATACCATACATTTACACTTCCATTGCCGACCACGCGATATCGCGTGACCAGGAAGGTAACTACCATAGAGATATAATAGGGAGGTGCCCATGGCCCTTAAATCGCCTCTCCAGTTTTGAGAACAAAAGATGGCCGCCGCCATACAAATAAAAAAAAAAAAGAGAACACAGATTGCTTGTTTGAGCGTTGATTGGTTCAAGTGAGAACAGAATACGGCGGCAACGAACTCGTTTGACATTTCGATTCATAAAATATGGAAACCACCGATAGCGGGAGATCTCGTTCGAGTTGAGATTGAGATCGATGTTTTTGGTACCAAAAAAAAAAATTTTAACATTGTTTGAATAGACCACTGCATAACTAGTTTGAGTACCTAATTAATTACAAAAATATGTATATAATATTATGAATTTTGGAAATATCATTTGTATGACTTTAACTCGAACGAGAACTCACGGTATCGGAGTCGGTGCTCACCCGCTGGCCTGGCCATACGATTTAGCGATTTTAGCTCTCGCAGTTTTATTTGCCCAACGGAATATTGTTTACAGGGTAAGTTAATTTTATTTTAAGGAGACATGGCATTAGTTTTGCCCAGTATTTGTTATGTTGAGTTGATTAGACCTTATACTTAAAAACATTTAGGTTCCTGGTTCGAACCCCGTTGTGTACCAACGAGTTTTTAATCTAAAAATATATGTACATTTGTTTAACACGCCACTATAGAGTTATTAGCATACTTAAACAAACCACAGGGCGTTAGAAACAAACTAAAAAACCAAATTCACTATTTCTCATCACGTTTAAAGCTATAAACTTGCTATTCTTATCTGAAATTTTCATTTTTGATGAAAAGTTTGTTTTCTGCACAAACTTATTTTATTTCGGAAGAATATTAATATAATTATTATTTGAATAATGGTATATTTTCGACTTTTGTACAAATTCAATTCTATTTTGATTATGGTACGCAAGGGACTCGAGACTAGGACGGGAGCGAAATATTTTAGTCAACATTCAAACGTATACGGGATCGACCTGTCTCGTTACAAATGAAATAACCAAACGCACTTGAAATCGTATACAGATGCAAAAACCGTCAAGTGACATAGTCATGTTTCGGCTTTAGTCTATGGGTTCACCGGATTTAAAAAGACTACGGCATCGATTTCTTGTCGAGGTGGTAGTCTCCTTTCAACGTGCGGCTACGAAATGGGTAGTGTGAATGGACGATAAGGCAGCAAATATATTGAAATATACTTGTAATGCAATTCGTCATTGTCGCACCCCCCATTTTCTATTCGCATCATTTAGCCGGCATAGTGGGTGCGATCAGTTGTTTTAGAAGATTTATTGATTGACCCCATTCATGGACTTTGTAGGTCTCCTCACCACCAGGTAGATACAAAGTCACATATCGTGCTCCAATAAAAAAATAGATAACAGCGGCGACAAACATACAGAATACTGGATGGATACCAGTCTTCTGTAAGTGTCGTAATGTGTGCTGGGCCTAACAAACATTACATCGTTATCACAATGGCGGTATCAATCAATGTTACACTCGGTTTTTTCCTCTTCCAGTCGACATTGGCAGACATACCATATGTTTGTATACTATCATGTTGCCATTTGTTACCTAGATCTTTCCCAATTATTTCCATCCTCTTATCCCTCTTTTACCAATAATATTTAACGTTAATATGAAGGTTTAAAGTGTACAATATATTATAATAACAGTAAACAAGCCATTGTTTAGGTAAATACACAGTGCTTCGCGGCAACACTAGCTGGCGACGTCAGTTCACTCCGCGCCTCTACACCGACGATACGTGGGGCTCTGTACTCAACGTGGACAACTTTCACTCCCTGCCCTGCTATCATACCAGGTACTTACGATGACACGTGGGGCTCTATATTCAAAGTGGACAACTTTTACTCTCTGCCCTGCTATCATACAAGGTACTTATGATGACACGTGGGTTTCTATACTCAACGTAGACAACTTTCACTCCCTGCCCTGCTGTCATACCAGGTACTTACGGTGACACGTGGGGCATCATTCTCAACGTGGACAACTTTCACTCCCTGCCCTGCTATCATACCAGGTACTTACGATGACACGTGGGGCTCTATTCTCAACGTGGACAACTTTCACTCCCTGCCCTGCTATCATACCAGGTACTTACGAAGACACGTGGGGCTCTGTACTCAATGTGGACAACTTTCACTCCCTGCCCTGCTATCCTACCATGTACTTACGTTGACACGTGGGGGCTCTGTACTCAACGTGGACAACTTTCACTCCCTGCCCTGCTATCATACCAGGTACTTACGATGACACGTGGGGCATCATTCTCAACGTGGACAACTTTCACTCCCTGCCCTGCTATAGTATCATGTACTTACGATGCCACGAGGGGCTTTGTTCTCAACATGGACAACTTTCACTCCCTGCCCTGCTATCATACCAGGTACTTACGATGAATGTGGGGCTTTGTTCTCAATGTGGACAACTTTCACTCCCTGCCCTGCTATAATACCAGGTACTCAACGTGGACAAGTAAAACATAAGACTCCGTAGACTAGTAGTTGTGGCTTTGGCGTTGCATCGGGAGGTTGTGGGTTCGATTCCCACCATGCAAAAAAAAGTACGATTTTCTGTACAGTTGGTCATGGTCTGAGTGTTTATAAAATATAATATGTATTAGTATCGTTGTATCTGGTACACATAGCACAAGCCCAGAGTTTAGTCTGGTCACAAACATGTTTAAACTTGCGAAGAATTCGTGTATTTGAAGATAGCGGCATTATTATATATAGACAGCCTCCGTAGACTAGTGGTTGCGCCCTTGGCGTTAAATCCGGAGGTCGTGGGTTCGATTCCCACCCATGGCAAATAAATATTAGTACGTTTTTCTGTACAGTTTGTCATGGTCTGGGTGTTTATAAAAATATAATATGTATTATAATCATTGTTTCTGGTACACATAGTACAAGCCTAGAGCTTAGTTTGTGACCATAGCAATTTGTGTAATTTGTCCTACATATTATTATTATTATTATTATAGCCAACCTACGATTTTGGTGTGAATCGGACCGCAAGGTATATAACCACTGGAATAGAACTTATATTTCCATATTTATAGTTTACGCAACGTCTTGTCGTGTACAGCGGTTGCAATGTTGAAGTGAGGCCCCAGAGCAATAGTGTGTAATGTCCTTCGTATATTGTATTACAGGACATTTATCTTCATGACGCGGCCCATGCTCTCCGACGCAGCCACCGCTGACAAGAATACCGAGTGGCTCATAGACCTCTATCCCAAAGGAGTATGGTTCAAGAAATCCCTCGTCATACTCTGGTCCGGCACATACGATGTGAGTATGTTATAATAACTATTCTTACATGATCAATTATATATACATGGCGGCACAGTGGTTAGACCTCACACTTACACACCCCGGTGTGTACCAATAAGAATTTAATACAAAATAATGTGTACATTTGTTTGACAAGGCCACGGAGAGCACTTTAAGCTGTCGGTCGCAGATTCAGGAAACCAAATTGTGAAACTGTGTATAGATGGGTTATTGAGTCTATAGAATAGAAATACATACAAAAATATATTGCTGATTCGAAGGTTTTTTACTAGCTGTGGTAGATAGGTACTGTAACAGCCGTTTTCGTGAATGCTACAATATCTACCTAACTGGGAATAAATAGAAGCTATAATTGTATTTTTGGACTTATTTTATTGAGTAGCCATCCAATATCATTTACATTATTATTATTTACTACAAATTAATATACTTTTCTATAATAATGAAATTATAGCAGCCATTTGCTTTATCCAACCTAACCCGAACGAATGCTCACATGTCTTTGGACCTTAACATTATTTAAAAATAGGAAATTAATTTAAGAATAATGTGGTCAGCCCTCTCCAGCCAGTACCATGGTTGCGATCCAAATACTAGGGGTTACAGTACCCACAAAAAAAAATGTGGGTGTCCTGGGCACTGTATCCTTTAGTTTCACCACTTATTTTGTTTGTTTAAAGTATTAATTAGTTAATTATTCATTTTAATTGGATATTAAAGTGTGCACTTATAAGACTTCAACCATTTTTTGTTGTGTAGTTTCAATTTATCGCCGCTAGGGGGCGCTTTCATAGGTCTGGGTTATGGGTAGGAAAAAATAAGGAATACAGCTAGTTACCTAACAGACTCTATCCTAACACCGCGACGAGCCAGCCTCTTGCTTGGTGTCAGTAGACTTATACCATCGGCTTCGACGAGGTGGGATTAAAACCCCTCCGCTGGGTACCCTAAGGCGGTCTAGGTTTCGGGCACCTGTGATGATACTACTAAGATAAATTATTTATTTAAACCTTTGACCTGGAGGGAAAGCCTCGGGCAAACGCGAAGCCATTCCACTTTTTGATTATGCTTTCATTTTACGGATACTGCATTCGAAACTGCGAAGTCTGCGCTCTCTATACAAAATGAGCTTTCGCACTTACAGTATTACTCCATAACTGTTTGTCACATATATTTTTTTGTCAGTTAATAATTTGCCTATTAATATAGAATATTTAATTTAAATTAATATCAAATTAAATTTAAATAAAATATCCTATATTAAGTGTCCTGATTATTCTATGTATTTATAAAAAAATAAAAAAAATGTAGCGTGATGTTATGTACTCCCTTCGATAAATGGACTATCCAACACTAAAATAATTCTAATCAGATTTATAATATTTGTATAGACTAAAAAACAGTTAAAATATGTTTTTGTGTCCCGCAGATCCCAGAGACCGTGTTGCGGACGGTGCGCATCTCCATCACGTGTCAGAACCCGCCCGACTCTGTGCTGGACGAGTACGGGGAGGTCGTGCAGCGCGACCCCGACATCAGGGTCAAGGTAACACTCGCACCTGTAGCGCACGGTCGTCTAATATTGGTGTTTTTCTTACGATACTTACGACACTCGAACAAGACCAAGACTAACCCCAGTCTTTGTCTTGTTCTTAAGCAAGAGTATCGCAAGACTAACAAGACTTCTATGCAGTTTCAATACATATGGCCACCATTCTAGAACTCTAGTTTTAATTCTTCTAATACGATGAAATCAAAGCCAAATCCTAAACTACAAGGAATAGCGAAACCTGCTCAAAGGAGGCTCGGGCAGGGGTGTTCCACTCCGCGCTTTAGGTATGAAGCTACAAGTGCCCGGCCGTACCCATGGATGGGTTTTATATTTGTGGCAAATCGAACCTTAATATGCATTATAACTATGAATAATTTGCACACCAATGTGTGGTAGGACATGTTGAACCAAAGTAATGTAACAACCTATGTACCATGTTCTTGGAAATAAACGATTATTAGTTATTTATTTATAATAAATATGTCTAAATTTGAGTACATAATATTTCGAAGTTTTTATACGATTTTTGAGCTTACAATAATTCAATTTAATAAGACTGCTTTCATGTCCACAGATAGGTATCCTAGTGTGGGGAGTCCAAAAGGGTGTGGAGCACATCACCTCTGTTGTTGAACGAGTGCACAGGTTCTCTGCCCAAAACAGGTAAAATACTGCTAATTTAATTATTATATAATTATTAAAACTGATATAGTTATGTATAAACTAAAGCGCCGGAATTCTGCTCGCGAAAAGCAATAGAAAGATTAATTCCACGTGTATTGTATACACAGATAAATCGGTGATGTGTGCCGACCTCACAACGGATAACAATAATATGTAAAAACACATATACACACATATTGCTGGTCATCAACTAAACTCTAGGCTAATACTAGGTTTACCAGAAGCAATATACTAATACACACACTATTTTAGAAACACCCACGGTGTTTATGGTAGTACAGCTTGACACAGACCATGGCAAACTGTACTAAAATTGTTTTTCTATGGGTGGAAATGGAACCGAAGATGATTAGTCAATGCGGCCACTAGACCACGGATACAGTCATAATAATTTATATAAAAAAATAAAATTTGACCTAGCCTGATTTTATTTCATTTCAGTCAATACCAATAATAGAAAAAACTCAAAAATGAATATGCTTAATTATTAAATTATTGTGTCAATATTTGCTATTTGTGAGATTGATTATTATAACAATATCCCTTTTACCGGATTTAATACATTAAAGTAAAATATTTTTTGTAAAAAAATAAACATTTGGTCAGCAAAGTCTTAAAGACTACAAGTGGGTTGCTTCCTGTAGCTCTAACGGATAATAGTTTAGCCTCGGTCTCACCGCAAATTTTCTACCGATATACATTCATGTATGTAAATATACAGGGGCGTATTTAGGGGATTGCTCGCAGTTGATCAATTGCGTTGTTCCATGATGGAACTAGTTCGATTTTTTTTTCGCACTAATTCCATTTCTTAAGAGTAATGGCAATAATGGAACTACTGCGAATAATAAAATAATTACTAATTCGCACTAGTTCCATGATGGTACTATTAGTTATTTTTATGCAATAGTTTCATTTCTATACTATAATGTTGCTGCGAATAATACAATTAAGTAAGTTGGTGTTAATGACGATTGTACTTTTAAAATAAATATTCTGCAATGCACCAAGGAACGGATCCAGAAACTGCAATAGGACATGGGCGGCTTTTTCGTTCAACATAGTGTAAAAACTAGTGCGTAGTACGTATATATATATATATGTCAATGAGTTAGGTCAAACAGACGCGCCCATATTTTTTAGAGCGAGATTTTTGACATTGGCCGGGGCCACCCTTATTGGCCGCCCTGGACAATGGCCCAATTGGCCCATATGTAAATATGCCACTGTATATATACAGGGTGCTGAACATAGATGGTGCGCTAGACTTCGATGAGCTGAACACCCCGCTATACGTGCCGCAAAGCCCCCCTAACAGCGCGCCCGACAAGCGAGACAACGTGCGGCATACCGGGTAAGTGATAACTAATCATTTTGTCCTTTTCAAAAACTTAACAATATCTCTTGCAAATTTTTCAAATTAGTTTTTGTTTCAATTATGCAAAATATATTATGTGTATCTTTGGAATATTTTAGGTGAATTTGAAAGGTTTTACCTTGGGCTCTATTAATCAAACCAAACAACTTTTCCCATGAAACTATGTGTGAAATGAAAAAAAAAAATGTTGGCTTTCCCATACAAATTGTTAATTTTAACATTTTTTTTCCCATACAAATTGTTTTTTTTTTCATTTGCGACACATGGTTCCATGGGAAAAGTTCCATATTATCAGTAAAACCTTATATTAGCCAAAAGTACAACCTTTCAAAGTCACAGTGTGTATTTGTATTTTTCTATAAAACTTATTTGACTTCCTTCACGGACCCGGAAAGCTACAGGCTCCTCAATCTTAGCAATGTCCTCAAATATGTCTATTTGGGGATAGGACTGAGGTTTAGGAATAGGGAACAAAAGATTCCAAAGGGTCCAAATGTTTTGATTGATGTCAACCCCAAAACCAGATCTGATCAGATCTGATTTTCTTTCAAATCTCAAAATAATCTCTCCTTTGTTCTATTTCTGGCCGCAACAATTAGCCGGTATAATGGAAGCGATTAACGCATACAACAATGTATTAATCAAATGCCGTGGTCTAATGAATGCTAATATAAAGTTTGTCTTGCAAATACCAAACATATATTCGTCATCCTTACAAAACTTAATAAAAATCTATGCAAACCTTTGAAAATTTCAAAATAAATATTTGCCCATTTGTAATTTCCAACAAGTGCTGATTCCACATTTGAAGGGTGGACATTTATTAACAACACATATATTATAGAAGGGATGGAGTGAATCTTGTAGTAGGCTGGCGACGCCGACCCTTTCGGCCATCTTTAACTCTTGTTCAAGGAGCATTTTTTCAATTATATACCTATCTTATAAGACAATTGTACTTCCCAGTCGTTGTGCAAACTGCAATGGAGGCTGCAGCATCGTGGACGAGTCACGCCATCTACTGGGGCCCAACAGCGACCAGCTGAGGGTGAGTTCACTAAAGTAAAAACCAGCGAAGTTTATATTGTCATGATTCAGTTTTACACCGCTAGTCATAAAACTATTGTCTCCTTAAAGAACACTTTAGTCATAAAAGGTTTTGTCTCCTTTTTTAGTAACAAAAATGAATATGCATAAGAGACAAAATCTATTTTAAAGTGTTCTCCATTAAGTTTTTTATAAATAGGATATTTGACTCCTTTTTGAAACCCGTTTTATATGGTTCTCCATTACATAATAATCACACTACATTGATATTTCCGGGATGTCTACTCTATTATTAATAAAAATCAAAGTTAAAGATTGAATTTCCACAATGGCGCTATAAACGCTGTTTTGCAGTCTATGTTAAGTGTGACGTCACACGCAAGTAAACGAACAAGCACAGATTAAATAATCTGCTATATTATACTCTATTCTATTTCACCCACATGATTTATAATCTGTGTATTGTTTTGTTTACTTGCGTGTGACGTCACCGGCCATAGACCAATCAAAGATGTTTTTGTTATAAATAAAATTGTAAAAAATATTCAATTTTACTTCGTGTAATCTACAAAAGATATACATAATTTAGTTTAAAATAAAGTGAAATATGTTTTTTTACGCCATTGTCTGATAGGATGACCACAATTTATAGTATATTTTTAATGTAGTCAAATAGCCTATTAGGCCGTTAGTCTTTGTTCAACGGTTTTCAGGAGACTATTGCATAGATTTCTTGTCTAGGTGGTAGTCTCCTTTCAGGGTCAGCGAGGTCATTAAAATACTTTTAATGCATTTTTTGGTTGACTGGGTCACCATGTAAAAAATCTTTAATTTCTTTAAGAATACTCACAAAGTACACAAAAAGAGTTTGAAGTTTCCACAACATAGCCACAGTGAAACTTCCGGCGAAACTGTTGGACCGATTTTTCACATTTAGGTATAAATACTTTTTTACTCGCCAGCGCATTGTAGTTAAAAAGTACAACTACCCTTGTAGTAGTCTCCTTTTAGGGTGCGGTTACGAAATAGCGGTTAATTTGACGATAAAGCAACGAAGCTACTATAGCAGACTCGTAATGCAAATTTGTCTTTGCCGCCGCCCATTTCGTAACCGAATAATTTAGCCTACATAGTGGGAGCGATCAATAATGTTAAACAACAATGTATTGACCGACCCCATACATGAATTTTGTAGGTCTGCTTACCACCAGGTAGATACGAAGTCACATCCCGTGCTCCAGTAAAAAAACCTTTAAAGATTCAAAGAAATTGCCAAAACAGCAACTATACATACTTCAGTAGCTCTACCACAAGTTTTTGCAAACAATTTATACTACAGTCTAGTAACTATAGATAGGAATAAGAAACCAATAAGAGAGGTTTATTTCAAATGCGATTCTATTGGTTACATATTGTTACCATTAATATTCTGTATATTATTTTCAGATACAAGTAGTGATAGTACCGCTGACGGACCAGTGCCACGTGACCAAGCACGAGACGCACGGGTGACGCCTTGCGGCGGCCGCGGGAACTAACTCAGTGTGCGGCGCTAGTGTTGTGCTCCCGCGGCGTCGATAGCTTGTTATAACACACCTACTACTACATGGGCCCGATCGAAATACCAATCAACGCGTCGATGTATTGTATTTGACGTTTCTCGTCGATTGAGTTCTACCATAAACTAATTTGCCTATACTTTTTTTTTTTGAGTGACGCGTCGATCGGTATGTCGATATGTCCTGTACTAATTATATTGGGCATGTTTCTAGAGGGACTAGATAAATTAGTCTTTATCGCCGTCCGTTTCGTAACTCCCATCTTTTTACCAGCGCATTGTTGAGTAACCAATTGAGTAATGGAATATTGTATAGGTCGTTTCCATTCGTGAACTTATAGGTTTGCTAGCCATCATTAGATTTACGATGAGTATTGATAACTATAGATGTTACCGTCTACAGTTAGGTAACAAATTTGTAACAATTCAATGTACAAATTCACATTATAAAATTTAGAAACAGATTTTAATTTTGTCTTAGACTGAAAGCAGAGAGACGATGTTTGTTTTTCAAAACAAAATATTTCAACAAGATTTTGCTTTAATATTAAATATTTTTAAAATTTCACTAGGATTGCGTAAATGTATATTTGTCATCATATTTTGAATAAAGAAATACCGAATTATTTTAGTTTTAATAGGATGGGGTAGCGAATTTTGATAGCGAAATTTCTTAACTGTTTCTACGGATATATACTCAATAGAAAAGTGAATAAATAGTATACTAAAGTAAAAAATAATAATAAAAGCAGAGCAAGCTTTAAAAACTTTATATGTGCAATAACATTTTTAAATAGTCCCTCTAAGAATGTTTTATACACTATCGACATGGGGACAACACTAATGTAGGGCGTTTTGTGATAACAGTGTTCCAAATATACACTTGTGTAGTGTATTGCTTCCACTGTAACCGGTAATTATAGACACAGGCTATTTAATTAAGTACACAGAAACCTATCTATCTGCTTAACTTGAGTCTGCCATTAAAGATAATGCCCACCTTGGTTAAAAATTATACAACTATAAAATAAAAGTTTATTAGTGTTCTGATAAAGTGTGTTTCTTACTTGGTAAAATATATAAATTGAAGCTATAAAATTTTATTGGCAAATATTTCGCCTTCTTTGGAGCGGCGTCATCAGTGACAGTGACTGAAGGTCTTAAATTTTGAAAAAGTAATTTTATTTCTTTTAGCAATGGTAAAGGTAATGCACTATACAGTTTTGTATATAATATGTTATGTAACAAATCTTTGTTAAAAACTGCGGTTCCGAAAAAAATATAATTATTCTTTCTGGTAATGACTTCCTTGCGGTTCACAAACGGGAATAAAAATTCCTTGTAGTAGTTTAAAAAAAGTTTAAAAAAATATTTTAGATAACTGGGTGTTTTTTTTGTTTATTCAATTCTTCTTTAAAGCATTTTAGGGATAAGTCACGAGGTACCTTAAGGACACTGCATTCGTAATCGGAATAAAAATTCACCATACAAAACGAGTTTTCGCACTTACATTAATGCTCGACTACCCTTTGTCGCAGAATTAAAATAATATTTTTCTCGGTAGAGTGAAGTGGCGTGAGGTCCATATCAGCCAAAAGCCATGGAAACCTAAAAATCTAGGGTGTAAATAATCTAGTGCCTAATTATTATTCATAAATATACAGGATGAATTTTAAAGGATGTACTTTGGGCTAATATGAGGTTCTGCTGATCAAATCGAACAACTTTTCCCATGGAACCATGTGCCGCAAATGAAAAGGAAAATTTTGGATTCCCCATACAAATTTTAACATTACTAGTTTGTATGGAGAAGGCACTTTTTTTTTCATTTGCACATGGTTCCATGGGAATAGTTGTTCGTATTGATCAGTAGAACCTCATATTAGCCCAAAGTACATTCTTTCAAAGTCACCATGTATAATAAACAGATTTTTTGTCAGAAAATAGTATACAGCTACTAGATTATTTATACTCTATATTCTGGGGTATTTGTGCTTATATGGACCGCACGCCACTGCTGTGTTGGTAATATATTTTTTTAATATTATGATACAAAAATATTTATTACCCAAAACAGAAAGATTTTTACGTATAATTACCAATATAAGAATAATAATAGAACTTAACGATTAACAACCAAGTTTTAATATTGGAAGTACGTTTGTATGGGCGTCAAGTCGAACTTTGTCATTTGGCTGAGTTCTGTTATATAAGGTATTCTAAGGAAATTGTTTCTAGCGGAGTAATAAGTCATTCTTTAAGAAAACCTAGTTAAAGAAAACTGAGAATAAGTGTGTAATAGTCATTAGCTTTAACCGAGGACTCAAGTGCGGCAGTATGTAAATAAGTGTAACTGTATGTATGTAACATGAGCTGTTTACTATAAAATGTTATGAGGTAAAGCAAATCGTAACACAATGTTTTACTACTTCATAACAGAGATTGAGAAATTACGAAGTAGTACTTATTTCGTCAATTTTTTCGCTCAGCCAATGCGAATCAATATTTTATATCAGTATAATTTGACAATAGATAAAATGAAGTTTATGAATGAACATTCATTCTTAAAGTGCTGTTGTTGTAAGGCCCAATATGTAGGACCCTTAATACGTGTATAAATTTCAAATTGTGATTTTGTGTCCCTTAACTTCCTGACAATTAAAACTATTTTTTAAATTTCGTTGTTCGAAATACAGCTTTTATAGGAAATGTTATTTGTCTAGATATTTTTGGACACTTGCATGGAAGTGTGAATAATTTGGAATAGTCATAAAACAAAAAGACACAAACCTGAAACGAGTAGTGGATACAATCATTAATTAACCAATCAAAAAATAGATAATGCTATTATTTAAATTATTTATTTTAATGTTGTTTACAGGTATTTATGAAATAAAAAAGGTTGTAGGTACAATGTTTGCTCCCCTATTATTCATAATTCTATGGAACCACGTATATGAGATACAATAGTAATGTAGCCAACATTTCATTTTGGGTACAAGTTATGATTCTACATGTATAGGAATTTTATAGAAACCAGCAAGGCAAAGCTTTCAATTTAATTAAGAGCAACATTTAATGGGTCTTTATTCACTGACTCACGTTTGCGTTTTAAAACGTTTTTTTTTTCTATTTTATGGCATAATATAAAATCGTTTTATAAAGCAAACGCGAGTGGAAAAAGAGCAACATTTCGAAGTTTGCCCCACTATAGAATGGAAGCTTTATTCGGTTTCAGATGTAAAATTAAAAATAATATAAGTGCACATAAAAATGAGCTGTGAAATGTATAATATTTGACTTATTATATTAGTATTTAAGTTGACAAAAATATATTTTATTCGCCTTATGTTCGTTATCGGTTGAATTTCACTCTTAAATACTTCCGCGGAAGTATAAAGTACATCGATCCAAACTTTCGCTCAAAATTCTGTGAAAGCGAATTGAAATTAAAATAGTGCGCGAGTGACAGAGATAAACAGTGTTCTGTCATTGTCAGAAATACCTCCGCGTCCGGACTAATGTTACATTGTAGCTTTACCACAAGTTTTTGCAAACAGTTTCTACTATAGTCATTAGTAACTATAGATAGGAATCAACTAATGAGGTCGCTTTATTTTTCAAACAAACATCTCCTATTGGTTGATTCCGATCTATAGTAAACATTGTTTGCCAACACCTGTGGGAGAGCCACTGGTCACTTACATAGGCGTTAGCGCGTAGAAATGTCCAAGATGTCTACAGGATAATTATGGCAGACCAAATTTTTTTTTTAATACAAACTTGTGATATTCATTATCTTATCATACATACTCACACCAGTATTCATAAAAAAAATATTGAGGCCTTAAGAACCCTTTAGTTAAAGTAGGTTTTGTCTCTTTTTTTTAGCAACAAAACTGTATATGCGTAAAATAGACAAAACCTATTTTAAATAGTATTGTTTAAAAATTTTGTATTGATGCTACACTTTAGGCTAAACAGTTCACATTGCTATTTTATATACTGTTAGCATAGCTGGCTAAACGATGCGGTTTCGAAATGGGCGTCAAATCAACCGCCCGTTTGATAACCCATAAAGGAGACTACTACAAAAAATCGCTGCAGTAGTCTCCTGAAAACCGGTAAACCCAAAGACTAAAACCGACACATGACTAGGTCACTTGGCGGTATGACCGGGTTCATGATTATATGAACAATGCTATTTGAACGCTAGAGTCAGCAGCCATGATGTTTCTATTTCCTAGATTTAACTGCAGACATCTTTGACATATTGTTTTAATTTAATGATTGTGCCTCAAGTTCAGTCCTTAACCAGGCAGAACTATAAAAACAAAACTTATTTAAAATTGTATATATTTTTATTTGTCTGGTGGCACTTTCGTGAAATGTTTGTTGATGTTTTAAATAATAAAGTTATTTACAAAAATATTTAGTGAGCATTTAATTTATTTCATAATTATGATTCCTGATAGGGTAAGAATAGAAATAAAAATCTATTTTGATAAAATACTTTTATTGACATCATATTTCTTAATATATAACTTTACATTCTTAAAAATAATAATATTTTTAAAGTAAAAAATAGGATTACTTTGGAAGCCAAGCCAAATATAAATACATTATAATATCTGAGAATCCACATTCACATATATAGGTTTTCATTAGGTTTTTATTTTTTTCCCAAAAACTCTACTAAACGTCGTATATTATTTTATACCCACTGCCACTTAAGTTTGGCGATTATGGAGGCTATGTATAATCTGTGCAAATTCAAACTTTGACTGCAAACTTAGCCGAAATCTCGAATGGAATAGGACCATATGGGTTCGAACAGATAGAAATTTTAGATCAAGGTATCTGTTCCAAATGTGGTCTGTTAAATACATCGTTATATATAGTTGGGTCAGTCCAGGGTGGCTACTTTCTGGAGAACCGGGAAGTCAAGGAAATTTTCGGAGTCTGGAAAACTCAGGGAAAATTTAGATTTTCCAATTTTTTTTTCCAAAAATTATTTTTCCAAAAAAAAAAAAAAAATTAATTGTTTTCGGAAAATAAGTCAAGATCATTAATCTTAGGGAAAAGTCTAAAAAAGTAAATGAAAAACCTGAAAAAGTCAGGAGAAATGGTATTCGTTTTTTTTTTATACACATGTTTTTAAAAATAATCTCTTCAAATAATTTGGTCTTAGAATCTTAATTTACTTACATCTCTAAAAAATACAATACTTTTAGTTTAATACATAAATAATAAAGAAAAAATGGGGTGACATGTCTGATTTTTAGATACAGAGAAAAATTATGCTTAAAATGTATACAAGTAGACACGTTCAAGAATATATTTGTCTAATATACGTAGTCGCCTCAAGCCGTTCTAAATTATTTACAGATCGTTAGTAAAATGGCATCTTGTGGACGTTTATTACATTTTCGTAAATATGAGCCATTTTTTTTCGGTTCGGGGTTCTCAAAAAATAAAGAAGACAAAGGTCTCTATGGACCATACGGCCTAGTCTTCAGTAATATTTTTCTTTAATATTCCATTTCTCATATTATTGTAGTGGAACGATTAATACCAATTGGTATTAATCGTTATTATCTAAAAACGACATTTATAACATTAAATGCTACATTATTTTTGTAGTTCCAAAAACGGTTCGTGGTAAAAAACAACATTAGAATAATTTTGAGTTCAGTTAATATATACCAAAAACCCTTGAAATAAATAATAATATATGGAACCGCATTAATGCCATATAAAACGAAATGTCAAACGAGTTGTTGCCGCTTTATTCTGTTCTCACTTCAACCAATCAACGCCCAGTGATTGCTTTTGTTCTCATTTTTTTTTTATTGGTATGATTTATTTGGACGGCCGCCGGTCATCTTTTGTTCTCACGACTGCAATGGCGCCTCCCTATCTACATCTCCAGAGGTCTATTTACACTAGATCTTATACTAATTTCGTTTTATTGTCTATGGTATTTTAGTATTTAACGCCTAAATTTTATCACAGCACCATAGAACATAATTTAACTGTTAAGTACTTTTTCAAAAGTTAAAAATAATGAGATTAGAGTTGATATTCCGTGGCACTGAATACTTGTTGAAAATGAGGTCTGAATGAAAATGAATTTACGTATTGATGGTTTGAGAATGTAAAAAAAAAACAAAAAAAAATGTAGGAGATCAAAACAATATCACATCATAAGTGCACAGAAAATGGATTCCCGAATTCGAACATCAAAAAACATATAAATGTTATTTTCAGTGATAATAAAGTTATTTTTTGAAAAAAAAAAAAAAAAAAAAGTGATGGTGTAAATTTTACTTACTCAGGGCTGTATGAAGAACTGCCAAATTTATTAATTCTTTATACAAGTTACCTGTTAGATAAATTTATCCAATGATTGAAAAATCAGCCCTAAATCTGTAAAATTTTGAAATGACAACTAAAGTAATATTTTTATAATCATAAAATTTGGTTGTCTTTCTATAAGTTAATATTTTTTTAAAGGAAACTAGATAAGTCATAATGACTAGACTAGATTAGATAATTTAGTATCAAGTAAGTAATATTTACCTCCTTGTTCTTTTTTAATATAACTGACAACTACATTTAGACGCTAGAGTTCCCAAATCCATTTCCTGGCTTCTTAAGGGCTCTGCAGTTGACTTGACTCGCATACAAACGTACTTCCAATATTACAACATGGCCGATAGTCGAAGTTCAATTATTATTTTTATGTTGGTAATTGTACACAAAAATCTCTCTGTTGTAATACATATTTTATTATTAATATTAAAAAAGTTTTTTTGGGATATAAAAAAAAAAAACAAATATGAATAAATACAATGACCGACAAAAACATTACTTGAATTCTGGGACAAGCAGTAATGCAGAAATACTGGAAGTACAAAAAGTAATTTTGTATGGTGAACAGGGACTTTACGGTCGCGAATGCAGTGTCCTTAATGAAATTGGAAACAAAACCTGTATGCGGAGAAAGAGACTGGTGTAGGGGACCTAGCGTCAAATGGTTTTATGCTTAGGTAAATATTTTTGTATAAAATTGCCACGGAGTATATTTTAGTTATTCTAGAGACATATTTTATAAGACTAGTGATGACCAGAAAAAAAAAATCTGAGCCCCTTCGTCGTTATTTTTCATTGAGTCACGGCAGGTGATTTTATATCTACCTGATAGTAAGCAGACCTACAAATTCCATGAATTGGGTCGAATACATTGTTGTTTAACAGCATTGATCGCTCCCACTATGCCGGCTAATTATTCGTTTACGTTAATTGAATTATACAATAAAAACTTAAAACATATTGCTAAGAAAAATCATCTTACAGCCCATTTTTTAATATCTTATTACTTATTTAATATCTTATTGGATATATTTCTATTACTTAGTTATTGTATTATATAAGTCTGTCGGTGTTTGTTTGACCTAGTCGTTGTATTACATCAATAAGGGTTTTGGAAACAAATTCATTTCGGCATAGTCTTCTAGTACCTGCAACAATAATAATATCTTAAATATAACAATAATATATAGACAACTCACAAATATTGCCCTGATTGATAACAAAGCTCTAGGTTTGTACCAGAAAGAACAACACTAATAATTTATATTTTATTATCACACAGACCAGACAAACAGAACTGTATTAATATTGTTTTACATGAGTGGGAATTGAAGTCACGACGTCCGGTACAACGCCAATGGCGCAGCAACAACAACGCTTCTTTATTAATTAGGTTAAAAAAAGAAAAAAACTTGTATGTATAAGACTTGTCTATTTATCCGTGGGCAGAACAATGTGTGTATATACGTGGTGGCCGAGTTGGTTAGACCTTGGACTTAAAAACACTTTGGTCCCTGGTTCGAATCCCGGTGTGTACCAATGACTTTTTAATCTAAAAATGTATGTACATTTGTTTAACAACACCACTATAGTGCCTCGGAGAGCACGTTAAGCTGTCGGTCCCGGTTTCACTATACCAACTTGTGAAACTGTTTATAGATGGGTTATTGAGTCAATTTAAAACATCGCGACGAACTAGCCACTTGTTCGGTGTAGACTCATACCATCGGCTACGACGAGGTGGGATTAAAACCCCTCCGCTGGGTACCCTGGGGCCGTCTGGGCGGTCTCGGGCGCCGTAAGGCACCCGTGATGATACATATACATTAACTAAGCTCTAGGCTTGTACCAGAAAGAACAACACTAATACATATTATATTTTATTACCACACAGACTATGCCAAACAGAACTGTATTAATATTGTTTTGCATGAGTGGGAATTGAACCCACTACGTCTGGATTGGCTTCTTTATTAATTAGGTTTAAAAAATAAAAAACTTGTATAAGACTTATCTATCCGTGGGCAGAACAATGTGTAAAATGTATGCATTAAAAAGTGTAATCCTAGATTTAAAGGTTCTTGGTTGGTAAAAAAGTGTTGAAGAATGTATAGACATTAAAATAGTACTCTTCATCAGATAAGCTTGAGATGAGATGAAACGCAAACTCTACGTATCTTTTTATTTTCTTTGTGACTTTGTATTTGGTGGTGAGCAGACCTACAAAGTCCATGAATGGAGTCAATCAATAATTGTTCTTAAACAATATTGATCGCTCCCACTATGCCGGCTAAAGGATGCGTTTATGAAATGGGGGGCGACAATGACAAATTGCATTACAAGTATATTTTAATATACTCGCTGCCTTATCGTCAATTCAACTACTCTAACCTACCCTAGTAATCTCCTGAAAACCAGTGAACCCACCCTAAAACTAAAACAGTGTCTTAAAACTTGTCGATATTTGCATCTGTATGGGCGGTGGTAATGAGACCGGTCGGTCAGCCTAACGAAGTTATAGAGACCTTCCTCCCACCTAAATTTATTATTCAATCACACCCGTGCGAATCCGGGGGGAGCTAGTTATATATAAATGATATTAATCAAACTAGTATTTTCACAACAACTTACCTCTTTTAAATTGTCAAGTGTAGGTTTAGTGACCAAGCAGGTGAACTGTGTGTCCGCGAGTTTGTTCCCGGCCAGGTGCACGTGTCTGTTGAGCAACAGCTCGGCACCGATGGTGGGGTCCAGCGGCGTGTGCGCCAGCGCGTGGGTGCGGCACACGTCCGCCCACGCGCCCAGGTGCTTGTCGTTGGCTTCCTCCGACACAGATGCTATGTCGTTCTGGAACCCACACTTCTTTTGTTAGATAATAATAATCCAGTGGGGTTGGGTGAGCTGAGGGGTAAGCTAGGTGTAGGTGAGCTGGGTGGTGGGCGATTTGGGTTGTTGTGAGCTGGGTGGTGGGTGGTGGTGAGCTAGGTGGTGACTGAGATGGATGGTAGTGGGCTGGTAGGTGGAACCAGCAGTGTGGTGGTGAGGTAGGTGGTGGGTGAGCTAGGTGTAGGTGAGCTGGGTGGTGGGTGAGTTGGGTGGTGGGTGAGTTGGGTGGTGGGTGAGTTGGGTGGTGGGTGAGTTGGGTGGTGGGTGAGTTGGGTGGTGGTGAGCTGGGTGGTGGGTGGTGGTGAGCTAGGTGGTGGCTGAGCTGGGTGGAGCCAGCAGGGTGGTGGTGAGCTAGGTGGTGGTGACCTGGGTGGTGGGTGAGTTAGGTGGTGAAACTAGCGGGGTGTGGGTGAGCGGGGTGGGTGGAGCCAGCGGGGTTAAGTGAACTGGGTGAGCTGAGTGGAGTCACTGCCAAAAACCATACGTTTTTGATTTTGGCGACACGAGATGTCGCCTTGCTTGCATTTTCTTTTAGGCCCCAGTATGAGTTTTTTTTAACGTTCTCACCGAGCACTCTTTGCTAATCAGATTAGCTCATTTTGACAGGCTTAGCAAATTAAGCGATCCTATTAGTAGAGAGAACTTTTAACGCAGTAAGAACATTAAAACAAATTCACACTAGGGCCTCAGAGCAAACGCTATATGCCCATGAGAGCCAGGAGGGGCAGCTAGTAAAAAATAATAAAATATTTTTTTGGGTAAGAACCTCCTCCATTATAGACCACTGGTATCTGTTAAGGCTTGACATCCAGTCTGTGCCAACATTACGCTAATAGAGCATATGCATGTATTTTTTTTATTGTTGTTTTTGATAGTATTTACTTTATTAAACTCTAAAAAAATATATAATACTGCAAAATAAAATATCGATAATCCTTAAATAAAGGAATTAACATTTATCATTCTTTAATGTATGCGAAAACGGCGCATCACTAGTACGCCATGGTTCTATCTCTTCTTTTGCACGGTTAGAAGTTATATTACGACCGCAACATTTGTTTGTTTCGGCTGCTGAGACCCCACGTCAGAAGTGTCAACTCTCGGCTTTTCGGAGCGCGTTCCGTTTTTGCAAAAATATTACATTTTTGTTTAGAAATTAGAAAATAATGGATCAATTTGAATAAAAAGATATTTTGTCAGATGTGTTTCTAGGTAAAAAAGGCACAACATATATGAAATATACAAATTTTAGAGTTACATGCATGTTCCCTATTACGCTATTACAGTTTTAAACAAAATTGTTTACCTTAGCCAATGTAGACATCGCAGTTCCATAGTAGCCATGGTTAATTTTAAAGATATCAGCGACCAGTTCCGCCAAGCTACCCTGCGTGGACTCAGCGTGGTCCACCACGT
Source organism: Monopis laevigella (assembly GCA_947458855.1). Taxonomy (NCBI): domain Eukaryota; kingdom Metazoa; phylum Arthropoda; class Insecta; order Lepidoptera; family Tineidae; genus Monopis; species Monopis laevigella. The sequence continues at coordinate 22,326,998 of OX381588.1, forward strand.
TATACACCTGATGGTTAGTGTCGGCGCGGGCGGCGACATGCCACGCGGCGCGACACACGTCTCGCACATGCACGGTGTTGAGCTTCAGTTCGGATGTCCACAAGAGCTTCATTGTTTCGTTTATGTGTTTATAAATACCACCAAGTAGTAGACGGGGCGCTGAAATTAATAATAATAATAATCATTAATCATCATTTATTTTCTCATAAAAACTTATAACTAAACAAAGAAAAATATAGGTAACAAAATTTCATATGAGACTGGGGCCCGAACTAAACAAAAATAGCATGTAACTCTCAGTCTCACTCCTCAGGATCCCAGCTAATTAAAAAGTTAAAATCTTATTTGTTGAACCACAATAGTTATACAATACTACCATATAAATATAATAATAATATGTAAGACAATTTACACATATTGCTTTGGTCACAAACTAAGCTCTGGGCTTGAACTATGTGTACCAGAAACAACGATATAATACATATTATATTTTATAAACACCCAGACCATGACAAACTGTACACAAAAAACGTACTAATATTTTTTGCCATGGGTGGGAAATGAACCCACGACCTCCTGACGAAACGCCAAAGGCGCAACCACTAGTCAAGGAGGCTGTCAATATCACTCATTATTTGTAGTATAACAATAGATTGTCAGTTTGTGTGTAGTTTAATGTTTGAAGCCACTGTTAAACTTTTCGTTTACAGGAAGTCGTCGGGAGATCATAAATTTGAATGGCTCTGTTTATTTTATTATAAAGAAATCCACCCAGAAAACAAATGAACCTTTGTGAAAAGGTTGAAATTGTATCAGTTGATCGATTAAACAATTTTTGAGAATATTTATTGGCAATAGTTAAAAAAAGTTTGGACTTCAAGAAATTTATATAGTCAACGATATAGATGCAGCCCCATGCATTTAAAAAACACATTTACATAAAAGACCAATACCTACAATCTTTCCACAAAAGTATACTATTAGGAAATATATCACTTCAGCCATCATAATAATCGCCTGTTTTGTAACTACACTCAGATAATAGACTAACGTCTCAACAAATAGTCATTCTAATAGCAATTTTTCAAAACCGATCATTCCAAACAGGCTGATCTATAACAATATGATATGTATTCATACTTTAATTTAATTTACGGCTGCTTTAAAAAAAAAAAAGTTTAATTGAGTCCCTAAGGAACAAATAGACAAGGATATGTTAAGAGGTCTGCAGTCGGGTAGGACTTTCCTTTATGTGACGTCATAGGGGGGGTAGAGGGGGCGCGGGAGGGGAAGAGGGGAGGGAGGGGAACCTTCCCCTAAAATAAAAAAGTTAGGAGGAGGGTATTTTAGGAGTTATTGTCATTTGAAAATTCACATTTTACCCAACTTTTGTATGTGTAGGAAGCCTAGCTGGCACTCGCCGGCCGCTGCCGCGGCACGCTTCGCTCGGCTCGTGCGTATGGTCATGTACTAACACTAACCTAACCTATCCTTTGCCTAGTTTGGCCATTTTTTTTTTTAATAAAGAGTCTTTTGAGTAATTATTCTCGTATGAGTAGAAAGCCTTTCTGGCACTCACCGGCCGCTACCGCGGCACGCTTCGCTCGGCTCGTGCGTATGGTCATGTACTAACACTAACCTAACCTATCCTTTACCTAGTCTGGCCATTTTTTTTAATAAAGAGTTTTTTGGGTAATTTTTCTCGTAAGTGTAGGAAGCCTTTTTGGCACTCGCCAACCGCTACCGCGAGCCATAAAATAAAATAATTATGTAAAAATGAGTTAAATATTGTGTTAATATTAAATATAACTTATTAAAATACGGACTTTTATATGATAAAAATATGCCTTTGTAAAAAAAAAAGTCAAATGTGTCTTTTTGGATTTTTTGTTAGGAAAATTAATAATTTTAAAAATTTATATCTCCGAAACCTCTGGTTTCCTAAACTTGAAATTTGGTAGGGATATTCAGGTGAACTAGAAGTGTTACTAAAAAAATTGTCAACATCAAACTCGACGTCACATAAAGGAAAGCTGAGCCTGTTTATGTTGGTAATTGTACAGAGAACTCTTTCTTTTATGGGTAATAAATATATTTGTATAATAATATTAAAAAAGTATTTTTTTCTGATTAAAAAAATATATGGGAGTATATACACCGAAAGATTAATTAATACTATGACGGTCAAACATGTTATTTTAATTTTGCGACAAACAATACTTAAGTAATACTGGAAGGGCGAAAGCTTATTTTGTATAGAGTTAGAGAGAGTTGTCCTTAAGGAATGTAAAAGAGCTTCCTTAGGCCCTTAAAGTTGTCAAAGTCAAAATACTTAACAACTGTTTGTTACTCTACCCCTCCGTTATATCCTCTACTCATTCAAGAAACGTCGGTTTTTTTCCATGAACTGTCAAATCACGAAAGGAGAATGAGACAATGGTTCTTTGAGTGAAAGAAAGAATTTATAATATAGGGGTTAACATGCATTTGGTTAGGCTGCCATAAAGCACATGTGGCTTTCAGGAGATTACTGCATCGATTTCTTGTCGATGAGGCAGTATCCTTTCAGGGTGCGGTTACGAAATGGGTGGTTGAATTGACGATAAGGCAGCAAGTATATTAAAATATACTAGTAATGCAATTCGTCTTTGTCACCGCCCATTTCGTAGTCGCATCATTTAGCCGGCAATCAATGTTGTTTAAGAATCATTATTGATTGACCCCATTCATGGACTTTGTAGGTCTTCTCATCACCAGGTAGATACAAAGTCACATGCCGCGCTCCAATAAAAAAAAAAAACATGCATGATGTACATCTTCCGCTTCTCATTAGCTTGATTTTTTATATCAACATTGGATGCCGCAGTGGAACATATTTGTGTCTTTATATAAAAAACAAATGCAACACCTAACCAGCTATATAACACGTAGAAGACTATTGACACTGAGGCGACTTCACCAACTATATCTACGACCTAAATATCTATTATAATAAATAATACTTGTTTTTGATCAAAGAAATGGGAATAATAGTATGCAAAGTCACATAATAAAAACACTCCTTACTTAAACTCCTCCTGTCTCCGATTCCATAAACAACAGCAGGCCTTAATATGGTATAGTTGAGTTCTGGTTCTAGGCTCTTTAATTCTTGTTCTACCTTCCACTTCATTTTACCCTCTATGGTCCACGGGTCTATGGTCCCATCTTCACTGTGGCATTCCTGAAATTATTTAATCTGGTCACTCCTATACAGTTATGTGTAGGACACAGCTGAAGTGCCCGGCCCAGAAAAAATGGACAGTAGTAGCTTTACCATGGTGTTTTAGTAACTGTATTTTCCGGCGACTACAGTTAAGGATTCATCATAGATGAGTTTTTTTTTATCTACCTGGTGGTGAGCAGACCTACAAAGACCATGAATGGGGTCGATCAATAATTGTTCTTAAACAAAAATGATCGTTTCCACTATACCGACTAATAATAATGGGTGGCGACAAATTGCATTACGGGTATATTTTAATATACTCGCTGCCTTATCGTCAATTCAACCCATTTCGTAACCGCAGTCTGAAAGGAGACTACCACCTCGACAAGAAATCGATGCAGTGATCTCCTGAAAACCGATGAACCCACAGACTAAAACCGAAACATGACTAGGTCACTTTTTCTTCACTAGGACGGTTTTTGCATCTCTGTATGGTGTATGTGATCTTTTTTGGCGAAAACTTCCTATAATATAATTCAAGCATGGGGAATTCAAATCTATTTTGATGACTATACAGTTGGTTTAAATAGTATTACTAGTGTGCACCTACTTACTTACTACATACATAAGATAATTGATTAATGTATGACTGTTGTTTCAGGAAGCGTTTCTGTGGTAATAAACAACTGAATATCAAAACGCTGCCTCTCTGCATCTTTAAAACACGAGTTCTATTTGAACATGTTGTATGGAAATATAAACTCTATCAATATTGATTGACAGTTAAATTTTGTTTATCTGCGGGTCTATAGAAAATGCAAACGAAGTGACATATCGCATCGCGTTGACAGTAGCTCTAATAAGTTTTTGAACAAATACTTTGCGTGTGAGTTAACTAAAATTTGCATGGGAAAGAGCCATGAAACTAATAAGAATATATGGAAACGCCCTAATGCCTTAATAAATAGCCAAGGGTAAACTTGCTTAAATCGTACCTGCTCCTAAATCGTACCCTATGTGTTTCTCCTATCCTAAGGCTGCCACAACGTTCTAAACTGCATAAAACGTAAACTTTAGTCCGCCATCTTGCAATAATAGAAGCATAACACTGTGTTGTTCAACGTTACAAAATTATCTAAAAAGTAAGTTTTTATTGTTAATTTCAATAGTTTTTTAGGACATTTCATAAGCTCATAGCTCCATAATGATATGCTATTAGTTTTATCTCTCAGTATAGTGTAAATAGACGTTATTATCTGACATTTTTTTTGTCAACTTTATTAATCTCGTTGTTCACATTTATTTACGTGGAAGATTTGAAATTTTAGTGGGAAGTTTTCCTAATTCGTACTTATAGGTACGTTCTAATTTGTACCGGTACGATTAAGGTTAAATGAGAATTTTGATTAGGTGGTGATATAATTTTATTGTGTATTCTTTTTTTTTATTAGATCGGTATAACAATAAATTTAACCGATGAGATAAATTGATATGTCTAAAACCATTTCAGACGCCCCATTAAATATATGAACGTTTATAACTGAAAGTTCGTAAGTCAGTTCATACTTTAAGAATTGAACTCTCAGACAATCACTATAGAGTTGATATTCCCATACTGAAATCATGTTCAAAGAAGACGAAGAATTCGTGTATTAAAAATGGTGGCATTTTAATAGCCAAACTAATACAGACTATATTATCCTTGAATAGAACTGATATTCTCATTTTTCACTGAAGCATGTGATTTATCATCAGGTAGATATGATGGTAAACAGTCCTACAAAATCCATGAATGATGCCGATCAATACATTGTTGTTTAACAGCATTGATCGCTCCCACTATGCCGACTAAATAATGGGGTTCCGAAGCAGGTGGCGACAGAAGAATTTGTATCAGCTGCTTTGTCGTCAAATTAAAAGAGACTACCACCTCGACAAGAAATTGATGCAGTAGTCTCCTGAAAACAGATATTTACTTTTTATATTAGGACTTTTAGCCGAAGACGATCAAAGCTTCTAATGACCCCTATTGTGTGTATTAACGGGAAGTCCACACTAAAAAATAATTAGAAAGATAGAACTTAGAAATTACAGAGATTAAGATAGATACCAAGACTAGAAAACTTAAAAAGAAAAACAAGGAAAATGAATTTCAGGAAAGATTACAAAACAACCTAAAGAGACTGAAACATGGCTATGTCTTTAAATATGTTCCAAATCAGTTCATTTGATTTGTGCAGGAATAATTATTATTCTTTTGAAAATTGCAAGATGATCTCGTAAAGTACGATTAAGGAACATACGAGTACGAATTAAGACAATATAATCTTAAATCGTACTTTTGGATTGTTTTTTTTCATTTTTTTTAGGAAGATTATTATTTTTGTTATTTTGATTTATAAATTATATTTTAAAAATAAACAAAGTTTTCATTTTCAGTAGTTTTATTATTTTATTGTTTGTATTGTTTCTCTAACAGTAATTTTCTCTCAACGGGTACGATTTAAGCAAGTTTATCCTATATAACGAAATGTCAAAGGAGTTCGTTCCCGCTATTCCTGATCTCACTTCTCAATCAACGCTCAGTGATTGCTTAGTATGTTAACTATGTTAACGCAGTAGTATTGTTAACTCGAAAGTAAACGTTAAAAAATACACACAAGGGCAACGTTTACTTTCGAGTACAAAATTATAAGCGTGAGACCTGTCAAATTCTTTATTGACTGTTTTGGTTCAAATTCTTTATTGACTGAAGCTTTGGGTAGCCCAAAAATGTAGTCGGATGTACAGTATGATATATTTTTCATATTTAAGTTTATAGAATATTATTGAAAAAAAAAAGAAATAATATTTAACTTTTTTAAAACTACCTACCACTTTACATTGGTATAACTACGCGCAATGCGTAGAAGCCATTATTTAAAGATGAAAATTACCGAATGCGATGCGACATGTTGCCTCACTCTTATTCCGAGTTTGCAACCGCTAAACACGACAAGACGTTGCGTAAACTATACATATGGACATATAAGTTCTATTCCAATGGTTATATAGTCTGTATTAGGTTGCTATAATAATGCCGCCATCTTGAAATACACGAATTCTTCGCAAGATTGAACATGTTTAGAGCATTGAAATTTCAACTCTATAAATAACAGAATATAACTTATATTTCCATATTTATTGTTTACTCAACGTCTTGTCGTTGAAGACGATCCTAGCCCATGATGAGGCCCCGGCATATTATCCAGAGCCCCGGGCCTTGGTCCCCATATGTACGTACCTTATCCCCGCTATACACCTGGCAGCTAGAGATCTCGACCAACCTCCCCACGTTTGTGTTGGCGCAGTGCTTGGCCACGTTACTGCTGAGAGTGGCGATTCCCTCGGCGTAGACCGCGTCAGTCTGGCCGGTCCTCGTCTCCCCAGCACAATTCACCACCACATCCCAGGGCTCCCCGTCTTGGGATTGAAGGGCCGAAGCACATGACGCTGTAACACAAATATTCGTACTGGATTTTTTTTATTGTTAGATGCCTATTTCATTTATAGTTAGATGCCTATTTCATTTATAGTTAGATGCATATTTTCTTTTGTTTGTATACCGTAAGGTGGAGCAAAAGCGAACATTATTAATGTAACATCTTTTTAAGACCTTTTGTTCTCAAATATACGTGGTGGCCGAGTTGTGTAGACTCATACCATCGGCTACGACGAGGTGGGATTAAAATCCCTCCGCTGGGTACCCTGGAGCCGTCTAAGCGGTCTCGGGCGCCGTAAGGCACCCGTGAAGATATGTATGTATGTTGTTCTCAAATAAACGATTTTGACTTTATATCATTTTAGTTTGTCCGCCTCCGTGGTAAAGTGGTTGCGCCGTGTGGGTTCGATTCCCAGTTTTGGCAAAACTATGATAATAGTATGTTTATACAGTTTGTCATGTCTGGGTCCTGGGTATTTTAAAAATATAATATGTGTTAGTATTGTTGTTTCTAGTAGACATACTACAAGCCTAGAGGCTAGTTAGTGACCAGGATCATATTTTGTGAGCAAAGTCCTATATTTTGTTAAAGCTTTAGCCCGCAAATTCATATCTCTATGTTACTATTAGATAAAAATTATATATTGTGTTCTACTCATAAGGTTGTTAAAAAATATTTCCATTCGAATTGAAAGTTAAAATGTACTAGGTTTAGGTTTAAAAAATCTGTATTTCCATAAGAACAGTACATTAACTTAGGCTGAGTTGCACCAAAATAAACTCTCTGTAAATGTAGTGATTAAAGTTAAAAATGGCGTCGAATGTACCAATTTTATTTTGCATATCGAATGACAGCTGGTACATTCGACGCCATATTTTTTTAATCGCTATTAGTTATACTCTCCCCGCGTTCCGACCTCAGCATCGCTGCCACGGATCGCTGTTTTTTTTAGCCCAAGATAGTTTCAGCGCGCGGAAATGCTACTTTTTGACAGATGTTTGTTTATATGTGAATCTACAAATTGGAATTTAATTAATTATTTTATATATTCATATCTGCTTTAGTTTTAAAAGTTCGATTAGACCTAAAAAAATAATATGGTGTAACTAAATTCAGCTTTGTATGTTTAGTTTGAGGTTGTTAATTAAATTAATATTGTGATATTATACAATTATTGTATTTAAATAATAGTTACATACGTTTTTGACTGAGGCGACGCGACATGTCGCCTCGCCTGCTTTTTCTCTAGAGCCCCAGAATTCAATTATAAGAGTTCGGGTTTGAAACTTCATTTGGAAGAGTACATACGACAGACAGACATAACACAAAGCGACTTATTTTGTACTATATAAAATATAAAGGAGATTCGTGACCTTAAATTCCATCTTAAGAATATCTTATATTATATTTTATATATTGCTTGAACAGGTCAAGGAAATGAATGATCGCTTTATTTTTGGTAACAGGATTGAATAAAGCGATCCTATTGGTTGTTGCTCACGTATACGTAAATGAATACGTTACGTTTCTACAATGCGCAAACCCATGGTAGAGCCTCTGATATACGTGGTGGCCGAGTTGGTTAGACCTTGGACTTAAAAACACTTAGATTCCTGGTTCGAATCCGGGTGTGTACCAATGAGTTTTTAATTAAAAAAAAATATGTACATTTGTTTGATAACACCACTATAGTGCCTCGGAGAGCACGTTAAGCTGTCGGTCCCGAAGATGTAGATGGGTTATTGAGTCTATTCAAAATATCCCGACGAGCTAGCCACTCGTTTGGTGAAGACTCATACCATTGGCTACGACGAGGTGGGATTAAAAACCCGTCCACTGGGTACCCTGAGGCCGTTAGAGTACTCTAGAGGGTCTTGGGCGCCGTAAGGCACCCGTGATAATATGTATGTATGTATGTAAAGACGCCGTTCTGAATAAGTACCTACCAAGGTAAGTGTAGTGTCATTGAGTATAATGCTCATTCCTAGTGGCATCCGGTGTATGGCTTCTTATTAGACTATCGGTAAGGCCAATGACGTAAGTGAAATTAACCCTGAAGTTGCAATAACATAGAACATCAAAAATTATAGGTAGTCTCCGTCAACTCCTGGCTTTTGTCCTCATTTATGAGTCTTTAAAAAAGTAATCAAAATAACCAAATGATTTCTACTTGAATTATGTATATCTCAACCCTCTGACGACATATTAAGATAAAACAGCATACAGGCCAAGATTTTCGTCCTTATAGGGTTCTAAACTAGTCTGAAATCCTTAAAAAATATAAAGTTACAAATATTTTTTGTTTTAACTTCTATTCATAGATTAGCTGAGGCCTCAATAAAAAAAATACGAAGGTGATATGTAAATCGTTAATTAATTTTATAGGCTTAGGTGATAAGCAAAAAAAGTGGTGTGCACCCAATGGCTTCCATACACCGATCAGCTGTGGTCTCAAACAAAAAAAAATATTATATTTTTTTCCACAACAAAGTTAAATGATAAATTATTTTAAGCAAAATTCAGAAAATGTTTCAGTTACTTAATTTCAACTGACACAAAATGTGAAGTCTTCAAAGCTATTAAGAACACAATTGCTGTCTCTATATAAATCTATACTAATATTGATAATATTGGCTTGATTGTTTGTTTGTTCCAGATAAACTTAAAACTACTGAACCGATTTAAAAAAAAACGTTTTTCAATATAATTATCAACAAGTAACATATGCTTTATTTTATTTTTGATACGATTTACGTCTGGTGAAATCGCTGGACAGTATAATACAAATATGTTCCGGCCAAGCTTTTACAAAAATTACAATATTAGTAGAGGTTTAGTTAAATATGTTTTGTAAGAAAGGAAGCAGGACACATCTAAGCATTAAATTGATTATATTACAATAATATTTTTAAATAATGTAATATAGCATCAGTATGCAGAATAATAAATGTTTTATTATTATCATAATAATGTTGAACGTCCATTGTATTTATGCGTGTGGTGGACAATTTAGCCATTATAATTTTGTAGTCTGGAGGCGTCTGGGTTTACCAGTTAGTCACTGGATTGCTGGGTTAAATGTAACCGAAAATGAAAAAAAAAAATGAATGAACTTACCTAACAGTTTTGAGTTATTTTATTTATCCACAAAAAAAAATGTATATAAGTGAGACAATGTTTGACAGCTGTCCATGGATTCTTCGTGCAGGGGAATGAACTGCAGAATTCCCAGGGCTTGAGACCGCCAAGTAGGGTTGAAGGCCTTCTAACTATCCCCTGCACTGTGTTCGCTACCCTCTCTACTCAATACAATGTGTCATACGAGACTGTATTCTTAAGCAGTGTGCACAACATAACAAGTTTAGATTAAAAATAGTGCAAATAACATAACTTAAACCTAAAGAAGTATCTTAAGTTCTCTTCCTCTTGCACTGACTTCCACTGCATAAAGTTAAGTTTTAAAACAGTTTCTAATAATTTCATTTGTTTGATTAAAGCATTTGTTTGATTTAATAGTGTGGTCCTTAGGAATGTATATATATAGCCTTACTAAGGTTCAGGATTATTATATATACTTAAGGCTTTAGCACAACAGCGTCAATACCCCCAATAAATCAATTCATATCAATTATTGATGATTATCAAAGTTATGAATGAATATTAATTCATAAACTTTATTTTTACAACTATCAATGTTGTTATGCTAAGCCAGCTTAATATGTTTTTGCATAGATATAATCTAATCTAAAGTTCCCCACCTCTAAATGTGACCAGTTATAAGGTCAACAAGCATGCACTACTAACAAACATACTGAACGGTTCAAGATGTGCTTAAATTGAATACCATAAAACATGCTCACGGAAATATGTCTGTGAGCATGTTTAATTGTATTGATGCATATTTTATTTGGTAATAAAATAATAATTAAAAATAAAATATGTATGTATGCAACACACATTGCCTTCAGGACCTGACATAAGGACTGTTTTCCTAGTAGGTATGGGAGTTAATAAAGCCTAATATGTACACAAATAAAATGTGTTATTAAATCTCATTCTATAATAAATACAAGGAAAATAAAAAAATCTAAGTTCTGACTGACATGGTTACTGCAATTAATAATTTATTATTAAAATCAAAGATATAATATATATTTTTATTAAGTGTTGGCTCGCTAGAAAGATATTAGGGATATCTAAATTCTTCAGTGGTTGGCAATAAACTTATAACTAGTTTTGTGAATTTATGTTATGTTTCTTTTTTGTAAATAAGTAATTAGTAATAAAATACTTACAGGAAAAGATAATAAATATCATTTCATATTCTTTTAGGTATTTCCTACATACTAAAGAGGAAAACTGAAATGTGTCTTACATAATACACCATTAATTGGGATATATTTTGCGAGTAGCCAAAGCTTGGAAACCCGAAATGTGTTAAAACTCGCTAGGCGAAGGTTTCCAATGATAATTATATATTTTTCTATCATCATACATACCCTAATACCTTTGATTTTAAATTGCCATATCAAAAATATTTTCAATGGCACAAAGTAGCAAATTTAGGGTTTTGGGAAACATAATACCAGGCTGTCAGGACAGTACATAAGTTTATTAAATATCTTCTAAAGAGGTGACTTCTGTACCTTGCATCACATAGTAAGTGGTTACCCTGTTTCTAATCTTCTCATATATCATTTTGTTAATCTATTCACCCATAATTCCCTGGAGTTTTAGTGAATCATATTAGAAAACAAATATTTCTAACAATAATCACAAAATACCATTTGTGCTGTATAATTAAAACATACAACTAGATACCCTCAGAAGAAGATACTAATAATTTGCTGACTATATATCAATATTTCTTGTCAACTTGTGTCAATGACCAATGTCTGAATAAAAGTATTTCAATGCAGTTACAATAGTGATCTGATAGTGTCTGACATAATAAAAGAATGAAGTACCAAGATGAAAATGAGTCATGAAAACCATTATAACCAGTGGCTGATAAGTTATCTGGTAAATTGTGTCATTGACACAAGAGAGATTTAACACATAAATTATATCATTATCAGCTGTTTTATAGAGCTACAGTTTCCATAACATTGTTTTTTATGTTATTTTAAATTATGTTAACTATAACTATATATACCAGTTGTATAGGAACTGGGACTTGCAATTTAACATAGAAGTGTTTTTTAGGAAAAGTAATTGCTACGCTAAATGTATTTGTAGCAGTCTCTTAACCAATTTGAATTCAGCGGTTCAAAATTGAGATAAAATAGAATAATATGTAGGACAAATTACACATATTGCTCTGGTCCCAAACTAAGCTCTAGGCTTGTATTATGTGTACCAGAAGCAACTATATAATACATATTATATTTTATAAACACCTAGACCACGACAAACTGTACAGAAAAAACGTACTAATATTTTTTTGTCATGGGTGGGAATCAAACCCACGACCTCCGGATACAACGCCAAAGGCGCAACCACTAGTCCACGGAGGCTGTCAAATTAAAAATTAGACCTTTTGTTATTTTCCCCATTTTACAGAAACAAGCCATAAACAAGTACTTACTTGGATTAATTAAATTAGCACTTTTGTATTCTACGCGGGGGTCTTCAAATATTTTAACGTGTTCTGCGTTCAGCCACGCCAGCTGTGGAGGGGTCTTGTCCACCACTCTCAGGGTATCCACTAAATCATTCTTTATGAGGTATTCTACTAAATTTCTACCGATAAATCCACATCCTGAAAGAAGTTCCTAATATGAGTAACAGTTTCGAAATAACAACCGTTACCGGATATTTCATAAACATAAGACATTTCTTAAGTAAAACATAAGTTGAAATAACTATAACACGTATTCATATTATATACTTATATAATTTAGATATTTACCTCCTAAAACTACAACTTTAGGCTTGGAATTAATAGCACCGGCCGTATTACTCATTTTCACAAACGCTAGTTCTACTGACTGAAGGAAAATGTAAAAAAAAATGTGACAGCAGAAAATTTTGTTTCAAATAACTATGAATAAACACAAACACGATTAGGCAACTAGTAAAAAAATATAATCTTTCATTACGTTATCATGTTTTACAGTAACTATAATTTTGGTCGTATTATATGCAAGTTGTCGTATGAAATGTGTTACTTTAACACAGTGTTGCCAGACAGGTTTGCCAGAATTACCTAGTGAAAACAAAATTACCGTACAAATATGTTGAATTTATAATCAATCTACAGTACCCTAAAAAACAATGTGTCAATTGTCACTTACTGTCATATTAATATATCTCAATGGTTACCGAATAACATGTTTATTTAATAATTAATTTACACTGCAAATATTAATAGGTTAATGACCCAGTCAGTGCCGTAAAATAGTGTACTTAAAATAATACGCAAGAAAAATCTAGCCATAATTACATATTTGGGATTTTGTTCATCACAAAATATTTCTTCACCGGTGTTGTGGGACTTCGAGTTTGTAGTCATGGCAGGGAAGAATACTCGTTTGGGTGTACAAGGAATAGCAAAGTTGAATGGTATGGATGATTTCAATAACTGGAAATTTTCTATGAAAATGTTATTGGTGCTTGAAAAGTTATTTAAATACACTAGTGCTATTCCTAATGAATCAGATACTGACTCAGTTGAAAAGGATAGTGAAGCTTTAGCACTTATTTGTTTATCGGTAGTACCCCACATATTTCCATATTTACGAAATGCGGATAATGCAGCTTGCATTAAAACAGCTTGGGATGAACTGACCAAGGTTTTTGAGGATAAGGGAGTAAATAAAAGGATTTCACTTCTGGATAAATTTCCCCATCAGAAGTTGGAGAAGCATTTAAATATGCATGACTACGTCACATCAATTTTGTAGGGAATATGCATGTAACGCCAATTATTATTATTTTAATATATAATGTTCCTTTTATGTCTTTGAACATATTTACAGTAATCTATTTTATTTTGATTAGCAATTTTTTTTATAAATACAATTTTAAAAATATTTTTTTTTGTAGAAACGGAACGCATTTCAAACGTTCCGACATTAGCAAACACTGCATGTGACGTCATTCCTGCAAAAACAAATGTCAACGTGTGTTCTGTAGTCTACAGTTTCTTGTTTTCTCTGGTATTTATTGTCCTTTATTACGATAATTTGTGCTAAACAAACCTTTTGACTAAATTTTGAGGTGCAATAACATTAAACTAATATGCTTTTTGAGCACGAATGATGGCACAAAATGGCGGCCAGTGATGTACCGTTTTTTACTGCGGTAGTGACATATAAAGTTTAAACCCTTTTATTTTTGTGTTTTACCCTTTAAAAAATGTTTAAATAATTGTTTTTAGGGTCTAATGTAGTTACTCTATCAATTAATGAAATAAAAAAAAATGCATATTCCCTATTGCGAGACATCGGTAAAGGATTAGATGATGATTTGGTTGCTGTTGTAATGCTTCGTGGTCTACCAGAAGAATACATCCCCTTGAAGATGGCGCTTGAACATTCAGGTTTGTAGATTACTTCTGAAAATGTTCGTATGAACCTTTTGCAAGAAGATATTCGTAGTCAGACTTCAGTGTTGTCGACTATATACGTGGTGGCCGAGTTGGTTAGACCTTGGACTTAAAAACACTTAGGTCCCTGGTTCGAATCCCGGTGTGTACCTACCAATGAGTTTTTAATTTAAAAATTTATATACATTTGTTTGACAATACGTGAAACTGTTTATAGATGGGTTATTGAGACTTTTCAAAACATCGCGACGAGCTAGCCACTTGTTCGGTGTAGGCTCATACCATCAGCTACGACGAGGTGGGATTAAAAACCCTTTCGCTGGGTACCCTAGGGCCGTCTACGCGGTCTTAGGCGCCGTAAGGCAACCGTGAAGATATGTATGTACGTATTTGTAGATGATTATATTAAGGAAAATTTATACTTATTTTATTAGTTCAAAGGAACAAGTTTTTGACAGGTTTATAGAATTTATTTTAGAAGTTGAAAACGAAACTAATATGAAGGTAAAGATTTTAAGGACAGACAATGGGACAGAATATTTAACAAAAGGTTTGAATTATTTTTAAAAGGCAAAGGTATAAAACATCAATCGACAGTTCCATATACACCAGAGCAAAACGGGGTAGCAGAACTTACTTTAAGGACAATTACAGAGATGGCTAGGTGTATACTGTATGATTCGGGTCAAACAATTAAATTGTGGGCAGAAGCATGTAATACAGCAGTCTATATTTAAAATAGAGTACCTCATGCTGCTAATAGTAATAAAATACCAGAAGAAATGTGGTCTGGGAAGAGGATAAATCTCAGTTTTTTTAAGGTAAGGTAAGGTTCAATTGTATATAAACATATTTATTGATATATGTATGTGTGTATGTATATGTATTTAATTTATATAAATATAGGCTTATGTGAGTAGAAAGTGTCTTTTAAATTGCTATAGCTATAAATAAATGTCGCTCTTTTCATTTCATTATGAATAGGTAATAGGTGGGTAAATAATTTAATATAGTTTAATGTGATTGATATTAATTAAATGTATGTTTATGGTGTTTATTAATTAATTTTTAGTGTATGATGTTCAATTTTAATCTTCTCTAGGTTAAATATAATTGTTAATTTACTAGTTATTTTATTGTACTTTATATTCACTATTTATGTAAACATGATGTGTGTATGCTTTAGGGCTACAAACCAGATTGTAACTGAATGTTTTACTGATTATATATAACTTTGTATTGTTTGTAGGTCGTTATGCACATTTTATAAATAAATAAATAAATTCCTGATCAGCTTCGTACTAAATGGGAGTCGAAGGGGAAGAAGTATGTTTTTATAGGATATTGTAATTTGGCAAAAGGATATCGTTTGTTTGATCCTGATCATCCAAAACAAATACAGAAAGCTAGAGATGATATTTTTCTAGCGAATGTATTTCTGAATGATTCTTCTAAAACTTTGAATAATGATGCATGCGAAATTATTGATAAAAATGTACATATATTTCCAGAAAGTATTGTAAATAATAACGTTGTGAATAATGAAACTTTAAATGAAACTAATTTAGAACCTTCTATTTTACCTGTGGATATTATAGAAAGTCAAGAAAGAAGATATCCATTGCGGGAAAGAAGTGTAAATTGGGATCCAAATTTTATGTATTATCAAGCTGTTATCGAAAATGCATGTGAACCAGAAACTGTTGAAGAAGCAATGAATGGGAATAATCGGGAAGATTGGTTGCAGGCAATGAAAAATGAATTAGACTCTATGAAAGAGAATGGAGTTTGGGATTTGGTGGATAGGCCAAAGAACGGCAAAGTAATCGGTAATAAATGGGTATTCAAAATAATGTATGATGCTGATGAGAATGTTCAGTTTAAAGCAAGACTTGTTGCGAAAGGTTACACCCAGTCTTATGGTATTGATCATTTTGATACATTTTCACCTGTAGTGCGACGGTCAACAATCAGATCATTATTTTGTTTAGCTGTTCAATGGGATTTGAAGTTTGATCATTTCGATGTTAATACTGCTTTTTTAAATGGCGATTTAGAAGAAGTTGGGTACATGGTTCAACCAGAAGGAAATATAGAAGGGGTTTCAGAAAATAAAGTTTGTTTCTTGAAGAAGTCTATTTATGGACTTAAGCAATCTTCACGAAGTTGGAATAAAAAGGCCAATGACGTGCTTTTATCTATAGTCTTTAGAAGATTAGAATCTGAAACTTGTATATATGTAATGAAGTCTAATGAAATATTTGTTGTTGTAGCTCTTTACGTAGATGATTTCTTTCTATTTCATAATGAAAAAAGTAAAAAGACTAGAGATAAGTTGTTTGAAGAGTTGAGTAAAAGATTTAAAGTTAAAGATTTGAATGAAGCAAAACAATGTTTTGGTATGAGACTTCAACGTGACAAGCAAGCTGGTGTTATTTATCTTGATCAAATAAGATATATTGAATCTGTTTTAAAGAAATTTGGTATGATGGAATGCAAAACAGCTAGTATACCTATGGATCCAAATATACATTCAATTCTATTTGAGGATACTGATGATAGCAAATATAGTTATGCCATATAAAAATCTTATTGGATGCTTGAACTATATTGCATTAAATACTAGACCGGATATTGCTTATGCAACAAATGTACTGAGTCAATATATAGTATACTAAAAAGAATTGGACATATGCTATGCATATACTTCGTTATCTGAAAGGGACTTTGGATTATTGTTTGAAATTTAGAAAATGTGATATGAAGGATATTAGTATAGTAGGGTATGTTGATGCTGATTGGGCAGGTGATCATCGTGATAGGAAATCAGGATATTTTTTAAGGTATTCGATGGTCCGGTTTCATGGGGAAGCAGGAAACAGCGAAGTGTAGCGTTATCGTCAACAGAAGCGGGGTATGTTGGAATTACGGAAGCTGGAAAAGAAGCTATTCATTTAAGAAGGCTTCTTGCTGATATGACAGATAGTCCTGAAACCACAGTGATTCTCTACAATGATAATCAAAGTGCGTTGAAGTTGTCTAAAAATCCTGTGTTTCATGGTAGGTCTAAACACATAGACATCAAGGCTCATTTTATTAGGGAGTGTCATTTTATTTTATTAAGGTTACATTAATAAATAAATTATATGCCTACCAATAAAATGCCGGCCGATGTTTTAACAAAGGCTTTGACTAAAGCTAAGCATGTCAGATGTGTTAATGACATAAATTTAGATTACTTAAATTTTATTATAGATTTTTGTTTATTTATTTTAATGGTCTATGTAGCAGTTTGATTATGGGGGCGTGTTGAATTTATAATCAATCTGCCTACAGTACCCTATAAAACAATGTGTCAATTGTCACTTACTGTCATATTAATATATCTCTATGGTTACCGAATAACATGTTTTATTTAATAATTAATTTACACTTCAAATATTAATATAATATAATTTAGTTTATAAAATCTTACAATAATTGAAATTGATTAGCAAAAAAAAAAAAAGAAAATAAAATACGCCATCAACCTATCATAATAATAAAACGTACTAATTTTGTATTTCGTCCAATTTCCGTTATATATTACGAATATTACGGTAATTACCGTACAGAACAAGAAATTACCGTACGGAGCCCGAAATTACGGTACATTTTGTCTACTTTTTATTAAGGTAGTAGGGCGCGATAGATTACCGTACCAACCATGAAATTTCCATACAAATTTGCTAATTACCGTACTTCTGGCAACGCTGCTGTGACGTGTAATAACTGACAGTTGCTTTTTTTTGTTTGCCCTTGTATTGGGCACTGGACATTGGTATAAATGAAAGTTATTATTAATATGGATTATATTAATTTAATAAAACAAACAAAATTAATCACAGTGTTTTAATATCTAATTAAGATAAGATTGTTTTGTAGCCTTTCGGTTATCCTTTGGTAAAAATAGTGCCACTACTCCTCCACCTGTAAATAATATAGGTAACATTGAACTTTAGGGAAGTAGGTAGCAAAAACACTATTTAAATCTTAATATTAGCAGGTATTTAAATAAATAAGTTTTCCTATAATAAACACATTATTGCGCTTCATAACTTGAGATGTTTTTTTTTTTTAATTAATCTAATATTTTATTAAATCATAACTTTTAGCATGTATTAAGAGTAATAACTTCGGGTCCAGCTTGGTCGTCTTCTTTTAAAGGTATCATTAATGATTAATGGCCAATAAATGTATTTTTGGCAAGGCATGTAATCCAAGGGAATAAAATGCGCATGCATTTAGTTATTGTTGTTGTTAATGGTTTAATGCTGTGGTTAAATGTCATTGTTAAAGGATTTCCTTATTTTCAAGCTAATGTTTGCGTTAAGAAACAAAATTAGCTGCGGGGTATCGGCATAAGCCGTATCTTACCATATTCACTTTGGCCATGGCTTGGAACTGTCAAAATTTAGTTTTTTCATATGCAGTTTGACAATCCGAAGCAATTGGTTAACAACGACTATTAATCTGGACATAAGACTTTATTAAACGACTTTGTCAGTAAATGCGTTTAAAAAACCCATGCATTTACTGACAAAGTCATAAAATTTTTGAATGATAAATATATTTTGCTAAATAAGTAATGTGTATTAAATAAAACATTAATAGCCTTATTTTTAAAAACTTATTTATCATTGAAGAAGCACAAAATTTTTTAGTGTTAACTTTAGGACTGTAGCATTCAATTATTACAATTTCTTGACTAAATGGTCTCTTCGCATTACGCGAAATTTTGCCAGTGTCTTGTGGGTAGAGGATTAAAATTATTGTATTATTAGTAAAAAGAGGGATAACAGGATGGAAAGAAACGGGAAAGGACAAGGGTAGAACAAGGAATGGCAACAACACGGTAAGCATACGGTATAGTCTTTCCAATATCAAGTGAAGAAGGAAAACGAATCTACAGTAAAATGGGTACCGCCATTTTATTGAAAATTGTGGGATTATTTGAGATTACACAAACACCGACATCACTGAGTACACTTCTCACACTTAATATTACTAAACGAATGATTATTCTACAAAATTAGCACAGTTTTGCACAATAATATTCAATCAAATTAAATTTGATAACTACAACATAAGCACGCGTCTACAGTCTTCGGGCTACTCAAATTTCCGTAACGAGCAATAAAACTGGGTCTAAGAAGTGTAGGTAAGAAAGTACACT